>JAWWES010000081.1:9421820-9470911 GCA_035583135.1 Lophotriccus pileatus | reverse complement strand
GGGCGGGCCGGGCGCGGAGCGGGGAAGCCGATGCGGAGCGATCGCGGGCGGGCGGCGGGAGAAGCAGCCATGGCGGGGCCCCGCTGAAGGAGGCGGCGAAGGAGGAGGAGGAGGAGAGGGGAGGAGAGGAGAAACCTCCGCATTCCCTCCCTCCGCGCCCCGTCCCCCCGCGCGGACCGCCCGCCCGCCCGCCTCCCCCCTGCATGCCCGGCTGAGACCGCGGGGAGGACTCAGCACCCGCCGCGGCCCCGCCGCCTTCCCGCGCCCCGCCAGCCGCGGACAAAGGGGGAGAGCGGGCAGCCAGAGGAGGGGAGAGCCCGTCCCCGCCGCGCGAGCATGGCGGACCGCAGCCTAGAGAGCGTGTCCCTGCCGCTGGAGGTGCGGGCCCGGCTGGCCGAGCTGGAGCTGGAGCTCTCCGAAGGTAAAGGGGCGGCGGTGGGCGCGGGCGGCGCGGCGGCAGCGGCGCGGCACCCCCGGCCCGCTCTCCCATCGCGCACCCTCCTCCGCCCTGCGGCCCTGCGGTGCCGGCCCCGGCCCGATGGCGCCCAGGGGGCTCCCCGGGGGGACCCCTCCCGGCGGAGGGGACCCCGGCGCGGGGGTTTTGTTCTACCTGCGAGCCCCCCGCGCTCCGCCGCGGCGCGGGCGGGGGCGGCAGCGGGGCTCGGGCGGCGAGGGCTCGGCCGCGCACGCGGTGGTGCTGCGGGAGGTGGGAGAAGACCCGCGGGGATGGATCGGAGGGGCTCCTGCCCTGCCAGGGAAACGAGGCTTCGCGGAAACGTGCCGTGCTACCTGCGTGCCAAACCCCGCTGTGGCCGCATCGGCAGGCTCCCACGGAGTCCACGCAGCGTGTGTGTGTATGTGTGTGTCTGCTGCAACGAAACACGCCGTGATAAGGTCGTTTTGGACAATACCAGTCAGGTCACTCAGAGGAAGCGATATTTAGGGTTATTTTCGTTCTTTTTTTTTCTGAATTGCGGGATTTTTTTTTAATGTGCAATTGAAAGCTTGCGGTGGTTCCTTGGCGTGGTTGGTTGTGATGCTCCGCCGGTCCCCGGGCTGGGAAGGCGCGCACGCAGCCCGTGCTGTTGCCGTGGCAGGGAGGATGAGCAGGAGCCCCAGCCCGCCCTCCGCTCCTCAACCCGGCTCCGGCTCCCACTCCCCGTTTCCATGTGTATGTGCGCCGGGGTAGAAGCGAGAGGCAGGCAGCGATGAGTGCCTGTCAGTAGCCCTCGCTGACGGGCATTGGGCGCCCGGAGTCGTGGAGACGATTTTAGTGTGTCAGATCAATCTGTCTCCCAGAGGAAGAGAGTGGGGAGTATTTATATATACACTCATGCTAGGGTTGGCTCTTTCCTGAAATGCAAATCTGCTATTAGCTGCCCCCCCCCCCCCGCTTTTTTTTTTTTTTTAAATAAAACCCCCCAAATGTCAAGGTTCAGTCACCACCGAGAGACTACAGCACTTTACAGAAGGAACAAATGAACCAGTGTGTCCCAAATTAGTTATTGGAAGTGGTCGATATATTGAGCTGTCTGTCTGTCTTCTGTCTTTTTGTAACGGTTTGTAAGGGCTCCGAGCCAGAAAGTAAAATGCGCTGGAGCCAGTTTCATCAGCAGGGAGGAGCTGATGTTGACATTGTATTTTCCTTTTAACGCTTTGAGGGTGAAGAGAATGAGCTACTGAGATTGCATGTGGCTCTCATTTCTGTGCCTCCCCTTCCCTGAGGGTGCCCTGAAAACTTGAAATAAGAGGAGTTAAATACAATATTGCCTTTTTGTGATGCCTGTCCATTGGCCCTACAGTAGTGACGGTGGGAGAAAGGACTGTTTATGTCATAGTATATGTAACGTTGCCACTTTATGCAGAAAATGCTTCTTGGTGTGCTTCTTCATTGTCTACACACCAATGAGATACTAATTAAAACAGCTGTTAGTAAATGCTTGCAAAAAAGCCCAAATCAAACTGGCACAGACCTTCAATAAATATGCTAATGCAGTGTACCAAAGTTGTAATATAGTTTTACGGTGCAGTTTCTGTTGCTGTAAGCATAATCCAAAAAGGCTCTGAGGAAGTGGGACATGGTTTGAAATTGGGCATTTGTATCTGCACTGCTGTAACTTCTCTGCAGCTAGACGTGGAATGAGTTTAACCCACTGACAATATATTTCCTTCTGCACCATTGATGTTACACCCGGCAGATGGGATGGCTCGTGTTTCCTGACTGTGGCAGTCTGAATGAAGATCAGTTGGAATTGGGAGGCAGGTGGAGAAAAGGCAGCATCCTTTTCAATGTCTTCGCCCAAGATGCTCTTGATATGTTCTTAGTCAAGTACATGGCAGCGTTCAGTGCCTGAGAAAATGAAACCTTTAGGCACCCATGTTGCAACTTTTGGCCTGTTCCCAAAATTAGTCCCTGCAGATAGTGGGATTGGTAATTTGTACAGTTTTGCTGTGCTGTAGAAGTCTGTTCATACTCTGCCACACTAACTCTTGAGTTAAAAATTGGTTTTCAAGGCAGCTTTGTGCATCTTGACATCCTGAACATGCAGTACCTTAATGCATGTGCTTCACTTGGCCAGTCCATAATGAGCCATTCCAGCGCCTTCAGCCGAGTTCACTCACTGAGATATGCTTATGCATGTGCATAAAAGTTTGCAAGATTGAGGTTTTAACACGTGTTATGCTTCTGACATGTTAGGGTGTCTCTGCTGCTTCTGTGAAGCAGGAAACTGTTGAAGGCAATAGACAGGCAACTGCATCCTTAAGTGTGTGTTTGGGTCTCACTGATGACATTGGGAGCTGAGTGACTGCCATAATTTGTGCCCCTTTTTAAAGTGCTCTCCCAAGTCAGACTTCCTAGGAAGATGTTTTGTTCAAGTGCTGTGTGGCTGATTTATTCATTGCATGCATTGTTTGTGACTGTGAGTTTTTCATTTCTGATGCCACTGGGTGCAGAGGGTCTTACAGCTGCTGTTTGTACCCAAGCAACGTGGTTCTCTGGTGCCAAAACCTGCTACGGACAGTGCGGCTTTAGGAACAGCTTCTGAAAGAGCTGCTGCTTTGTGGAAAAGAGAGGGGCACCAGCAGGATTATTGCAAGGTTATTCCTTGGCTGTGAACTAAAGCTGTGCCGTTCCTAGCTCTAGGAAGTGTGATAATGTGGGTCCTGCCCACGCAGTGCATCTCAAAGCTGAACATAAAATAGCTGGTGTCCGTGTGACTGTGACCAGACTGCTGGGTACTGTGCCACTAACACAGCGGGCACTGTGCAGGTGTTGTAATTACAGTCTCCACTGGTAGTCATCACACGTTTAAATTTGGCCCTGGCATTTCCCCCCATGTTGTAGCTAAATTCTGTGTTCCTCCTTGAGCTGCGCACTCGGCCCAGCCTCACTGGTGGCAGGGATGTGGCAGGAGAGCCTCAGGAAGTGTCTGCCGGACAGGTAACATGTGCTTGGTAGCTGATAGAGCCAAGTGCCTTTCTCATTGCTTGAGAGGGAGGAAGAGGGTCAGGAAGGTGTTTACTTGGTGTTCTGCGAAGTTCGTCTCTGTGGCAGTCCTAACCTGTTGGTTATTGTGGCCAAGCCGCATGCCTTCCACCTTCCCTTTGCTGTGGTCTGAATGGGCTTTTTTTTGGTTTAAACATAGCTATTTAAAAGGTACTATGGATGCAAATTAGAATAACCATTTTCGATTTTGTTAGTTTCATTATGATGATTTGTCAGGTGAAGATCAGTCAGAACCAGAAGCCCTTACCAGGTTCCTCTGTGTCTGTGTGCAGGTTGCCTGCCCCACACAAGGAGTGAGTGCCAGAGGCAGCTGGCACTCTGAGGGGTGTTGAGAATGAGTTTCACAGTGATGTACTGGCATGTAACACTATATTCAGCTCAAGACATCAATAGTACACTTCTGGATGTAGTTTTCATGTCATTTTGGAAAGGGAAAATTGCTTCTGTGTTTCTCAGGACATAGGGGCTCAGCAGTACTTTAATTTTTATGAGTATTGAAAGTTGTGGAATCATCCTTATCCCATCAGATATTCTGGAGACATTTGTTTTGCTGTGCTTGAGCGAAGGTGCTTGATGCATGTATGTTACATACACATTCTTTGACACTCCAGTAGCTTCCACTGAGCCTACTAAAGCTTGCATTGCTCAGAGCTAGCCCTTCTAGGCTGATGCAATCAACATGTCACTCTGCAGTAGCTGTTCTTCAGGGCTGCTTAGAATTTTACGAGGCTTTAGTTTTCTAACGATGTATAAAATTGTACTGGGTGGAAATAGATGAATCATCCTGTTTTTTAGAATAGCTTGGGGGTTTTTAACTGAAGAACTGATTTAATAAAACCAGGAGTCCTGAAATGTGCTGTCTTATTAAAAAAAAATAATTCTACAACCCCTCCTTTCTTAAAAACACTTAAAAATTAAAAAAAAAAAATCCCACCCCCTTTTCTCATTCTACCCTCACTTTATGGTATACAAGGTTATATTACCCTTCCAATTACTTCCTGAACCAAAATTAATTGGGAAAAGATGCTCTGTAGTTCTTCCAGCATTTTATCCAAGTGTCACATAACATAGCAGAAACACATAAAGAACCACATATGCCACATGGAAAATGTGAAAACCATCCTGTTCAGAAACTATTCTCCCTATATTCCACACTATCCTTCCAGTCCTCTTCCATTTTAAACATATGAGGAATAGCAGGTTTCTCTTTTTGAAAGTCTGAACTTTTCTCCAAAGAGCACTTCTAGAAAGAGTCTCAGCAGATCTTTAATGAGTGGTTACTGATTCCCAAAGGCACTGGATGTGCAGTCACCTAATTAATTTGGTCCTCAGCTTTCGTTGTATCAACTGGTTTGATAATATTTGGTAATATTACTTGGGTTAATTGAGTCATTGTCTGGCCAGGTTTATTATTTTATGAGGTATAAATTCTGTCTTTTGTTGTCTGCATGTAGTCACTGGGTTGGGACCAGAAATGTGTAGTTAACTCCTCTAGTTATTATTTCTCCATAACATTTGCCAACCAGCTCTTCAGTAAGGTTTCAAAGTGTGAAAATTTCAATAACTAGCACACCTCTGTGATTTGGGACCCAAAGTCATCCTTTTAATTCACTCCTTGAGAGATAGTGCTCTGCTTAGCAAGTGGGTATCACCTGCTCAATGACAGAGTGTTAATACTTCCTCAGTTTAGGTGAGAAATGAACTAAGAAATTCAATACTTACATTTGCTTCTTGTTGTTTTTTGAGTCATTGGGGTGCAGTTGGCTCTTGTTTTCAGTTATTTTTTCTGGCAAAGAGAGGACTCATTTACTCCAAATACATAAAACTGAAATTTTCATGTCAGTTACGTACGAGATCTAAGGCTTTAAGAAAATATACTGGATACCATGGGAGTTATGATAAAATCAAGAGTGCTGGCAACAGAAACCTTTCTTTGTAAGATAAAGCTCCTCTCGTCAGCTGTTTTGTTTCTCTGATGGTGCTCAAGTTGGAGAGGGACAGTAACTTGATTATTTTAAAACCAGGTTCAATTCACTCATGAATTAACCATTTGCATTTTAAGACACTGAAATTTGAAGGGTTTCTTTTTTTTTTTTCTTTCTTTCTTTCTTATTTTTTTTTGTTTTACCTGCTTGACTTTACTGTGTAATTTGGACTTAAGGGCTTCTAATGGGTGGTGTCGTGTCAGAAGAATTCTCTGCCACTCATTCAGTTGAAGTACATGGTAATGCCTTGTAAAATAGACTATGCAAATCTCCAGGATGTTCCCAGAACAGCTGTCCCGAAGGCATGCTGTAAATATACCTTTATTGCCAGCTGATGTTGAGCAGCACTGATGCCCAAGGGTTACACTTAATAGATCATTCAGATGATCTTTACTGTGTTACACAACCGACATACTCGAAACACTTTTCCCAAGGATGTGCGAAAATTGCCACGGGGGTGTCAGTTTTATAGGCAAAGCAGGGAGTAAGCAATGTATTTGTAACGAGAACAGGGTTGTAAGGAGCTGCCCTTTGCAGCTTCAGGGTACGTCTGCGTGGTGCTGCTGCACAGAGCAGGGCGCAGGAGCCAGCGCGCCTTCCCCTTGCCAAACCAGCAGTGCAATGTGCACCTATGGCTGTGAGTCAACATGCTGCTTTTCTCTGGAAGGGTGTTGACCTGCCTTTGTTAATCCATGAGAAGGGGAACGCTGTCATTTTGATTTTGAGCAAACCAAATATCCTTTCGGTATCAGAGGAATTCGGGTTTTAGCACACCTCTTTGTTTTTAATTTTTTTTTCCTCAGGGAAAAGTATTTTCGTGCTGTATGAAACGTGGGTATAATAAACTAATTGTTGAGGCAAGGTTTGGATTGGGAGCATCAAAAAGATCAAAGTTTCTCTGAAGGAATATCGATAGACTCCTTTAGGTTTTCGTAGTGAGAATGGATGTCTGAGTGTGGTACAGAGAATCCTGAATGTACCATAGCTCTCCTATACTTAAAAATGCATTGACTGCGTTTTAATTTTTTAAGAGGCTATTTGTATCACGCATCAAGCAGGACATATAATTTTTTAAAAATAACTGCTTTAATTCCCCAGCAACTGTCAGACAAGATGACTCACTGCAGTATAAGAATTCACCACAGCACATCACAGATTTGACACAAACTCTTAATCCATGTAAAATTATGCATGTATATTCCCCTATCTTCCCGGTGGGTGAGCTTCAACTTTGCCAAACTCCTGATGATCCCATTCTGCCTTCTCTCCTCCCCCGCCTGCCTTTTTTATTTTCTTTTTCCCCTTTCTTCTTCAGTACCTCCTTGCAGTCAGTAGCCCCAGTGTGGGGTCTGGATGCAGCAGTCTTTTCCTGGCTTGTGAGGAACCTTTCCTGATTGTTAACAACAGTCCCTGATTCTCCTCTTGGCTGTGGTGGTGTGGGGGAGCATTTCCAAAACATGATTGCTCTCTGCAGAGTTCTGGTCTTTCCTTCTATTACTAGGGTAAACATGCACTAAAAAACGGGAACTGGTTTCATTTGACTCCACTTGGTGCATTGCATCAGGGAATTGCTCATTTTAGACCTGTGTAAATAAATATCTTTTTTTTTTTTTGAGTAATCTTAGCTAGGGCTTCTAGTTGCTAGCCAGTATTATTTATCGCTAGTATTAAATATAACTTTAAAACATGTATAAAACATACTGGGGACACCATGATATTCTGAAGTAAACTAGCAAATATAGGAATAGAAATACTTAAATTAATACAGCTTGAGGCAGATGCTGGGAAGACCATGGCTATGGCTTTGGCTTAAGCCTCTGGCCACAGAAGAGAAGACTTCTGCCTTGAAGCCATGTGAAATCCTACCAGGACACCCTCTGCGTGGCTCTCGGGGCATGGAGGGAGCCATGCTGGGGTGCTTCTTGTAGTCCTCTCTTTTAAGAGGGTTGATTGCTGGTTCTTGGCAGTTTGATAGGCGTAGTCTCTTTGACACATAACCTGCAGTCCTTAGAGCAGCATCAAGTGCCTGGGTGTGGATAATTGCCAGAAGTTGTCAGTGAAAAATACATGATGTCTTGATGATCTCTTTTTGAGACTATCATAGTTATCATTGGATAACTAGAGAAAGAAAGGATTTTCATAAAGGATCTTGGTAACTTGGAGGAAAAGTTATTTCCTATGACTTTTGAAGGGGCTGTTTGATTTCCAAAGACTGGACCATTAATATGCCATCATTTAGGATGCTTTTATGCTTATGGCTGGGTCTGCAGAATGGTGGCAGTTGAGGGGACAGAGAGATTCTTCAAATGTTGTCTGCTTATGTGAAAGTAAAAATAGGTGTTAGGACTTGTTTGATCCTATTTCTGTCTGGTTCCAGAAACCATATCTCCAAACTATAATATCTGCAGTTTCTTCATTCAAATCTTGGCTTGAGCTATATGTAAGATTACAAAAAAAAAAAAAAAGAGTCTTGTAAATCTGGTCTGGTAAGAGCTGTTTAGAAGCCAGGAAAATGTTTCTTAATGAACTCCGTGACAAATACTGAAGTGTAAATAATGGATCCTGATCCATTCACTGGTAGGCTGGTGGTTGAAAGTTTGCCTAGACTAGCAAAAGTTCAGAGACTTCTGGTTGGCTTAGAGACCCAAAGGAATTGTTCTGACAGTCTTTTTCCTACTATGTGGATGCCCATGTGTCCATAAACAGCCTGGCAAAATAAAGAGACCTTAGCAACAGTCTCCTCAGAGAAAGCAGGCCTGGACTACTCCATCTGTGTGGACCCTCCAGAAAGAGTTATGTGGTATTAGCAGGATGATTACAGGGCTTTTGCATCTATTACTGCCATTTAATGAGAAAATAGACCAAACTGGTCTTTGGGCTTCTAGTACCTCATTATGGAACAGTTCTGAAATTGTACAGAAAATTTTCCATACAATCTATAACTAGTCTCATACATGTACATGCCCCAAGGAAATAGTAAATAATGAAACTTCACCTTTTTTCTTCTGAGGAGATATCCTAAGTCATATTAGCTCATATTTTTCATGATTACAATTGCAAGGAGAATGGGCAGAATTTAGAATTTTGTTTCTCTTGTCCCTGTTGAAAGAAATACCATTCAAATAATGGGAAAGTATTTTTGATGAATGCTTGAACAAATAAAATGATGGCATTATGGTGACATGTGAGCAGTTCAACTTTGGGGAAGAATCTTAAAATGGAAATTGTGTTTCGAATGCTAGACTTCTTTGACAGATGCCTGAGGATGAGCAAGCAACAGTGAAACAACCTAGTGAAACAGCAAAGTGCAGAAATATCCCTATTCTTTCCTGATGGTAGTGATGATAGTGGCAAACCCTTGTGCTGAATTCATTGGAAGAGCCCAGTTTCATTTGCCGTTATTTTTTTAGTCTGGAAAAAAAAAGAGCATTCTTTAGAAGATGCTGTAAGTTTTGTAAGTGTTTTGAAATGAGGGGTTAACCTGTTTTAGGAAAAAATACTGTTGGACTGTGGAGTGATTTTTACTTCTAAAAGGGAAATTACAAGCAGTACTTTTATTTGGCCTCTACTTTAAATTGGCTCCATGTTGTAATGGAAAAAAGTTGATTTGTTGTGTTGAGCAACAACAAAGGGACTAGCAGCAGTTAAATTTAATATTTTTAAATGATGATGAAGAAAAGTATTGCATTTTTTGTTTATGAGTTTTATGCTGCTAAAGTTTTGACACATTCCAGTCACAAGGATTTATCTGTGTCTCTTACGAACGCTGACTTTGATCATAAGAGCATCTGTACTACTGACTTGGGAGAATTTGGCAGAAGAGATCTGGAAGAATGACCAAGAGTAGAGGCACGGACTTTGGGGATTAAAACAGTCTTAATAATCATTGTTTACCAGGAGAAAGATGGGAGTTTATTTTGGTTATTTGACAAGCCTTGTGTTGGGCAAGGAGGAACGCTTTCTTGTAGTGCAAAGGTTAATGCAATGTCAGCGGTTCAAAACACGAGAAAATCGAACTCCTAGGAATGGAAATTAGACAAATGCAGGTTGGAGATAAGACAGAAAATATTAATAAGGCTAGATAAACACTGAAGCACTTGCATAGAAAAAAAAGGTTCAACAGCTTTCTAAAAAATATCTACCCACTAGTAGGATGGATAGAAGATTCCTCTCTAAGACATATGAATGGAAGAAGTCTGTGTATGTAAAGAGATAGGTATGTAAACCACTGAATCTGCCCTTGGCCAGAAATATACCGGTTTAATTGCATTAAGTACTTTTTTAGTGGCATCTTATAAATGTTTTAGTCCAGTATTATGATATATGTTTTCCTGGTACCTTCAAAAAGTGCAGCAACAGCTGAGAAATTTAGGTGTAGTCTGTTTTCAGTATTTTACTAGGGATGACTTGACATTTACTTGCAGTAGTAATTTGTTTTAAGTCAATATTGAACACTGTAAGGATGTGCATACATTAGAGTTTCAGAGGGTATCAAATGCAGCCTCTCTGATAATACTTGCTTAAATACTGACTACACATATATTTACCAGTAGCTCAGGGGACTTCTGTATAAGCATGAAGTGGCAGAACAATAATATTTTTAAAAGCTTCCTTAAACTTTATTGTATTTAGCTTGATCATTGGTTTTTACAAAAAGGTATTGTCCGTTTTAATCAATTGGATAAAAAATAAGAGAGCACTTGTTTCCTCTGAAGATTAATCCTTCATGCATCCTTGATGCTTCAGGGAGGTGAGGTCTACACTCAGAACTGAAATGAGTTGCAATAAGACAGCTAATGTATTGTTTCCTTCTTTAGTTGCATATTTCTTTTTAGCTTTCATATTGTGGATGCAGACCATGGTGTATATTTTTAGGTAACAGATCTGTGATTATTGTTTCTTTCATTTCCTTTTGGTGTTTCTGGAAATTTTTAGTATTATCTGTAATTCGTTTGTGATTTTAATGCACCTTTTCCATACTTTCCATGCTTTTCCAGCTTACTAACTTGCAGCTAATGAGAAACCCTTTCCTACTTTGAAGGCAAACCCAATTCTTATTGGAAGGTTTTATCAGGATGGTTGCTCTTTGCTTGATGTCTTTGCTTCTGCCTCACTGACCAGTCGTGGCAACTTGGATTTGCTCTCTGTGTTGTGGTGATAGGTGAAGGGTGTAGGAGCAGTAAAAGTGACTCTGTGCCTTTGTGCTGCCATCTGAAGGTCTGTGAAAACTGTTGATTGGGAGCTTCACCAGTCTGGTATCTTTGATCTCCAGCAGCAATCATTTCTGGAACACAGTGAAACAGAGACATTTTCCTTTGTCTGCAGTGGGAGAAGATACTTGCTGTTGCGTAGCCCAGACATTTCCTCTTCTTGAGCACAATGATGCCTTGGCTGGTATTGTCTGCTGGTGGTACTTCCGTGGAAGATGAGGGCTCATGGCCAGTCCAATATTTCTTCTTCAGCTTTGAAGGTCAGCCTCCTGTCTGCTTTTTGTTCTACAGAAGATGCTGTGTGGCCGAGAGAGGTGACTGGGGTCACCGTGGGAGAAGTGAAGAAGCTTTGTGTGGGATGCCTCGAGCCAGAAATAGCCACAGTGATTTTGAATTTTGTCTTTGAGTATGGGACCTTTGAGAGACACTTGGTAACTTCTGGTTAACCTGGTCTGTAACAATTTTCTCTCCATAGGATACTTTTCTAACAAGTAGAGGAAGCCTGGACCCTTTTTCATCAGTGACAATTTCTCTGTCTTGGCAGGAATCCAGGATGGTTCATACACCAGGTCTTGTACTTTTCAAGAAATATGCTGGGCTCTTTTCTGTCCTGAAGATCATGCAGAGACCACAGCATCTCTGAAGCTTTAAGAATTTCAATTTGAAGTCTTCATACTATGTAATGCTGTTTATCATTCCTAGGTGGTGGTCTGGCTTTGGCTGACCTGCAAAATGCTTTTCTGTATATTTTGATAAGATAATATCACCTGCAAAATATTACATCTTTTACACATCATTCAAAATGTCACATTAGATATGTATGTTTTTTGAAATGCACACTGGCTCTTCATTGTTCTTCATGATCCTAGTTGGTTACTTCTGGTAAATAATAGATACAGTTTCAGATTTGACTTCCTTTACGAATCATTCTGTTGCAGGATATACTGGAAATAACTCCATGCCTCATCTGCCAGCTTGATCCTTTGTACTTTTTTAGGACCAAAGCAACTTATACATTAAACTGAAATTGGGAAGAAGAAGCCAAGCCAACCCTTCTTTAGAGTGAGCCTTTTAAATATGAACAGCTTTGTGTTTTGAATTTTACACTTTTTTTACTCTGTCATAAGTCTGCTCTAAGTCAAACACCCAAAGAAGTTTCCCCTGACTTTTCCCCAGATTAAAAGGTTGTTTTGCTAGTGAGGATCTTCTAAAAAGTAAGTTTGAAAATGGTAGCTGATAGATGCTGCCTAAATGTCTTATTTAAGTAATAATAAAACATGTTATGTATGCTTCTTTGTCAAAAATTGCTCACATGGTTATGTTACAGTTAGGAGAGGCTAAAGCATCTAAGTAACTGTATCCTTCTGAAATACTGTGACATCTGTTCTTCTCCAGGCTCCTTTTGAAAATATCCTGTGACTGTTGTCATGGACTGGGTCACCCCCCTCATTGGTTTCTGCATTCCACCCCTGAGCCCAGCACGGATGATAAAGCAGCCACACCTCATGGAGATGGGCTCCGAGGAGAGTGCAATAGGAATTACAGGAAAATTACAGTAGGAATTACAATCAGAGGGTGATTGAAGTCTCCCCAAAATAGCAGTATGGGAGTACTTTCAGTATAAAAGCTGAAGCTTAATTTTCAGGGGCTTAAATAAGGAAGGAGTATAAGTTTACCAAAATATATTCTTGTATTTATTTTTTTTTCTCAGAATGAAGTTCAGTTCACCTAAAAATAAATGGCAAAAGCTATGTTGGCATCAGGACTGCATTAATGGTTGTACTTCCCCTTAAAGCTATGTCTGAATAGTCAGAAACAGTCTGTGATATTTAAGGCTCTATGCTAGGGTATATGTAGAAAGAAACAGATACTTATTCTTCTCTTTGTACCTAGTTGCTGGTGGTTCTAAGGGAACATTTTTCATTTCAGACAGAGAGTTAACATATATGGAGCAACAGGCCCTGATATTCTCCCTCCCTCACTGAGGACTGGGAAACCTGTCCATATTTACAAAAGTTGTTACCAATTTGCTGGAAGCAACCTGTGATGACAAAAACTCTGTGGAAATTCTGGTCCTTTGTGAAAGGTAATACATGATTGGTATCACCTCTTTCTATGTGACAGAGAGAAAGGCACTGCATGTTCCTTTTCATTTTTTCCTTCTTCTCACCTTTCTCTCTCTCTGTTTTCCACCCATTGTTTAATTTCTGGCCTTCAGGGCTTCTCTATAAAGGCATCTGGCCCTGGTGTGGCAGGGTTAGTCTGGCATCCTGCTCCACATTCCTTGGTCATCTGTCTTTCCACCGGTACTCTTAAGCAGAAGACTTGGTGCAGGATCATGATGTAGATAATTCATGTGATGCCTCCTTTTTTTCACATGTGAAGGAGTACTCATGAGGCATGTCAGGACCAACGTGCTGATAATGGAAATATTTTATTCTTAAGTTGATTTAAAACAAATTCTTGTCTTGGAGTAACAAACTTTTTAAACTACTGAATCTCAAAGTGTATGTGTTCTGCTAATCATGCCTAATGCTTGCTTTTTTGGTTATTGCTGTTTACTTCTACTTTATCATGTTTAGTTAGAGCTAGGGTAGGATGTTCTCCATGCAGCATAAGGCATTTTTGGAGAAATGTGCATCTTAAATTTCTTGAAACCTGATCTGGAGATAAGTTATGACACCTATTTTCTATCTAAAAATGCTTTTCTCTTAATAATTCCCCCATTCAGTGTGGGTGTTTGTTTTTTATTCCTAAATTCACGTGAAACCCACACTAAACAAAAATACAGCTAATAGAGCCTAAAATTATAAAGGAACTGCTTGCAAAGAGCCGGCAATGCTGTCTACATGATGAAAGCCATTTAAATTGTTCAGGCATAAAGCATGGATTAGAAACTGTATCTTCAAATCATCTTTGCATATTTATGAGTACACCTGTTATATAAGCAGTGGAAAGTGCTGAGATTCCTCCAGCCCTGTGCCACGGTTAGCAGGGTGAAGAAAAACAAGATCGTTTGTCAGTTTAAGTCTTTCAAATCCAAAGTGGAGCCTTATCTGCCTAATAGCCTAATACCAGGGAAAGATACTGTTTGTGTTCTGCAGGGCTGTATTCATGTGACTGTCAGGGGCTGAATTACTGCTCTCAGTGCTATATAAAGATTCCTGCTCCCACCCTGCCCCTCCCTGGCACTGTCATTTAGCACAATGTGCAGCATGCAGTGTGGCTGTAAAACATCCCTGACATACTGAAGCGTGTCTCCTTTCACACTTGTTTATGGAAAAGAAGAAAAAAAATAAATAAAGGGCCTTCTCCTTGTCTTCTATTAACTTCCCAGCTCCGGTGGGTTCAGCACCAGCTGAGGCGGAGTCACGTTACTTGCACCTATTTTTGAGCATGGCCTATATTCAGGGGAAGAGTTGGGTTGTATGATTGCTGTATCCTGTATCTTTTCTCTCTTCTGTGCAAATGTTATGCTCAGTTTGGACTTTGGTGTTAATGTGAGTACCCACAAAATACAATTCCCTGGGGAGCTGAACTTGGAACAACAGAACTGAGGGTGCTACATGATGTGGTATGAAGCTGGATGTTGAAAGTCCTGCACACTGTCACTGCTGCCATGTTAGTGTTTGCAGGTGGGTTATGATTCCACTGATGCCTGGGTTTACAAACCAAAAGCCAAACCCAAAAGAAACAAGAAAACAAGGAAAGGAAGAGAATCTTGTAGAGGGTTTTTTTTTTCCTTCCCCTGAGTAAGTTTCTTTTTGTAGCATTTTAAAGTTCATTTCAGCAATCTGCTATACAGTGCTACTTCAGAAATAACTGCACCCTGCTGAGAACAGGGATCTGAAAAGCATGAATGGAGAAAAAAATGGATGCATTGGGAAGGGATGCATGTATATAGAGGTATCTTAATCCAGTTTTGCTGCTGAATAAAATAATTTATATAACTCCCCTGTCTGAACATAAGGAAAACATTTGTTTACTGAGAGGCCCTAGCACAGCTTGCACGGGGTGGTTGTGGACTCCTTATCCTTCGAGATGCTCAAAAGCTGTCTGGACGTGGCTCTGGGCAACCTGTTCTAGGTGGCCCTGCTTGGAAAGGAGAGTTGGACACGGGGACCTCTAGAGGCTTCTTTCATCCTCATTCTGTGATACACCCCTAAATTTTCACCCTTTCACTGATTAGTAATTCTGTGTTTCCCAGTACATTTCTTGTGGATGAAGAAGAGCCACACTCTGTATGTGGTTCTGGGAATGGTGAGCTCAGCCTGTCCTGCAGTATGTTCATACCTGCTGTCAGTGGTCCCCCAGATCTTCTGTAACACAGAAGATTTTAAATTTTGGTTGTAATTATGCCATGTGCACGTTAGTGATAGTCAACAGAAATATGCCACAGGAGAGGTGAAGCACAATGCATTAAGAAGATATTTGATCTTGAAAACATTTCACTTAATGTTATTGGGTTTTGTAGGCAAAACTCGACAGTGGCAATAAATTTACATCTTATGTAAATGAACTAGAATTCAAGCATGGGTAAGGGTGCTTGTGATGATTTTAATACTGTCATTATGATCATCACTCAGGTATATGACTGTCAATTAGACAATTCCTGTTTTTTTTCCGTGTGATGGAAGTATATGCTTGTTTATATCTGTAGAAATGTGTTCCCTTTGGTTCTGTCAGGAGCAGGGAAATTAACAGAACTGAATGGCTTTGAAAATAATTTTGTTCAATTGCTTTTTAACACTGATTTTAGATATGAAAATATCTTGAATGTTGATGAGATCTTTTATTATTTTTATTGAAACCTATTTTGAGAGTTGTATGCAGCTGTAATTATGCAGTTAAATATTGCATATTCTTTCAAAGTTTCACATCAATAATGCAATAGTGAGTCCTTCTGGCTAAGCTAGAACTCAGTCACCAATACCTTGGCATTGTAGAATGACCCACAGTAAATCATCTTATAAAAGCTGTTTAGTGGCAGTGGTCCTCAGATGAATGTTTGGCCTCACACTATTAATTCTTTCTAAGCCACCAGGCTTTTTTTCCTCTCTATAAAAAACGAAACAGGACTGTATTTTTTGGGGTATGAACACAAATTTTATATATGGAAGAACTTCCATATCCACATTGTCTCCTGACTATTCAGTGAGCAGCTGGACATAGCTTTTGTGAGGGAAAGTTATGTAGAGTATGGTCCCAGTTCAGAAAAGCATTTTAGGTATGTGCTTCAGTCTCAATGGTACTGCCAGATTAACTTAAACCAAATTGTCACACATGGAGTGAGCATATCTGTCTCCTTCATGGAAAAAAAAAATCATTGGCATCTTCATTGCTTGCTTAAAAAAGAGAGTCAGTGTTAAATCAAGGGATCAACAGTCTTTCTTTCAGATTACCTAGTAAAAGGAGAGGAATCTTAAAGCATTTTTTTTTAAATGATGCTCCATTATATATATTTAAGTTCAGGTTGTTTGACGAAGAACAACAGAACTGCCCTTGTCTGGATCTCATTTTCTATGTTCTTCTGTGCTTTACTGAATTTGTAGATTTAAAAGATTGTGGGTGATGATGTTCTTCATTTTTACCATATGGGGTTGGAGGTCCTCAAGCTTAGCTTGCTTCTGTGCCACAGCCTCAGAAACAGAGTTGTATTGCCCACATTCTGTATGAAGAAGTGTCTTTGGTTGCCTTCAGGGTAAAGATAGTGATTGCAGGTGTCAGGATGGCAGTACTGCATTCCAAGGCCTGAAATCTGGTTGATGCAAGCAAGTCAAAATCCTGCTGTGCAGTGGTAACCTCAGTTCTCAGACGGGCAGGAGAGGAGAGTGTGAAGTTTTGTGATATTAGAGAATCCGCTTTAAAATCAGGCTAACCAGGTAACAGAAAAGAGGTAACTCCATGAGACAGTGCATGTCAGCAGAAGAATATCACACAATGCATGTTTTGGTGAAGGATGTGTTCGATATGCCTGTGGTATATTGTCAGAAGCCACGTGTCCTGGAGAGGGGCCTCCTGTCTGCAGCCATACGTGTGCGATCACCTTGAAACCCCGAGGCAGGTCCTTGCTTTCAATATACCTGATGTCTGTGAGTGACAGAGAGGAAATCAGGGAGTACAGCAGTAGCCTTTCCTCCTAGGTAGAAGGAGATCTAGCCAACCATTTTCTAGGAGCTGTTTTGAGGCTGTTTCTCTTTACCTTTTGCTGCAAGGCAGGAAGAGGGAAGAAGCAATGAAGAAAGAGCAAGGTTGGAGCCATTCTGGTTTTTCTAGTATTGCCCTAACAAAAGTGGTTCACAGGCTAATTGCTGTCATCACCAACCAAAGACAAAAATGCCTGCTTTCCAGGGCTGATTTTGCAGCTCAGGCATACAGAAAATCTGGATCCAGCAGGCTGGTCTTCTGAGGACTATATTCAAGCCATTCTTTTATGGGAAAAAGAGGCAGTTGGGGGGTGGGTGAGAAGATACTTCTATTTTCTTTGGAGGATTTTCAAAATATTAAAAAAAGAATGGGAAAGGCCAAGTGATAGGTATCTCTTTCTTTGGCCTTTGATGTTTTATGGCAAAGGCATAAAAGGTATCAGTTTTAGGAATCTGAGAAGGTATTGCTGTGATCAACACATGACATACAAGACTCTGTTGAGGATCATGCAATACATTTAGGACTAGTTTTGCATTTTTGTTTTCATCTTCCTTTTACCATTCATTATACTGTTTTCCTCAGTGTACCTGAGATCTAATGAACTTGGTCTGAACCATCACAGGTTTCCCACTGAGTTTGTTTTGCTTCAGTAAGCTTTGATTCAGAGAGCCTTGTCCTCTTGTTATAATATCCAGCATTTGTGGCGGTTTTTAATCGTCTGTTACTGTGTTTCATAAGATTTGAATAACAGAAACTTTTGGTTGTTTGTGCAGTAAAAGGAATGGTCTGCAAAGCCTGGTGCACAATTGTTGTTTCTACCCACTGCTGTGGGGTGAGAAGGGTAAGAAGTTACTCTGTCACTGATGCAATAACTAAAATATAGGCATAAAAATGTATTTGGGCAAGGACTATGTATTTCATTAAAGGCTAAATATGACACATTAGAGAACCTAAGAATTTAGCTGTGGAAACATCTCTTGAGGCAATGATTTATTTTCGGAGATGTTTAAGGAAGTAGCTTTTAAATTGTAAAAAATCAGTACAGAGACGTCATTATTTTTGCATGCAGTCTGTGCGTGTATGTAGGCATATTTAAAGATGTAAAGGAATATACATGCACAGAAGATGGGGAAGGAAAAATCTCACACACTGACTCGTCAACTGAACAAATCTTCCCACTTAAGGGAATGTTATGGGAGGCAGCAGCTCCCTTAGGGATAGGCATGCGCAAGTTACCCCTGTTCTGAGTCATGGATTTTTCCTCAGCTTTGTGGCTCAGATGTGCAAGCCCCTTCCCCATCATGCTCCCAATTCCTTAAATAGCAGCCGAGGTCAAGAAGGACAAGGGACAGATCACTGTCACAAGGAGGCCTTCTAAATCATACCAGGATATTGTGGGGTTTCTTGATGCTCAGTCTCAGCTGTCTGGTACAAGAAGATAATTTTAATCCTATTTTATTTATTGCTTCTCAGTAGTGTTTTGGCTTTTTTATACTGACTCCCACCCTTTCAAAGGAGTCACCGATGCTTTTGTTGTTAAACAGACTTAGCAGATATCTTTATTGCAGTTAGTTTTGTGATGTGTATGTTTCTATTCAGTCACATGAAGTGAATTACATGCTGCTGTTGCTGAATTTATAACCATGTCTTTTGGCTTGGAACAATTAACTATAATGACCTTTGCTACCTCAAAATACGCAGTGAATAAAGTAAAACTCTGTTGTATATATCTTGAGGTTTGCTTTAACATATTGTGCCTTTCCAGTTGCAATGTCTGGAGATCTCTGTAGGGGCATTTTGTTACAAAATGCTCTGGCTCCCACTGAACCAAGTTTAAAACTGGAGCAGATTCAGACCCGTATAATTGGTTGGGAAAATAATGAGAGAGGGAAGATCAATTTGGCAGACAGTGACACAGACATACAGAAAGTTTTTGGATGGAAGCGAAAGAGCTTTGAAACCCAAAGCTGGCTCAAAGACTTCCCCAGCAGCATTAGACAGAGGTGAATGCTGCTTCTGAACAAGAGCCCTTCCTCTGTCCTTGGGCTGTGGCTGGACGTACGTGCTCAGGGGCAGAAGCAGTGGTTCCTTCTTGGAGCCTCAGCAGAACAAGCAGCAAAGCTGCAGCAGTTTCACTGTCCGAGGCAGGGGCTGCACTGGCAGCAGCTTCATTTGCTGATGTCCACAAGCAGTTCTCCTGAAATATCTTTAGATAAATATGTGCCCTTCAAGTCATGTCTCCATCCAACATGTCAGTAAAGCGCTCCAGCATATAAATAATGACGTATCAGTAGCTCAAGACATGGGCAGTGATTTGTTTGAGTTTTTCTTTCAGGTCAGAAGAAATTAGTATGTCTGCTGATCATACACAGACATGAAAAAGTTCTCCCAGTATTTCCTACCTTGGGTCTAATGTCCTGTGTATGAACTACAGTTCTTGTTAGATGCCATCCTTTCCTGTGCTGTGGGAAAAACTGTACTTTCTTTCCAGATGGAAGTTCTCCAGTGGTGATTCATCTTTAGGTCTTAGAACAGGCTCTTATGTTTAGGAAACATTATATATGGCTTCCTAAGAAAAGTACTAGATTTGGACATGAAGTTATTGTATTATTGACAAACGTGAGATTGATACAACTTAGTACGTTGAAGCTGGACACGGTTACACTTAGAGAAATGGAATTGCTACTGTGGGAGCACAGTGCTACCACTTAAAGCCAAGTGCTTACATCTTTCTTTTCAGACTAGTGTAAAAAGCTGTGGGGCATTTTATTGTGGATTGTCCTGTGAAAAACTGGCTGGAAATTGCAGTATGGCATTCACATAGAAGAAATTTATATCAGAATAGCATTGTGAAGTTGTGCAACCATGGATTGTAGTATTTGCTTATGGGAGTGTGTTGATAAAAACACAGTTGCATGGGACATGGTGTTTTTATCATGGGCTGAAGTCATATTGAAACCCGTTAGAGCTGACACACGTGGTTAAAAGCGGGCATATACTTGGGGCTTGCGTGGTTAAAGAGCTCTGCTGTCTAGGGATGGATTAAGAAGTGGAGCTAGAAGAAGACAGTGTACAAAAGGTCATGTAAAAAGAAAGGATACCTGGATAATCCTAAAGAGTTCAACTGTGTTGCAAAGGATTCAGAATGAGAAAGACTGTATGAGACATCTCAGCCATTTTGGAAGACTACACTGTGTTCAGCATTTTTTGTTCCAATAGAACTGAACACAAAACCTGCTTCTGCTACTATTTTTAATCCCCACGATGTTCCCAGTATTGATGTGTTATTGAATACTTCAGCCTCAAAGACTTTCACATCTGGAATAATTTTTCTCATTTTTTAAAAGCATCTAGACAATACTTGGTTATAATGCTGTAATACTGTGCACTGCAAAAGAAGTCCTAAAGAAGGAATAATAAGCTTGAGGGTCCTTTAAATTTTTTTCTTTTACTGGACTAAAAGCTCCCACTTTTAAATCTGGATAAATAGAATCCTGGATGTAGCTGTAACTGTTTTTAAATGTTCTTTTAATAGGCAGGAACTGCAGTCTTGGAAACACATGGTTCTTCTTATTCCCTCTTTCCCTTTTTTTTTATATCTGGCTCAGTCAATGAAGGAAAAACAGTAATAGTGTCCAGTGAACAACAGGAAAAATACAATATAGGAACATTTTATCAGTGAAGCAACAAGCATCTGCTCTTCACCACAAAGCCATAGCTTACCTTCAGATGTATTCTGTTGCTCAACTGGGAGCCTTCAGGGTGGCATTGCCCCCAGCCTCTTCACTGTCCCTTTGCTTGTGGGTGAAGCTGAGGCAGCTGAGGGTGTGTCTGGTACCCAGCTGTGCCACTGCTGAGTTCTGTACATTCACTATTGCCATGATTAATATACTGGATTGTGAATTGGAGGAACTGGTAGCACAAATTCACTTCTGCCACGTTTGCTGTGGTTTTCGTGGCTGCAGTCAGAGGGAAATAGTGGCAGCTGAATCCCAGCAAGAATGAGAGCATGTCTGCAATTAACTTTACCAAAAAAAGATGCAGCAGGATTGGAAATGTTTAGGTTGGTGTTCCAAGATATTTATTTGACTTTCCCACTCTGTTCTTCAGGGATTTTAAAGTCTGTCTCTAGTTCAAGTATAATTTTGGGGTTTATTTTTTCATGCTGGGTATAATACTGGAAAAATATGGTTGATTTTTCAGAGTTAACTGTGGTATTTTATCACATGTTTTTCTCATGGCTCAAAAACACTTAGTGTTTTCTCATGGCTCAAAAACACTTAGTGTTTTGTAGCTTTTTTTCTTCTGTTATTAAAAAAAAAAAAACTCACAAGAGTTTGGAGCATATTGAAGAGGATGATGAAGGATAGTGCAGAGCTTTGGAAGCAGCCAAGGAGATGTCTAGATCATTCAGTTATGAAAAATTGGTACCTGAAAACCAGGCATTTCTGTTGCAGAGCTCAGGCTGGCGTGAGTTTTATAACTCATGCAGTATACACCTGAGTAAATAATTCTTTAGGCCACTTTCTCCACAACTTGTCATAGTTAAGATTTCATATGTAAAATAAAGAGTTCAGTCACTCTGTTGTCTTTCCTGCAATGCTGTCAGTACTAGCACTGAAAGTCATCCAAGGCCAGGGATGGTTCTTGGGTCCTGTGGTTGGGTTGCCCAGCCTTGCTCACGTGTAGGTGTCTAAACCTTTTCACAGCATATGGTCATATCCAAACTGCCTACTGTGAACAGTCTGTGGTATGTGCTATTCCCAGTGTCTGGGCATTATCTGGGACAGTGCTGGCTGTCACGGGCCAAAACTGTGTCAGTGAGAGCACCAGCTCCCAAACAGAAGCGTGGGCCTGTGCTTGACTCCCTGCCCTGGCCCAGTTGTATTTCTTGGGTATCTCAGCCACAAATGGAAACCTTTGTTTTTAAGAACACAACATGTCAACAACCTCAAAACCAAAGCTCTTCCCAAAGAAAAGAAAGTCAGTGGAAGAACGCAAGCTAGCCTGAGTATTGTCCTACAGCAGCCCCATGTGGGTTTTTTTCTATTGCATCTGCCTTACTTTTTCCCCAAGGGGTAAGTAAGTAGAGCACTCACATTTCCTAGAAATTATCTATTTAACAGATGGATATGACAGTGATAAAATAACCTTGCCTTGAGATGTGGAGGTTTCAGGTGTTGGCATTCGTGCTGTTTTTGAAATAAAAAAGAGGGAACATCCCACAAAAGATTACTGCAGGCTCTGCTGGGTACTCTGTGGTGCCAGTTCAGAGCTTATGAGCCCATAGCTGGTGGCTTGGCATGAAGGTGACTGCTTGGCTTCCTTGTGAGGAGAGGTCCTCACTGGGAAGAAGGAAGAAGGAAATAGAACTGACAGAAAAATAGTTTCTGAATTGAAATCATTTGGTTTTAATCAGAGATGCCAATAAATACTTTTTCTAAGTTTTGACATCCTGTATTTTGGTCGAATGTTTTTTTTTCCTGTTTTTTTTTCCATGAGCTGATATCATCACTGAATCCACCATACAGTTTCAGAACTATTGCTTTGGATTGCATCATAATGTTAATACTTTTCAGCTTTAACCCAAGATGTCTTTCTCAGACCAGTAAGCAGATGACCCATTTGAATCAAATTCTTGTTTGGTATTTCCCATTTCCCCCCCTTATTGCATCTCTGAAAATATATGAAATAAGCCCCTTCAGTCCATATTTGTGTATACTTATCTCTGAGAGGGTACAGTTATGCTCAGAGGGAAGGAATTAACTTTGGTATGTGACTAACAATGTAGGTTTGCTATCAAGAAGGTAGAAAGTCTTGTTTACAACTGTTTTAAATGAAATAATAATAACCAGAGCTATCTGTAAATGCCAGTAATGACTGCATAGAAAGATGCAGTAACATCAGATTTGAGAAATTATTTATTATAGTCTTTTAGTCTAAGAAGTAATAATGTTATCATTTGTGGATATTTGAGATATTTCTCTTGTCTCATTACTCTGATACGTTCTTCACTCTCAGTTTGTGTCCCATTTAAAAGGAGTGAGGTTGACTGCCACTGTCTTTCAGAGTAACTGGACTCCAGCTACTGGTAGCAAAGGGAATTTGTAATACCTGAAACTACTTAGGCTGGCATTTTCATTTTTGCTGTATTTTTTGTAAGACCAAAAAATGAAGGGGAAAAAGCAGCTTTAGAAGTCCAGATATGCTGGGAGGTTTTCTGTGAAAGAGGGTATTAGTGTTACCATGCACCATTTCTTCTGTCCCTTGACTGTGACATGATTCAAGAAAATGCTCCATTATAAGCTTACATTAACCCATAGGAAGGGCAGTATTCGAGCATGTTTAAAAGTTTCCTGTATATTGATCCTGTTTTCTTAATCAAAACATTCTTGTCACATTAAACACAGGTTGGATTCCCTTCAGTGTAAGGCAGTGTTTGCAGGGTACAAAGTGTTTTGAGGAGCACGAATAACAGCAGAGGATTGTTTAGTTTTGTAATTTACTTGATTGTGTTTAGATTCATAAATTGTTTCTGTTTTAGCAAACAAAATATTTTCTGTCTTAGCAAAAGGAAAAAAACAACAATGGAAAAACATGCCTGATTTCCATTCTTGCCCTGAATTTATATGAATTTGCTGTATTAATCTAGTCCCATTTTCTTATGTTGGATCTGTATGTAGAAGACTCTGTTTTTGGCTCTGTTGCATCTTCTAAATGGGTGCCACTTACTGCAACAATATGCCTAATGGAGTCTTAATTCTGTGATCTGCAGTTTTGGGGTTTTATTATTATTAATGTGTGGTTTTGATGTTCTGGATATTTGTTTTTATGAAATGTTACAGTTTACTTTGTAAAATGATAAATAAAGTAAATAATTAACCATGCTCTGCCAAGAATTCGTGTGTGTTTTGGTTTTGGTTGAGTAGCAAACTAAGCAGCCCCTAAGTATATCCCTGAATTTTCTTTTGATGTTTCCAGCCCTAGATGGGTGGGGCTGCCTCTCATGCATTTTGGTGATATCCATTGGTGAATATTCTTGTGTACAAAAATAGTGCAACATTACAAAATATCTTTAAAGCAGTGTCAGCTTTAAGAACAATGTGTATTATGATGCATGTATAGTGTTTCTCTTTAAGTCTTATTGCATCCTGTGTGCATATCATCCTGGAATAGAAATTGTAGGCCTGGCTGTGATGCTGGAAATGTTAGTTAATATGCCATAAAGTCCATAGAAGCAATATGGTCAGATGACATAATCCCAAATCTCATTGTTAAATCACTTAGGTCTTGAGAAGGAATGGTCCTACTACATGTTAATTTTCAGTGGACAGTGCTTCTTTTTGTGTTTGATGCAGTGTATTGTGTTGCAGACAACAGTGACACAGGATATCAGGCCAGAAATACAGATGGAAAAAATTCTTATTAACATTCATATTTTCTGCACCGTTTCTGGGCAGCATTGTCTTCCACTGGGTTAGCTATAAAGATGTGCTGTGGCAATATTTCATATCATCCTTCCTGTTTCAGTACATCTTCGAAATCCTAACGGTGTTATATATACACCTTCTACCTTCTATGTTACTGTTTTCCCTTCCTATATAGATTACTGCTTAGGGCATATCCACAAAGTAAATTTAGCTGTGTCCTAGCCCCGCTGACAGCCACAGGATTAAATATCGATGTTCTAACTGGCGGTATTTTGATGCAGAAAGTATCAAAGATGTTCTTGAATTCTTTGGAAGAACATTCTGCCTTCACTCGCAGCACCAACATGAGAATTTCTGTACGTTCTGCATCTGCTCACTCATCTTGTAACTACAGGTTTTAAAGGATCCCTAAAATTTGGGATTAGCTGGCAATCATTGGCATTTCCTTTAAGTCTTTATTAGTCAAAGATGATTGACTTGTGGAAAGTGTGAATCTGCTTGTTTATTAAAAAAAATAACACTATTAGCATTTTTAACAGCACACATGCCCATTTTATCATCTTCAAAAACAACCTAGAAACTCAATGTGATTTGAACATTTTTGGACAGAGTGTAGACTCTGCAAACTGAATGTAATAGGTGCCTAAGGGTTTTGGAGTCACCTGGCTGAGACCAGTCAGAAGGGCCTGATGCCCTGGATGCATGACTGCACCTCTGAGCATGAGCAGAGGTTTGCTGAAGGCAGGAGGACGTCCTGACATCAACTCCAGACCACTTGTCATGGATTTCACTTGACTGTCCTTGTGAAAGCCTGCTGCTGTTGTAGCACACCTTGGCCATCCAGGGAGGGCGGTTAAGTGCAGAGAAAAGTGGGAACACCTATACTCATTTACCATCTTACATGGAGTATTGGCAAGGTCTTGGAAAGTGGTTGGCTGGAAAACGAAAGTTTGAGATTGAATAGTTCCATCCGATGCTATAACCCCTCCTTCTGTGAAGTTATTTTTCACTGCATCCTTTTTCCTAAGAGACAAATCATCCCACCCTCAAAGCAAAGCCAAGCTGTTTGCTGCTCAGGGTTTGGGGTGACCTATGTTCGACATTATGCCTTAGCAGCAATGAGCTGTTATTCATGATCCTGCACGGTGCCCTGTGGAGTTGTCTGCTCCCTAAATAACCACTGCAGTTACTTGTAGTCTAGAGATGCAAAAACCCCTTCATAGTGCAAAGGTAAACTGGCCTACGTTGCCAGGAAATTGCTTACAGTGTGAAATTCTATATTTGTGTCACCCAGGGTAAATGATTTGAGGCTTTTTATAAGGTTGCAATCAGTTTTATATGTCTTATTGATTTTAGAAGCCTTCTATGGCTCTGTTGGCTTAAAAAAACTCTGTTTGACCTTCAAATGTTATATCTTGTTCACATTTGTGGATTTTGTTAGAAGCATAGAGAAGTATGGGGTAATTTTAATTGTATTTTTAAATTATATTGTATTTATATTTTTAATCCAGGTTTATTGGACACTAACAAATTAATATTGTAGACAAATGGTAACTTATTGCAAACTACTTCTAAGTAGATTGAACATCAATGTCTGTTTTCAGTCTTACTACAGAAATATTATGATCTGATGATTTGAGAAATGGAGACTAAAGATGATTGTGTCCAATATTTTAAATAGCTTATATCAACAGGAAGCTTAAGAAGATGCTGATTTTGTCCAAAGTGAAACAAAGAAGTCATATTGTCATATTTGTCATATTGTCAGTAGTTTGCAAAAATTTGTGGAGACTGAACTATTTTCTTTCAATATTCGTGTTGGGAGCATCCTTACCTTTGGTGAGTGCAGGGCTCAGTCACAAATAGTACGGAGTGATGTAGATAAATCCTGTATCCCTTCAAGGCAAGATTTATAGACCACATTTCCCCCAGCTGAAACTTTTGAGTGAGTCCTAGGCCAGACAAAGTCAAGGCAAAGTTTTCACCCATTCCGTTGGAGCCCAGGTTTAATCCCAGTGGCGTGGTGGGTACCAGCAGAGAGGAACTGATGTGATCCTGGTCAGCTTTACTGCGTCTTGCACAGACGTTTCTCCCCAGCAGCCTGGGAGCCATGCAGGGCACCAAATGCACCATAAAATGTGTGCAGCAGAAGTGTGGTTCCAATGCAAAAGCATTTTCTCATTCTAAAATACGGGTATTACTAAATCTCAACTGAATATTCTAGAAAAGTGAATGTTCATTTAACATTCATAAAACATTACCATAAAAATGTCAATTTTTTTTGGCACTCGGACATGCAGAGCAAATGGTTACTTGTTTTACTATCAATTTTTAATCAACTAAAAAAGTCAAAATCACAGAAGCATATCAATGTGAGAATATCACTGAATGGATTATTATTCTAGAGATGTTTTTCCTGCTGCCTTATCACACAGGCAGAATTCTAATGCATTTGTTTGTGAGGATGAATACATTAACACCATTGGTATGCCTCTCTGCTTGCTCATTCTATATTTTTACTCCAGGGTTTAGACTGCAAGGGAGACTTAAGGAAGTATTATTACGAGCATTTTGTAGATCTCAGTCTCTAAACATCAGTTGCAGTAAATGTCTGCTACTGAGGATGAAGACCGAGGCTTGAAAGTCTGTTTTTCTGGGTTTTTTTCTTTACTGGAAATTACTAGATCTATAAAAATCTGTCCTCCCCTGGATTGGCTGCCTGGTTGCTGGCGTGGCCTTCTCTGTAAGAGACTGGAACTGTGTCAGTGGGTAGCTTGTGCCTGGGCTGATAAGTAGCTTAACAACTCCTAACGAGTGTCTATTAGTAGGCAGATTGACTGATGTGAATAAAATGATACTGAAAGGTACAATAAAAGCACTTGAAATATGCCATAGAAGCAGTTAAGCAATGCATCTTTGATATAGCTGATGATGTTATTCATCTTAAAAATTTTTGCTAAGATGATTTTGGAAAGTGCTAAATACATATATGGGAAAACAAAGGCAAAGCAGAACTCCACAGTAGAAGTTCCAGCTGTTACTTTTTGTTATGACATGCTTTTTGGCCAGATGGAGATTTGTGAGCTTACTGTTTGTTAAGTAATACATAGCTCCTCTTTTTAATGTTAAATGTGACTAGTTTTTTAATACCATGGATTTTCAGCAGTAATCTTTGAAGTGGTGGTGGGTATGATGTGTGTATGTGCTGCATAAATACATATGGTCAATTAATTAAGAATGCGGAATCTTTTGCCGAAATAAAAGTAAGTTTATAATTAACATGCCATGAACTCCTGTCTGTTACACTGTCTGTGCAAGGAGGTATGCTGCTTCAGAATAATGCTGTAGCCTGGTAATGTTTGCCATCTACAACTGCAAAAGCAAATGGAAATGCTGTGTTGCATAGAGCAATATTTCACATACTGTGTGTCCTGAAAGCACGTGAACAACACAGCACAATATTGTACAATAAATATGAACTATATAAAATGAGTCATATAAACATAGTTGGAGCAGAGGCCTAATAAAAGAGAAAACTTTAAAATGGGTTCTACTTGAGACTAAAACTGTACCCATAATCAAAATGGGAATGGAAAACTATTGCACAGTGTAAGGCTTTGCTTGACACTGAAGTTGTCACAGGAAGCTCAGGATATGTTTATAGGGCAGTTTATAGCTTGCAGTGCTTTTAAAAACAGCGGGAGAGAAAAGAGTTAATGTCTTGAACAGTTATTTATGGCCTTTTCTTTATTTCTTAGTTTCTCACTTCCAGGAAACAAAGATTTAAACAAAGACAAGCTGTTGAAGAAACACTCTAGATCCTTGCTAGTAACAAGGGCCTTGCTATTGCTACTTAAAAAATTAACTAATTCTAACACCAGAGCATTCTTGTTCTCTTCTTTTTGCTTCATTATCATCACTGAACTTGACAGAGAGTAATTAATCATTGCTGCAGCTACAATCAGGGTGCTGTTGTGCAAGAGTTGCACGAGTACATAACCCCTGCGCTGCAAGGCCCCAGGGCAAACAGGCAGCAGAGGGGTGCTGCAGTGGGGAGCAGAAAGTAAAAATGAGGACTGATTTCCTTACTGATCCTGGTGCCCTTTGAAGTGCTTGTAGGTTGCCAGTTTCTCTGCCGATCCATCAGCTCAGAGACTCTCCTCCAGGAGTTGTGGATTTGCAATGCACAACCCTAGTTGTGTTGGCTAGTGCTAGAAGTGAGCTAACATCCCTCCTTTTTCTACATTCCTCTTATTTGATCTGGCACCCTGCACAGATCCACCCTGAGCTAGGTGCTGGGAAGGCTTTTCTCAGGAACAGACCCAGACCACAGCTGTGAAGAATGAAGGAACTGCTTAAAAGTCTCCCTGGGCATCATTTGGTAAGAAAGCAAATGCTACTTTGTACTTACTGCTGGGCTTTAACCTGAAGAGTTCTTTTTCCCAACTTGTGCCAGTAGGGGTAATTTGTACCCTTTTTCCTCACTGATCTTCCCCACTGAAGTTAGATCCTGTATATCTTTCACATGAGCTATTCTGCTTTCATTTGACGTTAGTTGGAGATCTCCCCCAGGAGATCTGGCAGTTCTCTGTGTGAGGGAAGTGCATTGAAAGTGTGGGCAAATCACTTCCATGGCTGAAAGTGATCATTCATCAAAAGGAGGATTCTACAGTATCTGTTGAACTAGAGTTTTTTCACCCTTTTCAGCTTAAAGAGCTTAAATATAATTTTGTTGAGAAAATTGTTCATTGCTTTCACAAATAGCTTTTATTGATACAGCTGTTTTTCTTTAAAGAAAGCACTCTCTGTGCCCTCATTTCCATATTAACGAGATCAAAGAATGCCCTTTCTGGCTTTTGGATGCTGCAGAAACACTGAAGTTCTGATAGCAAATAGTCAGACTTGCAGTCATCTTTCCATTTAAAAATGGGACTATCTGGAAATTGTTCTGAAGAAAAATCTCTCAAACTTCATGTAGTTTTTGCATTCTGGGGTAGACTGTAGTTCTCTTATGGTGTGCTTTAACTCCAGCTCATTTGTTTCCACTCCTGTTTTGAATGTTTTCCAAAATGAGCTTGATTAGAGGAGATCATGAAAATGCCATGCTTGGATATATTTAAGCCATATAAGTACATACAAATATATTGAAGAAACCTGATCAGTGTTCAGACCAATTCTCAGATGCTGCCGGGACTAATGAAGGACTTACCATGAAATCCTTTTCAGCCCTACTTCCTGGTCTCCTAATACTTATAATTCTGCGAGCTGCAAGTCTGTGACTGTGAGACCTTATCCTGTTCCCAAAGTCAGGCACAAATCTGTTGATTCTTATGGTGCGCTTTCAAATAGTATCATGTCCTGTTTAGAAGATCTGTTTGTTTTTCAAAAGATATGCATTGTGGACAAGGACAGTTTTACCCACTATTCTGGCAAAGTAAAAAGCCTGTTTCAAAATGCACGGCAATAATTTTTAACACAGCCCAACTTCTTTGTCCTAATCAAAGCCTGAATTCTTAGGGGGAGACTTTAGGTTACATTGCAGTGACACCTTTGGTGCTTCTTCAGGTAGGAGCAGGTGAATGAATAGGGATCTTTTTGACAGTACAAAATGTCTGCCATTCAAACTCTAGCAAACAGAATCACTTGTGCTATGATGATGATGATGATGATGATTATTATTATTGCAACAAGAAGAGGAGAATGTAATAGTGATCACACTATGTGAAAGTGCTGTGACAGTGTCTTCTTTGCACTTTAGCAGTGATGAAATGTATTTAGTAAATGTTAAAGATATGGCTCCCTCGCTGGGAAGTGACAGCATGACATTCTGGAGACTGTGTTCAGGTATTCTGAGGTCATATAACTTCACTTTGTCTGTTGCTTTCAAAATGGGCAGGCATCCTGAAAATACTGTACACTGGATATGTGGCTTCATAGTGGGATGTGCTCTTACAAAGTGGCAGTGTGCCTTTTTTGTATTCTGTTGCTGTAGCTAGCAAACAGTGGCTTACTGTTTAGAAACGCGTGATATTGTAATTTCAAGTGTGCACAGGGAATTTAATCTTTGAAAGACTGGAAGTTTTTTTGAACCTTTAATGGATTTTTTTAATGGGGAGGAGACCATAGGCTGTGCCTGAAATGCGTTGCTGAAAAATCATCTCTCTTGAAAACTTTTTCCCACCTTAGCTCCCTGCTCTCCAGAGACATCAATAGAAAAGCCCCCTGGGGCTCTGCACAGCAACTAAATTTTCATTTCCATTTGTTCTCCTTCAGAGTGTCCTTGGGGCTTCAGGAACTTATAGGATGGGAGAAGAGAGATGCATCTGATACAAAGTGATAATTCGCATGACATTTTGGGATATGATTCTACAAGATTCTAGCAGAAAAAATCTGCCCAAATTGGATCTATACTATCCCATCATCCTTATTGAGCGGTGTAGATTAAAATCTAAGATAATATTCTGTTAACACATTTCAAATTTAAACTCAGGTGTGCTATAAAAGAAAAAAAAAAAGAAAAGAAATTGAATCTAAATTCACCAAAGGCAAATAACTAAATTTTGGAGAAGATGAAGTATTTCTGTGTGTTGAAGCACATACAGAATGTCACACTATTTAAGTGCAGTGCAGTTGGTTTCCATGACGTCTTATCCTAGCAACACATTTTCATGTTTTGTTATTTTCCGTTCTGCCTGCCTTTTGCTGCAGAAGGTACAGAATGCAGCGTGTCAGTTGAGGTCTCTGGGTGATACTACTGTAGGAGGATTAGATAATTTTAACAACAAAATATGTAGCTAGAATGGTACCTTCCACTTTGATGTTGAGAGTTATTTGAAGTGAGAGTGCAACAATGTTAAATATATTAAAATCTTAAAATATGGCAATTTATCCCCTAGACACAATTTAATTCCAATTTTTGTTGAGTGTCCGCAGAATTTTCATGTGCATTTTACTGATTTTGGGATAAGGTTTCCTGTGATCTGGTATTGCCAGGCATCACTGACTTTGGAGAGACATAAGATTTGAACAGCTTCTGTGGAGGGTAACTTTGAAAGTGGAATTAGAGTTCTGTTGTGGGATGCATGAATTTGCCTGTGTTTTGACACTGTGTGCTGAAGGGCTTGAAATGAGGTGGCACTACCCTTTCTGTCCTTAGTAATTCCAAATAAGGACGGCAGGAATACATAATTCTTCAACAAAAGAGAAGTCAAATACTTGGTGCTGCATAGCCTGGCTGACCAGTTGCTGGGCCCTGAAGCCTTGCTGTGCAGTTGGAGTCCTTTGTAGTCCCTTCTTTCTGCTTTTGTGCCCCCAAGACCGCTGGTGGTGATGAGTAGGCTCAAATGGGATCCAGCATTCCACGAGCTCAATCCAAAGCCTTTGGAATCTTTCCATTGATTTCAATGGCAGTTAAAACCAGGACCTGTGTTATTATTACAAATTTGAAGGCAAGCCCACTGCCTTGAGGGTAAGACTTAATTTAAACAAATAATTTAACTTTTAGTTGAAATTATGTTTGTGGATAAATAAGAGTTGGTTGCAGAGATTTGCCAGGGGGGTGACCAAGGTGAGGTTTAACCCAGTGGAGTTCCCTCTCCCTCTGTTTTGAATTGAATTTGAGTTTTTCTGTATGACTTCCTTAGGAAAATCAAATAAAAGGAGTTTTGGAATTTCTACCCCAGTCAGATTGGTCCCATTGCCTGTATGTTGTGGCACAGCAATGCTCTGTAGCAGTTCTGCATTTAGGGTGTGGGTGTAACCAATGAAGTTTTAGCTGAGTTTCTGGTCATCACAGTTCACCAAGGGGGCCCCAGGCTTTGCTGTTAACTCTACCCGAGTTCAAGCCCATGCAGCAGCATCCCAAGTGAAAATTCCAACTCTGATTTAATACTCTAGTGCCTTAGAGGTGACAATGTTTTATTCATAAAATAAAACCTGCTAAAGTTTATTTGCTTTATAAAATGCTCTATAATGTATTTTGAGATTGCTGCGTGGATTATGCTATGCAGGAAAGAAGGTTTGCTGACAGTTTGATTAACCTGTACTACTATATTTCTAGTTCCTTTATTTTCTGTAAATACATAATAACATACCAGTTAGTTTTAGCTCCAAGAAATGTCGTTAAATCAATATAACTCAAAATTGAATAAGACTGTGTAATGGCTTAGTAAGTCGGGAATTTTTCACTAGCTCATTTTTTAATAGGAATTCTGAAAAAAAAGGACAGCATTCATCTCATCCATCATCAGTTTACATATGCACAGAAATGGTGATTTGGATATATGTTAGTATGAATAACATGAAAATATGCCTATCCAGATTTCATCTAAGTATATTTTCACTTCCGTCTCTTTAATGAACAAAATGTGTAAGTTAAAAAGCTTTAAAATCTGGCATTTGAGCCACAGTATGTCGGTGTAAGCTGTTGGGGCAGAGATTTGAGCTGGGGTGTCCTGCACATGTCACTGCTGGGAAAGTGCTGAGCGAAACTTAATTAGGCCATGGAGGACGAGGAGCACCTGGTGAGAGCTGCCAGTGGTGCCAGGTGGGGAATGATGGTGATGATGTTGGCAGCAAGAACACGGGGAAGGCGGGAATAGGGAGAGCACAGCCTAAGGCTGCAGTTGCATGGTAAGCCAGGTCTCTGCAGTGATTCCTGCTGCTCCCTTTTTCCAGGTACTCACTGTTGTGCAATCCCTGCCTCTCAGTGCCAGGGAGTTTGAAAACTTCTCAGAAGTGTTTTGAGGCTGGATCAGTTCTTGATCCAGTCAGCACCATGGCTCTACAGAGAGTGTGTCTGTGCAGTACAGGGAGAGGGCGAGCCATAGGAGTGGCAGGGGTGGGAAGTCCTTGTTAAACCATGGCTGCCCACAGGTGCAAAACCAGAAGCTGCTGGTGAAACATGGGGCACCTTAACAGCAAGAGGAGGAAGAAGGGAAGAGAAATGGAAGCCTACAGGAAATGCGAGACAGAAGTGAAAAGGGCAGTTAGCATCTGGAGGAGGTAAATGGGATCATAGACTCAGACTGTGAGGTTAATATACATGGTCAGTTGGTAAGTGGCTAATAAAAGACTTTGCTACATCTTCCATCACATACTTGTCTGTGTCCTGTGTCTGACTGAAATGGAGAAAACAGAGACATCTATTGTGTGTGTGAAAGTATCCACGGGAGGTGCAAAGCCCTTTCACTTCACTTTCAGGAGGCTTTGTTTTACTCCTGGAATTAAGAAAAAAAACCCAAGAGCATACAAGTAGTAGAGAAACTGGATGCTGATTCCTGGGTTTGGCTTTCAATGGAGTACACATATATTGATCTGATCTTTAACTTCCATCATGCAAAGATATTCTAAAATAAATATAGTATATTTTAACATAAATAGAGTATATTTCCACTTCTCTTCGAGACCAGTCTTTTAAAAATACTGTTTTATTTTCTTATCTTTATTTATATTTTATAATTATTGTATTTTTATTTATATTTACTTTTATTTATTAATTTATATTTATTTTATTCCGCGTTATTTACAAATATGTTTATCTACATAATTTGCAATCTCCAGCTTTGTATTCTCTTGAATTCTTATGATGCCTTACTGCTCGATGAAAGAGCACGAGCTGTAATGGAGTATGTATTATTTAATATTCCAGTTCCTTACCAAAGATGATTAAGAGTTGTTGAGGTGGACTGGTTAACTCCTGAGACACATTTAGCAGTTGCCTTGTAAGATTAGTGTCATGTAGCGCAAGTGCTGATTTCTCCATCCCTTGCTGTACTGTGCTTTTGTTTCTCTGGAGATGCATTTCAGTGGGTGTGGAGAGATCTGAATTCATGCACATGCACTTTGTATCACATTCCTGCCTTAATTTAGAACCTCTTGGAGACCAGCTGCAGCCTTATTTAAAAAGCGGAGAGGGTGGGTGGATAGCGATGGAAGTGTCCTGTGGAGTAGGAACAGTCAGTTACAGTTGTGAATGGAGGTGCTTGTTACCTTGTCTTGAAACTGTGGGGTCTATATCTTATTTTTTCAAGTTCAAACGCTCTTTTGGAAAACTAAAGCTACCATTTCATAATGAGATAAAATAGAGAAAGATGGATGCCAGTGCCAAGATTTGTTAGAATTTTCAAACTGTCTATTGAATTGAATAGCCTTGTTCAGTGGAAGTAGAGATGATTATTAAAATGGCAGATGTTAAGTACAACATTTGGCTACTTACTCTATTAGAACTGCCCTACCAAAATTTAATATGAAGAAACTATTTCTGTGATGTAATTACTACAAAGAAAGGGAATTTGTAGGCTGTACTATTTGTGCACTTTTTTTTCATGAAAACAGTGGCAGAGGTTTTGATGAGATTGTGCTGGGAAATTGTTCATTCAAAACAACCTTTTAGTCAAAACATGATAAGGATGTTAAGGCCAGAACAGAGAGGTCACTGTATTTGCCAGTTTGTTTCTGAACAAACTTGTCTGTTATGGTAAAGCTGAACCTGGAGCTCATGAATTCAATGCTGCTTTTACCCTCTGAGTTCTCTCACTGGCTGCTAGCATTGTGTGAAACCATTCTGATTTGCCCAGAACTGTTCATTCTTGCTCGTATTTTTTTACCTTCTCCAGTGTTATGTCCTGGTGTGTGACTAACCAGTTCAAACAAAATAGTGCAGAAATCCTTCTCCCAGCAAGAAGGAAATAGAGTTGGCTTTTAGTAACGAATTTAAGGTTTATTTTCACGGAGTTGGAATTGATTGTATTGGGCAGATCTTCAGGGGGTTTAAACCTCTTCATAGGTGAAGTCTCCTATAGGGATGGGGACACCTCTCCCTGCCTGGGCAGTGCTGCTCTCTGCAGGGGCTGCTGGATGACCCAGCCAGGGTCTGGAGCCTGTTCTGCCCTCCCTGCTTCCAAAAACTCTGCAGCTGTCAAGCAGCATCCTGTCACCCTGCAGTCTGAAACGGTCTGGTGTCACTAAAGGCTGCCCTAGTGCCAAGCATATTTTCAGGCAAAGATCAATATTACAGGTCTGCCCATTTCTGCAGCTAAGGCTGCAAGCTGGTAATTAAAAGAGATACTTCTTTCTTAAGTAATGGGTTTACTTTGCACCTGTCCTCTTTCTCAACTTTATGGCTTGGGAGAGTGTTCTTGTAAGAACAAGGGAAGGCAAAGACTTCTGAAAAATGCAATAGATAGTTGGGACATGTTTGAGGAAGCTGATTAACTGTAGTATGAAGTGACAACTAGGTTAAAATTACAGGATTTCAGATACACTTGTCAGGTCCCATACTGTGCTTTGGCTGTAAGCTGCAGCAGTGCCTTACCATTAACTTAAAACACTTAATTCAGGAGCTTAAAACCAATGGTGTAATATGTCTGATGTTTAGTATTTAAACCTGGTGCTTCAGAATTGGTGTTCTTATAAGCATGGCATAGCTAAAGGAATGTTTGTTTTATCTGAAGTAAGAGGATGCCATAAAGTGCAATTTTGAAGCTGCCACTTCCCATAAAAATTGATTGGCATTTTGCAGTAGTCAGACTTGAAGGGCTGGATTGTGGCTGCTGTGTAAAAGGAGGTGGGGCAGAAGATTAATCCTCTCTGGATGCCCTACAAAGAGGCAGGCACATTCAGACTGTAATAATGGAGTTTTTGTTAAACTGGGATTTCATTTAGTAATAAACTCTGATCAGCTCCTGCGGCTAGGGTCTTATACCTTGTCTTCCATTTTCTCTGCTTTTCTGTGAACTCCCCCAAACCCATTTTAAATTCTACCGTCTTCCCTTTATTCTTTTGGTTCTGTTTTAGATAAATTTCTTTTAAATAATAACTTGGTTATTTGATCTATTTAATCTTAAATTGTGTCTTTTTGGGCTACTTTTGCCAGGTTTTCTTTTTTACTTGGTGGTTTATTGGTCCTTAATTAGAACCTCATTTAATTTTTAAGGCTGGTGAGTAAATAGGTGCTTTTTTTTTTTCAGAAAAGACCAAGAACAGTATTTGCATTCATGTAACAATTTCCATCCTAATTCCCAAGCTGCAAGCCCTATGGCTTTGCTGAACTGCAGCCACTTCAGAGGACTGTAGCAGCCAAGGAAAACGAGGCAGGAATCTGTTTTTTTTTCCAAAAAGCCCCAAGCTATCTTCTTTGTCCAAGGCAGGCACAGAGGGTATGGATATTTAAGATCTCATCTGAAAGATTCAAATGAGCAGACTGCCATGAGTTAGAGGTAATTAAAACCACATATTGAGATAATCAGCCAATTCAATTCTTTATTGCAGTCTGTTTTCTAACCTGAGGTACATGTTTTTTATAGTGTTAAATTTTCTATGCACTGACCAATGCACAGAAAAGGTAGCTGCAGGTAGCCTGCTTGTGCCAGCAGAAAAGAAATGTGTTTGCAAGCACAAATGATTGGCATGCCAGCATTTGTAGGGTGCATGTGTGGAGCCATTTATGGACAAATGGGGAACAAGTGAAAGTCTACTCTCAGATATTTTGTGCCTCATGAAATATGGAGCAGAGCTGAGCCTGTGGAATCTTTGGTCACTTGGAAATGTCCAGGGAGAGGATTCTTTATACCAAAATTTTAATACCAATTTGTCCTTCTTATGCGAGCGAGTCATTTCCAGTGGCTGGTAGTAGCAAGTGTAGTTGTCTCCTTGAGAGATGGGATGGTAACAACAGTGGGGCTGCATAAAACAGTTCCTGTAATGTGCATGTTTCTGTGTCTGTTGTAGTTTTAAACTAGTGTTTCCCTTATTTCTTGAGAACATTTTCATGGGTAGTGTAGGATGGACAAATTATGATTTTCTTCTCTGAAAAATCTGGCCATTTTTCTTTTATTTTTTTTCCGCTTTGAGTCTGGGATGGATCCTCCTGCACTGTAGAGATGTCATGGACTGTGAACACCTCTTGCTGGGGAAAGGCTTTTGGAGCAGCAGCTCCAGCCCAAGCCTCCCCCTCCAACCCAAGGGTGGGACTGATGCTCAGCACACGCTGTTCCCTCTGCAACGGCAGCTGCCCCAGCTGCATCCGAGCTGGAGGCAGCAAGCTGCGCTTGGCATTTTCCAACACGGGCAACAACTGCTGCCAGGATGAGTCCTTAACAGCCATTTATTGCACTCCTATTTTTGAAGCTCCTTCTGTTATTTCATTCACTACGGATGATGTGGTCCAAATGCTGGTCTATGCTTCATTTGTATTTACCTCGTGAATGAGGTCCCTTTTGCTTTGTCTGAACTTCTTTAATGAATAGCTGCTTTTAGGAAAGCTGGACCTTAGGTCTGAGAGGAATTAACCCAGAAGCAAGAAAAGGAGCAATAACTGATGCCACTGTTAATGGCTTAGCCTGATGTGGGTAGCACTACAGTATTCCCTCTTCCAGGACTTGGGAAATGAAGGTGAAGTGAGCTAGAACAGTATGATTTCAGTCTTCTGAATAATGAAGGATAATGTGATGGCCACACACAAAGGATTAAATTTTGCTCCATAAGTTTAATTAATAACTTTCAGGAAGTCGATTTCTGCCTTCAGTCAAAAGGATGAAGGACAGAAGATCAATATTCCATCTGCATCTGGTTTCTGGCAAGTTTAGGACTTCAGGGGTTGTTTTTCTTCTCAATGCTTGCTACATTTGGAGTCATCTTCTTCTAAATATGTGTTTGAGCCACAGCAGGGCAACAGGTGGAACTGATATTGTCAAATCTTATCTCTGTTCATTAATCACAAACAGCAATATGCCAAAGTGTTTGTACAAAAGCAATTATCATAACCTGTCTTTCTAAATCTGTTTGCCACAGCTAATGTTTTGGCATCCTTACCTCTGATGCTGTCATGCTCTGGTGCATCCTACGTTTTTGCCTTGTAAAACTTCATCCCAGAAGAAAACTTCTGAGGGTATTTTGTTTTCTTTTTACATTCCCCCTCTCCCTCCCCCCCCCGCCCCCCCAATAACGGATTAATTCTGTTTAGCTGGATTAATTGGTGTTAGCTAGAAAATAAATCTGTCTTGGCAAAGAGGTTGAGTTGCAAACTGAAGTGACCTGTGTTACCTAGAGATGTTAACCCTCAGATAACCTGATACAAGTTTAAGTTACAGAGACTAGTGTCTTGAAGGTACTGCCCTGTAGTTAGTTTGGTTATCTCTGATGACTGTGAAAGCATACTCTGTTTAGGCACAGTACCTTTTGTGACTAAACCAAGAAATTAATAAATCCATAAATTAATGGTAGATTTTAGGATGAATTTAATTTTTGTTTATGATAAACACAAGATGCATTTGTAATTCGGAGATGGTGAAATTACCCTCTTCTGATACTCTTCCCTTTGCTTTTTATACTGTTTTACTTCTTAATTTAGTTAACAGCTTTGCTGTTTGTGCAGCCAAGCAAACAATTGACTCTAGCATGTGATGACAAAGAGTATAACAGATACTTGAATTTGAATACAACAAAAACCTGGTAGCCTCTAGAGTATCTCCTGCAAAATACTGTTTTGTCCAGTTAAGAATGAAGCACTTTATCCACCTGTCCCAGTTCCCATAGCATTGCCACCTGTGTGTGCCCTTGTAGTGCTCTCTGTTGTAGGGAAATGCTGGTGGCTTTGCTTCACTGGTGGATGTGACCTTAGGAACTAATCAGGAGGGACACCTCTGGAAGTCTGTGGGCATGGCAGCTCGTCATTTATGAGTGCTTGACCCTTGCAGCTGAGGGGCAGAACCAGAGCTATCTACCTTCACATGCAGTGTGGTTGTGCGTGAGACATAAAAAGAAACGCAGAAATCGTATATACTGATTGTTTGGGGTTTATCTTCCCCCACATGTTTTTGTTCTTCTTTGATTAAATAATAAATAATGTTTCTTAGTGCTAAAACAAAACAGTATGTCTGAAATTTCAGCTCTTCTGTAGAGCTGGTTTCCACTGTCATGGGGATACAAAGATGCCTCATTTCTGCTCGATCAGTGTCTTACTTCCCTTCTTGAGTTGTCTGCAGCTCGTCCTTCCAAGAGTTGTTTGGTCTTGCTCTGTGAAGGAGTACAATGAAAGTAGCAGGTGGTGATCCTTCATACCTTTTGCATTCACTTTGCTTCACTCCTCCTCCACAGTTGGCACAGCAGGTTTGCGCTGCCTTGAGAGTTTTGGAGTTCTGATCTGTGGCTTGATGAATTCCCAATCCACCCTAGTGTATACAGGAGTAAAGCACTGTATAGTGGGCCATACAGACAGGAATATGGATACAGACAGACCAAGGAGGGCAGAGAACAGGCTTGCAGAAGCAGTTCACCTCCTTTAATTATCTTCCTCTGTACTTTGCATAGTAGTGAATTAGCTTACTATGAAATTCAAGTTTTCTGCCTCCAAAATATCTTATTTGAAGCATGAGATTAAACCTTGAATTCACTTGTCTTAAAATAACTACAAAGTTTTAGCATTCCACAGATAATTTAATTTTATCCAGAACAGGAGGCTTGAGAACATACAGTCTTTTTCCAGATACTTACAGTGCTGTTAGAATGTATAAGAATTTCAGCATCTGCAGCTCAAAGGTGCTGTCCATACTAATGTTTCATTTTAAAATTCAATCCATTCTCTTCTCATTTGAGAGTAAATATTAAACCAGGAGAAAAACGTGAAGTATTAATGCCATTTGGGTAGTAGTCCTCAGAACTGGCATGGTCCTGCTAATTTGTAGCAACACCAACTGTGCTGCTGTGGGTTCAGTCTCTGGCAGTCTGGGTGTCACTGGAGAAAATGGAAATACTCCAAGCCAAATCTCTGTGTGTAACTAATAGCAAGGGTGATATGACTGTTTCACCAGCCTGTAACTCTGAAATAGTTCCCTTTCCTTTCCTGTAAATAGGAGACAGTAATAATAACTTGGGTTTGTAATGTTTTTTTTCTGCTAACATCAGTGAGGGACTGTTGCATACCTTTTGGCACAAATGCTACCAAAGAATGGATGTTCAGTGATTTTACCCAACCAGTTCAGAAATGAGTGGAGGCTCCTTACAGCACGAGGTGTAGTAGTTATTAAAAACTAAGTTAATTATTCACGAACAGGCATTGAAGCCATTACCAAGTACTTGCAGATTCCTAGTTACAGCCTTTCTAAAAGGATAATACAATTCTGTAAAGGTTCCAAATAAAACTTTCAGGGATTATTCTGTAAAAGATCCTTAGCCCAATGAGGTGTGAAAATTCCTTCAGTTTATTACTTTAATTAGCCATTAAGTGCATGATGCAATTTTTTTTCTTGATTTCTCTTTCTACAGAAAATGTACATGGCTTCTACTTACAAATAACTTCAGAATGACAAAATGCCCTGTGTCTTTGGAACTCTAAGCAGATGAAAAAGAGATAGGCAGAATAAGTTTTTGGATTTCTCTTGATGTACCTTGCTGAAGCTCCCATTTCTTTCTGAAGATGACATCCTCACTGAATACAGAGCATAAATAGGGATCTCATATTTCATAAAAAGATTGCATTCCTAAAAAAGTATGTGGATAGGGAGTCTTCATAAACATGTTCTCAATTCTTGCCCGAGCCATAGAGTTCCTTCAGGAGCAGGGCTTGCTCTGTTTGTGGTATTTTTTTCCATTTGCTAGCTCAGTATAATATTGCAAGTAGAAATTCCACCAATGACTACTCTTTCCAGATACTGTGGTGGTGAAGATTTGGTGACTATTTCATTGGTAAGGTACTTATGATACTTTCGGTAGTTAGTAGTGGAATGCTCTAAGAGATGTTTATTCAGGGTTATGGTGCAGTAAGAAACTCATTATGGAAATTTGAAACTGAAGCTTTGCCTGTCAGCGTGGGAAGATTTCTGTCCATGCTTCATAGGTGCTCATATATTCACATCCAGATGTTCTAAGTGAAGGCAAAGTGACTGAGCTAAAATGTGTGCAATGTCAAGTATGTATTTCTTTGTCAAGTTCTCTGTCAAGTTGTTAGGATCTGTATCATGATGTGTGTTACTGTCATAAACCTTTTCTGTTAGCAAAAATCACTGAAAAGGCAGTTTCTGAATCTTATGAACAAAGTGGTTGGACTGGGTGGAACCAAGGTGATTCAGCTGGTCTTTGCCTCTTTTGTGGGTGCAGTGAGATAGTTACTCTAAATCAGACACCAGTCACAAACATTTAAGTATTTCTACTTACTGCCCTTAGAATGCTGTCTGTACTGGTCTGGACAAAGACTTTAAATTGACAGCAGCTATGCTCCCTGCTTGGTAGCAAAAGAGGAATCCCAGATCATCGCATCAGCACCCTGACAGAAGCATGGTCATCTCCACTGCTGAAAGGACTGTTGTGCTTCAGGGTCAGAGACACTCCTTGCAGTGGCAATGGGACACTCAAAGCAGACTGATGCAGGATTGGAAGCTTCTTAGGGCTTTTTTGAGAGAACATTGATTGATGTTATGTGGTACTTCTTCCTTAAAAGGTAGCAAGGGGACAGTGTTTCATTCTCTTCCCCACTGCAATTGTTTTAGGAGCCATAACTGGTCACAGTTCTAAAGGCAGATGGGAAAAGCAAATCTGGCAGTGATTTTTCTTTATGAAGTAAAATTTATTTCTGTGGAGAATTGGTTACATTATGTTTCTTCACCTTTTTTTATGAACCTGATGATTAATTATATTCCACATTTTCAGTCATATTTCCCTGTTTCATCTTTTCTTTCTTTCAAAAATAAAAAGGCTGTATTTTTGTCTCCTTACACCTACACTTGAAATACATTTTGGCAGTATATATGAATTTGAAATGTGAAGCAAGTTTTCTGAACTGTGTGGCTAGCTAATAGCAATGCAAATTGGTTATCTAACGAGGAAAAGACATCAGAAGATTTTCGTTGAAGGGTCTACTGAAGGAATAGCATCATCCTAAATCTCAGTGTGAGCTTAAATGCATCTTACAGCGTGTCTGTTCTATGCAATTTTTTGGACTATTTAGCTCAGGAGATTGGGCCGGGAGGGGGAAACTTTTAGTTTTTGTTTTCTTCTCCTGTTTGTTATCTCTATGTTCTTGACACTATGTTAGGTTTAATTTTATGAATGGCTTGGAAAGGCAGGCCTCACTGATTTCCTGTGGTAATTGAGCTCGTAAAACATTAGGCCCTTCTGGAAATCTTCCCTGTTGGTGGGGTGTCTGCAGTGCCTCCCCAGCACAGCCAGCGCAGCTCTGCCCCTGCGGGGAGGTTGGCTGGGGCTGGGGCTGCCTTTGCCCTGTGCTGGGGAGGTTCTGCTTTGATTCGTGCCCCCCGAAGGCATGGCAGGGGAGCAGGCTGCAGCGCTGGCAGCTTGCTCTGCTTGGGTTCTGCCCTTCAAATGGTGCTGTGCTGCTTCTCTGCTTCCTGCTGAAATGCCCGAAATGCAGTTGATGGAATTAGTATGAATATAATTATGTGGGCTTTTGTCTTCGTATTTCTCTCAGCTGAGAAGACTCATCAGCTGCTCTTTCAGGACCAGTTTTAAGGCAATTTTTAATATAACGCAGGATTTTTTCCTCTGTTAAGAGGACATACTATTTCAGGGTGAGGGAGTTTCACCCCAGCTCTAAGTATCTTAAGGAAAGAGCACCTATCTTGGGATGACAAACAGTACTACCATCAAGGTACTGCCTCCTCACCTCCAAGTCTTTAGCACAAGTTCTTGGGAAGCCCAGCACAGGGTTGGATTCACAGGCTGTCATCCTCCCCACTTCATCTGGCATGTGGCAAGGAGAAGAAGGCAGAGCTCCTCCCTTCTGCCATGGAAAGCAAACAACTACCAAAGTTTGTGGAAATCTAGTACCTTTCTGTCTTAGATGCATGTTAGATGACAAAGATACTCCGTAAACTTAATTGCATTATTTTTTACCATCTTCTTTACCAGTATAAGCGTGATGCTTTCATCCTGAAAGTGGTATTGATTTATCTGTCTGGTAGAGAGTCGTCTTGTATTCCCCACTCCTGAAGGAGGGGAGACAAGTTCTAATCTTATATCTTTAAGCTACCAGTCTAGGAATGTATCTCCATGTGTTCCTTAAATAGAAACAAATATTTTTCTAAGGCTGGTAGCTTCAAGGTATTTCCATCCACTGGCTGAGGGAAAACCTGTTGTATACTTGTGATAAACTGTGATGAGCAGTCTGAGATGTAAGCCCTTCCAAACTATAGACTTCAATTATTAAAGATTTCATCTTGTGTTTACCGTGAAAAACTTACTTGCAAAAGCTCCAGTTGAGACACTTTTAGGCATTTCTAATAGCTCTTCCTGTCATCACTAACATATGCCAACGTGCTAAATATAGAATGCAAATTACCTGTTCCGTGCTGCTATCATTTTTCTAGTTATTGTATTCATAGAGCTTCAGTTACCGTAGTTTCTAGGCAATCAGGTACAGAAAAACAAGAGTTAGGACTTGCAAGAAAAGTGTCTTTCAATGCTACTTTTTGTTAAAAATATATTTGCTTGTTATTTTGTGTCTGCATCAAATCAGATGCAAACCTACCCTTCCTAGTTTGGTGCGTTTGCATTTCTGGTTCTTGTGGGATCTAATGATGAGGGAACGGTCGTTTAACAGGAGAGCAGGTTTTGATGTATGACTCAAGCAAAGTGTGTGAGCCCAGAGAAGCCAGTTGCTTCTAAGAAATGCAAATTCCATGTAAAATGGGAAGGAATAGAAATGCACCATTGGAAATGTGCTATTTTAAAATTAAAATGTGATTAGAGACAGTGTGAAATTTTGTTAACGTTGGCAACTGTGGGTCTGTTCTAAGGAACGCAGTCACTGCAGCTTGGAGGGCTGAATGTTTTTGACTGCTGGGTTCCTTGCTGAGGGCTCACTGTTGCTCATGGCCATGGCTTTTGTAGCCAAGTGACAAAGTCTTGAGTCTTCCAATACTTACTCATCCTGTTCTGTTTCCTGCATGAGCCGTTCTTCCTTCATAGGCCAATTGCACCCATTTGGCTTACTGTGGCATCAGACATGGAATTCCTTGTGCATGTCCTTCAACTGATAATCCTCTGCAGCAAGTGGACAGGCAGTGTTCCTGAGGTGCAAGGCTTAAGCCTGGTTGCCCTTTTCTGAGTCCTGATCTGCTTTTCTCTGACCTTGCAGTATATGAGTCCTGTGCTTTTAGCAAGTCAGAAGTCACCCCATTGGATTCTGTGTGGCTGGACTAGCCATGCCTGGAACACTTGGGACTGCCTCCATTTGGGTCAAAAGATACACCTGGCAAGGTCCACAAAAGTGAGCTCCTGAATTAAGTAAAGACAAATACCCATTTATATCAAGGGTTTGAGTTGCCTACTTGGTTTACTGCTTTTGTTTTCGGATGGAGATGAGAAATGTTGCAGTCGGCAATAAGCCAGGCACTTGATGCATAACAGTGTCAAGCAGTCATCAGTTTGATTCTGCTTGTGAGAGACTGAATGCGTTTTACTGAGTGAGTTGCTGATGAAAATATGCACTTCTCTCCTATTTAATGTCCTTGAAGTAACCTCTGTGCTTGAAGGATGAAGTTAGTTTATCCTCACTTTTTCTAATGTGAATAAAGAAGGATCTGACTAATGTTAGTGGTTCCTTATTGCTCTAGTCATGAACTCCTTTTTTGGCACCATCTCATAAAATGAACACATACCAGTTTGTAGGTGTAAACAACAGGTTCACGTCTCAGTCTGCAATAAAGACGTCATCTTAAAGATTCGTGATAGGATTTTGTAGTTTTTAATGTTTTGCATAGTTATCCAAGCTTTATAATTAACCTTTTCATTTAGCCTAGAAGAAGTCACTCAAGTAGGGATATTGTTGCAATCATCTAAAGAGTGTTTATTATATATAAGAATTAAACATCAAAGTTATGAAATGTGTTTATATTTAGATTGTTTTTCTTCTTACTATTTGCTTTTCCTCTGACATAAATTATTCTTCTGATTGTAGGCTGAAAATGTTTGTACTTAACAGAAATGGCAAGAAAAACTTCAAAAATGTGTGCCTTTGTTTCTGTCTCCGTTTTCCGCTTTAGCAATTTATAGTTGCAGTGGGTGTTTTACTGAATGGCAAAAGTGTTCTGAAAGAGATAATGACTTAGTCCCACACGAAGATTCACAGTTTGTTTCTAATGCTAGGCATTATGTGTTTAAATATTTGTGATAAATAGATACATTTATGCAAGGTAACCAAACCTTAATTTGATGGTACCATGTGTCCAAAGCCTTGTTGTTGCTTCTGGATGAGGGTTCTTTTTAGGTTCTTTTTATCCACTGTGGTTGTTTCTTTTCAATTTCCTTTTCTCATGTGCTTCTAATACTGTGTTAATGGAAAAACCACTGAAAAAAATCAGGCAGTGCCTGCACTATCCACTGTAGTAGAAGCAGGTAGAAGATAGATTGAGGTTACTGAGGAGCCCCAGTAACAGCCCTTTGGTTCTCTACAGCACCAACAGAGCAGAAGCCTTGCTTATAAACACTGTTAAACCCCAGTATCTTTAAAACAGTCAAAAAAGCTCTTGCCTGGCCCCTGAATTGCTGAAAGACTACGGTGTAAAGTAATTTACTGTAAAGATCTCTTGAAATACTCAGTTCAGTGTATTTGCTACTCGTTGCTCTTTCTAAACCTATCCTATTATCATGATGCAAATTTGATGTATGGGCAAGGCTCAAATTAGGTTCAAGACTGAATTTTTTCCTTTTCATCATGTTTTAGATATTCAGACAGTGCTTTATCAATCAAAGTTTTTATGAAAGTGAAAATTACTTATTCATTGTTTTCTCTAAGGGTGTTAATTTTTACCACCTGACCAATCCTCAGCTTGCCATGTCACTCCTTAATATTAATTTCCCTTTTAAGTGGATCCAGGCAGGTCACCATTTTAGATGCACAAATAGCTTTGTATTAACTTTTACTAAATTTATTGCATAGTTTTCTGTGTAATACAGTGGTATTGATCCCTGAAAAGATTAAGTAGATCTTTATGTTTTCAGGCACTTTCAAAAATTATTTGTTCAAGTTAAAAGGACTGAAACTGTAGTACAATTTATCATCTAAAATGGCAAAAAAATTATTCAGAGTTAAAGATGTAGCATCTCTGGATGTGTTTGATGAGATTCTTTTAATCAGTGGCTGTGCCAGTGGCTTCCTGTGGGTCAGCAGTGGTTTTATTTCATGACAGGTTTTTAGCTCTTAAAAAAAAAAAAAAGTTACCAGTCTGCATTATCCTTTTTGCTTTAAAAAAACAGTCATTCATATTATCCACTCCTAAGATATCTCTTAGGATTTGCTGTGAGTATGGGAGAAGTTCAGCTGAGAGAATCCTTCAGACGGAAGCTGCCAAAGCTTGCTACTTTAATCATTATTCCAAGTGCAAGGTACAGGCTTAAGCCTATTATTAGCTTGCATTAAAAAAAAAATTAAATATATAATTTGACAACTAACTCCTACAAATTACCCATTATCCATTTCTTTAAAAACTGTGAGCACTTCTGTATTCAGGCCAGTTTCCATGATTGCTCTTAGTCACTATCATGGGGCTCTGTGTTAATTTGACTGGAGCTGGCAGATGCAGGGTGTGCTGCTTAACGTGCTGGGAGGTTAGTTTGCAAAGAAATAATAAAGGATTTGTTTTCAGAGCAGCAGACTTTGGGTTCGAGTGTTTTCCTTTGCATTTATCCAATGGCCAGCTGGACAAATGTCTCTCCAATTTTAGGGCTGTACTTCTGTTTGGATCCCCAGGTTTAAACCTAAGCCTGCAAGTTGAAATGCCTGACTGTGATTTCAAAACCCACTAAAAAAACAGGAGTAAGTTTTTTCTTGGTTTTTCCGTTCTTGAATACAGCCTGTTCTGTCAGTAGTTCATGTGTGGTATGGGGTGGCTGCTTTTTTTTTATCTCAGAAAGTGCCTATCTGGCAGAACTGAATGGAGTCTGGGGACAAAGAGAGTTACTTTCCTCTATCCAAGGAAAGTGAAGGAATACTTTCAACTGTTTTTTCTTTTGTTTTCCTGCATAATGGTACAAAGGCATTCTGTTACAACCCATGGATTGAATTCAGGGCTGCTCAATAGCATGTCTGGCTCTGTCCTTTCACGTTTTTGAACACAGATCCACAAAGGAAAGGGGAAGGAAGCAAGTGATGCTTCCTCCTGCAAGTCAGTCCAAACCCAAGAGCTGGATGCTCAGAATTCAGCAGGCTGGTGTGAGAGACTCCAGGTCACGAGGCTGTGCCATTTCATGCTGGGACAGGTCACAGTGAAAGGGTCTGTGACTCAGTGATACCACTGAAGGGATAGGTCTCCTTCCATGTAAAGCTCTCCTGGGAGAGCCACTTTTGGGGGGCATGGCTATTCTTTCTCAGTATAGGCTGCCTGGCTGTGTCTGACATCTGAATGACAGAGCACAGTTCAGATCCTGGAGCTACGTTGCTCGTCTGCATGGGGACCACAAAGGTAGGGGCCACTGGATAAGCTTCATGGTTACATGGCAGAGACTAGCTGAAAAATTGGTAAAAAAGTCAATGAATAGTGGACTGTGTCAAAGAAGCATGAAAAGGTTCAGTTCTGGGGAAAAATGGTAGATGCCTGTGTTTTGGAGAAAGGAGAAGTTTTGGAGAAAGCTCATGGTACTGTGAGAAGCTGTCTGGGGTGTGATTGAGCTGGTCAGAGATAAGAAAAGAGTGGCCAGAGGTCAAGGGTGTGAGAAATATCTCTGAATAAAATTTCGAAGATGGCCAAATAAAGTGAAACAAGGAACTTTAATTACAGTGTGCTGGATGCAACAGGTTTCGGTACCCAACCCTTGCATCCCGAGAACAGGAGGGACAAGTCCTTTTAAGGTTTCTTGATTTACCTGACCACTCCCTCGCTTCTCCCATGGCAAGCTCCGCTCCTTTTCTTCCTTATAAGGTGACGTAGTCTCTTTTCTTGAGCTTGACTGGGTATGTTAGGGCTAGTTTATGTTCTTCTTTTGTTAGCTTATTACCTTATTAACCAGCTTATTAAGTCATTTAGCCATGTGGTCCCTTGATAACGAGCTCTGGCTGGGCCCATTGTCTTACAATCTTCCTGAGTTAGCCCTTACACAATACAGATAACAGGTAATTATAACAAAACCAGCCACCTATAGCTACAGGTAGGCTTGCAAACAGCAGTAAGCAGAAACAGCAATGGTCATTATTAAATAGCTCTCCAGCTCCCCCAAACAATACAACTTCCAAGCATCTTAACATGAGTAAACTCCTGCTTGTAATAAAACCACCCCCTTCATTTCTCACAAGGGGATGGCAAGCCTTTAACAAGGTTTGAAAGATATAAAATGCCCTGGTAGCATTTACTTGCTTGAAGGGAGAAGTTTGAGTCTGGACAGTGACAACAGCTGGATCACTGGAAATACTGAACACGTTTTGAGCTGCTGATGCCACCTGTATTAAGAGGGAACTTCTGTGTTCCATTCTTAGACAGTGTTGCCATTTGTTTCAAGTGAAGTGCTGACTGTAATGGCTGAGAAAGCCACTGAAAGTTTGTGCCCAACAGAGCAAATAATTGCATAAGGATCAAGCCTGTAATCACTCCAAATAAAAACTGGAACATTTGAACTTGAAAACACAGACTTACACATGTAAAATCTCTCCTTGCTTAATGATCATTGACATTACCATCAGATTATGAAGACTGCAACATTTTTCTCTGATAATTTTTGTGCCTTTCTTTATGGATAGAATCAAGTAATGCAAAGAGCAAGAACTGACCAGCAAAAGACTCTTTTCAACATTGTGCTGGTTTAAGAGTTACCCAGCAGGGGAAATGAACTCAACTCAAAAGAGAGATTATAAGTCAGAATAACAATT
>JAWWES010000081.1:9406518-9421720 GCA_035583135.1 Lophotriccus pileatus | reverse complement strand
GTGTACTCCTGATGGAAAATAATGGTGTCCAGAACCACTCTTGGATGATTTCTAGAGATCTGCTTCAGTTTTCTGTGGATTTAAACCAAATTAAGAAAAAAGTTCCCAGGTGTCACCATCAGGACTGTAAAGGGAGAATCCCATTGAATTTAACTGAGTGAATGAACTAGGCTTTTGTTTCTTCCCTGATTAAAAATCTTTGAGCTTGTGATTTTGGTATTGGCCTTTTTTTCTTTAGCAGAACATCTAGAGTAGAGTGAAGGGAAAATTGAAATGTGAAAAATTGGCTGATGCAGGTAATTCTAGTGTCCATCCCAGGCTTTCCCAAGCAGCAGCTGCAGGCTCACTGTCTGTATTAGGTGTCATAATGAGACATTGCCTTTGGAAATAGCAAAGTTAGATGTAGACTTGCAAAACCTTGAATGTATTTAGTTGGAAAGCAGTAATAAGGTGCGAAAGGATAAACAGTAGATTGCCTCATTGTACTGAATAATTGGAGTGCCATGGTGAGAAGCCTGTTGGTCTGTTCTGAGGTACTTAACATCTAGTGTATTGGGCTGATTGTTTCTCATGCAATGCCCAAGGTGTTGTCCTTAGTCCTGGCTACTGTGTGGGGAAAAAGTGCCTGTTGAAGTAATTTTGTAAAAAGAATCTCTTAAAGTGGTTCAGAATTACAATAGAATTTTTATAATCCATTCACACCCGATTTATAACTTTGTTAAGCAAAAAAGTAACACAGCACATCATGTCCTCGAGAGCTTTGTCATCAAAGCCTGAATAAAAATGCTGAATTTGAAAACACTTGAGAATTTTTTCCCCACTTATGTTGGTTACTGATCCTAATAGAAAAAGTGAAAGCTGAAATGAGAACATCTAGGCATTTTATTGAAGAGGAATCATACCCTGTTTTATGATGCAAAATGAACTGATTATGGATTATATTGTATTCGGGAAGGAAATGGGGTTAGAATATGACTTTAGACTGAGTCTTGGAGTGTCTTGAATGACTGCCATCAACTATGTCACTTCTGTCCCATTTTAATTTTACTGAAAAATTGGTCGTGGACATAAGACAGAAATCTTTCCCTTTGACCTCCTTTTTTGATATTTATCTTCAACAGATTCAGAGAAAAACTGAAAGCGAGACTTGAAATTAGAGCGGACCTTGCTAATGAGACCTGGTTAATTATATTCATTTGCATGCCTTCAGTGGTGAGATGAAATTTACTTAAAAACTGATTTCTTCCCTTATGTGAAGGCCTTTCATTTTATCTTTCGTATCCAAGGCCACAGTATGATCATGGGTTGACATTTTTAATAGTTTGTAAATTACAGTATTATAGTTTTTGGTAGTATCCTAATTTGTTTTCACTTGCTTTTAAAGGCTCAGTTCACAAACAAGCAAAATGGAATGATAGTCTCTAGGAATTTTTGCTATTACCTTGTTTTGTTTAATGCAGAGAAACTCCAGCAGATCTGACTTTCACAGTTTATGTGCGAAAATCTTTTTTTAGTGTACTGCTTGCACTGGGTGCAAGTTAGAAAATGTGTTTTGGACACTTCCAAGCCAAAAGTATTCCTTCCATGTGATATGAAGGGTGGTGTATCTTATTCAGAAAGCCCTGTGCCATTAAAGGATCACATTCATTGTTGTTCACTCATATTGACTTACATGTCATCAACTGTTTTGCCGCCTCAAGGCCATTTTATACATGGTTGGGCAGTTAAATGTTTAAAATGATTTTGGAAAGGGCCAAGAGCTAGGAGTCATTGAATTTCTTACTATTGTGTTTGAAATGTCACAAGCAGCACTTGTGTTCTATGCATCTGAGAAATGTGGGTAGGTCACCTAATCCAGCCAAGGGCTGATGGGCGGTTTTGCAGTTCATCTGTGACAAGACCTCATTAGCAATACATAGTTCAGCCTTGGTTAAGCCGGGTGGCAAATGTGCCATCTGCTTGCACAGAGTCTTGGATCCTGCCAGACCTTTGTTCAGAGGCATCCCTTAGATCTGTCCGAGGCACCCAAGTCCCGAGAGCAGGCTCATAGCATAGAGGTGACAGTTGTGATCACGGGGAGCATCACACAGGGATCACTGAGGTGTGTATAAACTCAACAGAAAAGAAGCAACATGCACACGTAGTATAAAATTAATCTGTGAGTTCTGTGAAGTTACTTCAAGAAAACTTCTGTGCTGAAGATAGTAACACTCAGATGAAGTAAGCAAAAACAGTCTTCAATTAGAGCAAGTGAACTAAGTGGTAGAGATTATGGATATAAACTCTGAAGCCCGGTAGCTGAGACTAGTTGAAGATAAATGAGTAGTATGGAGAAATTCCACCTAGAGCAGATTATTGTGTAGTGGTTTCCTGGAGCTTCACTACAGCATTTATAGGTCCCTCGTGTCAGGGATAGGATACTGAACCAAATAATTGACTGGTCTGATCTGATATTCTTGTCTATATAGATATATATTAAAAAAAAGAAGGCTGAGCAGAGGGATACTGCAGTGTAAATTTTGATAGCAGAAAATTGCATTTAATGAAGAAGCTATTTAGGGCTCATACAGGAAGAACATGGAATGAAGCATTTTTATTTCAGATAAGGAAATACATAAAGCAAAAAAAGCATTGTTTAACTGTGTGGAAGATTGAAGTTGAGCAATTTGAGATTTTAATGAGTCAGGATTATGGAGTACAAATACACTGATATTTCAGCTTAGAAATATTTTGCTGCTTTCTTTCTTTGGCTGAGATGCTGTACCGTATGTGAATTCTAAAAATACCGCTCTCGAGTCCTGTTGTCAAAATAGTTTTCTTTTCCTTTAAAACAGCACATAACAAACCAGTATTTTCACTCTCCAAAATTATGTTTGTGTGTAATTATGCACTTTAAACTATGCAATTGAACTTTTGTAAAGAACCACAAGAAGTAGGTTTGCACAGTGCAGTTTGGCTGCAGGGCCTTGCTTACTCTGCTCACCTGCTTGGCCAGTTAGTAAGGCACTCCTAGCAGTGGTTGCCTATAAAATGCTGGGGACATAAATAGGATTGAAGTTGGCAAATTTAGAACTAGTGGTAATTTAGGGGTGGGTTTATTTTACTTACAGTCATTCAATGGGTGGAAACTTTGGAAACTTCCATGGTGTTGCTGGTGGTGGTGGTTTGGAGTGTGTTTGTGGAAGTTTGGTTGTTTCCCATACTCCCATACTGAGCTTTTTGTCAGCAAGTTTTGACCAGAGAGAGAATATTTTCACCCAATTATTCTCCAACAGTGAATTTCTTACAAAAAATATGGACATAATTTTGTCTTCACCTGTGTATGTGTAAAGAAAATCTACCTGTATATCCAAAGAGGTTTATTCAGAAGGAAAAAAATCCCTCTGTGCTTATGGAGGGTTTTTAAGTGAGAGACTAACCCCATTTTTATGTTTCAGGTCCAGTTATTTCTTTCTCTTCCTTTAAAATTGAGTAATCTGCGTTGTCACTCCTAATTCTGTACAACAATACAGGTCCTGTTTCAATCCTATTTAGAACAATGAGATATCCAATTTGCTGCTAAATGGCTTGACAGACTGTTTAGTTCTCCACTAGCTCTGACTGAGTGTCAGGTCTTCCAACGTGGTGTTCGTATGTCAGCTGCAATTTTATAGATACTCTTTACTGCTGTAAGTATATAAGGACATTAGATGGCAAAGAGAAAGTGTTTGTTGTTATTGTCTTCTGGAAAGAAAAGCAATTCAATGTTTACAAAACTCGCCTGTCAATTAGACTGAGTTATTAATGTTTCATTTTTGTGAAGAAAGACTTGAAATTGTTTCAGTTCCAGAATGGAAGAATTGCATAATAAAATCCTGACACTAAATTAGGAAAGGATTATGATGAGGAGAAAGCTCCATTCATTTCTCAGAAATCCTATCATAGACAGAGGGAGAGGATCTTCACTGTTGGCTGAACGGACGGGAGATTTTGTACATGATGTATTGCACTGGTTTTTGACAGATGCTCATTGTTTAATGACTTTTATACTTCAGCAAAATTCATGCAGCTTACTTTGCTAACAAAGACTAATTATTAGAGTTAATATGCCATCAGCAATGCACATTATAGGCTTACTGGATTTGAGAGCTTATTTAGCATGTTTAAGAAAACCAAGGCCTTTTATTGAAATAGGTATATTTTCCTGTTTTCCACCTTCAAAATAACAAGTGAACAACTCTCCAAATGCATCAGAAAGAGGGAAATTGGCAAACTCACTGTTTGAAAAGAAAACAGATTATTTGCCACTTGTACAGCTACTGTTGAGCACTGTGCCTGACGATCATAATTGGTCTTTCAAACAATATATACAAATTAATTGACATTTCGATCTGGCATTCATCTAGGATGTAAATATGGGCTATGATTGCAATTCAGATTAGTCTGAAATTTAATATCTGGTTACAATCAGAATTGCTAAAGATGTCTCGCTAATTTAATTGACATAATTGTTTTAACATCTCTAATTTTATGTTGATGTCTGAGGTAATGACTGCTGAGTCACCTCTGCTTTGGGAGGCTTTTAAAATAAAAATAAGGATACATAGGACTGGATTGAAAACATGTAGAAGAAGAGTTTATATCAGTTTTTCTCTCTCTTTTGGTAGGTTGCTGGAGGGGGGTGAATGAAATCTGGAGGTGTACAGCAGTATACCAGCCCTATCATTCTCTAGTAAAGATCAGCATGAAAAAGCAAATGGCTCATTTATTGGACTGAATCACTGTTACTTATTTACAGGACCAAAATAGTTTCCTTCATATAAAAAGCCTTCAGCAAGTTCTCCTCGGATAGGAGGATTTATTTATGAAGTCTCTCTGGGATAGTGTGGGATGATTCACTGTTTTTGCTACTTGCCAAAAATGACTCCAGCAGATTAGTAGAATTTAAGCTATTGTAAGTACTGAATAACTTGTTAAAGTAAGCTAGGGACCTAACTTAGCTGAAAGTGCCAAGGGACAGTTAAAAACCTACCTGGTGGAGACAACATGCTGGTCGGCCACTGGCATCTCTGTGTTGCCACAACCAGCCCCAGCAACTTTGGTGGGAGTGATTTCCCAGTGCAGAAATGAGGACACTGTCATTGCCGGGCCTTCCCTCTGCTGCAAAAGCTTAAAAATTTTCTTAAGCTGGCCAGAGTAGAGCTGAACATCAGTTTATGAGCTAAAATTATCTTGATTACTTGACCGTGGGGATCAGTCTCCTGACTTTGACTTCACCCCATGTCTCCAGCTGAAGACAAATACGTGATTGTGTGGGGAAGATGAGAAACCAAACTGACTGCTTAATTCAGTATGTGCTGACAGAAGGACCCTGTCCATGGTTTGGGGAGGAGGGGAGTGCAGGGAAGCTGAAGAAGCAATAGGAAGAGAGAAGCTGTCAGCAGCCATACAGCTGAGTGGCTCTGGGGGTTGTGGGCGCTGAGGGCTGTGCCCGATGGGTGCCTCAGTGCACAGACCAGGGTGGTGTTTGAGAGGCAGCCATCTGACTAAAACCTGGGGTATTACTGCCTTCAGTTCTCTGAACGTATCAGGGAAGGTAGAGATTCAATACAGAGGTAGATTGCCAAGATTTACTTTTATCCTTGCTCTGTGTCTGTCTGGGTTTCATTTTCAGAAGGTTTCTCATTTCTAATCGACTACCAGAGTTTGGGCTTCATGTGCTGTTCTCAAAATTCAGATCAACCTAATGGTTGTCTAACAAGCTATCCATCGTGCTGCTCTTGGATTTCCAGTAAGCTTTTCAAATGTCTGAGAAGATAAAGCTTTCCTTATAACAGAAATTATCTTACTTTCTCTAGTCAGGTGCCTTTTTTTTCCTTTCTCGTTTGGGAAGTGCCAGCAGATGGTGTAAATGTGAGAAAATGTATTCCACTCCCTTGTCAAAGATGAAGGTTTTTTGCAAACAGTAGGATGTATCCAGGCTGCCCTGCAATAATGTTTTGGATCACCTGTGGCCATGTCAGAGGGGATGGTCACAGTGTTTGTGGGCAGACCATCCTACCTTCATGGTTTTCAAGATACTGTTGAGGGGCACAATGTCACATATTATTTGAATATTGTTTTAAAATGAGAAGAGTGGTTTAATATTCCCCACGGGACAGGAGGGGGGGATCTGCTTATGTCTTCATCTGCTCTTGCCCCTCCCTGAGAGATGAACCTTGTCGTGTTCGGGAGCAGTGTTTTCACAGAGGTAACCGTCATTGCTCTGACATCAGGTATCTAATAATAACTCCCTAACAAGTCATCCACTCTCTTCAGCTTCACCCACTCTTAGTCACTCTACCAGTTTCTGTAGGCTACAAGTAGTAGGCTATTTATTAAAAGCAGTAGCTAGTGAAAAATGGTTTTCTTAATCAAGTTTCTCCTGCCAAGAATGTAAAATCAGTGGGACCAATTTTAGGTGCTTTGAATCCTGTCCAAGTCAGATTACTTGGCAACTTGTTATCTCAGCTGCTTCCATACCTTCTATTCACATTCCAGGTGCTGAGGAGCACTATTAAAAAGTTTGTGGTTATGAAAAATAATGCCTTAAAATTCTTTGTAAGGGAATAAATGTATTTGGCTAGTGCCCTTCCTGTGTCCCATCCAAATCTGGCACTGCACTGCGTGATTGAGTCTTCATTTACTCTGAAGGAGAGGGTCAAGGTTATCTGAGAATAAATCACCCACTTCTATATCCTTCTCACCTCAGTGTTACCCATGGGGTCATTCTTGGAAATGCCAAGGGGAAGCATGACACTAATGAAAGTCTGCCCGTAGGCAAAGGGGTTTGTGTTTTTTTCTGACCTTGTTGACTTTACAGGTCAGTAGCTGTGCTTATGCCAGTTTTCTAAGTAAGCTCACTTGTCCCCAAGTTCTTGCAGGAATGTGACATTTCACTTCCTTTTTATAATGGGTCACTGAGTGACAAGCTCCTTGCATGGGAGAGCTATTCTGACAGCAGGGGAGCAGCAAAGCCAAGCACCCACTCCTTCCCACACAGGCAGAAGCTCGTCCTGCCTGATGGGAAGGACAGAGAACTGGGAATGCCCTGGAGAGCTGCCTTGGATGGGATGCAGTAATGTGGGTTTGTAGCAAAAAATACCTTTCTAATTTAGTTTGTTCAATTTATGGGTCAATATCCTGTTAAGAAAAAAAGAAAAAGAATTGTATAGATAGGAAGTTTCCCAGTGGAAGATTATTTGTGACTAAAAAAGCTTATGCTAGTGTAACTCATTGCTCAGAAGCAATGACAGTTTTTGGCACCACATGACAATTTGCAGTGGAGGCTGTCTAATGGTACAAGGGAGTGCACTGGAACCTCCACCACACTGTCATTTTACTTCATCTTATCTTCATAGGTTTGTCAGTGTGCTAATTTATGGGAATTTTTTATCTTTTGCACCATCCTCTTCCTGTATTTATTTCTCTATTTTCAGTATGAATTCATGTTTTTATGGAGCATAATTTGGGAGAGGGAGAACAGATTAAAAATTTTAAATTTTAGTGGTTTTTTTCTCCCAAGTTGGTTTATGCTCTGTGTTTGTGAACCAACTCCTTAGTTCCTTCTATTTTAAAACCAAAGAGTAGACTTACTCTGAGGGTCATAATTTTATTGGTCTTTCTGCACATAAATGACATTTTAAAAATAATTGTATTATCAAACTTATTTCTGGAATATTCCTGTTTTGTCAGGGCATTTTGTACTTCACACTTATATTTTTTCTTCCAACTTACCATTTTTGTTCATTCCAACTATGTTGCTGAAGTGTTTCTGCTCACAAATTAAAAGAAATAAATATCATTAAATAGTCTTAGGTATACCCCAGTTTTGAGCTTTCGAATGGTCTTATACTACTGACAAATTACAGATACTGGGCTGAAGTTGGGGAAGAGAAGGGTTGGAATTAAGGGTTTAGATGAGCTTTTTTTGCCACCTGCCTCCTTTTAGCCACCTTTTTTACCTCTGAGATTCAGGGCTGCTCTTTGGTGTTTTGCCTTTTGGGTGTTTGACTGATGAGCCAGCTGGTTAGGGGAACTTGGTTTTAAAAACTATCTACACTGAAACAGCTGGAAAACATATTTCCCAGTCCAACTTCAAGAAAAAGTAATAGGTCTGTTTGACAGCACTGATATTTCACTACCAATTGCCATTAATTATTAGAAATAATGCAAAAGAAAAGATGCAGGGAAGCACTGGGACAGAAATGGGACTTAAGTGTCCATGCAAGAGACAGGTGGATGCTCTAAGAGAGGGTGTCCTTAAGCAAGAGAGGGGTCTGTGCTTGTGGCTCTGTGAGTGTGCTTGGATAAAGGATCATGATGGAGAATCTGGGTCTTCTGGTGTGAGTGCCTGGAGGGTACCGACTTGGTTTATATTTTATTTATTTAATTGCTTTTGTGAAAGGGCTGGTGTGTTTTGATATTGTGTGGTGTTGTAGGGCTACATTATAAATAGTTTATGGGAGGAGTAAAATATCAGAGAGCAGTAATATCGTCTTTCTGTGTTGAATAGCCCGTCTTTGGGGATGTTAAAAGTTGTTGCTGGTGTTTGATTTTTTACCTTAATAGATCATCCGGAGTTTTAAATATCTTATGAGACCTGCTGTAAGCTTTCTGCCTGAGAAAGAGTTTGCTGCTCCCTTCCTCCTTGACAGCCTCACTGCTTTGTGGCTGCTCAGCCTCAGCAGTACTTGCTGGTGGATGAGGTGGCCATACAAACTGCAGTGATCACATGTTGAGACAGGCACCCAAGACCACTGTGTTTTTAGGCCAGGATCCGGAAGTGAAGCTGTATTTTTACATTCTTTTGGGTTTTCTGAATTTTGGCTTCTGCCTGTGAGATGAGGACTGTGGGGCTGTAGCAGGAAGAGTGTGCTCACAGCATCCTGGGCTGCATGAGGAAGAGCTTTGCCAACAGGTCGAGGGACTGTGGAGTGCTGGCTCCAGCACTGGGCTCCCCAGTACAGAAAGGACATGAATGAACATGCATGAAGGACCATCATGACAATTAAGTAATTTGGAGGGTATAAGGAGCGGCTGAGAGAGCTGGAGCTCAGGGGTCTTAACATAATGTATAAATACCTGATGGGGGAGTAAAGAATCTGGACCCAGGCTCTTCTCAGGGTATCCAGCAACAGGACAAGAGGCCATGGTACAAATGAAATACAGGAAATTCTGCTAAAGCACAATAAAGAAAGCAGAGAAGTCTCCATCCTTAGGGCTATTCAAAACCCAACTGGTCATGGCCCTGAGCAATATGCTCTAAGTGACCCTGTTTTTAGTACAGGTTTGGACTAGATGGTCCCCAGAAGTCCTTGCTGACCCAACGCTTTTGTGATGCAGTGAATTGATACGAAGAGCTGAAGTGAGGGGTACTAGATGCTGGTACATGTGACTGTAGCATTCACTTAGATCTTCTCTGAGCAAAATGGTTGCAAGGATATTAATGACACTTGGCAGCATAGCTTGTTACAGCCTATTTGTATGGAAACCCCTAAAAGTATTTTACTTATTGTCCATTGCTATGGGAGGTGTTCATACAAGTTGGATAAAGTCAACTTAAGTAGGTGTAGGGAAAATTCTTTCCTGTGTTTCAGGATGTGAATTGCCTTGCACTGCCCAAAATTAGGAAGGTGCTCCACCCATAGAAATACTTTTTAATCTATATCCATTAGGTGGTTTTTTACTTAAAAGAAATGCATTGAGTGCACAGCCTTGTGAAAGACCAGGTAGTCCTTTTTAACCCCTTTGTTGCTCACACATCACCACACAGGCTAACGACGTCTATTAAGAACGTGGGGGGAAAAGTCATGGCCCGGGGCTGAATAAAATAAGTTTTCAGTCCTTTGAGCTGGAGATTCCTTGTTGCTGTTTTCAGTCATAGGAAGAGCTATATTGGAGCCGACAAGCCCAGCGTGTTCCTGGCCAGCACAGATAGTGTCAGGAAGGGGTAAGCAGAGGGCAGAGCTTTCCCTGGTGAATCCCTGGAACTTCCCGCAGTTGGCCATCCGGAGGCTTTTCCGATCTGTGCTGTTTAGCTTGGTCATCTTGTTCAATAGTCGGCGATGAACTTATTTCGCCTCAGTTTTTTCCATAAAACCATTTGTACTCTTGGCCTCTGCAGCACAGAGTTTCACAATTTAATGATTTTGTTTGTGTGGAAAGGGCCTTCCTTTTGTTTCAATTTGATTTTTTTTTTTTAATCTACTAAATGATAATTTCTGTGAATCCCCATGTGTTCTCTGTGTTTACAAGAGAGGAGATAGTTCAGAAAGTTAAATAAAATATGAAACTGCTGGAGAAAATATTCTCAATCAGATGGATCTTTGGCTTCATCCTGTGTAACAGTTCATTCATTCCTGTAAATAATTAGCTGAAATTCCTGTAAAGTCCTGTAAGTAGTTCTTAAGGAAAGTCATATTCCAGGCAACTGGGCAGCTCCAGTTTTTGCATTGACTTCCTGTCCCCCTGAGAGTACATTAATATTTTTTGGGTTTTTGCCTTTAACTACTCTTCATCATTCAAATGAAGTATCTCAGTAGACAACAGTATCTAGGAATAAGGAAAAACCAGCACATAACCAGGAAAGTTGTACAGTTTGAGAAACTTGGTAGATGTATCTTAAGGATTCAACCTTCATTTGAACAATAGGGAATTAAAATGTTCCCAGTTTCCTGTATATTGTTTCTCTCTTCATTTTTCTACAGTCACTTTGAGATGTGAAGAGGTGGAGTGAGAAATTAATGCAGTTACAAAATATCTCAAAGGTTAAAAAACTGAGATATGTACTCTTAGCTATTTCTGTTCTGACTCCAGAACAACTTAATCAAATGAGAACAGGAGATTAGGAAATGGCATTTAAGAGCAGATTCATCTGAAAACGGGAGTTGCTTTCTCTTCTGTAGGATATGTTTTGCAAAGAATATGTATTCCCTTTCCCCATGCTTTTAACAGTTATTTTGTCACTTTTTATAGTGGTCTTACAGATTTAAGAATAAAACTGTCGCGTGAAAATCGATGAGATCTTTTAGTGTCACTCTCAGAACCTGCTTTAATAACCAGATACCGGATGGGGGTCAGCAGCAATGGCAGCAGGAAGGTGGTTCATCTGGGTCCTATGGCAACTTGTTTTCAAGCAGATTATTTTGTTTCCTATTAAAAATACACAGGCGTATGTGGAGAAGGGTATTTTAGTGGTAAGGGTGTGAAAAAGTTGAAAGTCTATTCAAAATCTCAGCAAAACAAAGAAACTTCATATTTGATGGAATATCTGTTATACCAAAAGAGTCTTAGCTTATGGTTATCTGATCATAAACAAATATAACTGTCCTAGTTTTTGGTTTTGACTTGGGATGGAAAAACTGATGAAAGTCTGGGAGAGGAAAGATAACTCTCCTCTTCCGGCCTCTCATCATCCCACCCACAACCCCCCAAGCGTGATTTTGTCAGGGTTAGCTGAGTCTCTTGGTTTCATGTAGTGCTTGCAGTTACCTTACTGTAGAAAGGTGGGAAAGAGAAATACACAACATTTGAACCACATCCATTGTCTTTTCAAATGTGGTTATACTTTGTAATGTCTTCCAGCTAGTCAGTTTGTTAATGAAGGCTACCTCTGGGGTTATTAACAGCTGTGATACAGAGGCATGTTTAAGGTAACATTCCCCTACGTCGGTTTGAGTTGGTGCTGGACTTCACATAGCTCAGCTGTTGCAGTGTACACAGTTTTAGTGATGTGTGCATTGTAATAGGTATATTAGTCATGGTCACTGGATCTAATTTTTTTTAATTTAACACTGCTGCTGCTTTCTGGTAAAGGATAACCAGTGTTTATGTTGCAACTTTTTCCTATGCAATTAATTGTAGGGTTTTTGTATTGACTTCAGGGAGTCCAAATGGCACAACAGAAGACTAAAAGGAAAAATATGCTTCATAAGGGAGTTGGAGAGGTACAATTACACTATTATTATTATTAGGGTAAAAGTAATATAAGAAAAGTCGTATCATGTAATGTATGTAATCAGGAGAACATTTTTTGTGAGATAACTTTGGTTACTCTTTCTGTATAGTATGGAAACACAGTATCTTGAAAATGAACTCTTATGTTTTCAAGATTGTTTTGAAGCTTGGGATTAAGCAGCAAGATTAATTCTGTATAGGATCAGTTCACAAGGTTAACATGAGCCAACTGGGTTTTCTAAACCAGATGTATTTATACATAACATGCAATTTCAGGATTGTGTATTTTCACAGACCCTTTACAATTAGATTTTTAACTCCTGATTGCACTGCTTTTCCATACAGCTTGCCACCAAGATTTTAAAATGTGTCACAAGAAAAGATTTGAGCTAAATATAGCATGTCCTCTTCATTTGAAAATGAAAGCACAGGAACATAAACGTGTAAATGATTCTGTGATGCAGAGCAGGGTAGTTACTGAATGGCTGCTCTTTCCCCCTTTTCTCCTGAGCTGTCTTGCTGCCTCTTCTGCTTGTGCACTGTGAGTCACACTGATGTCATTCCCCACATTGGCAAAACAAAATTCGGCAGATCCGTGACTCTTTCTATTTTGGGATTTACAGATTTGGGATTTGGTAGCATTGTAGACATCTGAATATAAGAGTAACAGTTTTAGTGTTGTGTTACCCCCCTCCCCCCCCCATGACTTAATATGCTACACAAGTGTTTGCTTTCCCACTCAGTAACACCTGAATGATACCATTTTCTCAAAGTTTTCTCTCTCTCCCTTCCTACTCCTTATTAACACTTTTCATTAGAGGTGATAAGGCTTTATTAATAAAATACTGTCAATACAACAGAGCAGTCCAAAGCCTGGAGGTTGCTGTTCTGGAGGCTCCTGTGCAGTGTGAGAACTTGAACCCCTGCTGTGTTCCTCCCTGCAGGGATTTCCTTTATTGAAATGGTGATGATCTGAATGCAACTGGAGATTTCCTTTTCTAGTACCTTTTATGTGGATGTTCATCATCTTGTGCTGCTTTTTGAAAGTGAAATTGGACATAACTGGGTACGTTGAAAGTGAGGATGCAAATTGCTGAAGACTGAAATTACTCATCATGATGAAAAAGAGTTTTATTAAAGGAAAACAGTGCTGTTTCTTTTGTGGTGTGTAAGGTTTAATGGCTAATGTGTCATCTAACAAATACCTTCACTTTCCAGGTCTGCTGGAAAAACTGGCATATTGCAGTTGGCCTAGATGATTGTTGTAGGTACCTTCCAAATGAGCTATTCTGTTCTGTTCTGTCCTGTCCCGTCCCTCCTCTTCTGTAATTATAACCAAAGTTATAGCGAACTAGTTTTTACATTGAATTAACCTCATTTTCAACTAGCACTGGGTTGCCATAGTTTAATAGTTCATTTATTTTCTCCCAATTCTTAGAAATGTAGTCCATACATGCAAGCAGATTCTGCACAACATTCCTGAAGGAGGAATGTCTCTTCCTTTTCCATCTTGGATTTTACTGAATTGTTGGGTGTCTGTCAAGCTCACTTTTGCTTAATGTCTGAAATTCTTTGAGCCCTCTGCTTTGTGCAGTGTAAGCCCGACTGTAACAGGACCTCAGGGGTTGGTTTACTCACATCACACAATCAAGTAGGTTGTGACAACACCTGAATGTTAATGGCAGCTGTAATAAAACAAATGTTCTTTCTGGTTTTCATTACCGTTGTATATATTGCACTCCCACTAGAAAATTATGTTCTAATTCTTTCTGAATGGCATTTCACACTCAATAAAGACCTTTTCAATAGCCTGGGGATTTAAATAATGGTGTGTATATGCTATATTAAAAATATTGCTGCCTTCTACTATTTGATCATGCAATAGAAGTCATGAGACTAAAGTCAGGAGCTACAACCAAAGGTAATACAACTAAGTAGCTCTTGTATTTTAAGGTCATTACTTAGGGAAGGCATAAACAATTTAGTCTTTTGAATATTATTTGTTGCTGCACATTGGAAATGGAAAAATTTACTGAAGGTAATGTGGCTAAAATTGTCCAAAGCATGTGGCGTGCATTGCAAGAGTAAAGGAGTAAAAAATAAAGTTCAACAGAGTCTACATACAGCATTTAAATCTTCATAACCTCGGAATTCTGGATGCTGTTTAGAGTGTGGGTAATTAATTTTCATTCAGTGAAGGTAAAATGCAGTGTGGAAAAGCTTATTGCAGTAATCTTGTAATAACATAACTACTGACAGAACTGATCAGTATTTAAGGAATATGCACTTTTAAAGCCAGACTGGGTTGGAAAGTAAGAGTCAATAACTCAGACAGCAAAATATTTTCTGATTGCTGCCTCCTTCTTGGTCTTAGTTACAATTTTGAAATTATGTTGTCTGTTGTAACTTATGACAGGAAAACAAGAAAGATACGTGGTGATGATTTTTAAATAGACCTCACACATTGCTCCTCAGGTTCTGTCACACTGAGGGCAAACTTGGTCTTGGGTTTTCAGCACTGACTTGCATGTGATACATTGCTGTGACCACAGCAGAGCCACGGAGTTTCTTCTAAGGAGAAAAGCAAAACGGTGGCCATTCTTTCGTTGTTTACATTTGTAGAGGATGGCACCTTTACTTGGTATTATCCAAGTGTAGGTGACTGGAGTGAGAATTGAACTCTCTGTGTTCTGCAAAGCGAAATACTTGGTGAGGTGCAATGTAACAGTGTCAAAAGTCTCCTTCTTATCCAAAGTAAATGAAACAGATTTTCTCGTTAAGAACTTAAGCGTCAGCATTAGAACCAAAATGTTTACTGTGTGATTAAGGAGTTTCTGAACAAAAGTTTTGTTCTTGCTTAATAAAAGGAACTTGACAGTGGATTAATAGCATTAAAACTAAGGCTGTGGAAAACAGTTTTAATACCAAAATAATTGTTTAAATAGAGACTTAGTTACAATGATTAGTGTAGTTCTTATTGAGTGATAATATATTCCAACTCAAAATCTTATCTGGGTTTTAAGTATTACTGTGTAACTGTGCACTGAAAGGTTACTTTGTTTAAAAACCAACAACGTTTCGTGGTAAGAAAGTAAAAGATGAGTTTGATTCATATGCATCTGGTGGTTTTGTTTCATACAGTAAGTAATAAGTAAGTAATGGCCTGTCTTCGCGAACGAAGAGCCGGGGAAGGTCCTTACCCGCATATGCAGATAAGGCCTTCGAG
>JAWWES010000081.1:9364743-9406418 GCA_035583135.1 Lophotriccus pileatus | reverse complement strand
CCCTGACCGGGAATCGAACCTGGGTCTCAGCGGTAACAGCGCTGCGTCTTAACCACTAGACCACCGGGGGCTCCCTGTTTCATACAAGTTACCTGGAGAATAGGATGCCCAGATGTGTTAACAGGGGTGGTTTTCTGGGTCCACATTTGAACTAAGAATTTCTTTCACTTGATTTCAGTTTGTAACTACAGCTCACTCAGTGTTTTCTGCGGTGTTACAGTTCTGTAACACTTCAGGACTGGTTGTTCTGTAACTTCCTTCTGGTTGTTCTCCAGAATAGGGGGCTTTTAAGTGCTCTTTAAAGAGTCAGGTTTGGTTGTGTTTTTTTTTTTTTTTTTTTTTTTTTTTTTTTTTTTTTTGTTTTGTTTTGTTTTGTTTTGTTTTGTTTTGTTTTTTCATATAGCATGGTAGTGGATCAGGGTTTGAGTGAGTCTTTCCTTACACGTGTTGCATATTTGCTGTAGATAAATACTGTGGTAGCTGTGATAGAGATGGAGGTCTTCTTTCAGTCACAAATGCTAGTGTGTACCTAGTGGGGTTCTTTGTTATGCTTCATCTTTGCCAGTATTAAACATTTCTTAAATTCCTTGGCTAGTTGCTCCTGACCTCTATTTTTTTTCTCTAATTGTATTTGTTAACAGAGTGGGTCCATGTAATAAGCTTTAAGAATACATTTACTACAGAGTTTAAATAACAATGTTTGGAAGGAAGACATTACGTTTTTTCCGTGCAACACACTGGAATAATTTTGTGCATCTGAAACAAGTCTTGGACCTAAAAGTGATGGTATCGAGTGCAGGTTAAGTTCAAGGTTGTGACCCACAGGCCGCAACGATGGCCAGATTTGGCAGAAGTAAAAAATTTAACAGGAGTTTTTTTAGTATGATTTGATTTATGTTCTGACTATTACATGTGAACAGTTAAGCCATGAATCTGCTTAAATTTAAACATGCAAGTATTCCCAGTGGCTGAAATGGTACTGCCTGTGCTTAAGTGAAATGTAGGCATTGGTGTTCCCAGGGCTGGGACAGCAGAAAATGCTCTCCTGCATTTACTGTTTTTTGCTGAAAAGGGGAGTATGGTCTCAAATGTAACTAGTGCACTAACAGCTGCAGTATATTTAATTTTAGAATGAACATAAACCATCTCACTCAAGTAATACTGTATATTTAATTAAGTTGACTGCAACAATTTATGACACAAACTGTAACCACTGGACACATTAGATTAAATGCTGCATTTTTAGAACAAGACGTTTGATAATTATTTGGAATCCTTTATTGTAAATATTCATGAAGTTTCTGGTTATATGTATATATATTTAATTCAGAAATGTTTATACTTTACTCTCTTGTCTTTTACTTTATGTTGCACGTAAATTAAATGTTTTGCAATCTGTGCATCAGGAGGTTTGTCCTCCTTTGGTTTCACACTATTTAAAGAAAGAGAATTGGCTTATTGTATTTTGTTAAACTTTTGGAAGAAGAATTCAAAGTTTGGGAATAACATTTGGGATGCATTCTTAGGGAAATGGTTTCAAAAGAAAGCTTGGAAAATCTTGACTGAGTAAAGTTCAAATATAAAAAAAGCAGGAGATCTGGAAAGTTATTGATTTTGGCAATGGTTTTTCTATGAACTCAGTGTTGGAAAACCTAATTAGTGGTGTGGAAAATAAGTGTTAATTAAGCATGTCCAGAATGGTCAGACCTCCTCCTGAAAGTCTGTATTGCAGCAGTTGAGTCAAACCGAATGGAGACGTGGCTTGGGTGGCTGCTCCTTTCCCTGATTTAATGTCTGAAGGAAGAGATGAGGCAGCACAGCTGACAACTTAGCATGCAGCTTTAGGTCGGGTTTCCTTAGCTTTTTTTTCCTTAGAAAGAATGTATTAGCTAAAGGCAAGTCAGAAAATATACCCTGAGATCAGAGCTGCCTTATCCTGATAGATAATTTTAGTAGCAGGACCTAGATATGTCTTTCTCTTTCTCATGGATATTGTAGTTGTGAGATGAAGAAACAATTCCATAAATGGTGGTAAAAGCTCTTCACAGAATCCCCAATATACAGTTTGCTTATAGTTGTATTTTATTTGAGTGCACCCAGGAATTTTCATTATATATGTTTTTATGAAACCTATTTTAATACAAACTGTATTTGAGAAGTCCAAATAACCCCATTGTCATGTAAGACAGATGACAGCTGTATTTTTTCTGTATTTTATATATTTTTTCTGACCTTCCAACCGTGCAAAAAGAAGTATCTCAAAAACCTCATATATCGAGTTGCCAATGTGCCTGGGGGATAGCAATGCATACTGCACTAGTTATTAATGTATGTAGTTCAAATTCTCTTTATTGTTACTTGCCATTTAGCATTTCTATATCACTGGTGATGGGACAGTCAACTTGCATATTGGCACAAGGGTGTGGTCTTAGCCCAGACTGTACAGCTGAGAATCTGCTCTGGTCTCTGTGGCATTGGTAATTGAGTTGTTACAGATTTTCACAGATAAGAGCTGTCTGGATCCACACAATGGAAGCTGAAACATGTTTTGTAAAGAGCAATTTTTACCTCTTTGATCATTGGGGAAATTAAAATCCTGATTTTACAGTTATATATAGTTAACTGTGCCATTTTTGCCATCTGTGTCCACAGTCACAAGGGACTCCTGTGTTTTAGCAAACTTCGTGTGACTACATCCTTGTCATGAAATAGGATGTCTTTTAAATTTAGGGGTGGCTGAGCAATAGACTTTAATGCAAGTGATACAGCCTTCTCCCTTCCACTGGACCACCCTACAAGCTTGTCTTGCCTTGCTTTGCCTTGCCCTATCTTGCGTACCCTGCTCTACCTTACCCTTCCCATGGCAGGAGGTTTCAGGACTTTATACCCATGCAGGAGAAAGTGGTCTTGGGTTTCATCTACTCCCGTTTACATCAGGTCAAGGGCCTGCTGGAGCAGTGGAGATTTGGTTCCTCGTATGCTGGTTGTATCCCAACCATCAGTCCTGGAAGGGTGAAATGTTGTGCAGTTGGTGTCCTTGCATGGGGTGAGCCCTCCACTCCAAGGTGGGATGTGCTTCTTCAACCTGCCATTCCTCCATGCTGATTCATTGTTACACGTTTGTCATGGCATTTCAATCTCCGTGTTTATAAAGGTTTACTAAACACTTGGAATTTATTTACTATGTGGTAAGACACATTTTTCTTCTTGCCTGGCTTTCACTGCATAGATTAGTGTTTTGCCAGGGGTATTGCTACACTTCATTACTTAAGTGGAGCGTTACTTTATAATGTATTCAAGCCAGTGCAAGACCTGTTGTTTAATGCTGTCGAATCCTGGTGCACAGTGATGGATTTGTTCCTAGCCAACAGAAGAAATCTTCCAATTTCCCCAAGTTTTATGTACAATCTGAGAATTTAAATAAAAAATGTTGGTTTCCTTTTACCTTTCTCAGGATATTTAAAACAGAGTAGTATTTGTCACCACCAGTGTCAATGGTTTCCTTCAGGGCACTGTCGGGTTGATTGGTGACTGCATTGTCATCCTTGTTACTTCCCCCTGGTCTTTTTAATACATCTTTTATAGTTTTATCTATCTATTCTCTAGGAGTATACTGCCATATGTGTATAAGAGATCTAGTCTTGCTGAGCCATCTTGGGCATTTTTCTGATCTGTAGATAATAAATGGTGTAGATTCTTTAATTGCAGTAGCATGTCATTGAAACCACTGCTCTTGAGTGTTATGGAAAGTGAGGCAGTAACTGTCATAGGAGTTCACAATATAAATAAACATGAGAAATGAAAGCTGGTACATGAGATGCATTATTATCTCCCTCAGGTATGAACAGTTAAAATCAAAAATAAAATAATATATCTGCTTTGAGCCACCTCAGTGACATTTGAGGTGAGACAGAAGGAGCCCTGTCATAATATGAATGATTCTAATTAATCTCTCCTGAAGGAGCCATGTAAATGTGCAGAGCTGATCTTTATATAAATTTAATACAGTCAATGTCAGTCCCAATTACTCCAGTGTATGATACAAATATATAAAAAGAAACACTTTTTGCCCCAAAGACTTTGCATTCCAGTCTCAAAGAAAGTCCTGGCAAGCAGACATTGCAGAGGGGAAAGCAGGGTTAGGAAGGTGTGTGTTGTAGTGTTGACAGATCTCCTGGCTACACAAGAGTCACTTTCAAACCACAGGAAGCACTTGGCATCTTGCAGAATAAGACCTCTCCAGGTCATCACACAAATAATATCCTCCTTATTGTACCAGTGATAAATGTCTTTTGAGTGCACTCAAAAAGCAGCTCCACTGCTGTTGATAAGAAAAGGAGATGCTCAACATCTTTCAACTATTAATTTAGAGAGAATGAAATGGAGAATGATACCTGTGGTTTTTGTTGAACTGTTTAGCTTATCTAACCTGTGTGCATCCTTTCACCTGTTTCCTGTACATGTAAATATGCTATATACTGACTATCAGAAGCTTAATTGTGTAACCTGGTAGAGGGAATATTCCCCATATAGATATATCCAGAAGCACTGCCTTATAATAGCTAGGGTCTTTTTATGAAGCTATCTGTGTAAAAGCAAGCTGTATCAATTATGTAATCATTTTTGCATTGAGACTTGAAAGTCAGTAAAATCTGATAGTAAGTAACACTGTAGAAAAGATTGCTGAGAAAAGTGAAATACATGTATTAATACTGCTGATGAAATGAACCCGATGTTTAGGATTCTGCTATCCTCAGGTTGGTCCCATTAATCAATAGTGTGGCAAACTTGATCCAGATTCATCACTGTATCCTGTATTTATTTCACTACTCTGTGTCTCATGTCTCTTAGAATCACAGAAACATAGAATTATTTAGGTTTGAAAAGACCTCTAAGATCACTGAGTCCAACTGTTAATCCTGCATTGCCAAGTCCACCACTAACCCTTGTCCCAGCTGACACATCTACAAGTTCTTTAAATACTTCCAGAGACAGTGACTCCACTGCTTCCCTGTGCAGTCTGTTCCAATGCTTGGTGATATTTTGGTGGAGAAATTTTTCCTAATATCCAGTCTAAGCCTCCTCTGGCACAACTTGAAGCCATTTCCTCTCATCCTTTTGCTTGTTACTTGGGAGAAGAGTCTGACCCCCACCTGGTACAACCCCCTTTCAGGTAGTTGTAGGGAGTAGGGTCTCCACTGAATCTCCTTTTTCTCCAGGCTAAACACCCCCTGCTCCCTGTGCTGCTCTTCATGCATTCCTGCCTGCTGTACTAGTGCTGTGTGCCAGCTTTAACCTTGCATGATTTTGCTCAGTGTTGCATGTTTGTTTCAGAATGAAGTGAGAATACTCAGCTGTAAGACTCACCAACCAAACAGGGGGAAGAGTTACTTTTTAGGGAAGCCAGATCTAACCAGGAGACCTCCTTGCATAGCTTCTGATGTGTCTCTGAGCAAAATGTAGGCCATTGCTGCAACTTTGGAGGTTACCTGTTTTCTTGTCTTGTTGAAGGAAGCCTGCTATGCTATAGGGTCACCCAGATCATGGGAGTGAAGCCACTACAGTGTGGTTTGTCACGAGCTGGGATTTTCATGTATTCCTGCTACTTGGATGGAATTTTTCTCTCCAACACATTAAAGCTTGGGTTGCATGTAGGATTTAATTTAAAAAAAAAAAAGATATTGAAACAAAATGTTTCTGGTTTGGCATTTCTCTTGTGTATAATGTTTTGAAATGGATATAGGACACAAAAGAGACCTCCCATAAAACAAAAGACTACACGGTTCTAAGCTGGTTGTGACAGCTCAGCTCCAGTGTAGCAGTAGAGCTGTAAGAGTATATTTAGTTCTTATTCTGCCAGCCAGCAAGATGGTCAGCAATGATGGGTCCTGGCAATTGAATGGAGAATATTGGTTTATTTTGGCTAATGGCTGCACAGAGGTCTTGGGTAGACTCTGTCAAAGGTACTGAAACTGTGAATCATCTTGTTTAATGTTACATAGTTTAGGTGTTTACCTCTGATCAAATCCTACTAGGATCCGTATGTAACCAAGGGAGAAGTATAGTTTTTTTTTGGGGCAGAATTCACCTGATCCTTTTTTTAGACTTCTGAAGGTCAAGTGAACTGTAACACAAGAGTGTCTGTCTCTGTCCATTGTCTGGGAGTGGAAACCAGATTAATGAGAAGGATTTATTTGACAAAACTGAGACATCCTAACCAGAGAATCTCACTGTTGGTTTTAACAAGGTTTCTGATCAGGCACCAGATGCATTGACTCAGTGACTCTTTCAATTGCTAAACAATGGAAAAATGGGACATGAATTCTGACTAGGATTTTTATGTATTCTAAAAATCCAAGGAACCTGATAAGTGAATTTTAGTTATTTTAAGAACTGTACAAATAACCAGCAATGTGGAAATGGATTTTTTTAAAAAAAAATACATGGCTTTTCACACAGGAAAGAATCGATTCCTTTGTTACAGTTGGAATAAGACTTGTTTGTTATATTCAGAATAAGTCCTTTTACTTCAGAATTCTGGGGCCTTTCTGTTCCAAAAGCCGCTTTACAGATTTTACAGCTATCCAACTCCAGACTGATAGTCTGTGGATAGATGCAGCACAGACACTGTTAAGATGCAGGGATGCATCACAGCTGATTCTCTTACAAGAAGACTTGCTTATTGGAAGGGAAAATAAGAGTATTTTTTTCATGGCTGTCCTACATTTTGGATAATTTCCAGGTATTTTCTTCTATTACTGAGTTCCTAGCATGTCCAGAGAAGAATAAGAAAGAACGAGTGCATTGCCAGTTCCAAACTTTCTGGGAGCTGTTTTGGTCGACATACAGCTGGAAAGGCCCATCCATCTGGGATGCCAGCCAGGGCAGGCCATGTTGGGTGCTCCCTGCAGGATTTGGCAGCGCCAGTACCGTGGACAGGGACAGCAACAGGGACGTCTAGGGGACCCTTCCTCTCATCCCAATGGGGCTTCAGTCTGATGTCCGTTCCAGTCCCACACCCGAAGGTCTTTGACCTTTTAACTGGTGTTGAAAGGGTTGCTGATCTTGGCTTCAGTGCAACTGAAGTTCATTTCACAGCCCTTTCAGCCTGTGGAACTGTATTTTGTTGTTGTAGGAACAGATGTTTCTTACAAGGTATTTATGTACTTGTGTGCTGGTCTGAGAGACCATCCTTGTCTGGACCTGAGAACAATTGTCCTGCATCTCGTGAGGCCTGCACTGGGACTGTTCTGCATGTGAAATAGATGAAATATATGAAACTTTAGGCACTGAGTTAAGTGTCCCTATAGGTGCTTGGAAAGATGTTCCTGAACACTATTGTAGCATCTTCACTGCCCACACTACCTTGAAGTACCAGTTACTTACTGGGTAAGTCATAATAGTACTTCGGTATTGTATTTTCTCAAACCTGCAGAAGGCGTCCTGCTTTTCTGGCATTCAAAATTAAATCTGCCTTGGTTGTCTTCATTTCAGCTACATGGCATGCACCAGCCCACTGCTTAATTTACATTTTCATGTGATATTTAAAGAAAAAAAAAAGTTCCCTGGATGAAGTTATCTGTTAACATAGAGCTAAATTATTTTTATTTTATTACAGAAATATTTTTATTCACTTTATTGGGACAATTTAGTATCAATGAGGCACACAGTGTTTGGCTTGTAAGCAGCAGAATTTAACATGCAATACAATTTAAACAGAAATGCAGATTTGTAGATCTTTTTGTCCTTTTGAACTCTAGACTATGCTAATTTAACTAGTGTTGCATCTTGTATTGATTATAGTGCCTTTAGATTTTAATGAACATTCACATCTTTGGTATTTCAGCTTTGGAAAGCTAAATGCATTTAATTGTTGGCAAACAAAATCATTTAAGGGTTATTGGCGTATTTGTTTATCAAGATGTTTTTAAGTCAGTCTTTCACAATTGTTCTCTGAGCTGGCATCCTTTGAACACAAGAAATCACTGAACGCCATCTATATCTCTTCCTGAGTTGTAAAGTAACTACATCCTTTTGAAGAGCTTCTAGCCCATCTCCTAAAAATGGGAAGTACTGGAACAGGGGAAATAAAAAAGACAGGATTATAATTGGTAGTTTATGAGCACTTGTGAGGTTTGTGTAAACTATAGCCACAGTGGGCTGGGCATGGTTAGGTGGAAAAGGAGTAGAATGATACGTTTTGGATGGGGAAATAGTACGTAATTCCCTGCAAAGAAAAGGTTGCAGTCAGAGATGCTGCAGCACAATGGATTGTTTATGCCTGAATTGTAGTGGTTGTATACAGTTTAGATTTTTGGACTTCAGCTTTTATTTGTCTTGTATGTTTGCACTTTCCAACCATGCTGTTGAAATACTTGTAAAAATCCTAGGTTCAGAATGCCTTTTACGTTCCAACCTACACTAACTTTGCCCTAGATTTGCCCTAGATGAATCAAACTAAGCTCTTGAAACTGGAGAGGCTTAGGGGATGCCTTTATTTAGAGTACAGAAATTAAATCATCGTGACAGCAGACTTTTTCAAGTTAATACTAATTCTGACTGGTTGAAAAACCCTGTACTTAATGTAACTTAATTATGTAAATTATTTACATAATTGAAAACATGTTAAGGAACTGGTTGAGGGAAGGGTGTATGGGAAGTTATAAAGTGCTAGTCTATGACTTTTAGTGGTCAAAATCTTTTAGATTTTGTGCTGATCCTGTTTTGAAAGTACTTCCAGGGTCTTGTCTGTCAGCCAGGAGGAACAGAAAAGGGATTCAGTGCTTGTGAAGTATGTATTTCCACTGGTACCTGGTTTTGTTCCTTTGACTACCTGTGGGAATTCATTCAGATGTCTAGTAGTTGGTAAATATGACCCATAAATGTTTGGTGATGAAAATTTAGATCCCATTTGATTATGTTAGGATTCTAGAACATCCATGTCTAGGACTTACGAACCTGTTACAGTGGAGGAAGAGGGAGATTTGTTATGGAGATATATTGTTGAGTTTGGCAGTTGTTGCTTTGTCACAGTGTAAATATAGGCATTGTTCAACCTTAGCTATGTACCTTTCCTTGGAGATAACCTGTTGTCCTCCATCCTGGATGTGTTTCAGCTGCAGGAGTGGATGAAGGCAGTGCGTGGGACCTTCATATGTGCCCGTCTTCAGAACAGAGGCTGTGTTGTGTGCCTGCCTGGGCAGTCAGTTGGAGACCTGAAACTGGTGGTATTTTCTGAGCTGGCAAAGGCTGAGGACATGGCATTGAGTTCAGCTGCTGGAGGAGAGAAACATCTTCAGTAGTAATGCCTCTGCCTAATGATCCAGATTAGTCTTTTTGGCTGCAGAGGGAGTTGTGTTTACTCAGACAGAACAAGGGCCTTAAAATTGGGTCTCTTGGTCTCAGTAAAAGCTGTCTCAAGGTCTTATCAGATTTTCCCCAGTCCCCCAGTACAGGTGCAGATGATGGGAATGGAGAACCCAGTAAGCTTTTCAGACAAGTTCTCCAAGTTTTATTTGGTAGTCTGTAGTGGTAAACAGCCTCTTATGAAGAACATTTTTGTTGTTGATGTTCAAAGATACTTTTCTTCAAGTGCACTAATGCAACTAATTAGTAGGAATGCTGTTTTAGCCTTTCCTGACTCTTTAAAAGGAGCTAATAGAGACTTTCTATAAAAAAACTTGTGTGAAACTGGTCATTTCAATGGTAAACCTCTCATTTCTTTGGTAAAATGAATATATGAAGTAAATGCAAAGTCTGAAGAAGACCAGAAGAGGAGTTTGTTGGTAACACAGCCAGCAGTATTTATCTCAGAGTTAAGTTCTGAGCAGCACTCACATGTGAATGTTTGTTATTTTGTGCTGCTTCACTGTTGTTGTTTAGACACAGAGGGGCTTGTATCCCTGGGACGGGATATGCGCTGATTCTGGCTTGCCATCGCAACACTCTCGAAGCAGCAGTAAACTTGTGGTTTCTGCACCTGTCTTCATGGATTAGTGCCCAGAACCTGTAATTAATGTGAGTCCTTGTGTGTCTAATCTGCCTTGAAAAATTAGACTTTCACCCCAGAATGCACTTGGTGCAGCATTCCAAACAGCCCGTGCAGGCTGTAGCACTCGGCAGGGTGGGACGAATACACAGTGTGGGATGGCGGCACCGACTCCTCACTCTTGGGAGGAGCAGTACTGGCTCCCTGGGTGGCTTCTTGGCCTGTTTTTGCCTGTGTGTCCTGCACTGGTTGCATGTCCACTGGAAAAATCCAAGGTACTTGTATTTGCTCTGTGGTAGGTCCCCATCTCCAGCCATCCCATGTGTCCCTGTGGTTGACAGCATGAGACAGAAACAATGCAAGAAGTGTGCTTTGGCAGTTGTCCTAAAATCCTTCCTAGAAAGAATGTGAAATCGCTTGTCAAAGAGACAGATGGGATTTGCAGGCTGCTGGGTGCAGGTAGTGCGTGGGCTCTCCCTGAGCATGGATGCCAGGTCCCAGCAATGGCCTAGAGCTGGGAGAGCTCCCAGAAGGTGGTAAGGTATGCTGTGGGTGCCATCCAAGTGTCGTTTGCTAGGAGGTGCCTTCAGGGGCCTGTTAACTTCTGAGCTGGTTTGTCCTAAAAGGCCTCTGAAGAGCACATCCATAGCAGTGTCACTCTAAATTGCAGCAACCAGCTTTGTCAGCCTCTTGCAGGTGGCTCTGGCTCATGTAACAGGTGATGAATATGCATATGGACGAGGAAGGAATAAGGGATATGGAAGATGTCAAAGAGTTAGCCTGATTTCCCAGTGAGAACTGTTGTTGCAATTGATTCCACTGTATAATTGGTTATGAATTTATGAATACTTACTTACCAAATTAAGAAATAATAGGAACTATGATGCACACAAACAAGAATAAATTGTGAGGTGAGATGATTAAAAAATGTCAAGGTAAAAAATACTAGGTTTCAATCTTGCATTCTAGTTTTAAACATGGGAAATTTTTTAAGAGCTAAGAAGTGATAGCAATGCAGTACTTGACCAACAGCTTTGTCTCTGCGTAGCTGACACTAAATGCCAGCTGAACTCTGTTGATTGTGATTTTATGCTTTCTGGGAAGAGTTGAATTGTGAGCCTGCCAGCCCCTGAGGACTCTGTTGGTAGGACTTGTTTTCCAGAACCAATTTCTGGAAACGATGGTCGTGAAAAAATGTGGCAAGTTGTATGTACTGACCATAATTTTGTCATAGAGGGACTCTGTTTTTTTACAGTCTCTTTAGGAGAATTAAAGGTCACCATGGCCTCAAGGTAAGGAGGTATTGCTCTTGGTTTCTTTTCAGCTGGGATTTCACCATGTGAGTTAATTATCTTATTTGGTGAGGATGAAATAGTGCACACAAGTACCAACTGCCCTGAGCTTCTTACAATCATGTTTTATTTTAGCCAGAGATCATTCCAATGCTTGGGTAACTCTGGTTGCCAAACCTATTGCCCAAAGTGGATCATGAGACTATGTTTATGAAATTACTGAAGTGGAACTACTGCAAAAGAGTATAGCAGGAGTTTCCTCTGATTTTTCCCGACATACTTTTCTCTGTCTCTGTTCTAAAATGTAGACTACAGAAGTGATTTGAATTTGTTTTTTCCCTGTATCACCTGGAGCTGCAAAGTAGAGCTTATGTAACAGACAGAGGCAGAATAATTGAACGAGCAGTACAACTGCTGAGATGCACAGTGCTTGATGTCATTTGTGATAAATGTAGCTAATTATTTTGTTTTTAGTGGTGAAATTAATATAATCTGTTTGCAGTGTTGATCTGGACAAATGCAGTTGTAGAACTATTGTTTTGTTCAACTCGAACCTTACCATTAGCAGACTTCTTTTGTATATTGTTGAGGAAGAAAACCAGCTTCCCTGGCCTAAGATGTAATGGACTCATGCTGCAAGTTTAGGTCACTGATTCTGCTGAAGCAGGAGACAGACATAGCTAAATAATCTCTTTTTCCCAGGCTGTGCACACAAATAATATATTAGATTGCAGAGACAGCATTGTCACTGTTGAACTTAAGGAGTTAGCTGAGTATTAAGGTTGTTGGCCTGCACCTAATGCCATTCTCCTTTTAATTTTCTAATCCAGAGTGACACACACATGCCCAGGCCCCACAGCAGTGAAACATGCTCATGTGTGTTGGTGCATTCCCGCTTTGGAGGAGGGCTCTGGCATTGCTTGGCAGTAGGTTGGGTGTTGTGCTCTCCTCCTCAGCTCCTGTGTTGTCATGGGGATATGTTTTCAGCTGGTGAGTTGAAGCAGGAGGGGGTTGCACTTGGAATCAGTGAATCAGATCTTACAAATACTGCAACAATATCGCATAAAGGTTTGGAGGCTTTGTAATTTTAGGCAGCTCTTCAGCATTGTTTTTTTTATCAGGCTCTTTGTCTTAATATGAGACCTCAAGATGGCATTTCCCTTCTGCAGATTGGTTATTGTAAAAATATTGCCTCCTCAAGCTCACATTTTCCCATTTTTATAGTGCTGATCATATCTTACTTAAACATGCTTTTGTTTGCATGATAAGGATAGACTTCTGCCTTTGCCTGCTGCTCATTCCAGCTCAGAAGCTGAAGCTACTCAGCTGTGTAGGGGCAAAAGAAGACTTAATTCTAAATGGGTTCAAAATGTATAAGCACCAGTCCGTCAGAAAGGAAAGGAAATCTTTAACCGTTGTAGAAGGTGGCCATCAGTTCTTAGCTAATTTTCTTTCTTCATCACACTGAAATAATTTCTTTGGTGTTAGCTGAATATTCAGTCAACCTGAAAATAAATCTCAGTGCTGTTTCACTGGAACAGAAATCTTGCTTTCATTTGTCTTATTAAGAAAGAGGAACAGGTTTGAAATTTTCCAAAAATAAGGCCAGAAGATATTTTCTTGTATGTTATGTGTATATAATAACATCCACTTTAATTACAAATTAATTGAAAAGGACCTATATATGAAACAGTATATTTTTTTCTTTTAAATAGCTTAAGCGTTTTTGATGACTTTGGAAGCATCAGCGAATGCATTTAGAAAATAACTCTTGATTACTGTCTCTGTCAAGTCATCTTTTCCTTTCAGAGGAAGAATCTTGATTTCACTTCTTCTCTTGTGACCACTAAGCTGATTTCATCTTGCTAACAATATGCCATGTTATTACTGTAGCATAAAACAAATTCCTTTAAGTCTTGATATAATAAGGATATTCAGCTTCCCAGTATTGTCAGAATTTATTTTTTTTTATTTTGAAGCTAGATATTTGGTAATACAGCAATGTTATTGTTGGTGCCATCTAAGAGCTACTCCTGAAAAATGCAGGCAGTTAATTTGGCTGTCTATGCCAATGAAATGTTAGAACAACAACACACATGAATAATTGGTATGCCCAGATCTCTTCTGATGTCCGTGGCGGAAAAAATACTACTTACTAATCTCTGGACCAATCCCTTGAATATGGCATGAAGAATCCTAATGAAATATTAAAATCTTAAACTCAGGTTTTACTATGCTGAAGCAGCATTGGACTAAAAATGCTGTCTATTGTATCTCAGCTTTGTAGCTGCATTTGAAATTCCCATGGGCAGATGAAGAGGGAGGGGTGTTGGTCATGCTGCAAAGGTTAACAGTTTGCCCCAAACTGCATGAGAGGTGAGGAGCAGAACCCTGGAGTCGCCTGTGCTAGACCTTTTCCCATCTTTCTGATTCTGAGTGCACGAATAAGTTTTATTTTAAAACAATTTTCTTCTCAAAACAAACACAACTGGAATGGTTCTTTGTGACCCTTTGCTGTGTTTGTAAAATTTGTATTTCTGGCTGCTCAAATGTTGTAGGAAAACGTCCAAAATTCCTTTACTTGTTTTCTGGCAGTATCTTTATACAGCTTAGGAATCCTTGTGTTTTCCTGTCAGTGCAGAAACCATTAAATACTGGGTTTGGAATAATTCAATTTACCTTCCTTCTGAAGGAGGTGCAGATTTCACAGAGTAGGATTAGGAATATGGAGAATAGACATAATAACTGAAGGTCATATTTGATCCATCACTTTTTTTCTGGAAACTGATCTTTTCTGGCTGAAACCATCCGATTGCATGGATGTATTGGTTGCTCTTGGTGCTTTCTTGGCAGAGGTTTTTATTTCCTTGACAAGGTCAATTTTTCTTGTTTGATACATATAGATGGCTTTGGGACTCTGAGATGAACTGATTAGAAATACATGTTGAAATACAGTAATTTATGAAATATGGTATTATGAAAAAAGATTGAGTCAGTACTGAATCAAGTAAAAGGCCAGATTGCAGCAGATACCTTAGAATGTGCTTGACTGTGGAGTAATTTACAAATTTGCTGGGCTGTTGACTTCAGTCTTGTATACCAGTGGCAGTATCTTCATCTGTGACTGAGCACAGAATATAAGTAGTTTGGAGACATGTATTGCACACTTTTTTTTCTCATTCCACAACAATAATAATTTTGTGGATTTCATTAAGTGTAACTTTGCATAAGGCTGATATAAAATCATGATTTTCTCTTTTGCTGTGCTTCCTCTAACTGCTCCTGTTTAACCAAAAATTGGATATTTGCAAAATGGTGATTCAGTGCAGGGAGGAAGTGCAGTAGAGATTGTGCTGAGATTTGTAGAAAACTGCATTGAAATCTGCTCTTTCTGCGTTGATGGAAAGAGACTTTTTCAGCCCTTTCTCAGTGAACTAAACAGTAATCAGAAGTGAGAAAACTGTTTTTTACTACAAATTTTCCCGCTTTTCTCCCTTGTTTTGTTTTCTGGCCTATTGAAACAAGGTTTTTTCAGTTCATGGTACCAATTGGAAACTTCAGAAGCTTTTTATGTGTTGCAAATGTCCTCCCACATCTCTTTCTTCCCCCGCAAGCATACAGGAGAACAAGAAAAAAAGTGAGAAACACATTTAGGTAGAGGATGATTTAACAACTGTTACTGAATAAAAGCAACATTTCTTTCACAGCAAATGACTTTTGTATCATTCTCTGTAATATTGTTAAAACTTTAAAATAATGTGCTCCTCATTTAAGCTGAAACAACCCCTCCACCAGACTGGTTAACAGATCAAGGCAGTCAGCTGACGAGCCACATATGGCAGAAACTGCTGCATATGAATTGTTAATGATCTTCACTGAGGAAAATAACCTTCTTCCTGTTGGTATGGAGCCCAACTGGAGTGTGGAAAAATCCATTAAATGTATGAAGATTACAGTGAGTCAGACTTCATATCCTCTCTCAATAGGCTGTTGTGTGAAATGGTGATTTAGAAATACTTTCTGGTTTTTTATTATATTCTTTGGTATCATCTGACCCTGATATACAACTAGTTGAAACACCATACTGAAGGCTACATGTTCATCTGTTTAAAGGAAAAACCAAAATCTGGGTTGTCTCAAGAATGGTCTCTGCATGGCACCATTTCACTTATTGTTGCCAGTGCTGAGGGAAGGGTGGCTGTTTGGTCCCTCTCAAAAGGTGTTCTGCCTGAAGGCACAAACCATTGGGCATCCATGTCACCATTTAGGGTAGGTCATGGACAGCAGTCTGGGAGTTCTGTCTTACGAGCAAGAAAATCATGGTGGTTTAACAATACTGTTGAGGATTAAATGAGATTCTCTGGGGAGAGAATTAGAACTACTTGTAGAGTTGAGACTTGGAGCATCCTCCTCCTCTGTTGGTAACATCCATGACTTTGCAGGGGAAGGTGGATGTGGCCAGCAAACCCTGTGGATCCCTACAGAGCTCACAGAACAGGATCTTGGATCCTGTTGTGAGCTCTTACTTGGCTGCTTGCCCTGGTCCCTTGCTGCATGGAGGTAGAAGAAGTAAAGGGGAAAGTTAATGGTGAGGGGCCTTGTTTCTATCTTTCTCTGGCTTTGGAAACTGCTTCCCCAAGTGCCATTCAATACGTCTTTTTTACTGGTGGGAAACTGGGTGACAAAAAATTCCCTGTCCTCTGCGAAAAATTACTTGTACCATGGAGTTACTATTGCTAACTTGCTGTCTACTGTCTTTAGATACATTCTGCTATTATCATTGCTATTATAGTAAAAAATTTGCAGTATGTGTGGTTGTAGGCCTGCCCTTTCATTGTCAGTGCTACTGACTTTACTGTGCCTTCTTCAACGGTTCCTTTTAGCAGCCTGGGAAGCTGGTGTGTGGGACCCCAGGCGGGCAGGCGGGCATGCAGGCAGGAGAGCAGGCAGCTGGCAGAAATGCCTGACCCAAATCGTCTCCGTCTCGTGTCGATGGTTCACTAATCCATTATACTTGCCAAAATATTTCAAGTACTGTAAATCTTTCCAGTGAAATTAAATGACAATGATATAGGTTTTTTAAGAGAGATTTTAATTCATCATCTTTGAAGACTTATTTCAGTTAAATCTGCCCCTCTGTAATTTTTTGGTTGCGTTTATAGCAGAACTTTTTTTTGGACGAGGGAGGGAAGACTGGCGTAAAGGGCCCACAAATGCCAGTTTTCATTCCAACTCATCATCATCAGATACTAGAGATTTGTGGATACTGTTTGAAGGGAAAAACATCACTGCAAATTTCTCAGTTTAAGAAACTGAGAAAAAAAGTGGAATGCATGAAAATGGAATATATTATTTCTAGAGCTGTAATACCAGCCCCATTTAGTGCATTTCTGCAGTCCTTTCTTACATAACGCCACTGGGTAAATTCAACTGCAGAATTTGGCCTTCAGTAAATATTTTTAAACCTATTTATAGCCTGTTAAAATGACAGCGTAAAATTGTTACAACAGAAATGCTTTCTCTCTGCAGCTTCTAGTATTGTTTACTTCTTTTGGGCACCAAAGCAATTTTCAGTTTGACTTTTGCTTCTCTTAGGATGGCAGTGCTAATGTGGCCTTAGCCATGGGGCTGATGGTGCTGTGTAAAGCAGGGAGATTGCAGCTTTGGTGGAGGTTTCGGCCCTGGCAGTCAGATTAAATGATGGTTTTATTTTTATCGCTGAGGAGCAATAAACATATCCCTACAATATCATTGCAAAGTTAATTTTCAGAGGAGATCTACACCCCCATTAAAACATACAGTTATCTGGCAGTGATTGTTTTCCCTGCATGGTTTCTTTTTAGAAGGCCTAAGGGCTATTTATGATAAAACTGTCAAATTTTGTATCCTCCTGTTTTACAGATCGCTCTTGGCCAGGGTGTATTTTAAGTCCTGCCCGTGGGTGTTACACAGTTGTGCAGCCTCAGGTGAAAAACCGGGGAGGGACCATGACTCAGAGGCGAAGAGTAGGATTCATCTACCTTCACTCAGATGCCCAACTTTGAGATGCCTCTGGACCGGTTGTTCTGGCTCTATTTATAGTCACTGAAGGGAAGTAGGTGCCTGTCAAAGGTGACTCACTTCTGCCTCAGCAGGCACCTGGGACAGCAGGTGGCTCTGGGAGGGGACCTGGCTCCTAACACTGCTGGCCTCACTGCAGTGGGGATACAGTCCAGTGTGCATGGCCAGCAGTAGCCAAGGTGGGCATGACCTGGCAGAATTACCAGGACTCACATTCCCCCACGTTCATTGCATTGGCGTGGAGGTTTGCAGAAGGAACTGCACCATGTCAGAGGGCACCTTTGGGATTGGTGTCCCGGGTTCACACACTGCCTCTGCCCAGCTGTTTGCAGCAGAAGCTGGAGCCTGCCTTGATCTTTAAGCCCTATTTCCTATGTCTTTAGCTTGGACTTGAGAAGGTTAGGAAGGGAAATGTGCAAGCATGTAGCTGGTTGGATTATGTACCCCTTTAGGACTGTACTAGAGCTATGAAAATCTAACTTTTGAATGGTACTGCCTTCAGAAGAGGGACTATGTATTTTATCCTCGATGCTTTCACATATTACAGAGCACATAAGATAGAAGTAGCTAGTGAAAGCATCGGATGTTTGAAATGTGTATCTCTGGTTTTATTTTTGTTATGTGGCAATACAGGTATTTGCAAATAAGCTTCCAAGTGTTTAATCTCCGTAACAGATTGATTTGAGTTGTTCTGCCAAGTTGGAAATTGTTTGCTGTTATCGCTGTATCTATCTCAAAATCTTAGTGGCTCTCCATGACACTTTTAAATATTTCTGTTTCTAATTCTGTATCTGATATGACGACAGTTTATCATAAGCCTTCATTGCCTACATAATGCTAAAAATGAGAGGGTTTTGGTGTCAGATGCAAATTTGTGGCTAGTTCAGATTAAAATCTTTTGCTCACAAGTAGTTTTTATTTGTTCTTTATTTGTCTATGGGATAGAAATTTTTATCTCAACATGTATTTTATAGAGCTTCTGTCTCCAAGGCTTTAATAGAACATCACAGGTTGTAATGCTAAATCCTTGATTCTGCAAAGAATGGTTACTGCAGAGGAATTTCTCCAATGGGGCTGTGCAAGTGGTTTGCTTTGCTTTGTTTTTTCTCTACTTGGAGATTAATCTTTGCAGTGTATTAGAATTATCCCAAAGAAGTTGTTCATAATATTTGTTATGCCATTTCTTCAAAGTAGTTATTTTTTGTAATTATTACTTGAACCATTAACATCCAGCTTGAGATGAGAGTCTCTGTAGAAGTGCTGCAGCTGATAAAACTGTAGAATAACTTGCATAATAAATACTTTAGAAGACTGAATACTGTTGTGCTTCACCTTGGTCACTTTAAGGACACCTTTGGTGCCAATATCACCTGGAGTGTGTGCAGGCCTCCTGATGGCTTCAGCCCTGGAGTGCAGAGATCTCCAGCATCTTGAAAGTTCTGCATTGCCCTGTGGCAGGCCTGCTAGCTTAAGGCCAGTTGTAGGAAGCTGTCTTGCTACCAAAATCACATTTTATGTAATTAATGCTAATTAACAAAGATGTGTGGTTCTTCCTTGGATTCAGTGGTGTGAATGCAATTTTTTTCATTTACATATGAGCACATCTGGTTGTTATTCTGAGGAAAGCTTTTTCATTGTGGCATTTTGGTGTGGAGAGGAGGGAGAAAAATCCTGCCCTGTGATCTGAATAAAATTCAGAGCAGCCCTGACATGGAAGCTTAGAGCAGTCCAATAAAAGTTTTAGGGCAATATTGTTCACTAGACAAAGTGCAAAGGGAAGTGCTGTGATGCACACTGGCACAGTTCCATAGTGATATGTGTCTTGGGCTGAAAAGCAGAGAGGATTTTGATTTGGGCTTTGCTCTTGTGGGTAATTATTTGCCTTCTTTTGGGTGTTTGTGCTCCTGTATTCCACCATTTCCCTCCAGGCTCTTCACTCCATCGTAGTTTTGTGGGATACTGACTCTGTGCCACGGTGCTTCCAGATTAAAGGCACCCCGTTTCTGCTGGGCTGTGTTGCGTACACACGCTTCAGAGGCTCCTGCTGGCCAAAGGCCACTGAAATCTCAGCAGTCCTACTGGAACTGGTGTGGGTTTGGCACCCAGGCTGTTGGTCTCAGTGAGTCCTGACTACTGGAAGTCAGGGTTGCCGTCCATGCAACGTGCCACTGTTGGTACTCCGCATATGTTCAATTAACAGCTGTGCTTCATTATAAAGCTGACTGATTCCTCAACTCACTAAAGGACATATGAGGTACCCTACTGTTAATTGTTACACCAACAACTTAAAATAGAGGAAACACAGCAGTCTGTATAGTGCTGCTCATGCATGGTCCTTGAATACTATTTTAATACTTATGTCTGTTGGAAATAAATATCTATTTGAATGATTCATTTTTTTCAGGCTACAGAAAGTGATTTATTGAATGCTTTTTGTTAAACTGTAGTTACTGGTGTTTGAGGAGAAGCCTGAAAAGACTCAGTCATGTTGGAGCCATGGCTAAATATTACCTTAAATGTACTTTACATGTGTAGTCAGTCTTCTGGTGCTAGCAGTGTACTAGCAGTGTCACCTGCACTAATTACCCACTGCATTACCTTAGTGAGTTAAGTTTGTACTTAACATCTTTCTGTAAAATTGTTCTAGTTCCAGGCTTTATATGGGATCATTAAAGGGGAGCTATGGCTGAACCTTGGTGAAGTCCATGGAGTGGCTGTGGGATCTTTTTTGGTTCTGTGTGGGCTTCTTTTGCTCTCTAATTATTGTTCTTTGCAACTGAAATTAAAAGAGATCTGTAATTAAAATGTTCTGGGTTTGAGGTTTTGTCATCTTGAGTTGGTGGGCAGTACTGTTGTATCTCCTTCGGTGACAGAAGTGTGGTATGCAAAACCAGGGTAACTGAGGAGGCTGTCAGGGAGAGGGCTGGGAGAAGTCATTCGCTGCGGCAGAAAAAGAGAGTTATTTCTATATTCTGTACAGAAACAGCATAATGGATCTAAGTTAGTGTTTGGGTTCTGCTTTTCTAATTCCAGGGACTAAAACCCTTTCTCCTCCAGCCCTGCTGCTCATCTGGACTTTCAGGGCGGATTCTACGACTGAGCACGCTGACCGTCTCGTTTCTTTATTTATTCACTGTAGAAATTAAGTGGAGCGAGCGAGTGCTCGTTGTTTCCCTCTGTGCCAATTCATCGTGGTGAGATTAAGCGGGGGAGGACCGGCGGGGCAGAGATTTCCGTCGCGGGGCCCTGGGTTTGCCCGTTATTAGATGACCCACATACGTCGGGCCCCTGTTGTGACACGTGATTTTTTTTCAGCTCTTCGGTGGAAACCGATGTTGCACAAAGCCCCCTTTGAGATGTGGATAGATGAAAGGGGATGAAACAGCTGGTTTGGTTTTATCCCATTCAGGTCAGATTTTTTGTAGTCAACGTGCGGCATTAATAGTAATAAAACCAGCTGTTGTATACCAGAAAACTTACCATAAAAGGGACATAATTACAGAGGGGGCCTGTACTGTCATTTAACCTGTCCTCACTTCAAAGTAGAGATCTTAAGTTTTAAGATCAGGAATGATGAATGGCTATGACATTACTATTAAAGTATTTGCATTGATTACTTTCGTGCTTAGAAGGGGGAGGCAGAGATCATCCTTGATCCTGCAGTGTCATACAGACGTACATGAAAGCATGCATAAAAATACCTCATGTCACAGAGACAAAGGGTTCATAATTAATTTCTAGCTCTGGAGATCTTAGTACAAAAAAGGAGAAGCCTTGAACAGTCAAGAATCAGCAAAACCAAGGAGGTGTGAAGTCCGTAGTGGAGGGAGAGAATGAGAGACCTGGTGGGTAGAAGGAGGGAGTATAGGCTGTGGAATAAAATTAAAACCACAAGCCAATGCAGTGGCCAGATCCTGTTTTTCTTGCAGCTCTTCAGCTTTTACCCTTCTGCAACAAGTAACAAAACAATGGACGGTCACTGCTTGTGCTGGGGTCATTTTTTTTTAATGGAAACCACAATAAATTTGGCAGTTAAGGACAGTTACTTATACTGTGCAGAGGAATCTGGCTTCATGTGAGCCAGTCGGTGAAGACTGATGCAAATCAAGATTTGATTGTAGATGTTTTTTAAACCAATATTAAATATATTTAGCCTAATCCTGTCCTGAATTATGTCTGTCCAAGCTTACCAGACTAACTCTTTTCTTCCAGGATATGAATGGATGTCCTTCTGCAGCAGGGTATTTAGGATAAGGCCTTCAAATGAAGCCTGGGAATTTTACATTAACAGTCACAAAAATAATTACATCACTGACTCTGTGTCTAAGCTTCATAACCAATTGATTCCTTGGAATATGTCTACTGGTTGTTTGACTTCAATGAATTTCTGTAGTAGCCTGTATATTCTTATTTGGCGGTTCAGTACCTAAGAGTTCAGGAAGAGATAAGTGATACCTGACCTTGCTCACAAATGCATGTTGAGATCACCTATAAAGTTTTCTAAGCTAGTTGCCTGCATGTATACATCTCACAGATAAACTTCCAATTCAGGAATTAAATTCATAGGATTCTGACTCTTCCCGCTCCCTCTACCTACCACTTTTTTTTTCTCTTCCTTTGAAGAACTGTCTATGAACTGTAATGGCTTATTATTTTGAGCTCCCTAAAATTTTGCAGTAATTTAATTTTGTGTAGCCAAGCATGGAGACAAAGTTCTACTTTTACGTCAGATAGGAAATCAGAAGAACAGCCAAAAATCCGAAGTGATTTTGAGATCCAGCTCTGCTTTCATGTTATTTTAGGGGCATCTTGAACTCTGGTTCATACTGTCTGTAATCCCCACCTGCCTTATGCCAGGTGGTGGCAGAGCTCTTCTAAGAAAGATGTTGAGCTCCTTTTTCTGTCTGATGTTAGTCAAGTGGAATTAAAAACAATATCATGATTAAAAAAAGGTTATAACCTGTTATCACCTAAACAACTCCAGAGATGTATTTGATGTAGACTTTAAACTTAATTCAAAATGTGCTTGGCCTTGCTTGAGTTTGGTTTGTATTTCAGATCACAGGGTACAGCAGTAACTGAAAGAGATTTTGAAAGCTTTTTAATATGGAACATGCAGAAAGAGATATTAAAACTATTTCTTCTATTACTTGTCTTTAATGCATGTGATGATTGCTGTGAATGTCATTATTTGTGACTTAGATTTGCTTCCTGACTCGTATATTAACTGATGATGTTTAGTGGCTGTCTGAGTCTTCAGTGCTTAATCCTGTGGCAGCACTAATGAGACCCCCAGGATTACCTCCCCAGCAGCTCGGGGGTGTGAGGCTCAAGAGCGGGGACCTGCTGAGCTGGGGCAGGGAGGGATGTGCACGGCACCGGGAGAACAAGGGGCGTTGTCTGCCTAAATGTGGAAAGTGCCGTTCCCGTATTGATGAAACAAACCCAAGACTGTTCATCATCTGTAAATTATGCAAAGCAAGATATTAACTGAGGGTATGGCTGTTTTCTAGGTAGCTTCAGTGCCAGCTGCTGTTTCAGGTCGTTGGTTTCCTACAGCTGCTAATAGACATTTCAAGTTTCAACTTGAAAAAATTCTTTATTTATTACCCATTTATTATGGGTAATATGAGCTCTGTAGCTACATAATGGTCACAAGGGTGTGTGTGGGAAGGTGTACGTGTGTTTATGGATATAAAGTAAATATTTATGCTAGCAACACCAACTCAGTTTCAAGTAGAAGAAAGAAGGCTCACTGGTGTCTTGTATTGACTGTGAAACTGTTGTGGAAAGACTTTCATTTGTTGCATATGACCTATTAGCCCGAAATGCAAAGCAGGCAGCTTGTGACGTATCAAGGAGAAAAGAGGGAAAGGCAAGCACGTTTAAGTTTCTTGAACTTCAGGAATGAAGAAACAGGATCTTTCACCAGCTGGGGAAAGGCTGTGTTGCAAAATTGGCTGCAAAGAGGTCCCAGCCATGGTTGGGAGTAGAAGAATAGATGTTAACTTATATTGGTTGTACGTTTTGCTGTTCTGAAAATCTGAGTGATGTTTTCCATCTTGTTCCTGAGACATTCCTTCATTTACTTTTCTAAAATCTCCCTCTTCCATTAATCCCTTCTGAGAATAAATTGTCTTTTTCTATGAGAACAATGAAAAAATAAAATTAGCTTTACATGAATGTTTTTTTAGATAATATTGTTTCTCTCTCTACACAACCAGTAATGTGTATCTCATTTGGTGACTGAATGTTTTTATTCACTCCATAGTGCTAAAGAGCTGGTCTAGCCTCTAGAGGGATTTAAGCAAAGTGGTTTAAATACTTTTTTTTCTTTTTTTTAGGAAGGTAGTCTTCAAAGAAAACAACAATGGTGACATAGAGTAAGAATAAAACCCCGTGAGGCTGTTCTTGTCAACTTTAATATTCCAAATTCAGAATATTTAATGTTTTCTGCTACATGGGACTTATTTTCAGCTAGATAACTTTCTGAAAATGTTTTCAGAGTGTCCTGATTTCAGCTGAGATAGAGTTAATTTTCTTCCTACTAGTTCCTACAGTGCCGTGTTTGGTATTTGGTAGGAGAATAATGCAGATAACACACTGATGTTTTAGCTGTTATTGAGCAGTGTTTACAGAGCACCAAGGTCTTTTCTTCCTCATACCCCAGCCACCAGTGAGGAGGCTGGGGGTGCACAAGAGGCTGGAAGGGGACACAGCTGGGACAGCTGACCCCACCTGACCAGAGGGGTATCACACAGCATTTGGAGTCATGCTCAGTGTAAAAACTAGGGGAAAAGCTGGCCTGGGGCTGTGCTTGGAATTTGGCTGGGCATCAGCCTGCAGTTGCCTTGTCCATCACTTGTTTTGTGTATTCCATTGTTATTATTACCACTACTACTGCTGCTATTGTTATTACTTCAATTCCTGTCCTGTTAAACTGTCTTTATCTCAACCTACAGAATTCACTTTTTCCCCCCCCAGTTCTTTCCCCCATCCTGCTGGGAGGGAAAATGAATGAGAGTCTGAGTGACCTTTAAGCTACCTGCCAGGTTAAACCACAGCAGTCTATCCAAAACACCAAGTGTGTAAACTGCAATAGAACAGTGATCTGTGAACACACATGGGCAATGGTGGGGAATCAGTGACTGTTAGAAGATGTACCAGCTTTCATTAGTAAAAAATCTTTAGAATTTGCACATTTTTGCCTTTGTCAGCCATATGACTTCACTTTATCTGTTTTATGGGATGCTTGCTAATGCAAGGCATACAAGCAAGACTTGGTCATCTGGTCATTTATCCTATTGCATATCTGAATCTTTGTATATTTGCATCTGAGTGGAGATTTGAAGTCTTTTGGTTTGATAGAGAAGGCAATGTAGTTTTCAAGGGATCAAGCTGCAGACAATGTCTTGGAAACCTGGAAAACTGTGTTAACTTCTTAGGAGAATGTGCACAGCAGGCATCTGATCTAATGAAAGAAGGCTATATGAGTGTTGCCCTCAAGAAAATGATAGTATTTTGTGTATCATTAGATCTTACCATGTTTGCTGGACACTGCAACATTAAACAAGAGGAACGTCCCTTATACATCACTTTGTTTTTCTGCTATCTGTTGATTCTTTTTATTTATGTTGGAAGGTTGGATGGGTAACATCAGTAAAGACTGTTTTTCTAAGCATCAGTCAGTTTCTTGGTTTTCTTGGACCCCTAACATATATTGAAAGACTGAGCCCCACCTTAGCAACAATTACCTATGTTCCTTTGTGGCTTAATTACAAAAGGAAAGCAGGAAGACTTGTATTCTTGGGTACCCAGAGTGTGCTGCAGATTCCTGCTGACGTCTGTGTTGTCTGGGGTGATCACGTTACCCTGACAACCAAGAACATCCCTGTTTTCAGGGCTGGTCCCTGAATCTCTTAGGATTTTGTGGACATCACTATTTTTGGTTAAAAGTGTACCAATTTTTTCTTGCATGCTCCTCCAAGCTGGATATCTACAACAAAGAGATCTCCTAGGAAGATGGATGACAGGCTGCCTTACCACATGTGTATCACATTTGCCTGCCAGATCCTGACTCCTTTGTACTTTCCTCTCAAGCAGTTTCTTATATTATAGCCTTCCTTCAGTTCTGCAGAATGTAGTGATCCCAATTAAAGGCAGTTCCTGTGTTCTTTCTTGCTGGTTAAATCTATTGTGTTTTGTTAATTTTGGTCAGTCCCATGGCTGAAGCAATGAGCAAAGTCACCTGTTTATTCTCATGGAGCAGTCAAAAACAATGGAAGCTAGAGCCAATGGAGGAAATAACGTTTCAAATCCTTAAGGAAATCACAAGCCTTTGTAAGTGTAATAAGTACGTAAATTTTCCTGCAGAAACTACGCATTTGAAAACATCCCTGCAGACATCAGTCCGGATTTGATTTCTTCCCAAGTCCCTTTTTCCTAGTGCAGAGTAAGAAGTTCAATTACGTGGTAAAGTATTTCTTTCATGTAGCAGATTAGTTTCACAGAACTGTGCACTGCAGGCCAGTGTCTAGAGGGCTGTGCATTCAGTTTCTTATTTTAACAGTTATTGGTTTATTGTCAAAACAGAGCATTTTGGCCAATGTGCTTTCTTGGTTGCTCATTTCTACAAATTGAACATAAGATTGTGAAAATGTGTAGGTTAAAGGAATGCCTAATATGTGATAAAAATCTGAACACCGGTTCTTTGAAAATGGCATTCCTTATTCAAGGCCTTTTAAAGACTTCTGGCTGAAATAATGCATCATCTATGAAAAATTTTCCCTGTCTCCAGATGCCAGAGTGCCAACCCTATAAACTGAATGTCAGGCCATGTTTTTTGTGGCTCACACACTCCAAGCAGGAATAGCAGCTCTGCAACTGAAGTTTAACAGGTCTAATGGTGTATGACCCAGAAACAGTCTAGTTCCTCCTTCAGTTTGTGTTGGACTTTGCATTGCAAAGAGCTGTAAATGAGGAGAAAAGTAATTTTAATCCCTAAAGCAACCAGAGGTAATCTGGATGCCACATGCACAGCATGTCTATTAAGAAAAGGTGTTTTCTCATATCTACTTTTCTGAACATCAGCACACTGTTAAGACTGTGAGACTGGTCTTCCTGTGGCTAACCTTCGTGAATAAAGTGGGACTTAGCTAACTGTGAATTTAAAGATAGTTCTTTCTCCCCCCCTCCCAGAATATATTAAAATAATGCCTTCCGTTTTCTCAGATGGAACTGCTTGTCAAAAGATGTTCAGATGTCAGCAATCATCTCACTTCTTACAGGGATCTAAAATGTTACCGGAGCTGTCACCGTTTGTCTTTGCAGTTCTGTATTTTATCTCATGCACAATATGGTAACTCCTCATTTTGGGAAGTTGGGCTTTGGCAACTGCTTGCTGTGCAAGTGCATTGCTGAGATCCTTGGGCTGGTGTAGTGCAACGTGGAAGTTATGGTAGTGTTGGACTAAAAAATGGGGTCTGTTGAGGTCCGAAGCGTTTCACTGTGGATTGCAGAAAGGAACTTTACTGTTAATGTTCGTAGGAAACAGGGTTTGGACTGACCTGGAGAGATTGGCCAGCCTGTTCCTTGCTCTTGTCTGGAATCAGCTGCATGTATCTTGTTTGGGTCATTTATAAGGACTTTACCTGGACACTAAACAGGGCACAGATGAAACTTTCTAGAACTTTGCCGTTCCTTGAGTAACTCCAGACTGTCTTAGGAGGTGCTGACATAATATATACTGCCTAGAGCTGATCACCAGGTTTCAGCAGGTCTAGCAAAGCTGAACAATGCAGAAGGAATATTCCAGTACTTTGCAGGCTAAACACCTGTTTGTATTTCCAAAATGGGGTAATTAGCTGTTGTCCAATTGCATGGAATTAGTAATGTGTGTCCTGCAAGCAAACAGTTGTTGCCCATTCTGTAGTTCTCTGTGTGTGTGTTGTTTGATTCCACACTGAACCATTGAGGAAACAAATAGAAGGTTAAGATTGGGTAAAATATCACAAAACTTAGGATGCAAGCAACTCCTTAAGTCCATTGAACTTTCTGTTTGCTGAAAGCAGATTAATAGAAATCTATTTCAGAATAATTTTTTTTCAGCAGAAACACCCTGCTCTAAGCAGTTTTCCTGTGAGGTTAGGAATATTGATTTTTTTTTTTTTTTTCACTGATCCTGGAAACTTAGAAAAAAAGCAGTATAATTCTGAATCTGAATTTAACGAATATTTCTCACGTTTCCTGCTATTACTCATTCGTCTTCCCTTTTCCTCTCCTTCATTTTGTATGTGAAACATGTAATCTTAAGTAATTTTTTTCTTATATGACAGAGGCACTTAAGCCCTAGTAAATTTATTGGGCTTTGAACAGGGCCGTTTATTCTTACTGACATGAACAGGAAATGCACTTGTGTGTCTTAGGAGATTAGATCTCTGTCTTTTTTTATGACAGCTCTCCATCATGTTTTATTCATCATAAATAAATGAGAACTACCGCTGTTAGGTATAATTATTTTACTGTTTACTTGTGCATTTTCATAGATGAGTTACTCAAGAACATGGGAAAGATTTTTTCCTGTTCAACAGAAAGAAAGTATAAACCTGCTACCTTTTTTTTTGAATTCAGTATGACATATCACACCACAGCTAGTGACAGGTGGGCAGAAATTAAATACAGCTTAGCCTCAGAGCCCCATCTACTTTCTTGAATTTGCAAGTGTATAATAATTCTGGCTTCCCAGCTCTACAGGTTTTATGGCTTAATGATCTTAAATCTAGAATCAAAGGGGAAAAAAACCTTTATATTCTCTTTTTATTTCAGAGTTGTCTGAAGTCTGATGTGATCTGGGTCTTACTGTGGTTATTGCAGACTTAGCAGTACCGTACCAGGTCACTATGCTGAGTGTCTTGGAGCTTTGGCCATCACACTCCAAATGTGAAACTGAAGTTATGGTTGCATATCTTTGTTCCACCATCTGAAGTACTCAAATACATAACCTGAATGCAAGATGGCCTGTGAGTTCTGTGAGTGCTGGAGTTAGGAGGGGAATGGAGACCAAGATATAAGACCAGTTGTCCGTGAATGGCACTTTGATTTCAAAACAGATGTTGGAGAGTCAAGGCTTCTTTCTTGACTTCACTGACCCCCTCTTACTGTAGGAAAATTTACATCAGCAGTTCAGAAGTTACTGATTTAATTTATTGGGAGCTGGTATGCTGTGGTTATGGTGGGTGATCTGGGAAGAAGAAAAAGGAGAGTGATAGCTTTAAAATCTCCAGTGACACCAAATATTAAATCTGAGATCTCCGTTTCTAAGTACAGTCCTTGTGCTAAAGGCTAGGAAATATAGAAAGATGGTTTCAATTTTTCCCCCCAGCCTTAAAAACATCAAGTTTTACTTTGATAATTAACTCTCCCTGCAGTTCTCTATAAGGAAACAATTGAGCTATTATTGGCAAGATTAGCTGAAAAAGGCAAATATGTGGGAGTTTGGTTCCTGGTTCTGTTCCGTTTCCTTTTTTTCCTGTGACTGTACCTTCATGAGTCGCAGGCTTTTGCATATATTCATCTGTGTAGGCACAGCATAGGCAATGGATTCTGTGATGCTTGTTTTTAAATGCTCTACAGTGCACAAATGCTCCTCAGCACAATAATAATCTTAAATATTTGATTTAATAAAATGCTGTGGTCATTTTATGGTGTATTTTGGGCAATTTCTGAAGTATTTCATTTGCTGCTTATTTAGGACAGGCTATTATAGCAAACCTTGCACCCAAGACTTGTACTTTGGTAGTTGGTGTAGGAAGTCAGCAGGAGCCTCAGGGAGGAGGACGACTTGGTGCTAGAAATTCCTTAGGGAGATAGGTTACCTGGAGGGAATCAGAGCTCTTTGGTGAAAGTAGTTCAGTTTTCTTACCATTGTGGTTGTACTGTGGAAACTGATTTGGGCACAGCCCTTGGAGTGCAGTTCATCATGGTGTAGGGTCTCCTTCAGTGTTAGCCCTACAGGAGCAGCTCTGTGGGGGCTGGAGCATGCTCTCCAAAAAGCCTGATTCTTTGCTATACGAGTACGCCTGATGTGGCTGTCACTAAAGCCAGCAGCAATACAGCTTTGTAAGCACTGCTTTGCATGCAGTATTTCTCTCTAACTTCTGGGTTGAATTTGCTCATAATGTGTGATAAAACACCGAGCTGAATGTATCCAACAGTGACAGTTCATACTTATGTAGCAGTTTTCATGTCCAAACTCTCCAGAAGGGTGTCCGGTGCTTCTTTCTGCTTGATGTAACACAACAAAGCTGATTGCTGCTGACCATGATTTTTTTTTGAAATCTTGATTTTTGTCTTGTCCTTTACATGTGTCTTTGTTTATTGAGAACTGCTGGCTACCCAACCTGTGCTATCTGTCCCTGAATCCTAAGGGAGTGTCCAGCAGCTGTGAGTAGGTGGAACAACTTGGTCTTGGGCCAGCCCTTTCCTTGGCGGTGCTTGGCTCTCGCACACCCTGTGCATGGTGGAGCAGGGCTGAGGTTACTGAGGCAGACACCTCCCTAAGTCCAAGGGCTGTGCCCTTGCCATTTGCTGTCTGGACAGGGCTGAAGATCCACCATGGCTGAGGATTTTCCTGTTTCACGTGGTGTAAGTTTGTGGGCACTTGTGAAGCCATTCCCTTGAGATCCTTTTGTGTTGGTTATTTCTTTTTTTTTCCTGCCAAAGTATACATTAAATATGTAAGTACTGATGTGGGTAGATTGGAGAACAGACCATGTATATGCATATGTCAGACATATTTTCTTACTGTTTTTGGCAGTATGTTTTCTCTGCCTGAATTAACTTTTGTATAGCTCTGTCTCCATTGCTGCCACTCAAGTGTCTTTCCTTTTTTGTTCATAGGTTTTTAGATTTTAAAGCTGAAAATCAACCTTGGATCCTCTAGTCTGCTCTCTTGTATCACACAGGTCATGGAATTTCATCCAGTTATTTCTAACCTAATTAAAATGTAACTATTCAAAATGCCTCTGGTTCTATTTAAGGAATTCTGGATGATCTTTCTGCTTCCCTCTTTCTTGCCTTTTCTTTCACATTCAGTAAATTTGTGTTTTGTTTGAAATTTTTTGCTTTTTTATGTCATATCTTTTTTTTCTCATTTAATATTAATGTCCCTCTGATTTTGTATACGCTTTCTGATGGGACTGTTTATGGATCAGGAGAAAGATTTTAGCCTTGTTCCCTAAAATAAACTCCCAGCTGCTAATGCTGCTGCTTGCAGAACTTAATGGCTGCTTGGCTGAAAAACATGACTATAGCTTTGCTTGATCACCTAATTGTGCTAAAAGTATACTGAGGAATTGGTATTTAGGGCATGTAAATGTTACCTTGAAATCCCAGGTAAAAAAAAAATTGACCTAAATGCGCAGTTCACGCTTCCAAACCCTGTTATAAGACTGCAAACAGGGACTGCTGAGTTAGTCATTCTGTGCTCCGGGAAAAACAAACAAACAAGCAAACAAAGAAAACAGCTGCCAAGTTGTGCTGGGGTTGTGCATGTGAAAGCTACCTCTGGTTGTGTCCCCAAATGTGGTGCAGGGTGGATCTGTGGGATACCAGTGCTCAGGCATAATTTTGGAAGTTGCTCGACTTGCGTAGGCCACGTAGTTATTACAGTAATTCAATGTCAAGTATCAGGTGTTTTCTGTATGTGGTACCTCCATCTGCTTCTGAGAGTAATGGGAACCCTGCCCTGGAATAAGAGTTTTCCTGCCTTTTCTTATAAGCACAGCATTGATAGAAGTTTATGAGCTGTACTCCTACTTACCTGGGTGTGTTCAGGTGCTCTTCACTGCTCTCAGAATTTCCAAACAGTGACTGAAGTGTATTTTCCATTCCATGCTTTATATAAGGTGACCCAGCTCTTAGGATTGTTCATTCATAGTTGGCCTCTGGATGGTGCTGGGAACCACAGGGGACCATTGTCACTGGGGTACTGGTGCAGGCAGGCACGGCTGGGGAGCAGGGACTGGGCCAGCCCAGCCAAGCGGAGCCTCGGGAGAGCCAGGTCAGTCATAGTCTGACTTTGGGTGTTCAGTTTTATGAGGACTTGCCACCAAACAGAGTTCGTAGGACACAACACATGTCTGACTGTAGATGAATGCAGTCTGTTGTTGTCTGTGAGCATTAGACCCTCATGATGTACATCATGTGAAAATACAGATTATGACTGATAGAAGGATGCAGCCCAGAGCCACAGTCTGGATGTTGTTGAAGTTGAGCAGTATCTGGGTGTAAAATTATGGCTATTTGGGAAGAAACATGTCTTGGTGTTCATTCTCCACGACAGGAGACTTTAGACATGTGACTAATCTTGTCTGGGCTGAAATGTCAATAATTTTGGCTGAGGTTTTATTTTGATGCCAGATTTTATACAGGGAGATTGTACAAGTAGTTTATTGTTACCAGGGAGTGTAATAAGTACTACTGAACAGCTGCTGGAAACTTTGGGTTGTTTTAGTGTTTTTTTACTTTTTTTTTTTTATTTATTTTTTTCGTTAAACACACACTATCAGTTTGGGTCTGGACTGGAACCATTGACCAAATGGTGAAATGCTCTGTGTCTGATTAACTGCTCCCCTGCCTCATTCAGTCACCTGTAAAAATGCTTTTCAGTGTGACATTTAAAGGTTAGAAAATAGAAAACATTTGACTTCAGTTATTTACATAGTTACTGAGTTTTACTAGGAATGGGAGTGGAAAGGATACCCGTGAAATGAATCCAAATGGATATTAGGGGCATTGACTTAATATTGTAATATTACTCAAGTGGGGACAAAAAAATGTGTTATTACTTGTACTCTGTGTGTAATGATGTATTGCTCTGTTTAGCCGATGTGTGTTTTTTTAAAAAGTAATGTTTTTTTGACGATTGTTCAATTCTCCATCTGTAGCTCAGGATGTTGGTGAGTGCAGTAGTCAAGCTGAAGTTTTTGCCTCTTGTGAATTTCTTGTGTAGGCTTAAAAATTATTATATAATAATAAGTTTTTTTAGAAGTGCATTTTTCCAGGGTAATCAACCATTGTGTATCGGGTTTTTTTCACTTAGAGGGTGTTGAAAAGATTAATTCCCTTACTGCTCTTTAGTCTTCATTCTCAGCTTCAGACCTGGTGGTAAACTCACAATTCCCTCACACTGGATGCTGTCACAAGCTGCAGTCGCCCTTTGGAATGACTGGCATCCACAGTCTGCAGCCAGGGCTTCACTAAGAAAATGTGAGGCTCCAGATCTAGAACTGAGTGTAGTCAGAGTGACCATAGTGCAGCTCAGAGCACATGTAGGTCAGGTCTCTTTCACAGGAACTTGAGAGATGTAAATAGTGCCATCCCAATAAGGTTGTCATGGGTCAGTGCAGTTTTTTAATGTAGCTAAATTCCACTCTAAGCTGTCAAGAACAGTTAACTGTGAAGTTTTGGAACATTTTTCTCAACACCTAGCCAGCCTGGTAAATGGTGAGATTGCATCTATTTCCATTAAAACCAAAATAAAATGATTTTTGCATTAAAACTTCTGAAAACATGGCTCATGTGTAGCTAGCAGTTTAAAACCACAACAGAAATAATCCAATTCATTTTTTTTTTTTTAAACCTTCATAATTTGGTGACCTAAAGTTAAGATTTTGGAAACCAGCTTGTCATTTCTAGATTCTAAAGAAGTCAAACCCCTCTGGCTGAAAATTTTACTGTTACTCTTTCTATGTGTACCTCAAGTAAGCTCATTCAAAAACAAATGTGTTTCTAGAGTGTACTGAAAGATATTTGAACTCTTTCAATATCTGAATACAACTCAATATCAGTGAAATATCTTAGTATTTTAATAAAGTTATCTTAGTTTAGTTTATGGTGCATCTTCAGAGGGAAGTTTATTGTGTGAAAGGCAGTAAAAGGATGTCTCTGATCCCTCACTTCTTTCATAACAAAGAAACATCTGGGAGTTTGCCTTAAATGAGTTTAATCTCTGTGTATCAGTCGTGTCTGTTTCAAATGCTCTAATATTTACATTTCAAGATTTTTAATTTTTAGACTTTTTAATCCACACCTTGCTTCTTAAAGTCTGTCCGCAGCAGCTTTAAGCCTAATAGAAAAATTCATTTTAGCTATCATTTATCACTCCAAAGCCTTTGGGGAAAAATGTCACACTGCTTCCGTGCCAAGTACAGTAGCTTCATTGAAGAGGAAAACCTCCTTTGGGATGGTTATGAAATATATTTATTACTCCTGAAAATGAACTTTTAAATATTTCAGAGAGCTCCTGACAGGAATAAGTGTGTTTCTTAGATACCTTGCCATCACCTGGAAAATACAACACCCTCCGAGGCCTTCCCAAACTACAGAGGTCTGCAAGATCTTGTGAGATCCACTGAAGCAGAGAGATTTCTTTTTTTTTTTTTTTTTTGGATTCCTAGTTTTTGATCATATAGGATGGAAGACTTGGTTGACTGCATGGCTTCTTCTTCTCTTGGTTGGTCTCCAGCCTCATGTGATAATTATCGATGATCACTGAAATCTGCACTACCAGCTTTGATTGATACATCAGTGGGAGAGAGACTAGGAAAGTGTACCTTGCCACGCATATCTAGGAGCATCTCACTACTGGGGTTATAAATAAAATAATAGGAATTGATGTGTGGCATCAGCCTTGTCTTTGCTCCAATGGACAGGTGTTCAGCACCCTGTTCTGCCTGGTCAGGTGGGCAGTGCTTGTCACGGCAGCATTGCTGGCATTGCTTCCATGATGGACCATCTTTCAGGGTGGGTTTAAATTAACTTTGCATGCCTGAACATTCGTAATGTATCTGTTTCCTTGTAAAACAGAGCTCCAGTTTTAGTCTCAGACAGAGAACTCTATTGCAATTGCCATTTCTTTTAACCAAACCTCTTCTGGGGTGCAACCCAAGCAGGGAGACCAAGCAGTTCCTGCTGTAACAGAAAAAAAATCATAATTTCTTCTGGTCATGTGCTAAATGGTCTCTGTTCTGGTAACAGCTTGGGCCCCTGTGTTGGAGAGATATCGTGCTCTCTGCTGGTCCTCTGTGGTCTGAGCCATATCTCAGTGGAGGGCAAGAAAAACAAGGCTAAGCAGATGCACTTGTTCAACCCAAGGCATCACGGGCGGTGTGGCACAAACCTACGGGACACGCTGTCTGGATTTTGTCCTTTCACTGGGTATTTGTGTTCTGCTTCTAATAGACATAGCATGCAGTGGCTGGAGACTTTCTCTGAGCCCTTCTGCAGTTGAATTTGTCTTCTGAGGATCTCCATGTTAGCAGTAGACAAGGGAATTTCAGGCGCCTCCGCCAGCGTGCACTGCTGCTCACCTCCCCGCGCTGCATTTCATCCGCCGTCAAACTCGCGTGTCCCGAGCGCTGAGCCTGGTGAGAAGTACCACACAGTTGTTTGCAACTCCCTTTGTGCATTTCCTTTTCTTGAAAGGGCTCTGTGAAACTGAGCTGAAAAGCTTCTATCAGAGGAAATAAATACTTCCAAGTGACTTCTGAGCATATAATCAACCTATGTAATATTGTGACTGTATTAATGATGCCTGCTTCTTTCAATTATTTGTGATAATCATTAGTTTCTTTGATTTTTTTTTTTTTTTTGTGTTTCCTAGAATAACTTTCAACCTGATTGAGATCTGTGATGGTTGTTGCTTTGCAAATAACCTTAAAATACTGGGTAGGCCTGATCTAACAGAGGGCATTGGAGAGTAGGCACATGGCTGTTTCTCTGCTGTGGGAGTTTTCAAAGGATCTGTGGTTCCTCTTAAAGTGATTGTACTGTGTCACACTTATGAATGGGGTGCAAAGACTTCTGGGGGGGGGAAGGGGTTTGCTTCCTTAATGAGTATGTTTTCAAAGAAAAATTACATTTTCTTGTCACATGAAAGAAAGTAATGTGTACACAAATGCTAGCCATTATTTGGAAAATGGCTCGAGCTCAAAAATTCTGGCTGGAAACCATTAGGAAGAAAAACGTTCTCCACCATCAATTAATGCATTGTTTTTCTTTTCCTTTCATGTTGCTAAGCAGGCCAAGAGATAAGGGCCAGCTGTAATCCATCTTGTCAGATGAGTTAAGTCACTTCAAGTTATACCGGTCATCTGGAAGATGGAAACTCCATTTCACTCTGAGTTTGATTTCTAGATCATATTTTTCAAATTATTTATGCTTTTACCTGGTGTTCTTGTATTCTACTTGCATTGATTGAGCATTCTGATTCAAAAATATATAAGATAGTGCTGCCTTTTGCACTGTGTAGTGTTGAAGAAGAAGTGTTAATACATGTTGGTGTGATATTTAAAACCAGCAATGTAGAATCTGGTAATTAATTGCTTTCTCTGTCTTGAGAGCTGCATCTTCATCACTGACTCTAATTACAGAGGATGGGCTTTGGTACCAGCTAGAATCAGGCACTGCCAGCACTGCAGCCCAGGAGGGGGACAGCCACTGTCAGATGCCCTGGGGATCTTGGAAAGGCTGGTGGCAGCTGAGCTCTGGTGAGATTCACAGGGACAGTTTGAGGCACTGGTGCCCTCGGCTGGGACACACCATGTTGTTTTTGCCACCTCCAGCAGAAGGGCTGAATGAAGGCTTTGGGAAAAAATGGTGAGACTTGGCAGTAACGCCCTCAACTTTTGCATCTCCTCTGTCATAGCCCAGAATACCTCAGTGCCTGCCCTGACCTGAGTCTGCACAGTTACACCACGGGCAATATTTGAGGTAGCTGGCTGAAATGCTGCTTTTGTCCTGACTGTCTGTAGTACCAATGGTGCTCAGGTCCAAAGGGAGGGCTGAACGTGGACTATGCACCTTTGTCTGCTGTACCAGAGGTCTCTGTGTGTGTGGCTTCCCCCTCTGTCTTTCACTCCAGGTGCTAAAAGAAAAAGATTGCAGAAGTTAAGTGTTAAAACTGGTCCTACTGGAAGCTTCTCCTCCAACCATGGGAGATGCGTGACAAACCCAGGGGTGATGCAGGTCTGAGTCCTGTGAGCTGCATAACGTGGACTATTGGCTGGTGAGGACAATAATACCCTCATATCACTTGTCCTGCTCTCTTAACATTGGTGTTTTATTCAAACAATAGAATCAAATCCAGTAGCACTTGTCTGACCTCTCCTATATATGGAGAAGTATTTTGAGATGCAAGAAAGGAGCTTGATTTTCATTTAAAAAAAATATTATGTAGGCATTTTTTAATACCTTTGCTGAAATGCTGTCCCCCAGCTCAGTGCAGCTGTAGAAGGCTCTTGTACTTGGAGCCTGTGTTCTGCATTCATGAAGTCCATTTTAAATAATGGTTTGCTTCTGTGTCACTCAGACTTGTACACTAAAAACAGAAATAGAGCACATTTCCCAAAGTTAATTTTTTTGGGTTTTTTACACTGCCAAGTTTGTGACAGGTATTTTTTGCTGGACCACAGGAGATCTCTTGCCAGTGTTACAGTACATGGTCTCTGCTGGAAACATTGACAGTGATTTGTATCCATAATCAGAGGAGAATTAACTTGTGGGGACCACGTACCATTGGAGCTGGTTCTGCTCTCCCATGGCTGTACATGAGACCAGTAAAAACACCTAAATGTAGCACAGTCTGAGCTCCAAGGCTGGCACACCCTGCAAGGTGCTGGGGGTCTGCTGCTGGGATTTGTCAGTGCATGAGAATGCTGTGGCTGCTCTGGCAGTGGGGCCAGCTGGCACAGCAGAGCCACGGCCAGCACCGTGGAGTGTTACACTCCAAAACAGGTCGATCACATCCCAACTGATGGATGGGCAGAGCTCACTCCGGAGCTGGGCCAGAGACTGGCTTGGAACAGCACTGCTTGGTTTGGGGCCAGGTGCTGCCAGGGACCATCTCCCAGCCTGGGAGTGAGACCATCAGGTTCCTTCTCCCGGGAATATTTCCTGGCACTGCTTAATGTGCTGGGATAGATGGAGCCTGTGATGCTCAAAGAGTGATTTTATTAATATAAATCTTATGTAGGAGGACAGCTCTCATTTATGAAATAGGTTCAGTCTTGTGTGGGAAGCTGAGGAGAGGAGGAAGATGAGAAGAGGGGTTTAACCCCTTGATTTCTAACAAGCTTTCTTGATTCAAAGAGGAGGTTGAATAAGCTATTGCCATGTAACAACAGGGAAATGTTTGTATAGGTCATTCATTGGCTGGGACACATAGTTACTGTTCTACTGCCTCTGAAGCAGATGTTTGGTAGTTTGTTTGGTTTTTTCTAGTCTGGGAAGAATTGCACTTTGTCCTTCTGTCTGACTGTATTTTTTCAACTGAAATTTCAAATATTAATTTGAAAATAATTCTTCCTTTTCTGTCAAAAATGCTCTTATTTTTATTTTATTTGACTTTATTATCCAACAGACTTATAGGGTAAGTGCAGGATACAGCCAGCTGCAGTGTTGTTGTTGTTTCTCCAACACTGAAGTTGTCATTACAAGTCTGAAAGTGACTGTTCATGTTGTTCATGAGTAATTGAAAAAGATAAAGAGAAACCCTACCCTGTCTCTCTGCCCAGCAACTTGGGAATATTCCATTTGCTTTACTTGTCTTTATGGTATCAGTTTTTAAGAATAAGTTAAATAAAAAACCTGCTCTGTTTGCTCTCAGACACATGGTCAGAGTGTCTCAGAGCAAACACAGAATCAAGAGCAGACTTAGTAGTCTCGTACCCATCTGCAAAGTATTTCAACTATTGCTGTGTTGCATTCCAGTCTAAACAATTACATAATTTTATTAATATCTATGGACTTGCTTGACAGCCCTGGCACTATAATATAATCACAGCATATTGTTTATTATTGGGTCTTGAAGTGGTGAGCTATTTCTCATATTTATTTGTATATATACATGTATATATATGTATATATCTTTTGCTGAATGCCTTCATTCCTCTTTGTATCCCTCTTAATTGATTGTATAAGTTATGTCTAAGGTTGTATAATCCTCTTCTTGTGGTGAACCCATTTTAGTACGTTGCTCTCTTTGACTTCTGTCATCGTCAGTTGTGTGAAACACGAGGCCACAGCCAGTGTGTTTCTATCACACACACTCCGTGGATGAGATGTGGGCAAGGACTCCTGCTTAGCAGAAACTCATTGTGTGCAGAAGCTGGATAACTTCTTAGCAGATGCAGTTAATGATGCTGTTCATTTTAATTCTGTTTCAGAATAAATATAGTGTGGTTTAATTTGTGGCTGGCAGGTTTCTTCTTTTGTAAATCACATCTTCTGAGGCTATTTACAGGAGATTTTCTTTTTTCTTTTTTCTTTTTTTTTTTCCTTTCATCATCTATTTTTGGCTACAATCTGGAGAAAAAAAAAGTCTCCACCAAATAGATAATACCTCCCACATCAGCTTCCAAGGGCTAAATTAAAGAAGAGAAAAATGGAAAAATCTGCAGAGCTGAAAACCATCAGAACCAGACAGTCCTGGAAGTTCAGTCTCCTGCCTTGGAGGAAATCTTTGCATCTTGCAGTTGTGCATTTCTTGTACTACTTCTTCACAGTATTTCCTATAGATTTCTGAATATGTGACTGTGGGTCTAAAAAGAGTAATTGGTAATATATCCAAACAACACTGTAAAGCTGGCAATGTAAAATGGACTTCTTGATTTAGGATTTTTTGTCTGTTTTTTTTTTTCCCCTTCTTTTTAACTAGAAAATGGAAAATATTTCAAACACTTCTGTTTAATTCAGAAAGCATTATATATCTAGTAGGGATTGTAGCTGAATTACTTTTCATATGGTGGAGAGAGGAGTGTGCCAGATTATTTTATGTTTCACAGAAAATGTCGTTACATCAGTGTTACACATTTCATCTCAGATTTCTGCCAGATAAGTGCCAAAATATTTTAGCAAAGCAACTTAATAAATATACCCTTCCAATATTAAAAAGTGAAATCAACCTTTGATGCTCTTGTGTGAATGTACCAAAACATCATATTTAGTGCTGTTAATCAATTTATGCTCTGAGAAAACTGCAGCCATTTTGTTCAGCCTACATGTGCGAAGGTTAAAAATCATCTCTACCAGTTCATGACACTGGCCATTCTGAGGGCAAGTTGCAGATCCTGAGCAATAAGTGATGTAATCAGTGTAAAGAGAATTTCTGTTCTTGTGCAATATGTATCAATCAGAAGATTTCCAAAGTCTGTAGATCTTGCAAATTGTTGTGTGAATGTTTTAATCAGGAGCATGCAAACCCACCTGTCTCTTGGGCATCCCAACATCACAGATTCTGAACAGGGTGATTTTTGTGGTTGATTATCCATTTTTGAAGTGAGTTAAAAAACAAGGTGTGAGTTAGAAATGTCAGCAAACCATTCCTCTGGAAATCAGAAGAATAAAAGGAATTACATTTCCAGAATTGTCTCTTTTCTAATGCATCTTGAAACAATTGGATTGGCCTTGAAATGTTTTCTTCTGAGAAGATAAACTCAATTTTGTTTACGTCTCATCTGTACCATTAAAAATCAGTTTTAGGCATTAGTGTAGAGCAAATTTCTGTGGAGAGATTTCTGTCAAGAAGAGGAAATCATTGTGGTTAATTGTGGTACGTGCTGGCACAGGCTGACTTGTTATTAGCAGCCAATGTATGTGAAAGGTTTTCCGTTAGCGTGTGAAGCTCTTTAATGCCTCTTTAAGGCCTCACGGTAATGACTTTCACAGGTAATAGCAATAACATGTTTTGTGATCCAGTTTCTTTCATGAATGCATTATGAAATAATTTCAGAGTTCCAGTAGTACTGCATTTTTGGCATACCAGCATGATTTTGAAGTGGTATGGTAGGTACATTACTCACAACAGAAACGCCTGTGAAACCTGTATGTGTATCTGCGGAGTAGAGTGGGATTCTCTTGAAAATCCTGATTAAAAACCTGAAATAAAATAGAAAAGTTCACTGGAGAGAAATGGCAATGCGATTATTTTCTGCTGTTCACAAAGATACTAAATGGAAGCTGTTAGAAGGAATGGTTAAAAAAAAATAAGTAAAGATGGAAGAGGTCGGAAAATAAACAAGTTGTCATATGATTTACACTGGAAGGAACTGAGTTATGAAAAAGTTTTTTTCTCAAATCAGCTTTCAATGGAGGGATACTGGTGAATGATAAGTGTGCAATATGACAAATGTTGTCAGGATGATGGGAGAGTCTGCCCTGCCACGTGGGAACGGGATGCTGCTGCCTTTGTGTTTGGGAGCGTGATTTGCTTCAGGATGCTGGGGCAGGGCAGGAGGCACTGCTGTCTGCAGAGTGCAGAATCATCAAAAGAGGTTGAGGAACGTGATCAAAATATTCCGGTGGAATCTTTCAGAGTTGTTCGATTAAAGACAACTCCTCCACGAGAGGAGCTCGAGTGTGGCCTTTCAGGCTGACCCGCCACTCTGCTGCTCTGTGCCTGCAACAAAAACTCCTGCCTATTGATTCCGAGGCAGCGGGGGGCAGCAGGTTTTTGGTTGTTAATTTTTACTACTGATGCCTACATGCTGCTCAGCAGGACAACTCCATGCCTTTAGTAGTTTTGTGCTACTGTTTTTTTTTTCTGAATTCATGTATTTTCAGATAGGAAGTTACCTTTTCTTTAGATTTATGTGTGGTGCATGGGGCAGGGTTGGAAGAGAGGCTGATTTTCTTTTTTATTTTTCTCCCTCACAGATGGCAGAAATACAGAATGATTTTATTTTTACACAAAATGGTATTCAGTTACACTCCTAAAACCTAAGGGAAAAGAGAAAATCGAATGGTTTTGAAACTGGCAAGACTCGTTTCAACAACTCCCTTTGTCTTGTTTTCATATATGATGTTTGTGGGGGTTTTTCCATGGAGCATAGTTCCCTTTCCTCCTTTGTATACAGATTTCTCTAGTAATTATGAGAGCCTGTCTGTTTGAATTTATCACATTTTTGGCAGCCAATGTTTATCTGCAGATACTGTTTCTGTAAAGGGATGGCGTACATGAAGCATGAGAAGGAGACTAAGGCTCTTTTGCTTCTGAACAAGCTTCTAAGCCCAGACCCAGATATCAAATAGAGTAGGATGATGGGCATCTCCATCTGCTTGTGGACACTGCTTCCCATAGCCACGAATTGCTGTGTTACTGGCTTGGTTGTATTTCCTCTTTAATATAAATGGAAGCATATACTAATTATGTACTTGGTGGCCCAGCTATCAAATGCCATTCTTCAAAAGCATCCTCCTCTTCCCCCAAACCTTTCCCATCACTTCACCCCATGAAGTGCTTTGCTCATGAGGCTAAACCCTTTGTTTCTACCAGCAGC
>JAWWES010000081.1:9335303-9364643 GCA_035583135.1 Lophotriccus pileatus | reverse complement strand
GGCTAAACCCTTTGTTTCTAACACAAGCAAACACCCCCCCCCCCCCCATTAAAAATATAAGGGGAAAACAGAAATTGCTCAGGCTACCAAGAGAAACCTTTGCAGAGATGTGCCACAGTGTCTGTGTCTGCTCCCTGACTGTCAGGCATCACAGGGAGAGGGAGAGGGAAAAGGAGAGGGAGAGATTCCCTGCCCTACCCCAGATACATAATTAGAGGTTCAGTCTCCAGCCCAGTGGAGAGCATTCATGTTGCTGTACAAAGTCTGGGCAGACTTCTGCTTGCAAGGCATCCCAGGATACAGTGTGTGTAAAGGGCAGGGATAGCTCTGCCATAGCTCATGTAATCTTTCTCCTCCTTCATTTCAATTCAATTTTGGAATTATTTGGAAGAAAAAAAAAAATCACCATAGGTTTTCCAGTAACTTTCTGTCACAGTGAGAGAAATGAGCAAAATCATGAGTGTGGTATCTTGTTGTTTTGATTACATAACCCTTTGCTCTGCTCTGGTTACGAAACAAAGAGCCCAGCAGGTAGGGGAACAATTGGGGATGGTTTGACTTTTTTTTTTTTGAAAAGCTGTTTTCCTGAGTGTCTTATGATGATCTGCTGTGTCAAACTACTCTTGATCTGCTTGCAAAAATAGTCAGAGCTCTACTTAGGAAAACCCACAAAACTTTCCAGTTATTTTTCAACATTTTAGTTTTATTTATGTATTTCCTGCAAAATTCTGCTCTGCACTGTCTCAGGATATTGGTTGTATTGTTCTTGCCAATTTGAATACATGGGTAGACAGTAGGAATTACTAAAAAGTAGGATAACAAAGCTGTATCTTGAAGTTTTGTGAGCAGATTACATTTCATTTTTGAAGTGCATGTTACTGCACTCATCCTTTTCATTTTCCTCACTTGAATGTTTGCAAGCTCTGTTTTTTTTTCCAGGGAAATGCTATTCAGTGAAGCTGAGTTTGGCTGCCCATTAAGTAAAACCAATCTGTTGACAACTACTAATGGGTAGAAACAACTCTGGCAGTAGTTGTTAAGGTTGGAGTGATCTGAGGCTTGTCTTCCTCTGATAATAATTTACAAACAAATAATAGTGGAGTTTTTAATGTTTTTTGGTTATTAGCAGCTCTAATTTCTAACAGTTCAGAAAGCAGAGTAAATTAGGAAATATAAACATGGGTCATGCCCAGCCACGTTGTGTTATGTGTAGTTAGAACTGTAGAGGGTGTTGATTTGAAGGCAGAGTTAAGTGGTTGTCCAATTAATAATGAGATGTCCAAAGTATTGTTTCAGTTAAAGAAATTGGTTTTGGTAAATGTTGTGTGCTTCCTTAGACACAGAAGGAAAATTAAAGGCATTTTAGTGCTTTTAATAAGATTTAAGGCAGCTGTGTTAGATAGAGATAGGGGTAATAAAACAAATGGAAATACCATTGGAAGTTGTAGCAGAGCTTCCTTTAATTTTGGCTACACCAATATTTCCATTGGAACAGCTTCAGTATAAGAACTGCCTCTAGAACTGCTCAACTGGTTCTGAAATAAAGAATAAGGAGAAATGTCTTTCACCCATTAAACCCATGCCTTTTACATACCAGTAACCCATAACAGGTTTTACCTTTTTAAAAATCTTTTTCTGTGAAAAAGATGGTACCTTTCTGGGAGGGAGTACTCAGGCTGCTCAAAGCAAATGTTGGCACTGTTTGGATGAGGTAGGAGATGAGGGGTGGGAAGGATAGACCGAATTTGCCCGGAGAAAAGGACTCGGACATACTGTAAGGCTGTGCCTGCCACCAGGTCTGCAGCCACGCCAGGCAGTCTCGACTTTACCTTGACTCATAGGAAGCTGCAGATGAATATACAGAGCTAAACCTGAGAAAAATCCCAGCATGAAGTTTCCTGGCCTCTCTTCTTCACCTCTCGGTAAGACATGGCCTCGCTGATTTGCTTTTCTGGCCCCTGAATGAGCCAAGAGGAACCAGCACCCTTCAGGCTCCAGGCTCCCTTCCTCTGCTTGGCAGAAGTCACCTCTGTGCCTGGATTATGAAAATACATCTTCAGTGTAACAGTTAGAGGGAGGAAATTCCAGGCAAAGTTTGGGACAAGTGCTGTTAGCTGTAATATTAATCAGCTCACATTGGGAAACCATTTATGAGAATGGTGCTATTTTTTAGGGAAGTACTGCAAAGCAGCTGCACACCTTCTAGTGAAAATAAGGTGTGGTGAGTCTTTTTCAAAGCTGCCTGCATTAGAGTTTCAGTGCAGGGGAGTTTTCTATATCAGATGAGCGTGAGCGTGGAATTTGGGGATAAAGTATCCAACAGGATGTTACATTTAATGTTTAGAAAGAGCACACCTTTTGACGCGATTTCCTGACTTTCCTGATTGGCCTTTTCGACATGAAACGCTTCGTATCTAATTAAAAAAAAATTCTCCTGTGAAGAACATTGGTAACATCTGATTACTTATATACAGTGTTTCCCTCGATTAGAGCCTGTCAGAGCTGCAAGGTCACCACAGCCACCTTCCCGCTTAGAAATCCCTGCTAACTATTTAACCTTCATCTTCACTTTGCAGTGCTCCCGCGAGCGTGTGACTCGTGATGGAATAACTTAGCATGCTGTATCCGTAGTCATCGCTGCAACTGGCAAAGAGGGGATGTGGTTATTTATAAAGCCCTAGGCCATCACACAGTTTTAATAGACAGTCGTTTCCACATTTGTTTCCATTCAGATACTAAAAATATTAATCTCAGCTGTAATATAATGTGACTTTTTGATAATGATAAGAAACGCTGCCACTTAGAAAGGCCTTTAATTATTGAAGAGATCTAATTCTGTTTTCTGCATAGGTACAAACTCTAATTAGTTTGCTCTTACTATGCATTTTTTGGCACTTGGTTTGTTTTTCTGAAGTGATAGAAGATCATCATCATAAAATTTTGCCAGTGTGAGAAGGAAAACATGAAAATTTTGAGCATATTTTTCTTAGTTGCTTTCTATGCACAGGCTGGTGAAACAGCCATGTGAGGCATCTGCTTCCTTGCTGATTTTTTAGTGTTTGCAACATTAGGCTTGAATTATACTACATTGTATCACTTTGAATTTTTGTTTGTTTGTAAGCTTTATGAAGGGGTTTAAATGGTACTTAAATGAGAGTATATTTCCTGCCTTCCTAGAATGTTGTCTCCTTTGGCTTTATTCTCTCCATTTTATTTTTTTTTTGATTTATCCAAAATTAATTCCATGTAAAACAAATTTGTTAACTGTATAAAATTTGCATGCTACAGTGCACTGTAGCTGAGCTTCTTTTCCTGTGAATGTAGAAGGCAGGTGCTGAAGGAAGCAGGGGTGATGCAGGGCACGCAGACAGGTGCTGCGTAGGAAACCTGAACGGTTGAAAAGGTGTTGGAAGGCAGGAGGCACATCCTTGTGTGCCTTTGCAGTCCTCAAGGAAAAGACATACTGATAGCTGTCAAAGGGAAAATGAGGGAAAATTTACAGTGACAGTAGTACTCCAGTAGTGTAGAGCAGGGTGACAGGCTCCCCTTTAGATAATTTTTTTTTTTTAGTTTAAATGCTGTTCCTTTGCTAAGTAGTTTGCTTTTCAGATGTCACTGACCATCTGCTGCCCTTCTTCAGATGGAGGGTTGTGCCTGTGTGTGGACACAATAATTGTAAGAATCAGACCTTTGGTATTTAGATGGAAAGGGGCAAATACAGGAAACTGGTCTTCATAGTCCTGAATATGTATTCAGTGAACTGCTGTTTTTTCAATTGAAGGTTTTTACCTAGTTTCAGCCACTCTTTTGAAGAGACCAGAATGCCAGAGAGCCTTTGGACTTGCAGGTGAAGTCCTACTTTTACTGCCTTTTTCCTATATGACTGAGAATGCCATCATTTCTGGAAACAGCAGTTGACTAAATATCCAGATGACATTTTCTGTGATTTTGTGACTACTTCTACCATATGGTGGAAACATTTCTTGAAAGAAGGATAGGGTTGGTGGAGTAAAAAGAAATGCTTCAACATCCCCATCCAAAAGCTATGTCTGCCTTGGCAGAGCATGACAGAAATAGGATGTTGTTCAAATTCTTCTTTCTATCCAAGAAGCTGTTCCTGTCGAGTATTGTAGACAGAGAGCCTCACCTGGTGTTTTACATCCTGCTGTGCTTCTGTCTCTGCTGCTCTTTCCTAATCTCCAACTCTTCTAAAGGAAGAGGCTGAAATGAACAGTGAATCTCACAGTGTCGCTCCCAAATCATCCTCACTTTATCCCCATCGAATATGATGTAGGCTAAACGTGGCCAGAGTGAATCTACCCAGAGGACTGCCAGTGTAAAAGGATTCACGTAAAAGGACTCTTCATGTGTCCAGTGAGGATCTTTCTAGAGCCTTTTACTAGTCAAAACCTGTTTTTTGAAATTATAATATTTTCCAGTCAATTAACCCATTGTTCATCTTTTTATATGTACATAATGGGGAAGCAATTAACTATCAGTGAAAATCCCAATAGCCCTTTGTTAACTGAAACTTCAGATACATTTTGTGGCAAACCTGAACCGTGGGTCTATTGAGAAAGGCTGAACTTTGCCATCCCCTTCATAATGGGTTGTGGTGCAATAGAAATAGTTGCTGCAGCTTCCAAGTCCTGGAGAATATCCTTCTGGCATGCTATTCATAACTGATAGTAAAGATTGTGTGTCTGGGACAGAAAGAAACTGTTCCTTTTCCATGTTTTCAGATCATCAGTAGGTTGGAGGGAAGAGCTGACCTTGTATCTCTTCAGTGACAGGGCTGCAAAGTAACAGGTTAAAATGTTAACAATTTCCTTCACTAAAAAGTGGTTACTATCCCAGAAACAAAATCCTCCCCAGCCTTCTGTGACCATTGCTTCAGGAACCTGTGATTGGATGAAGGATGAGGTGTTCTCCAGCAGTCAGTATTTGAGTCAGTTTGTGAGGTTGGGATGGCAGGTGAATTTAGATATCTAGTGTCTAGATAAACCCTGATATACTTCTTGGTGCTGTGACCTGTGTGAATGTGCTATTTTTGTGTGGCATCCTGTATCTCAGTATTTTCTAGGTTTTGGTGATGTGTCACAAGGATCAGCTGGTTGTGTTACAGAACTATGTCTGTCCAAGTTTTGTTAAAATGAGGAATTGCCCAGCTGTTTCCATGCCATGTACCTTGTAGGTTTCATTCACTCAGTATGTCACCTCCCCTTGTCTTATCTGAAGTTTTAAACCCTTGGTCAGGTCCTGCCAGCTTTTATTTAGAAAAAAGGAGGAAGTTTGCAGTACATGAGTTATTTTCACATTTAAGCCTAGGCCCAAACACAAAACAGGAATGAGAAGTGGGGACAGAGGACTTCCTCAGAGGTAGCCAGGAACATTGAATAGCCATAATGTGCAGTGTGATGTATGTACAGGTCAGCTGAAAGCAACAGAGGAAGAAGAAAAACTCATAAACCAGAATCTTCTAGGGAGGCAGTGACTGAAGGCAGCGCCATGGCCCTAGCAGGCCCAGTCTCATCATTCTTCACTGACACAAGGATGGCTCTGCCTCTCCCTCACTTCTCATCCACCCCAGTTGCCAAGGCTGGATGTTTATCCATGGCTGTCAGGACAGAGAGGGACTTTGTTTGTGTGTCATGAGCATGGCAATGGAGGACTAGACAATAATTCCAGTTTTTCCATACCAATCCCTTCCTCACAAAGCAAAATCGGAGTGCAGGAGTGAAGATTTGGTGGAAGTCCTCCAGCAGCGAGCCAGTGTCCTCGTTTGCTTTCTCTCTCTTTCATGCGAGGTACCATTGAAAGGGTCCTCCTTAAAACTCTGCTGGTTCACCTGTGTTCTGCAATTGTCTGTCACACTATGAATACGTGATTTAGTAAGTAAACAGAATTTTAAGCAGATTAAACAGCCAGTTGAGAAACCTAAAAAAAAAGCTCAAAGCCTCAAAATAGCTGTTTTCAATTTTCACTGCTTGAATAGAGTTTCAGAAGGATTTAACCTTTGTTCTTTGATCTTGGCACAAAAGAATATATACATGCAAACGAGGAGGCTGAGGTAATGATTACATGCAAAGATGCTGCTAAGTATATAATTAAAAACTGCCCTGTGAGACACCCCCAAATTTTATATCCTAATTTTATTTTATACTGCCATTTAGAGGAGGGATGAATTCACCTCTCCCACGCACTCTTTGCACCTGTTTCGTAAAACAGGCAGATTCAAAATTCATCGTTGTAGGAAGCCTGCTCTATAGTATTCAGATAATATTATGCAGTATTTGTTAACCTAAATTTTGCCCCCATCAAATACTTCAGTCTAGACTAATTGGCTGCAGTGCTTAGCATTTAAATTATCAAGTGATGGGGTCTGTGAAAATTGATCTCCCAGCGTTTGGTACTAATTCTTTGTTTTCTACTTCTTCGCTGAGAAAATTGCAGCAATTGTTCTTCAAAGCTTGAAGCGAAGGAAATAAACATACATTTACAGCCACGCTTATGAGTGTCAGGAAGAGATTTTTATTTCAGGTCATGGTTGTTTTATGTGGTGGGGTGCTGAAACCAGGGATTCTGTAACCTTAGAATCATAAAATACCACACTGTACACACATACCACATAAAGTTATATGCCAGTGAAGTATGTAAAGATGATAATATTGGTAAACCAAGGCAATTCTATAGTAGTCCTTGTAGTTTCTGTCCTGTCACTAGTATTTATACAAGTCCTACTTGTAACTTCTACAGATTTTTTCCGTTACTCAACTTGATGTCTCTTTACATTTGCATGTTCTGGTCTTGATACCAGCAGAGATGTCTGTGGCAATGCAAAGACTAATAATAGAGTTCCAGAATATAATGAAATGCAGCAGCCAGGTTTTTCTACTGACAAAGGTGGGGAATTTACTTTTGCTAGGCTTTTCTTTTTCCTAATTCTCAAGTTGCTGCATTATTTTGAAATAACTTCCCCTGTAAAACATATTTTTCCTACAAAATCTGACCAACAGCAAGCACTTAGGTGCTTGAGATACTGCTGACATCCATTGTTGTTCTTCCCAGGCAGGAGCATTTCTCAGAGCTGTTAGCAATAGTGCATGTTCCTGGCTTCTCCCTGTCATATACCCATTTTCAGGAAAGGGAGGTAGGGTTGAGATACACTTATTGATTCTCAGTGTCCTAAGATTAAGTCTAGATACCAGTGTGCTTCTGTGACCCTTGTTGTAGTTGCACAGGTTCCAGTGAATGCATCTAAATAAAGTGGATATCTGCACTGATTGACAGAGAAAGAAAAAAAATGTGTAGATATGTTGTTTAACAGATACTCTACTGACTGTAGTCAGAGTAGATTTGCATGTGAGATTACAGCTTTGTATTTGGGAAGCGGATTCCTGACATATTGGAAGCTTCACCAGAAAAGCAAAGGGGCCAGCCAGTGAGCCAGGAGTCACACTGGAAGAGGAGGACAAGTTGTTGCACTGTCTGCAGCTACCTTATAGGTAATGCCAGTTATTGCTCTTCAAGTGGAAATATCACCAAGGAGCTGTGCTTCTGCATTAGGAACTGTTTCTTATAAACGCCAGTTTTATTTTTAGCCCTTTATGGCTGAGGAAATGTTTCTCTTTTTCAGTTCAATACTTCTAATGCTTGGTGCCATAAGTTAAATACTTGCATTTCATTAACTCTGCTGGCAGTTAATCTAAGTGGAAGAGCTGCTGCATCTCAGATGTCTGATCACAATGCTTTTGTGCTCCTTGTTTTCTGTATTCTCATCTGGCACAAGATCCTGTGCCTGCAGTGCACTGTTGGCATTGGGCTGCCCCGTAAAAACAGATGATTTGCCGCTGGATCCCTTGAAATAACAGGCTATCTTCTCGCCTGGTGCTGGATTTTCAGGAACACAGTCTCTGTGAGGGGCCAGCTCTGTGCTGTCCCTGTAGCTCTCACAGAGGGTCAGTGAGGCAGTGGGAGGGATGCAAGGACCAGCTGGGCACTGGCCCCCCAAGGCTTTGGGTGCCCTGTCGTGTGCACAGTGTGTGGCTCGGGCTTTGTGGGCTCTGCAGGAGCAGCCAGCTGCAGGAGCAGCTTTACCTTGTGAATACAGAAAATAGAAGGCAAAGGAGTGTGGGTGTTTCATGCACTGGGTAGCTGTAATTACAGATTTGGATTCCTGGCAGCATTGAATGCACTGGAGGAGCCAGGGCCAGATGGGCAGAGCCTCCTGGTGTCTACCAGGAACTGTTTCAGTGCATTTTTCCAGTATCAATCACAAATCTGTGCAACTCTTCTTTTTTTTCTTTTTCTTTTAATTCTGAATAGCAGCAAAGAAATATCAAACTCACGTGCCTCACACAGTATCTCTTCATTGCTGTTCAAAGACTGGCTCATGAACAGAGTTTGGAATAAGTCATTAATTTATCTTTGATGACCACTGTTTATTTCTTGGGGGAAGAGGGGTCATCTTCCTTTGTAAACATCTCAGCTGTCTCCTTAGATGTACTGTTTTTCTGGCCCACGTGAGAGCCTTGCAAACAATATTGTAATTACTGTTGTAATGAAGCTCAGGTAATTGGTAAGGGAAAAATGCCATTATTCACAGAAAGCAAAATTCAAAGAACAGGTGATGTCATTTATTAAGGTTGTATGGGATGTCCATGCAAGAAAAGGGTTTTGAACTACCTTAGATAATTTTTTACCAGCCTTTTCTGGATATGTTGTGAGAAGAAGGTTTTATCCTGTCCATTCTTAAGGAAAGCTTTGTCATCCATTTCGGGATGCACTAGGAATAGCCTTTCTTTGATTGGTTTTGCTTATTACAGGTAAGCTTTGGGCACATGAAGGGCTGTGCAAGGTAAGCTAGGGTGTAGGCCACCACTCTGTGAATGACCTGCCTGGGAGGGAACATGCGCTGCCCTATGAGAAAGGCGAGTTTTCGTGTTCCACCTGCATTCTGGTTTTTGCCACACCGCACAATGTGCTCAAGTGTGGCTGAACCCAGGAATTCAGTGCAACAAATCCTGTGCTAATGTAGTGCATTCAGTCTTACGCAGAAATACAGTTTTAATCACATTGTTAAACTAGAGCAGAAAAGTAATTTTTAGAGTATGTTATTTCTGGGGTTTATGGAAGACATTTTTCCTTTTTTTGTCATTACTAAAGACCATTTGTTTTTTTACACATCAGTGACTGTAACAGGATTGACTGATGTTTTGGCAAAATTGTCAATGAGCCACAAGCAAATTAGTTATTTCCTCTTCTTGAGTATTATGTACTGATGCTCAGTGCCATTGAACAGTTACTGTGGATGACGGTAACAGAAGGATTGAGAGGTATGGGAACACTGCCTAGGTGATGGAGGATCTTCCTTGATGAAGGCTGTTTCTGTTTTTAACTGTCGTGTTGGCAACCTTTCTGATCTTGCCTGGAGTGCAATCCTTGAAGCAAATATCCCCCTTCCCACCTTGTCTCTTCCTCTCCTCCTCCCCCCCCCCCCTTAAGTAAATAAATAGTGCTCAAGGTGAGGAGAAAATGTTGAAAACGGGGCTTCAGCACACACTAGAAGTTAAGAAACAGGAGAGGAGGAACTCAGGCATGGTACATATCAATCTTGTAATTTGAAGGTTGAAGCCAAGATTATTTTTTAATGCTGATGGCATCAGTATTGCAACACATAAAATAATTGATAATTTGGGCAATTTTAAAAATTTAGTTCCTCAATTAAAAAAAAAAAAAGGTAAATCCTCATTCAACTTTGGGTATACTGCCTGTGCTTCTGCTCCTGATGGGGTGACCAAGAAAAAGAGAGATGTGCTGTTATGTGAATGACCTGTTTGTGCTGAAAGAATTGGCAACAGTGTTATGAATCAATGTGCATGAAGGAATTAATATGAGCATCTAATTAATAGAATTCAGGCCATTTTAGTGTTCAGGAATAGTATAGGAACAAAATATTGCCATTGTTTTTCTTTCTTGCCTGCCACTTGTAATTGTTTTTTGCATATTTTCCTACATGGTTGAAATCCTGAGAATAACTCTGGATAATTCATTACACCTGTTCCACAGGATGATTAATTATTATGATCCAGAGAGACTGGCTATGTGGTCATTTGCATAAATAATATGTTACTTCAATTTTTTGGATCAGATGATTATTCTGCAACACCTTATGGTCCATGATTAGATAAACCATAGCCATCAGTTCAACTTATGCTTTGCTTGAACTTTATATTTTTATATATTACAGTATATAATTAGATGTACATTATATATAATTGAGTACTTTTTGATGCAAACAGGCAGAAGAAATAAATAGAAGTGTTTCAGAAATCAAAACAGAAATTTCTGTAATTAATTGATGAAGTGAAGCTGATCACATTAAAACACCAAGACTCCATTTAGCCTTCAGTGGCATTCCTCTTATGGTCTTGTTTGTGACTGGCACGGTATTCTAGAAATCTTGTCAAAAATACCACATAGAGGGAAATAGTACTTTCCATGAGACTGCTGTCTACACTTGCTAATACAGCTGTTTGCAGCCACCCCTCTCTGCCACAGGGGCAGACAGCTGACTTGTGTTTCCCACTTTGGTTCACCCTCAGGCCTTTTTTGGCAAAGCTGCTTCCTTACCGGTCAGTCCCCACTCCATATATTTCTATAGGGTTATTCCATATAGGATGCAGGACTTCACATTAGTCATTACTGAACTTCAGGAGGCTTGTATCAGAACCTTCCTCCAGCCTCCTTCCTCCCTCTTAATAACAGCCCTGCTCTCCAGCGTATTGACCATCTAAGAACTTCCTGAGGGCATAATTTGTTAATTCTGCTGTTCAGGTTATTCATGAAGACATTCAACAGTGTTACCCCCAGTGTCAGTCCCTCAGCCATCACTAGAAAACAGCCACAAGCTGGAGTTTGTAACAAGGATACAGTCAAGGATACAGTCAATTTTCCACCTGCCATGCCTGCTTTTCTAATTCCTGTCTCACCATTTTGGCCATGTGACTTAACAAAAAAGTCTGTGCATCCAGCAAGAGACTTTTAGTCCTCTGCCCTTCTCTCCTACACCAAAACCCCCTCCAAACAGTAAGAAGAAGTTCTAGTTCTACCTCTTTGGTTTTTGGGGTCCTTCTGTTACATACTGGGACAGAGCCCCTGGTGCCATTGCTCCTTCCCATTAGGAGCAGTTCCCAGGACTGAGGCTCATCACTGCTCCCCTTTGCCAAAATGACTGGGAAGGACAGTGACTAAATGGAGGTGTGATCACTCAACACCTGGGGGGAAAGGCTTTGAGACCAACACCTAGGTCGGCACATTTAACACTCAGGTGATGATCGTATGACTATTTCACACAGCATATGTGAATTACAAGTACCGAACAAGAAATTTTGACCAAGGAGAATTTAAGCAAAAAAGTCATGTGAGTAGGGTTTTTTCAGTCTATTTGATAAGTATTGCTTATAATTGCGGATATCTGGTTGCATTTTAGTTTTTCTAGTCACTTTGACTCTCCTTTTCCACTTACTTTCTGTTACTCTTTCCATTATTTCTTCCATCAAGTTTTACTCCTCCTGTTAGGAACTGGGGGTGTGCTTTTTAATACAGATTATTCTGTTAATGTGTGGGTGGAAGGGTCGCAGCTCTTCTCCGTTCAAGTGCGCCAACCATGGAGGTAGTCCAAGGGCAGGTATCTACATTTCTTGCTAATGGCCTACTCAAAACCTAATTTAGGACATCCTGAAAATGTCAGTTGAATCATGTTGGACTGCAGATCAGGGCTTCCTGCAGCCATTTCGGTCCTAGTAAAATGAAAATGCTGTTTCACCTAATGATATCAAATAGTTCTTGCTTACTCTGGTAACTTGGTAACTATGTGGCAGAGCTCAAGTTTATAATAGAGCAAGAAACACTCTGGAATGTTAATAGCCAAAAATAGATACCACTGGACACTTGGACATGCCTGCATTTACCCTAATTGTGTTTCATGCTTCAAGTAAGTAACTCCCTGGGTCTGTCACTTTGGGATTTAACTGAAGAAGTTCAAGGAGTGACATCTGATTTATTTTTTTAATATAAAGTGCAGTGTGTAAAACTTAAGCATCAAATGTTGAAATAGTGAAATTTCTTTAAAACATCTATTCTCAACCTAACAGCAAAGACTTTAGAAGGAAAATTAAAGCTGAGCAGGCACGAAGAGCTTTTAGTTTCACAGTCCATTTGGAAAGTGTTTTATTTGAAAGAAAAGGAAAAAATGAGGGGGGGGAAAAGTGTATTTTTGAAGACAACATATTTGAATGCAGTGGAATATAGACAAGTATAGACCAGGCTGTAAATTAGACCAGTGTGGCTGCTTTTCCCTCAGATGGAGGTGGAACACTCTCCATGATGCTGAGCTGGGCTCCTTCCATAGCAGTACACAAGTGGTGCCCCAAACATGCAATGTAGGGGGAAAATAGCTGTGTTTGTGAAGACAGCCATAAATAATTTTTGTTAGTACCTACACATTTGAGTCATCTTCATATGTGTTGTGTATCACAAGTATGTAAAGTATTTAAAAACTACATTTTAGAAGTTGGAGAGTTGAGTTTGGATATGCTTCATTTCAGTGCAAACAAAACAAAGCTCCTGAACAATCCTGTGCATGCTTTGTCCTTAAATCTAAGCACTGTTCTCTTTGAGTCAAATAATTACAGTTTCCTTGGTGATCTTCATGTGTCAAGCATCGAAGATTTAACATTTTGTTAATCCTTTTCTATTTTAAAGAAAGTATTCTTAGCACGAATCAACAGAGCCTGCCAAAGGCATGTTATTAAATAATGGCTGGTCCTAGTGTAGGCTTCTGGGTTAGGGTATCCAGAGTTTTTTGCTTAAACTTAATACACTTGCTTACAGGAAAATAAGTTACTAGAAATTATGTCTTCCAATTTTACTATTAAAAGAAGCAACATTTCCATAGGCTGGTCTGTGAGATTGTGTCTGATTTTCAAAGTTAGGAATCTAGAGATCTTTGCATATATCTGAAAAGTGAAAATAGGGGAGCAAAAAATTTATGTGTGTATATATATATATATGTAATTTCTAAAACTCAAGTCTTTAATTGTTAAGAAAAACTTACTCTTTATAGAATTGCTACTTAAGAATTCTGATTTTTTTTTCTATTTATCTGCAAGTAAACTTGAGTCCTCAGCTCTTCACATGTGACTCTATTGTCTTTAAACCTCAGGAACACCGTAGTAATCCTATTAAAACCCCTTAATGGTGTGTATATGTCACAATGAAACTAGAGGGGTGTTCTGTGCAAGTAATACTGTTCTTGACGTAAAATGGAGAGGAATAAGTTGACTCTGAGTCCAGGTGGAAGTTAAGGTTCCTGCTGTTGGGTGAAAATGTGTTTTATTTTGCAAAGGAAGCAACTGCAACACGGTGGTGTCTGAAATCCTTCAAGTACAAATCCAATCAGGTTAATCTTATAAGGTACTTTTTAAGTGCAGATACTCCTTTACTTTCACTGTGTTGTTTCTTCTCCCTCGCGAAAAAGAAAGGTGGCCAGAAATGGAGTGAAGCTGTTGGCAGTGACGTGTACATGAAAAGTACAGAAAGAGCAAGAAAGGTACATGAAAATGGAAAGTGGGACAGAAATAAGTTTTCTTCCAGACGTGGCAAGATGTGCTGCTGGACTGAAGGGCTTGCAGTCTGAAGTGAGGTAATGAGAAGCAGCAGAGAAGAGGAAAAGAGAGGGCAACGATGCAAAATTCATGCAGTGTGTTCATCCACATAAGCATATGTTCACACCTTCATGGGGTATGAAGGTGTGGACTCTGGAGATAAGTTGCAATCATGATTTTTTTTTTTTTTTTAAATATTTTACCCTAAGTACAAGGAATGTGGAGTGAGATTTAGAGTCAGAGCAAGAGAAAGATGAGTGGAAGGTCCAAGGGTTGGAAGTGGTAGAGCAGACTGGCAAAGGCTGGGACGGGTTGCCTCTGTTGTCCCTCGGGAAGCTGGAGCTCCCTGCCAGAGAGGCCAGCTGCAGTTGAGGCTGGAAGGCTGAGGAGAGGGCAGAGCTGGGGGTCTGGTTTGTTGTGCAGCCGCCCTTCATGGCAGGGACTGGAGACCAGGGCAGGCCAGGTGAGCCTTGCACTCATGGAAATTCTTATTTTCATTATCCTCACAAGTAGGGAGTCCCCCTGAAACACTGAATGAAATATGGGACCTTCTCACCTGGATGCTCATCGCATCAAAGCAGAATGTCGGGTGGAATCAGAACTGCTGTGATTTCGTCATCATACCAGTACTGCCAAATTGGACCAGAAATATGGTCATATTCATGGTCTTATATGATAAAAGCAGACATATTTTCAATGGACTGGAGAAATCAATAGGATATTCTTCTAAGTCCAAAGAAGCTTGATCCCCTAAATTTAGTCTGAAGGTGACTGTTGTACTGTGGCTCTGCCCTGGATAGGAATGGGGAACATGCAGAGATCTCCTGTGTTTGTTTTCTTTCCTTCTGCCTTTCTTCCTCTGCCACACTGGACAACTGGATGCTGTGTTCCAGGGTAACACACCTTAGTTTAATTTTGTGAAACTCATACTAAGACATGATATATAATTTGAGTGACCATTGTCTTGTGTAAACTGTGTCAGTCATTAATGGAAACATAGTGAAGTATAACAGGGTTTCTTTTGTCAAATGTTCTGCTTATTTATGTGGCCTTGCAAAGATGATAAAAAACACTGGAATTTTTCCCCATCCCACTCTCTTAGTTATCCACTCTCAGATTACCTGTAGCTCAGAACTTATTTTAGGTTTTTTTTTGTTCTGTCAGCCAAACATAATTCATCTTTTAACAACATCTTGGAATAAAAGTAGCTCCTCTCTCCTATTTCCTGTCTCTTTACCAAGCCATCAGATGGCAGCAACTCCAGCATCAATTGTCAGTTTTGGAGGAGCAGGTTTACTTTTATATGTTCTTTAAAGCTCGCACAAGAGAACCAGAGGAGAGGCAAGGGCAGCTCCACGGGCAGCACTTTCTGCCCTGAGGCCCAGAGCCAGCTCCCTGTACATGGTCACATGCTTGCGTAGCTCTTGGCTGTAGTGGGGAAGCTGGTAGCTCCCACCCCACTAGCAGATCCCTTTGGAAATGTCCCCTGTGAGAATACATTCCTAGGAGCCACAGTAGGAGCTCCTGGCAGAAGGATGATCTGTGGGTGGCATGGGGACGTGTGGTGCTTTGCACACTGTGCTGTAGGTAAAGCTGCTCTGTAATCACCTCTTAATTATAATGCATTTAGCTCCTGGCATGTTTTCTTGGAGCCTTTAGCCAGAGTTTGATGTTAGTTTCCCTATATCCATCTGATAAATGGAGACATAAATTTTTTTGTTAGAGATTGGCTGATTTCCTTCAATCATCTCCTGTTGCAATTACCCATTTCTTAATGATGAGAAATGCTTGACTGATACGTGGTTGGCAGTCTGATACTCACTTTTAATTATGAACTAGCAAGATTATACTTCCTTAACATTTGTGTTCTTTAAAAAAATAATCTTCTCCCCATCGCTTTCTCAGTTAGAAAAAAAAGGTGGAATAATGGCAGGATTGAGTAAAGGTTGTTCCAGAAAGCATTGCCCCAGGGGATCTGAAGGAACTCTGTACTGAGAGCTGCTTTCCTTCTCCTCTCTCTGGTGGTGGCATTCAGAAGCACATAATTTAGGGCATGAATATTTTCCTTAGATCTATATTTCATAAAACAGTGGAGGCTCTAGCCGAATTCATAACTTTCTGCCATGGTTTTTGAGATCCATATACAACACCTCATATAATTTAAGACCTTACAAGTTTCCACATACGTGATAATATGTCCAGATAAAATGTGTAGATAGTCATGCAAGCAAATATAGCAATAGATTAATTGCTCTGGGTTTTCTTTACATTATTATCCACAATTCCTTAAAGCTGCTGTGCATTTACCACAGCTTTTGCCAAAAGTGCTCTCCAGCTGTGTTGATGGAGCACCAGTTCCTGCTGACAGAGGGGAAGTGGTGGCTCCCTGCCTTCCCTGGGCAGAGCCCCCTGCCCTCCTGACTGCAGGTCTCACAGGCTTTATGCAACAGAGCTGCCTAAAGAAGATTGCAGATCACTTCACCAGTATTAACCTGTGCACTTTTTGCACCTCTGGCAGTATGGATAATCCATGCTACAATAAATTGCTTTTCTGAGTCATATTTTTATTGAATACTCGAGCTGAGGCCAAGATAATGAACCTACCTCTATGACCAGGGACTGTGACAGGCATAAAAGAATTCTGCTGTTTTATTTAGTTGTTGTAATGGACAACATTTAGTTCCTTTCATCACTGGAAAACCAACTCTGTTCAATTTTTCTCAAGTCGTATGTCCTCAAACTTACAGTGCAGTTCAAGAATGCAACCTGGGAGCCTGTCTTTGCAAAACATGGTTTGTGAAAGCTCTGTGGAGTTTCCAAAAAACCCCCAAACCCTGCTTTATATATATACAAATTTATAATACATATATATATATTTATAATGCATATATGTATATATGTATATATATTCCCTGTTAAGTGGAAGCTAAATACTGCAGTCCAGTAGAACTACTGACAGAAGAAGAAATGGATATACTTGTTTACTAGTTTGTTAATTTAATGATTTCTCTGTAATAAGATAGCTTTTCATTTTTAGAAACACAGGAAAAGTGGTCCTCACCTTTCTGCGTTGGTATTACTGGCATTTTGGTCAGTCTGCATTTATCTGTGAAAGCATTTTAGTTCTTATCAGAACAGTATCTGTAGTGACACATCTCAATTCAGAATATTAAACTTCCCCAGGCTATAGACAGGCAATGAGTTATTAGTCTGAAAAATGCTTCAAAGTAAAATAAACCAGTTTGGAAGTGCTCTGCCTATTTCTAGCGAGGAGCTGCTGGAGGAGCTGCCAACTGACTTGAGAGGTGCTTTGCAGCTTCAGTGCAATCAGGGAGCTGGGATGGGGAGGATGAGAGCTGTACTGCTCAGCTTTGCTTTTCGGCATGATTGCATTCCTGGTGGAGAATGTTTCTTCAAAGTGTTTCTTCACTTCTGTGACGGAGGAATAGGAAAAGATATCTCATCTCAAACACAATCCAAGAGAACAGGGTCCTTCAGACTGTTTACCTTCATCCAATCTTGCTTAACTTAAGAGACTTATGGATTTACTCATAAGCATGTTTAATTTCACTAAAATCACATGCAGCATTGTGAAAGCTTACACAAAGTGTTACAGTGCAAAAAAAGGAATACATTTGTGTATGTTAAAAAAAAAAAAGAAAAAAGATCAGTACACAATTAAGAACAAATACTGTGCCACAAAAATATTTGTTTTAACCAGATGGTCTTAAGTAATGCAGTCAGAGCTGTGGTCACAGTACATTAGTTTTGTTTCCATAGTAACACTAGTTTGGCAGACTGAGTTATTTAGATCTGCACTGCAGTGTTCATAACAGTCTAATCCTCATATACATGCTTTTATTGAAATTGAAAATGATACTTAGGTGATCCTGCACACTTAAATGGGTGCAAACTCACGAGAAGTCAAATTTCCTCAAAGCAAGAATGTTCACAGGTACAGACGGTGTTTATTGTGTATTGTTACTGTTACTTTTTTATTAAACATAGTGTAAATAGAAACATATAACTAAAAATTTAATTATAAGCACTGGGCTGCCTTTTGGGCTGGTGAGTGTGCTGGAGGTAGCTCTCAAGTGGTAAGGGACAAAGATTAGCTCCAACTTTTTTATTCCTGTGGAACTTTAAAACAAGTTAAAAGGAAAATAATTGTAATCAGCGAATCAATCATAAGTTATGACATGCATACTGATCCGTGTTGAAGAGCTGAATTGTGCACTGGCTTCCAAGATTTTTCTGTGAAAGGAATCTAATTTAGATATAGTAAATCATATTATTTGCTATGATAATTTGTATGCTTACAGAATATGCCCCAAATAATTAAGAACAATGGGGTTCTGTGAAATTTAGACTCAAACAGTTTTGCCAGATGGCAACAGCCAGAACTATAATATACTGTTTATTGGAGGAATGGGAACAAGTCCTACAGCACTTTGGGACACAAGTTGGATGTCCAGGTCCATCCTCTGTTGGAAATACGAGTTGAGAGCACAACAGAACTAACTCTGTATCTTTTCTAAGCTAATCAAAGTTTGGACCCTTTCATTTAGGAAAGTATTATTTCCTTTAAACATAGATAGCAAGATGATGGATTTTCTCTACGCTGCCACCAAAAGGGACCTTGGCTGTGGGTGCCCCAAACCAACAATTTTCCTTTTCCCCTTTGGCAATGCCAGCAGCACCCTAATTACAGAAGGCCTTGAGGCATTCAGTAGCAGGAAAGGATTTCAGAATTGGCTTAGCAAGTTTTGACAGAGGCCAATAATCTAATGAAAAACAAATGTGCTTTCCTTTTCAACTACGAGAGAAAAAAATCAAGTCTAACTTTACCTTACTTCTTATTGATCATTAAAAATGAAAGTTTAGGGAATCCTGTTGTATATGAATACATAAACAGCAAAATTCTTATTTTTAGCAATAGTGTATTGAGCACTTGTGCAAAAAGAGACCATATTTTACTATATCAAATTATGTGCCTGTTTTGCTTTCTCCAGGGTAATTGGCTTGCTTTTCATTCAAATTATAAGTGTCCAGTTATTTTTAAAGTTGTTTTAGGAAAAAAAAGGCTTGTAGTGGGTACAGTTTAATAGCTGATGTGTAATTTCCCTCTGCCACAGCAGAGATGCTGGTCACATCCTTATTTAACATTTGAGCACCCTGGACTAGACATCATGGGCCCTGTGGAGGGAGAGGCACATGGTTTGTATGAACCGAGTTTTCCATTAATCTTTGGAAATGCCTCTAACACTGAGATTCTGGGCAGGCAAAGGACTTGGCGTGAGGAAGGGTAGGGAATGTTTATTTCTGCTATGTCAAATCTGTTGTACACAAAAGTATGGTTTTCCACCCATTTTCATGGTTTTCCAAAAAATTAGTGTCTTTTTGTAAACTTTGCCCTAATGGCTGACTCTTCTCTTTGCATTTTGAAAGCTGCTCTTTGGAGTTTGGGTTGCAAAATTGTGTAGCTGTGGATATATCTGTGAACAGCATCCTGTAATATAAAAAATGAAGTAAAGATATAATAAAGGAAAGTATACATACCATTTTTAATACCCCACACTTTGCCTGCATGTTGCAGCATACACAGAAAATACCATGGCACTTTGAAGTTACCTTGAATACGTAAGGAGTGATGAGTTTAAATCATGAACACAATGACGCACAGAGAAATATTTTTGTTTTCGTTAGAAGAAACACCTAAGAATTCAGTGACTGAAATAGGTTAGGGGAAATTATTTTGTATGGTTTGTCATGGGCTTTTTGCTTTGCCTTTGATGTAACATTCAGTAGTGTTTACAGAAATAGCTTGGCTTACAAATAATTTATGTCCAATTGCTCTTCTAGATCATCCTGAATTAAGAAAAAATGTTTGTGGTCAGTTTTTCTGCTGCCCAAATGGTTCCATTGTTGGGCTGGGGTTGGTTTGTTTTTTTCTTTTTTTGCTAAGACTTTGCTTAGCAGTGGAGGAGAAGAAATTTTGTTTTCATTTCTGAGTAGGATGTGTAAGCAAAGGAATGGATTTCCAGGGTAATAACTATTAGTAATAGATTTTAGTTGAGAATTGCTTTAGGGGGTATGTTGGGGGTGCAGGATTGGGTCTCTGCTGACTGTACACCCCTTCCTGGCAGGCAGCTGGAGGTGTTCTGTGACACACAGCATTGACAATGGCTACCCTACATTCAGGTAGGGTTGCCTGACATCTGGCCAGCTCAGGGCAGCAGACTCAACCAGCCCACCTTCATCTTCAAAAGAGCTTGGTAGAAGTGCACCAAGTGTTTGCAATTCTGAGCTCTTCAGTGTTTTTCATATTTATTCTGGGCAAAAAGCAAGCAAAGAAATTTCCATACAAGGATTGCTTTAGAAACATAACGTAGTGCTAGAAGAAGATGTGATTATATTTTACTGGTGGAGTGTGTGATAGTATGACAGCAAAATGCAATTTTAATAAACAATTCTGAATAGATTTTTTTTCTTCAATAGGATTTTTCATTGAAAAAATCTTCAGTAAAATTTTTGAAATGAAAACACGTAGTAACAAAGCCAAACCCAGTTCCTTTAAAGCGAGCACACACCTGACCATGCTACTTTCTCCTAAATTGCAAAATCCTATTATAAACTTCTATTAATATGCTCTACGTTAAAGAAGAAAAAACAAACAACATCAAAAAAATCTTTTGTGGGATTTAGAAAGCACAGAAAATGACCTGAATATAGGTGCACACAGGTCTAACACAACCAGCTACCCAGTGTGCTCTGATCCAATTTCACCCCTATTCCAGTTGCAATGAACTGTTGATATCACCTTTAAATCCTGATGTTTAGATTCAGTGTGTTTTGATGAAATATGTTTTAATCAGGGAAATAAAGACCCTGTGATTTTTGATTTGTTGCACCTTCAGGAGAGAAAGGACAGAGTCCTACAGGAGGTTAAACTGGAAGCATGTGGGTTTTTTGATTGATCGTGTTTCATTCCTGATCCAGTGCTAGAGCAGCAATCATTATTCTGATTTAGACTATACTTACCTCCCTCTCCAACAGGCATCTGTGTCTTCTGAACTTGCAGGAATAAATTTACACGGGCATGAACAAGAACTGTAGGAGTTTAGACCGTCACAAGGTAAAAAGCAGAACTTCAAACCAAGCCATTTCTTAGGCGAGATGGCTTTAGCACAGCTATACCAGCAAAAGAGACCACCACGTGGTGTTTGGCACATGTATTAGCTTCTAACACCTTTAAATATACTGACTTGTCCTATCTAACCACGTGAGGTGTTACAGTGCCACACACACATACCATCCATAGCAGCAAGTGATGCAGGAACATTTTCCGAGGTGCCTTGATATCTGCTATCAGTTTGGCTGGCAGATACACTCAGTCTCAGTTGACAGCAACTAGCTGAAATAGTGAGAACTGGTAAATGCATCAAAATAGTTCATAACGTTTTGGCATTTTAAAACATCTTCCTGCTATATTTTTAGGAATGGAGAAGCAAGTTGTGACAGTCATTTAGGCCTTCCTTGGTGCTCAGAAATGTGGATGACCTGAGCACCGCTGCGGCTTAATTAAACGATGAGATGGGATATGGAACCAATACCTTGAAGCACTTTAGCATGACTAATTTTAAGCATGTGAATATTGTGCTTGTACTTGGCTGTTGTCAGCTGAATTGGAATGGCAGACTGTCAAACTGATAACTGTAGCTACTAGGGTCAACTGAGGGCTTAAGCGTGAGCTTGAGCATCTTCCTCTGTGGGAGCCGGTGGTGAAGCGGGAGTACCATCCTGGAGGGTTGTGGCCTCTGTCAGGGTGGCTTGTCTTGCAGTTCATGTGTGCTTTTTTAAAGCACTGCAGATTTAATTCTTTTCACTTTGTCTTCTGCTTCTTCATCTCTTATTATTTTTCCAGTATTGTTACTTTAAACTGCATCCAGTTTCCTGTTTATGGAATGTAAGCCCACACCATTTTGCTGCAGATATATTACAAAAATTATAAAATCTGTCTTATTTTTAATCTCAAACATCTTTTCATCTCCAACCTGTACAGAGCATTCTTTGTCTGTTTTTAGTTCTTTATCAGTAGTGTTATGTTGTTTCCAGGATGAAAAGGTGCACTATTGAGTAAGTAGGTCAGGGGAGCAACCAATGATGGTGTTTCTACACAGAATTGAAAAGGAGAGTTAAGGCTGGAAGTGGAAAGCTGCTCTGAAGAAAGACAGGCATCTGCTGGGATGGAGGGACGTGCACTGCCCGCGGGGTTTGCTCCGCAGTGCTGTGCTGTCCGTCACATGTGCTCAAATGATCCACTCCGCTAGTTCACTGCAACGTCCAGCTGAGAGATTTACTCCCCTAGGTTGCCTTTCCTAAAGATTAGAGGGTTTTTTCTACGTTTAAATGTGCAAAACCTGTTAATGTGTGGTAGTGGAATAGAATTATCTGTGAGAATGAGTCTCTTCCCACCCAAGAGAGCCTCAGTCACTTTTGTAAATTAGTTGTGAGAGGAGATAATGCACTTGAATGCACAAGGTGTAACTGCTGGAGGTTTCTGGGAGAAGGCAGTGTATTAATGGTAATTGCTGTAATGATACTTTGGCTGATTTTCTTTTCTTTCAGAACTCGGGTTGCAGCTTAGAGCTTTGTTCTCAAAGTCATTGGCCAAGTGTCATGTTCTTGATACACGTTACATTTGTAGTAATGTAATTTTACTTGAATAATTTAAAATCTTTCTGATGAATGTGTGCAGAGTGATTGTAGAAAATTGTGTAAACTCAAGGTATTATGATGCTAGGCAAATTTTCCCCCTCTCATTTTCTGTAAAATTTTCTTCCTTATTTCCCTACTTAGAAAAAAATTTACTTTTTTCCTTAAAAAAAAAAAGACTATTGATGTTACCTTGGTGATGCAAGAATGGAAGAACAGAATGGTACTTAGACTAAATCCATGTACTTTAAAAAGCGTGGAAAACATTGCAAATTATTTAAGCAAGTTGCTTTTTGGGAAAAGTTTTTGTACTTTATTTCTGTGCTCTGCACCACTTACAACCATCAACCGTATCTGTGGGATGGGAGAAGTCTGAACTGCTGACAATATCTGCAGAATAGAGCTTTGCAGTTGGCTTAGTTTATACATTTTTTAGACAGATGCTGCAGAGGGAAGAATACAGAATTGTAGGCCAGATGTGGCTGAATCTGCATGTGTGACTAAATGTGCTTAAATGGTCAAAGGATCACTTACATGGTCATGGATTTCAGTGTATTGTATAATTAGGTGATAGTGTTTAGACCATTCCCATTATTGGAAAGATTTCTCTGACCTAGCCAATGAGTTAAGTTGCTCGACAACAGAAGAAATGCAAAAAGTTTTATGTCTCAAGTGAAAACTCCTTGATTGGAAGTCTGTGCTGTGCAGAATTTGTGACAAGGCTTTCTTCACTGGACTGGGCTGGCTGCTGGATTCATAACCCAGAGAGATCCAGCTGTGGGGCTTTGAAAACCATGATGGTATTTTAGGAATCTGTTTACCTGATGTTGTGAAAAACATTAATCCATTAAGAGCCTGTGGAGAAGAGAAATGGTCCTTTTTCATTGTTACACCGTTTTTTCCTCTAGTTTCATATTTAAATTTTAAATACATTTAACTTTTCAACAGTTCGTGTCAGAGATTTTAAATAATTACTACATTGAGCTAAAGATGAACGTTTAACCTCTTCGGAAGCAAAGAACATGCAAATTTACAGTTATTTTCTGGCCCAGTGCCAAAACATCTCTTTTGTTACCATGAAGGAAAATAGTAAGGTTTGATTAAAACCTTGCTCAGTAATTAAATGTCTCTGTAGTTTTTCTCATGTAGACATTGTTCCATTTTGGTGGTACTTGTTGTAAGGCTCTGTGAAATTTTAATAAATCCCTTAAATGATCCCCCAGACAGTTTTCAGGATTTTTATACTACATTAGCAATTACAGAAATACACTGCAAAAATAATAAATGCCTGTTAATTGCAAGCATTTAATTGTGTAGATTATTAATTTAGCGTGGAGAGCAAACGACGGGCTATATTCTGTTGTCTGTTGCAGAAGTCTTGCAAATATTTTTGAGTTCTGTGAGTAATTTTATTTGGTGTAATGAATGATGTCTCTGGTACTTGGATCTTAGCTGAGGACTTGCTCAACAAATTTATTAATATGCAGCCCAGCTCAGCACCACCTACCCAACATCACCCCTGAAAACGCCAGGTCTGAGCACCCTGCCACAGCAGGGAGAGCTGTCTCTGGGGGTGTAGTGACATTTTAAGCTATGTGATGTGTAAAGCTTGTAGAATAACTTATATTTAATGGTGCATTCAGGAAGCATGGGGGATTAAGGCTACTTTCATGCAGAGGGAACTGGAAATAAACGTGAATGCCGTGAGGGGAAAGGCCATAGAGGAGCCCGTGATTGCTTTGGGGTGGAAGTTGACTCTTCTGAGCTAAAATTACCTAGAACTTTTTCAAGGTTTGCTTGCATATGATTACCCCACTTAGTACCTGTAGGATGTTTTTTGCTGGTAAAAACCCCACAACCACTATAGATGTGTTTCCTATATTCAGAGCTTGCAAGCAGCAGTGCTTCAGGCTCAGTTTTTAATTTGCTCCACAGAAAAAAACATGACTGCTAGATAGAGAGTTGCTTGGGAAGGGTTTTGGAGACAATGGTCCATGGGACCTGCACCAGGGGTGACAGCTGATCCTTTCCAACTTGAACATATGAGATAGAATGATTTTTTAAATCCTTCTTGTTCACCCCAGGCAGCAGTCTCTTCTCACTCAACTTCCATTCCATCACTGCATGGTGCTGGGTGTCATTTCAGGGCCCCCTCTCTACTGCTTCTGCCTTTCCTGACACAGAGTCATGTTTTTCTGCCTTTTCTTTTCTCCTTTGTACTTTTTCTCCTGCTCATATAAAGCTGCTGAAGAACTGCATCATTTCTGTAGGGTTGCGTGCAATACGTTGGATCCTTCACCCTGTTTGCTGCAGACACGACACCTCACCCCTCTAGATTTATATACATGGATTTATCTGAGCTTCAAGTGGAGAAGAAGCCCTTTAACTTCCCAGTTCTCTTTTAAGGAAACAACTCAAAACTGGATTATTTTAAACCTACAGCTTGTGAAGGAAGCTGGAAAACTCTGTTTTGCTCAGGAAACAGCAAATGCTGCTGCTCGGCAGGGTGAGCTCTGGCAAGGGCAAACACATGGAAATAAAGCATCAGTAAAGTGAACATATAGAGAAAATTTATTAATCTGTGAAACTATACAAATCTCCTCTACATTGACTTCTGGGATGTTTTTCCAAAATACACAACTGTGTTTATAATGTATTTTAACAAAGACTATGTAATTGCAAAGAACATCAAGATTTCATCAGCTGGTGTAGTTAGATATAACAACCTGTTCTTCAGGATACAAAAGTATTTCTGCAGAGATATCCTTGTCTTTCAACAAAGCAGAAACAAGTGCTTGCTAAATCAAAGCTGTAGCTTCTTCTGTTTTAGGTAGAAATACTTCCATGTAAACATTAAAGCATGAGTTTCGTTTTTGTTTGCAATGCTTCTGTTTTTGTATGCATTAATATGCCAAAATCCTTCAATTTGAGGTTTTGTATTGAAAAAAAAAAAAACCACAAAAAAAAGAAAATGTATTGACTTTTCTATCAGCTGTTTTTAACTTATATAGAAAAAAGAGGGATGTTTTGTGAGGTAATGTAGCAGTGTCTCCTAAACCAAACTTTCAGGGAACCAAGAGGTTTTTGGACCCACAAGTCTTGTGAAAAACATATGATTTGGGGGATCTCTTCCTCTAAATGCCACCGCTCTTTGACACTCTTTCTTCACTCCTTTTTGATGGTGCTAGTAAGAAAACAGGGCTGTGCCGCCTTTTGAATTTCCCTTTCATCTAAGCATGCTGTCTTCTACGTCATACGGGAGTTCTTTGTGTGGCTGGGGCGTACGTGACAGGAGGACTTATTTCTCCTTAATTAGGGACAGGCCGTGGGCGTGAAGGCTCCTTTCGTAGCCTCGAGATTGTCATACACTTCTCCAAACAAATCAGCTAGTCACCTGATATAAAACAGCTCCTCTGTTTTTATATAAAAAAAATGGATATTTAAGGCTCTGGTGGAGTGGAGGTTACATTGTTTATCCCTCTGGGAAGGATTTGCTGTAAATCTGGATTACTTGACAATTATCTGGAAAGTCCTTGGTGGTGGTCATCAAAGTTGCAGGAGAGGAAAAGGTACTCTGTCAAGTTGGAAATGGCAAAAGGATTTGAATTTTTGCCACTTGGACTGTGTATGGTGACTGTCTGAGAAAGCCTCCAGTGGCTGCCTGGCACGGCGGCTCCTCTATTTATGGACAGCCAGACTGCAAGTGCGAGTTTCAGCTCTAATTCAGCATAATTAGAAATGTTAGTGGGGTTTTTTGGTTGATTTTTTTGGTGGCAGTGGTTGTTTGGTTTTTTTTTTTCTCTCCCAAACCTTAGCCCTTAGCCATGCATTTTATGCTTTTTTTTTCCTCACACATCACACTGTTGACTGCAGTGGTGTCAGTATAGCCCTGGTGAGGCCGGAGCCAAGATCAGCCTGTTGAAGCAGAGGAGGAATGTAAAACTCCTGGTAATAAAAATAGCCTGCTTTATATTTTACATGTAAACTAAACTTTGCCATTGGTGTGGGACTTTGCCAGGTATGCATTCTGTCTGCTCTGTGACCTCTGTAGGACTAATGCAAATAGCAGTTGACTTCAGATAATTTCATGTTATTTAGCTCGTTAATTTATGTCAATCAAAAGACAGGAGGACTTTTCTGCCAGCAATAAATTAGTTTCTGGTATTGATTTACTGGTAGTGACATGGAAGAATGAGGAATGACATTTAGTATGGGTATGTCAAAAACTATTATCTTAATATCACAGAGGTCAAATTTTAATAACGGCTGCCATGCTGCTTCCCTGAATAGGGAGTACTTTCCAAAGTGTGGAAAACATACATGGTATTACAGGGTAATAACTGGTGGGAAATTCTTTTTTTTTATACTCCAGCAGCTCTGCTTCTCTCTGGATCAGCTGAGATCACTATGTACCACTCAGAAGAGGTTATTTTCTGGTTCCAGCAGAATTGTTGGATTCTAGGCATGCCTTCAAGCCATCTGGCCACATCTCGTTGCATTCGAAGAATGCTGCTGGGCACGTTTAACTAGGTCCCCATGCCAGGCTGTTCTGGCTGGGGGTGCCCCTGGGGGGCTCAGGAGGATGGATGCTTCCCTACTGCAGGATTCAGCATTTCCTCAGAAGTGTGCAACTGGCTTCCAGTTTATGTACATATTTTACTGCCTGTAATCTTTTTATTGGTGGTTGCTTTTCTTGTGTGTATCTGGCTTTCTTTTTGGAGATGGTGAATTTTCAGCACATTTTCAAATGGTTTGGTTCATGGCATTTTCAAGAAATATGCCAATGGTGTATTCCACCAAACATTTTGTGCATATTAAAAAAAATTCCATAAAGGTCTTCTCTGCCAGAAATTATACAATGAGACCTTTGAGTTTGCATGATGTATCTTGTTTGTGGAATGAAGATTCTTTGCTGTGATGCTCAGCCTTTGCAGTCAAGAGGTCTGTGCAAGGCCCATTTATTTTCCATTAGTGGAATGCTAGTAGATCCCAAGAGTTCTTTTATTGATGGTGGAAGTTTATCATTGCTAATATTGGGTGGAATAACCTCTCACTTCATGATATGGCTGTTGACTCTTTATTTTCTTTTTTTAGGTACTTAATACTTACTTTTATTTTGCTTAATCTGTTAATCCTTCAGCCTTCTTACTTTCAGAAAACACACTGTTGTATGCAAAGCTGTTGTGTTGTTTTTTAAGAAGAAAAGTCACAAAGCAAAAGAAGATCTGTCTGACCTAAAGTTATGTAAAGGAAGAAAAATGGACAATTTTGTGTCTCTTTGCTGGCATGCATGACTTTTGCATGGACATCTGTAGAGAAGCAGCTTCCTAAAATTACATAGTCTGTTACATTCTTCAGTGTATTCATTTTAGTTGCATAGAAGTAAGTTATGCATTCCTACAAGCTTTATGGCTTTGTTTATAACTCTCTAGCTCTAGAAATTTAACATAGATGCTGTGCTATGATTGAATTGATTGGATTGTGTTATTTATTTTCTTACCTTCTTTAAGGCCTCTTACATTGACTGTGTGATTTAAAAATTAGGGTATCTGTCCACTTTTAGTAATACATTTTAATTTTTTTTTCTTTATGTCTATTTATTCTGCCACTGTAATTTGTCAGAACTTGGATTAGTGGTCTTAGACAGACATCTTTACATTTGTGCATTGGGAGACATTAGGCAGAGTGAGTGCATATGAGGGTTTTTTTCCTAAGATTTCCCAAGGAAGTGGGGAATCCTCTGCCAGTATAGTTTTTTCCAAGGTGAGAAGCACAACACACACCTGCCAGATCGAACTAAATTTGGGAAGGAAAAGTAGTACATAATATCACACCTTCTTTAGGAACTGCTTGCATTTTGAGAAAGAAAACTAGATATATGTACAGTTTAAAAGAATGAAATAACATGGTTGTTTTGCATGGAGTGTAGCTGCATGAATCCAAAAATCCTAATTATTAGAAGAAGAAGCATGCCCAAAATGCAGCTTTTTCATTATGACTCCTTTCCTCAGCTTTATTTCTTTTCTCTGGTTGGCAGATATTCTTGTGCTGTGATTGGTAAGTTCAAATAGAATTTATTTCATTTAACTTTAGCTGCTAAGTTCAGTCCAAGTCAGAGGATGTGGATTGAATCATCCCTGGAGATTCCTGTTTTATAAACCTATTTTAGGATCCAGTGAATCACCAGCTGAAAGTGCCTGTCTCTTATTGCTGATTCTTGAGGAAGCATCAATCATTGCTGCAGAACAAATATCAAGCATATATCTGGCTAAAATTAAGTACCATGAATCTGATTTCAGGACCACATTAAAAAAACTCTACATCTTCATTTCTGTAGTCCGACAGAAGGGAACTGCCCAGAGTACCTCCCCCACTCCTTCCAGCAACGGAGCTCTGCCTTTTTCTCTTTGCATGCACATTTCACCAGGCATTTATACACATTCTTTAATGTGTTCTTTAATGGTCCACACAACCATAACCTGAGAGATAACATGGCATTGCTGCTTAGTGGTGATCTGTGTTGCTTCATGTTTACAGGCAACCTTTGCCTTCCACGTTCCAGTAAAGAACTTGCTTGGTTCACTCCTGTTTGAGGTAACTGCTTGCTTCTTTCCCAAGGTATTTATTTGGGTGAGATTTTAGTTTTTATGGTACTACGTCACCTAATTTTTTATACTGCAAAGAACTGAAAGGAACACATGGATGGAATTGCTATGAATGTTGGACTAACATAGATTTTCCTACTCTATTGTTAGGTGGCTGTTTAAATGCCTTTAATATTTCTGTAAGCACTACATCTTTTTCTTCTTCCTTGTTGGCCGCTTTTCATTCCCAACACAGATATTTCTCTTTCTGTCAGACGCCAAAGGTGTAGTTGCCCACAGTGGATTGTCACTGGGAGCTTGTAAAGAGAGGATCGTCCTAGCAAACTATTAAAGTTCAACCATTTACTGCTGGT
>JAWWES010000081.1:9122545-9335203 GCA_035583135.1 Lophotriccus pileatus | reverse complement strand
CAGTGGATTGTCACTGGGAGCTTGTAAAGAGAGGATCGTCCTAGCAAACTATTAAAGTTCAACCATTTACTGCTGGTGGGCAAATGTCTTCTGTTTGGTCCTTGCTGCTGTATTGCATTAAATAAACAGGGATAGTGAACAGAAAGTTCTTCAAAACTATGTGCTGTCCAGACAATGTGTCATAATTTGAGGCCCATAGCATATAAATCCCAACTTTACTGTCTAAGTGCAAATTCTGAAACCATTAAATGAAATCTCTGTAAATAAAACAAGGCAACAGCCCTTTCATTTGAACCCAAATTAATTTATTTTCATTTTCCAGTGAACTGTTGTACCAGGGTATCTTTATTGAAACAAACCTGAATCTGAAAAATGACCAAGTCTTTTTAAAATTGCTTCTGTGAAGCCTTCGTCCTGAGAAATGCAGTTATTTGACTGTGCTTTGGATTTCTGCCTTTCTCACAGCAGAACTCTTTACAGGATAAATAATGTAAGGGAGAAAAACAAAATGGCACACTAGGACATATTATTTGAGGAAGTGATGTAGCCAAGCAGCATTTGGGTTGAATCAAAGTGATTGTTTATATTTTCTAAGTACCTGGTGAGTTCCTCTGCCAGAAGTCTGGCAGTGAGCAGGCAGGGCTGGGGTGACTCCCTGTACCGAGCACTCAGAAATGAAACCCCCAGTGTTTCCTACACTGTGAAGTGCCTGGTGCAGTGGTTTGAGGCAGCGTGTGCTTGCAGGAACCTGACTGGGTACCAGGAAGGCTAAAAGCTCTTTGAGGTGGGAATGAAGTCTTTGAATGTGCATAAAATAGCTTGATTCAGGTCTTGAAAGTAAAATAGGTGATTTCATAATGGGCTGTGAATGACTTTGATAACAGATCTATAAAGAGTTTGAGACACGTTTTAGATTTTGTTTTTCTGGAATAACCCCAGGGTAAGTCAAAACACATCGGATTTTGTTGCTGTGCTGTAATCAGAGGTTTTGTGAGTGAGGGCCAGTCACCTGACATACCGTTTCTGCCTGGAAACGACCTGATCACATATATGGCAGTGGAGAGGTTAAATAACTCCAGCCTCTACCAGCATCTGCTGGCAAGGAAATAAGTTTTCCAAAGTTTTGCATAACAGGACTATTGAACAAGTATGTTTTGAAGTTGTCCATGCAGAAAAGCTTTTTGGTTTAGCATGTCTGTCCTTTCAAAGACTAAATGAAAGTAGGGTGAAGACTGGAAGGTTAAACACCTGCATGGTCAAGTGAAACATTAGCATTTCTATTGAAATCCAAACATTTCTGCTCCTCATTCCAGAGGTTTTGGTGTTTATTGTACCAACATCTGGCTTTTGTCTGTGTGTCTACGATACTGAAGTAAGTTTATAATTTGTTTTCACTGCTTAATTCTTTCACTCTCCAACTGATAACTTCTTTGTCCTCATGCGCTTGGGGTCATTGGATGTTGCTGGGTTACTCTTTTTGCTGGACCTTTTTTTTTATTGAGCACAAAGAGAAGCTTACATTTTACTTTTTTTTTTTTTTTTTTTTAATCAGACTTCACAAATAATTGAACTATAATTGTTACAGACCAGCAGACAACTGCCTTTAAAATGTACAACCCTACAAGAACATGTTTGGGTTGAACTAAAGAAATCCAGCAGATTGTACAGGACTGGCCAGGGCCTGGCAGCTGCTGGGACATGGTTTCTGTTCCCTCTGCAAGCATATTCATCCTCCTTCAGAGAATATGGAATCAATCCATTGAAGGGGCTGTACATCTTGCCTGCCTTGCAGAACCACAGCCTTTCTGAGCATCCTGACTTCCCCACTGGGTTACCAGGGCCACTGGCCCAAAGGAGGAGGCTTTTCGCTGGGCTTCATGCATTGCTTCCCAGGCTATCCCACCTGCAGTGGGGCTGGAGCCCAAGCTGTCTGCTTATTGTACTTTGTTCCATTCCTCTCAATTAGTTCAGCATTTCAAGAAGGAAACTCACAGGAAAGAAGGGTCTTACTTGAATGTCCAACATAAAAAAGATACTGGGATGTGCCAGCTGCTTGTCCTGTCTGCCTCTGTGGCTTCCTGTTAGCCAGCTGGCACTAGTCTTGTGAGGTCATCCCAGCTGTGGTGGCTCCTAACTTTTCTGGCTTTCTAATTACATACAGACAAAGAAAAATTTAACAGGAAAATATATTTAAACAAGTTTTTCTTGGAATAGTGTCAATTTGTATAAAATGTGTTACAAGAAATATGCAGAGGTACCGATGACAGAACATAGGAAAGGGTTAAATGAATGCGGAAAACCTCAATTACACAGGATTTCAAAAAAAGACTAAGAAAAATAATATATTGGCCATATTACATCTATAATAGAGAATAATATCAATAGAAAATGCATAATGGAAAGAAATTGTTTTTAAAAGGACGATGATAAATGACAGAGTAAACAATATTAGCTTCTTCAGGAAAAAATACCATGCTGTCCCAGCAGATAAAGCCACCCTACAGGAAATAGTGATGGAAAGAATAAGAGGGATGGGTGTTGGCATTTATAGTCTGCTATCTAAAGGCTACAGCGTGACAGGGAGACCTGTCTGATGGCTACTGGGTTTCTGCCACTAGAAGGTGTATTTTGTGCTTCAGACAGGCATATTTGAAAATTCAGCAACATGAAAATGTAGAAATGCATCCCGTGTTTTATGATGAGGGGAGCCCAGGCTCCACATTCTGCATCGACAGTGATGAAATGGGGCTTAGCTGTAATATTTAGTTTGCCTGTATATCTTTCACCGAGCTATGAAAGCTATTTCTGTCGCTTTAGTTATCGATGTCACCTTCCACAGTTCAGCTCCTGTAATGGCTTTCACGGGGGGGATAATCGTACAAAGGGCTGCACTCTTTGCATAAGTACATAGGGATGGAGGGAAATGCGGCAGTACAGGAGAGCAGAGAGCCCAGGGAGAGCTCTTATTGATTTCCTCTCACAAACTGCTGAACGCTGCGTGCAGGACTGAGCCCCTGGAGAAACCTGTCCTGCTGCATATTTATCACTGGCTTTGACGTCCCAGTGAGGGGTAGACAAAATCAGGGAGTGCTTGGAAAGGGCAAAGTGTTTGCTCCTCCTCCCCTCCCACGTGCAGGCAGCCCTGCTCCCCTCCGTCCTGTTAAACTGCAACAATGAAATAAAATAAAAGTAAAAAAACCTTTGCAAATGTCTTTGTGACTTTCAAAATTATGCATGATAGGGGAGGAAAGAAGTGTTTATATTTGAGTGTTAAGCTTTAAATGGAGGCTGGTGGTGGAAAGGTTGTGGTGGAGTGCTTGAGCAGCAAGGGCGATGCCTCCCGTTGGTCTGCCTTCACCCCACTCCCAGAGGCTCCCACCATCATCTGGGAGGAGAATTCCAGTGGCCAAGTAGACACTCCCTGTTTGGAGGGTGAGACCCCCAGTTGGTGTATATTCACACCAGCCAAAGTTTAAGGAAGAAAGAGTCATCTCCTGCTGAATTCCTCTGCAGGCTTCCCTGCCTGTCAGAGCTTAGGGGAGGCTGTCTGATGGCCTTTAAAGTGAAGGTCTCTCCTTTGGAGTTGCCTGAGGCAGTCATTGCATACCTCATACTTCCATGGGGCAGCACTGTGATGATTGGGAATCAGCTTGGCTTGTCTCCACACAGAGAAATGTGACAGCCCCACGTCCTTGCAAAGGATAGGATGTTTCCCTCTGAAATGTCAAGCTGTATAAGATTTAAAAAAAAACTTGGGGTTTTCTTTCCTCTTCCCCTTCTTCTCCCAATAAACATTCCTTAGGCTTTCTGTTTTCAACTGAAAATAGAGGGGTTTGTATTTGCTTTCCTCAGCTGGCAGAATGCTCTCTGACCAGCTGTACAATTTACACTAGATTGAGTAACATCAGAGTCTTGCCGAATTGGACTGAAACAAAAGTGCCATGGAGCACTGTTTGGTGTGACTTTGAAGCACAAGGAGAAATGTAAAGAGTTCTTCAGTACTTCAGTTCTACATATACTATATTTAAAGGGTTTCCTGTGTAAGTCTGCTGCTTTTAAAGCTACTTATAAAAACAAGCGAGGCTCCAATTTTAAATATCGGTGCACCAGTCAAATGTGGTGCTATGTGAAAATTTATTTGTATTTTTAAATTTGGTTGAAAATTGATGATGAAAGCAATGTTTGATGCATAATAAGCCTGTGGTTTTGCAAATATACAAAGAGTTTTGAACCAAGCTTTGTATTTATCTTGAAGTGGGATTAACTTTGCGGGGGGAAATAGGTCAGAAGACTCTGTATGCACAACCTGTGGGTAGACCATATCAGAAGTCCTCAGCTTGCAAGTGTTTGCTTTGGCTGTGGAGAGCTGTTGGAGAGTCTGGATCATACTCTCAGTTATCACTACCAGCTTTCAGCGAGGAACACGTGGTGCTTCTGTACACAATTATGTGTCTGTTCCATAAAACACGTTTCCTAGCCTTGAGGAAGGTGCTTTTTCTTGCTTTCAAACCTCATGAATGAGGGGCAGCCTTTTAATTACACATACTCTACTTTTCTATTATATTTACCCTAGTGCCTTTAGTAATAACATCTACTTTTCAGTAGCTTAAGGCCTGTATTTTCATGGATTTTCTACTGTTGTGTAAGCCCTGTCTCTTCAGCAAGGGAAGATATCTACTGTCCTCTGCCAATGCTGATGCAGAAAGGACAGGACAAAACTGGGTGCAGGTGCTAGAGAAACCTAGGAAAATGAATCTGAAGAATCCCTTGACCCACATGGTCATCTGGCTTCCTTCCTGAGAGGACATTTCCCCATAGACATGTATTAAGTATGGTTTCTTTATGTTTGAACTGTGTAAGGTGTAAGAGGAGACATGATAGTGTTACAGACATAATGAGCACAAGATCTGCTTTGACTTAGAGTTCTTATTTCGTGAAGTTCCTGTAGGATTTTTTTTTAATTACATTTGAAGGGGACATTAAAAAGATTAAAAAGCTTAGAGGAAAGTAATGGACAGGGGAGTGGAGTAAGTATTTTGTAGACTTTTCTTGTTACTCATCTGTTGTGTAGATACTTTGGGCTGTGGGGTACTGCATGTGATTGCCTGTGTATTTCTTCCAGTCCTAGTATGCCATGTTTTTTCCTATCTAATAAAAAGGAATACTTAATATAATAATTACATTGCAATTTCTTTTAATTCATTTATTTTTGAATGGACAGTAGATTTGGAGCACAAATGTCTTTGTGGTCAGTAGGAAAAGAAACATTAAATTTCACAAGCCGTGCTTGGTACAAGAAAGAATAAATTCAATAGTCATGTTACTGTAAGTATAACTTTTAAGAATACACTTGTTTGCTTATTTACAGACCTAGGCAGCCATAAATTGAGCAATGCTATGCAACACCCAACATAAATATAATAAACATGCACACAAAAAATGGTCTGAAAATAGGGATAGAAATTTGAGAGAAGTGATATATATGCAAATACAACAGCATTGTCCTGCTATAATGAAGTATTGTCATATAGAGTGAAGAAGTGTATTGCTACCACTTTCCCAACAATCTTCATTCCTAATCAGTCTAAAGACATATATGCAGCTGCCAACTTGATGAAATAAATATTTGCAATGCTTTTATATAGTTACTCCAAGGAAAAGCTTTTTATTGCAATGTGGGGAAGGAAGGGCGGTAAGTTCTGAGCCACCATTTTAATAATTTTATTTTTCAGTATAGAAAGTGTGGATAAATTTTACAGTGTTGCTATCTGAAAAATGCAGACTTGTGCTTTTGAGTGTCACCGGTAAAGCAGTAGGGTAAAGAGAACAAAGAAGATCAAAGAGAAGTGAGAGAGTTTATTTCAAAGGCATCCATAAAAATAGTGGGGTTTTAAAATTTTATTAACAATGACCTGAACTAAGCTTAACTAATTTGGGTCTCAATCTTGAAAATAATTTCATGCATGCTTAACCTCAATCATGTTTGTTGTCAACTAATTACCTCTGTTTACAAACTATTAAGCGTAGAATGTTTGCAAAATGAGCACAATAGAAAAACTGATAAAAACCACAGATATGCTAATGTGAAAAATCAGGCAGCCACAGAAAGTATAAATATTATTTCACCTTTTAGTAATTGGAAATTCAAGAGACATTAATTCCATGTCTTTTCAGCTACTGTTGAATTTGATGAAACCTCCTTTTCACCTGAAGGGATGAACTAAAAATAACCAAACAACCCAATTGGTAGTTGATGGAAGAATACTGAACTTCAGTGAACATTGCAGTAAATTATTGAGACCAAGTAGATTTTTGGCTTGAGACCAAAAGTTGTTTGGTTTGGCAAGAGTTTTTACTGGTGCTTGGCTTATTACTGGCTATTTGAATATATATTACATTAAAGTAATGAAAATAATTCAGGTACCACACACAAAAAGATTAAGTAGCAGCAGGGCAGTTAACTATTACGAAGAATTCATAGCAATGCTCAGTAAATCAAAGCACTGGCATTTAAAATCCAAGGCAGAAATCTTGAGCTGTGACTGCTAAAATAATACTTGTTTAAATCAGTTTTGCACAAATAAAGTTTTAAAATTTAAAGATAACCCAGATGAAAGAACAGAACCAAAGATGGCAGTTCTCGTCCATGTGGTACCTTCTTGCAAATGGAGAACAGATTTCTTTCTGGGGTGGGGTGTGTACTATGTGTGGATGCTGTACAACAAAACAGTAACTGGAGAACAGAGGCACTGTATGTTTTGCCTGTGAGTGATTGACCTCTGTGGAAGTCATGCATGTTAAACTGCAGATGCAAGTGCATAATGCATGTCAATGCTGTTCGGTGGCGCTGCTGGTGCTGCCACACGGCTCTGACAGGCGCCCGCCCGGGTCTGTGTTCTTTCCACATTTCTATCCTGCAGGTTAACTTGTTTTCTGTTGATTTGCTTGGTGGGCAAGAGCTGTATTGAAAAGACCTTTCACCTGGAAGTGAGTTTAAGGTGCTGTTTTAAGTAGGTTTTGGTGCATGCTGTGTCACGTATCAGGACATTTGTCATGATAGTTCACGAGGCCTTCTGAGCAGAGCCAGCTGTAGAGGCAAGTGGCCTTTATGGGATACCTGGAAATTAAGCATTTCCTCTGCATATATGTTCATCTACTTTGTTTCCTTCTCGAACTGAATGAACACAAATTTAAATTCTCACAAATTTGCAGCTTTTGTATGATTTCAGTACAGAATCCAGACACAGCACTGTTTGAATAAATCAGATTTGGACTTGTCAGAAAAGGTCTGCAAACCTTCGGTTAGCCTTGCCTCAGTTTTGCGTTCATCAGTGTCAATCCAAATGATGTAAGAGAGGTTTTGGTTGTTGTTGAAAAGGATTCCCGTGAGTTTTATTTCTACTGAATTAATGCCTGGTGTACATGGGAGCTGAATTAAAGCAATCACCTCTTCTTGCTGCGTTGCCCCTTCTTTGATGGACTTGCCCCTTAGGCCACTGACTTTTACCTGCCTCTGGTACCTCTCAAATGGGGAAAGCAAAGGCAACACATCCAGGAAAAGTAAAAGCAAATATAAGACATGCAGATATAATTTATTTGGCATACAAATGGCAGTCTCGGAGTGTTCTTGCTAGTGCAAAGAACAAGGAAAAGCCAAAGGGCAGAAAAGTCATTACAGAAAGTGTGTGTTGATTCCCTGGTTCCTATCTCAGCTCCTGGAGAAGGTGTGACTCCTCTAACATGACCCAGGCTTTGGGTTACTGGATTTCAATGCCCACAGAGTTCTCTGTCATCTCATTTTCCAGTGGGCATTTCTGACAGTTGGAGATTCTTTTCTAAGGAAGATTTTGAAGGGAAAGGTGCTGTTTTTCCTACTCGTCTCCTCACCTGGTCTCTAAACAACACTGCAGGGAAGAAGCTGCGATCCTCATTCACTTTACTGTGCAATTCCTTTGTGCTCCATGGTGCAACTCCGCAAAGCTGCAACTGGGAGGGACCAGCACTGGCCAAATCCCACCAGTGATATCAGACGCTCACAGTGTGGCTGGGAGCTGGTGTTTTCTTTGTTTTCCCCATGCCCTCAGCAAAGGCAGCTGACCTGGACACTCCACAAGTTGACTGGGCTTCTGTTCGGGAAAGGTCGTGCTGACAATGGGCACACTGGGGCTCTGTCTCTGTGACAGGGAGGGAGAAACCTGTGTCGGGTCACAGGGAACTGTCAGTTTTGGGGTGATGAAGGCGCCTTTGTTTCCAAGAAGAAGCTGTTGTTTCTGCAGCCTGTGGCTCGAGGTTTCTCCTCGTGCATGATGGAGGGAGCTCTGTGCTCCTGCCGGGCTGTTTCCATCCCCCTGCTGTCATGTCCTCAGTTCCATGTGGGCTCTGGAGAAAGGGCCATCCTTCCTGGTTGCAGAAAGCGGCAAATTACACGTTGCCTTTGCTGAAGAGGGCCATTGTGTTCTGAGCTGGAAGTCACCCTGCTCAAATAAGCTTTAATTTCTCATAGGACCCTATTGTTCCCCTGTGGTAAAAGCTGCTGTGGGAAATTTCCATGATAACACTGTAAATCTGTACTCCCTTTTTCCTGGCACCGCCTGTGTGGCAAACACCAGCAGGAGCAGGGACTGTCCTGCTGGAGAGGGCTGACCATCTTCTGCCACGTGGCTCTTGGGTTCCTTTGGTCCTCCCTGGCCTGACAGTGGGATTATTTGTGCCTGTCTGTGTCTGTGTTTGCTGGTCTTCTTCCCCCAGTCACAGGGTGGGAACATGAGGCTGGACTGAAGGATGAGGAAAGAATTTTGTGTATATGTTTGATACCCCAGCACAAGGTACCCTGGGTAGTGCTGAGGGAGCAGAACCTGCTGCCTTGCCCCAAATGTCTGGTGGGAGTGAGCCCTGCCATCCCAATGTCCCTGCCCCGTGTCAGAGCCTGGCAGCTGGCACGGACAGCCCTGTGCCATAGCCCGTGCCCTGACCCTGACACTCAGTGCTGCAAACACTGCTGGAGACTGCTGTTCTACAGGCAGAGTGCACTAAACTTCTTATTTAATTTCAATTCCCAGCAGAACAACCACGTGGGCATGTGCAAGCACGCAGCAAAGGCACAGATCGATGTTTGCCTGGCTCGCTCGAAAGCCTTTGTGTGGGGCTCTGGTGAGGGCTCTGCCTTGCTGAGACCTCAGTTGTCACCGGGGGGAAGGCTTAATTCTGACTCCGTGGTCCTGTCTGTCTGCAGAAGGTTCTGGCAGGTGTGCAGTTATTCACCATGTAAAATTGCATCATGGGTTCCCATTTTAACACTTTATTGCAGTGAACCTGTTGTAAGAAGTGTTAATGACTATCTAAAATAGTTCTCCACCTTTTTTTCTATTATTTCATTAGTCTACAATATTTCTATTTGATTATTATTAGATATTTTTCTATCTAACAGATAAAGGGTTTGTTGTTTTTTTTTTCATTGCAATGAAAAGGCAGAAATTGCGTGGGCAAAATAATGTTTCTGAGACAACTCTGAGTCTGTAAGCTTCTATTTTAGTCTTGCACAGGAATGGGAGGAGGTCAGGCAATTTCTGAGGTGTCATGTAACTTCACATTTCTGAAACCATTGACTCAAGAAAGTTTGTTCAAAATACTTATTTTAATTATTTGCTTACCCAAATGTCTTTCTTTAGTAACTCCCCATTCTTTTTGATTCAGAGATGCAGAGAGAGAGGGTGTGAAACCTTTGCATGGTTTCACCTTTTGTTTCTTGGTAGATGTTAGTGGTGAGACATTTTGGAAATGCTTCACCAGTTTGTTTCTCAAGTGTAGGCTGGAAATCATATCTGATAAATGCATGGTCTCCATTTTAAACCCTCTAGACAAATATTTTTGTAATGCTTTATAGCTTTCTTTTGCCTACATAAAAACCTTATTCTTCCTGACTGTAACCTTGTTCCTGCTTTCTGGCATATTTTTGTTAAAATCTTAAATCCAGTGCAGCCTGGTAAATCACTCACTTTTTTAACAAGAAAACACATGACTGTGCTTTTAGGTTTCTATCTTCATTTTGCAAAACCGAACTCTCTTGAACTTGGCCACAGTTGTAGTTTTCATTTTACTTCTGTTGCCCACCCCTGTGGCTTTGTATTTGATGACTTCAAGTGAAACGTAAAAGAGGTTGGCGAACAATATCAATTGAAGCTATAAATTCTAGAAGTATTTCAAATATTTTTTTTTAATAGTTCTGCCCTCAACAACTCACAATGTGAGCACTGGCACAAGCAGCCAGATGCAGAGATACTTGAATTCGTGCATCATATGCAGGAATGGAGTATGTTTGCATGCAGGTGTGAAGTCTTGTGGACTTGTGGAAAAGCCATGTTGGTGGATTGTATAAAGCAACAGGGGAAGAATTCCTTTTCCTTGTCAGAGCTGCATTCTGAATCAGTGTTATGTTGTGAAGCCCCTCCTGCAGTCATTGCAGGACTCCATACTCTGCTTAGGATAATGGTACCTTCCCCAGTGTTGCCTGTTCAAAATCCAATATAGATTTTTTTGTTTAAGCAGCACCCTTTGTCTTCATCAGACATGGGACTACATTTGTCAGTGATCCTGTGTGTGAGCATTTCAAAGGTAGAATGCTACCCTGAGCCCTCCTGTAGCTGAGCAGGGAGGAAGAGAGGGTTTTCCAGACTGGTTACCCACTATGCAGGGAGTACTAAAGTTGATACAGGGGGTAAAAATATCACTTCTTTTTCCTTCTTTTTGTTCCAATCTTCTGACAAGTTCTTCGGGTGGTTTTCCCTCCAGAGTGGTCATTCTCCCTGTTCATGGGTGTGCTTTCAGAGGTGCTGCCATGGACAGAGACTTCCTCTGCAGACTTCAGGGGTTCTTTTAGAAGCCTCTTGAAATTTAAGCACTTGGTCCATTTTCCAACAAACTTAAAATCCTCAGCTGATTTTTATTTTTGTTTTAATGAGAGGGAAGAAAGACATGGACAGGGTACACAGGTAGCAGTAATAAAACCTGCAGATGATTCACCTTCCATTATTGCCCTATCAGTCTATTTGTGCACTCAGCAGAGGTGGTGAAAGCATTAAAGACATTCATTACATTGAAGTCTTTGACTGTCCTCACATCTTTGGTCATGCATGGAGAATGCAACCACTTCCATTTCATGCTGATGAAGTCTTCACATCAGCCAGTGTTTTATATACATGCAAATACCTACAATCAAGCCAATTATACACGAGTTGCACATTCAACCTCCTTTGTGGGGTGACCTGTCACAGCCGCCACGCTGATGCCGGCTGAAGCTGTCATGTGCTTTAGTGACTGGCAGTCACATGGGAAATGCTGGTTTTTAATTGAAAACTCATTTCTCAGAATTAGTACTGCAGTTCAAAAAGATTTCTTGTGCTTACTGGTGCATGTGTCTCACCTTCACAAGTCTTTGTTTCATGGATTAAATCAACTTCCTTCCGTTGACAATTGCGTAGGAAATAATTTTTTCCCGGAATATCTATTTTTTTAATTGAAAACTCAAAATAAGTAGGTCATACACAGCTCAGTGTTTAGAATGCTTATATATATATTTAAAAATACACTAAATAATTTAGTTATGAGGTAAGATGAAACACAAGATGTCAGGGGGAAAAAAAAAATCTCATTACCTGCAGTGTCAACCAGGGAAGCTTTGAATTGCTTGTCTTTTAAATTAGTATCCTGCAGCTTCAAGAATATGTTCATATATAGAATGAACATACTTGCTAGTTTAGGTCACAGATATAATGTGTGATTGGTATTTAATTTATATTGTCCTTCATTTGCCAAAAATACCCATGCTAATGCTTTACATGCATATAAACAATCACAACTGTATCAGGAATTCCTGTACCCAATTCATATGATTTGCCTACTTGCTTAGTGAAACAACTGTGTCCAAAATGACATGAATAGCTACATGTCCCTTCAACTTCTTACTTCTTGGGAGACTGAAATGTTGAATTACATCATCTCCAAGGAAAGGGGAGAAATTATTCCCTCATGGAGAAAACCTGGAGAAAAAAGACTGCTGTTTGTTTCTGCTCCTTCTTAAACTGTGTCCTGGCAGTTTGACATCAGTATCCACATAGCCATGTCACTCTTTTTTTTTTCACTGTGACCTAACACATGCTGACTGATAAGGAGAGATGATGGAAGAGGCCCCAGGTGACAACCTTCTCTTGCACTCCAAACAGTACCTGAGATCCACTTAGCATTGATTCAGCTGGTGTCCGCTGGGGGCCGCAGGCTTCTCAGTGCGACTCCCTGGTTGATGGTAGTTGATCTTTATCCATTTTAAGGAGAGTATGAGCCACAGCTCCGATGGGAAACCATAGTATCACCTTTTATCTGCTATTCATGATTATCTAGAAATCTCTGATATCTCCCAAAGGGAACACGTATTCGTAGACTTTCAGTATACAAAAGTGTTTCAACAGATCTGTTCACCCTCTCTATCTCCCCGATACATCCTCTTTAAGGTGAGGTGACAACCACTAAGTGTGATGCAGGATGGGGCTCACCATAAATTTATATGATGTTGTAGGGATGAGGTTTTCCATTCCCTCCTAAAGATTCCTACTATCTGTTTGATTTTAGCTTCTGGTTATTTCCAATTTCATTTCATAGGCTTAATCCAAATAATTCACACATTTTTCTCTTCTTACATTGCAGTAGGTGTATTATTATATAAAAGAGATGAAGAGAGATGATTTTTCATGTTGTTTTAATGTTCTTTTGCCTGACTTTGATGTTTACCACAGATCAGTATTTAACGTTACTGTCTATGGAGGAGACATTTAATTGCAGCCTCTCGGGACAGAGAGGAAAAGAAAGAGAGAGAAAGGACAGGTCCTTTCTTCTTTTCTTCAGAGAAGACGTGAATCTCTATCATGAATGAATCTGCTCCTATAGCTTTTCCTAGACAAAAACATGAGTGAGCTAGTAATGGTATGCAACTAACCTTGCCAGGACTACAGAAGTGCATTGTCAGATATTAATCAAAACGGTCATGTAGATTTTAAAGATAATCAGTGGGGCCCAAGGAATTGTCAGCCTCTGTACTTAAAAGAGATATACAGTCTCAGTCCAGCCAAAGTGAAGGTGTTTTTTAAGCCACCTTTTTTGCACATATGGAATAAGCTGTTTACCTAGCCTGGTGACCTATGAAAGCAAGAAAAGGGGAATGCAGAATCTATTTAATCATCTGAAGGGAAGAAAAACATCATGTTCTTAAGAATTTTCTACTTTTTTTTTTAAAGGGCAGTGTAATATTATGGGTAATACACTACCTGGAGATCTGCAATCAGTTCTCATCACTGCCATGGGCTGCCTACATGGCTTTAGGCAAGTCACGCTTATTTTATTTCTTCGTGTACTAAAATAAGTATAACAAAAGGATTTTGTACCATGATGCTGTTGATAATCACTCATTACTTTACATGGAAACATTTGCAATGGGATATTGCCACCGTCTTATACAGAACAGCAATGAGACTGATTCTGCTCTGTGGCCTCAAAGTGAAGGAGACAAGGGCTACTGCATATCAAACACTCCATCTGAATGGTAGGTGGGTGGACGCATGTGTGGAGCCTATAATTTCCAGGGCTTTTTCAATATTGGGTGGTATGTGCTTTGAGAAACAATTTCGTCAAAGTTCCATCTCTGTACCACATAGCAGGACCTATATATGCATGCAAATCCAAAACAGGGGAAATACTTTCTGTGTTAGTTGCTTTAGGAAGGCAAAATCTCAGACTGTTGCTTTGTAAAGTCATCCTTCTGCTGTGTTGCTTTCTGAAATAAATATATATAATTATTTGTAATGAAGTTTCCTCCTAAAAGAATGCTTTATTTTTGGGGTTTACTTATTATTTTTTTCTGAACTTCCCTCTTCTTTTTCTGGAGCAACTCAAAAAACTTTATGTTGACGGCTGATTTGCTGTCAGTTTACCTGTGATTTGATACCAGAGAGTTTGGGGGTAAATCATCTTCCTTGTTTTCCTTCTTATGAGATAAAATTGTGCTGAGTAACATGCCAAAGCCTTCTGCACCAGTTATCAAAGGTTTCATACATGGGTTTGTGAAGTATGTGGAAATATCTTTTCATTGCCTAGTGTTTCATTTACTTTATCTTACTAAATGCTTAATGGAAAGTGGACAAAACACTTCTGTTGTTAGGAAATGTGGGAGGGGAAGTTTGAGCTGTTCCCTTGTGTCACTGTGGTAAAATTCGGGGTATAAATCTCAGTATTCACTCTGGGACTGGAATTAGAATGCAGTAGTAGTTTCTGTTTTTTAGTAAGAATAACATAAAATTGCATAGAGAGACTTACACAGGAAAACTCATTCATGTCACAAAATTAAGTCACATTTTCCAAGCATGTGAGAATTATTTCTGTGGGAGCAAATTACAGATGCAAGTAACTACACAACAGTATTCAGAAAGCTGAGCTTTCAGAGGCTTTTTTTTGAGTCCATACTGGGATTGCTGCTTGTAAGAAACAGAGGCTGTAGCTGAAAGAAGAGGAAATGCAATACTAAATTAGGTCTGTATAAATGAGAACACAGGCAGCCTGCATGTTGCCCGATGTAACATTGCTTTGCAACCTCTTGAATTTTCATGAACAAGAGAGAAGTGTTGTTTACTGAGGTTCACAATCTGCAATCCATCTCCTTTGCTCTCCTGAACTCTCTACCCATGCAGCTCGTTTTTATCAGCCAGAACCAAAGACTTCATCCTGTGTCTTGACCCTCGTTTCTTGTGTTTAAGAAGGAAGCAGCAGCAGAGTTCTGCTCTTAATGTCTTAATATCTCAGCAGGGCCCAGAGTACAGTGGGAGTAGGCTGAAGGTTTTCTGCCTGTAGAGCTAAAAGAGAAGAGGTTGATGTTAAAAGGAGAAGCTCTAGGTATTTCAAATGCCATTTGGGTGCCAGGTTTACATCTAGGTCCCCCATGTCCCACCTTCCCTCCCTTTTCTAGAACACAAGGTAGTTTTGTTCCATTTTTCAGTTTACTATGGCTTTATATTTTTGACTTGCACAATGTCTGACACCTGTACCGGAGACTTTCCAGTATTATTTTACTCATTTCCAGGTATTATAACTAATGGATGATTTGATGATATATTTATATAGTTCTTATTTAAAATAAATATACAATAAAAAAATGTAATCCATTCTCCTATTATTTTCCACGCTCATCAGGTAGCCACTGCAGCCCATAGCTTTGCAGGAGGCTTAAGTTTTACCATATTCTGTTACTCCTGTGTTGGCAGGGTAGCCAGGTATTTAAGTAGCCAGCTTACCCAAGGATTTTTCTGGGATTTACCAGGTAGATTTGCTGAAAACTGTACAAACACACTTGGTGGGAGCAATACCTGGTGAATCCAATGCTGAAGATCCACCAGTGGATTAGCCATGCCCTGCAGTGAAGGGAGAGGACTACCAAAGTTCCTGCTTCAGGAGGCCAGATGAAGGGGAGAATGGGTCACAAGGCAGTCAGGTCACTGAAGTTCAGCTCTGTGTGAAAACCTTGTGATTGAAAGCAGTGCTTGCCTACAAGTTTGGATGTGGAAGTCCAGCTCCTGTGTTGTCGCATTAATAACATCTGTGGGATGCAGGGAGGCTCCAGCAGTGACATGGCAAATTGTTAGATAAAAGCCAGCAGTGCCATTTTCTGTAGGACAAAGAGATAATGTCAAGAAGGGAGGACTCTGTAAAGTTGTGGGTGGTATAGCCCTGAAGAAAGTGGATTGAATTTACTCTGATAGAAAAGAGAATTCACAAAATGATGAGGAAAGTATCAACAACATTTTGGAGGAGGAAAGGCAGTAGTGAGGTTCAGACAGATCTATGGTGAACAAAATTGCTGAACTGAATTTCAGGGATGCATATTTGGGTGTTATGTATTTCAGCCAAGGCCTGTGTCCCACTCTGTAATCTTCAGTTGTAGTGTTAAATACTTCGGCTGCATTAGGGCGGTGATTTCCCTTGGGAAATGAAGAATACCTTGCTGTATCCCCTTCTAATCATGCATAGCAAGTGTACCTTAATATCTCACGTATTTTCCTAGCTGGTGTCCTCCTGGTCTGCTATGAAAGAAATTAAGTAAGCCTCTTGATGTGCTCTGGGAGTGGGAGGGCAGCAAGTGCTGCTGCAGTACATCTGATATTCCCTACATGTACAAGCAGAAGTGAATCGTGGCCTTGGTGCACCTGGAAGAAACGTGGGCTTGTCTTTTGTTATGTTGAGGCCATGGCGAAGGTCATTCATCTGTCACATGGAAAAAAAGTTGTGATTGCTCTCCAGTGACTTCATTGATATGGTAAAAATGAATCCAATCACCTTTTTGATTAGGTGACCAAAAGACAAATAAGCTGAGCTGCTTTTTTTCCCCCCTGTAATTTCTTCATACATATGTATGCAGAGCGTAACTTCTGAAATAAAGCATTAATGCAGTGCCTGACTTTGCAAAAACTTCTGATTTTTGAAGGGGCTGTCTGACATACAGCTTGCAGAGGTTAAAGAGTAAAAATGTATACACAGCCTGATTTATAAAATTCAGGGAGAGTGTTTTTTCGTAGTGGAGGTACAAATGCTCTGTTTGCTATTATGCATTATTTATATTCCAGTGGTACTTAGAAGCTGCAGAGAAAAGTGCTCTTCCAGGCTCTGTGGGCCCTAATATGGCTCCAATAATGCACCTGAAACTACAGAACAGGTCAGCATTACACAGTGATGGTTCCTGAGTCTGAAGAAGTCAGCTTTGTAAATTAATATAATGTAGAAGACATTTCAGTGTTTGATCCTAGGAGCTGTTAGCTTTACAGAAGCTCTTTTGGCAGACGAGAACTTAATCTAATAAAAACAATTGTAGTCAATATATATTTTTCTTTAAATTTTGACTTGTTTCTGAGTTGTTCATGCTCCTTCCCTTACTCAATTATTACCAGCCGTGGCCCACTGGGTATTAAACATACCTACAGAGCCACTCCTGAATTACTCCAGATTTTTCTAAGCATCAGCCCGTTGTACCTGAACATGCCTGCAGTATATGTATATAAGCACAGTCCAAGTTACAGCTTTAACATGCTCTTGTATTTCAAACCCTTGCAGAATTTATGAGTCCCAGGAGTTTTATGATTGTATCATAATTGTGTGCAAAAGGAGCATCAGAAACCTTTACATAAGGCAAATGCTTAAATACCAGTGCAAATGCAAGTTGGAAAATAAAGGACTTTAGAGATTTCAGGAATTTATTCCTCCAGGTTACAGATTTCACACATATAGATATATAATTTCAAAGAAATAAAGAGAAGGTATTTAGAAGTATTTATACGTTGCCACTACCTTAACTGCTTTTTGGAGAAAAGTTATAGGGAAGGGCTTAGTAAGAGTGTGGTGCATGCACTGTTATTTTTCTTGTTGAAAGATTTGGAACAGAATCCTAACAAGAAACAAGTGGTAAAAGGATTCTTTTATTAACTAAAGTCTTCATTCTAACTTGAAGGAAGCAAAAACATATCTTTGACTTCATAATCCCTTCAACCCTCTTATTCTCCTGGGTTTAATATTTTCAAATAAGATAGGCTTAGGCTGAAGTGGATGTTCAAACCTTTCTGCTTCAATCCAGAGAGCATTTTGGAATAGCATAATGTTTGGCTGGAAAGATCCAAAGTTGTGCTGTCCAGAAGAAAATGTGGGTTTTACATCAGTAAGTAATTAGGCAGCCAAGGAAAAAAAGAGAGGAAATATAAAGCAGAAAAAACCCAACCAACCAGCAGAAAAACTCAGTTCTAATGACAACATAATGATGGATGGTACTGAAATTGCAAAGCATTATAAAGGAAAGCTTTTAGTAACATAAAAGTATATGTAATGTAGAAATAAATAATGCATATAATATATATTTTTTTATTATTATTATTTGGATATATGAGGTACTCCAAACATGTTCTGTTGGGATATGTGTGTCAGGGTGAATAATTTTTCTTTTTCTTTTAAACCCCTGACCTTGGACCACTCGAGTTTAAACCTTACTGTAAAATCAGATCTGTCAAATTTCCTCAGTTTCATGCAGCTAAATCTCTACTTTTGGGAGCTGTTAATATGTTGTAAAAATTCACTTTGGGATAAAGGTTCATATTCAAGAGATTTTCTGGGTGGAAACAGTTGGGTTGGAAGAGAGATGTGAACATGTGTGTTGGTAGTTGGGGTACGTGGACAGCACTTCAAGGACTGGTGTTTGGGAGCCATGGACTGGGAGCATTGGGAAGCCCCGTGTTGGAGCACGATCCAAGTGTTTCTCCCTTCACTGCCCACTGTCTTGCCTTACCCATGGGAGAGCTGGCTGTGACTGTGGTAGCAGGGCAAGAATGATGAACGGCATGGAAAAAACCTGTATCTGAAGACTCTTGGAAATCTGGAATTAATTACCTTGCAAGGAGCCAAATTAGAAGGAACTGACAAAAGTGTGTTAAATAATGAACGCTGCAGAGAAGGTATGTCATGAACTTTTCATGGCAGAGGGTAGGGGGATATTTAATTAACTTAAAAGTTGGCAAATTCACATTGAGTGTAATTACATTGTGGAATTAATTCTTCGTTGAAGCTTATTGAGGCCAAGACTTCAGCCAAGACTTCAGCAAGGCTGAAAGCAAGATTCCAGTTTTCTCTGGAAGTCCTCTGAGCTGTGGCAGTGGTTTTTTGCAGTGTTGCGCTCTGAGGTTTAGGTCAGTCTCTAACAGCTTTTCATCTAATGACACCATGAGGAGAAGGAGGATAGATTATTTACATTTTCTGTTTCAAACTTTTTACCTTACTATGACCTGTAAGTGATTGTATGTGCTGAAAGACATGGAAGATCATTGGAAGAGATCCAGTGTGACCATTTCTCTGTTTCTGACGCTGGATGGGATCCAGTGGGATCATTCCTGTGTGTCTCACACTCTTCCAACCATAAAAATTAATACCTACCTCTTCAGACATCCAAAGCATGATGTCATTAGAGAAGTGGCAAAAGCCATTAGTTGTTTTCAGGAGGACACAAAGATGCTGTATCTTTCCATCTTAAGTGTACAGGTTTTCAGATGTCAGCCCCAGCCATGGAAAGCCTTTAGCTGGACTTAGCTGATCCAGGAGGATGTTAGGATGAGCAGTATCTGAGATTGCAGATGATTAATAAATGTAAATCAAAAAAAGCTGATAAGACTGGTGAGGCTTAAACAGCAAAGGGGTGAATAAAGACCTTTGCAGTGCAGCTCTAAGGTCAGCAGGTCTAAGTGAGGCTGGCCAGTGCAGGTGGTGTGTGGACACCCAAGACCTGAAAGCAGAGCCAGGCAACTGATTATTTGCAAGGCAGAAATGAATGAAGATCACTGAAAATGTGATTCTGGCACAGCCTTACAGTATCAGAGTCCACTGGAAAGAAGAGACGAATGAGTAAAATATCAAGTCTGGGTAAGAAATAAGCAGGAGAAAATGAAAACATGGTTTGTGCTTAGTGTTTCAGGTTTATCGAGTTTTATCTTAAGTGTTACCTGGTCCACCAGCTGCTCTGACTGCTGTATTCCTCTGCTGATGTGGACTTACATCAGAGGCAGTCTGTTTGATGTGTGGATTTGCTTGTATAGGACAGCAAGCAAAAGTGCACCTTCAGCTGGTACTTCATCTGTGACTTCATTGTGTCTAAGTGGACAGTTGTCCACCCACGTTGGGCACTCGGACCAGCAGCGTTCTGCGGGCCAATCAGTTGTCTGAGGACACAGCTGCAGGACTGAGGGTCTTGGGTTGCAGTGTACGAACTCGAAGGCTGATAGCTGGTGTGTGTATGCTGGTCACATGCATTTCCCTCCAAAACGATCTGTGTGTATATGCTGTCTGAATTATGCTGAAAAGTCAATATTTTATGGATATTTACAAGAGGTTGTAAATCCTACCTTAATTCCTGATTTCTTAATTTCTTAAAATATGGCTACCTTCCCAGGCACTGCTGATCTTACTTCCCAGCTAGGACTTAATAACAGAGTATTAAATGAGGTCTCTTGTTGCTTTTCTGTGTGTTAAGTAATCTTTATTGGCACTTCTGAAGTATAACTTTATTATAAATGTAAAAGCAAATGGACTGCTGGGTTTTGTGAGGTGTCTTATTGTGTTCCTTTGGTCCTCAGGCTGGTCTGTTTGCTGATTTACCTACAGATCCACAAAATGAAGTTAGCCACAAAGGGTAATTCCTGCAAAACAGTGAATTAACAAATATTAGTGTTAATAATTAGTTAGCTGTCACCTCGGGACAACTGAAGAGCAGGAGCAGAAGAGTATCTGCTCTGACATATTGGTACAAACAGTCATTCATGGGCTTTCTCAAGAACTTGTTCTTCTAAACCACCAGTCCTGTCTGTGAAAGCCAAGCTCAAGTGCTGAAATTTGTCATTGGGGGAAATGGCCTTTGCTTATGCCTGCCTGTGGGAAAGACATTGCTGGTTTTGGCTTCTAGTACAGGTGAAAATGAGCCCTACTCAGTAAACTTTTACTTGCTTTTATTTTATTAAGTATAGTTATGATTTAATTCCAGCTTCTTTTCAAAAAGTACTCTATCTTACAGGAAAGAATGAAACAAAGATGTAAAATCAGTGGCTTCTTCTGGGTTGAAATACTTTATTATTTTTGAAATCTGCGAAAAAAAGCTACAGAAATCACAGAATAACCTCATTAACGTATGAAATAAATCATGAACTCAGAACTGAGGAAGAAAAGAAAATGTTTGCACATCTGGCTTACCACAGCAAATTTCCATATCTTGATCAAGAGTAGTTGTAAGCTGGAAATGGAGAAAAATAAAAAAGATGAGAGTATGGAGATCTGATTTTCCAGCTGCATGGAAGTGTGTGCCTCGAACCTAGCAGTGATTTGCAGATTTCCAAGTGCCATATTTCCCAGGCACTGGAGGGTAATGCCTCCTATGAGAACAGCTGCTTTGTGCTAACATCAGTATGAGCTGTCACATTAGGTCTGTAATAATGTCACAGACCTTTAGGAGCCTTCAGAGGTGCTACAGCAGGGAAGAAATGGAATTGTCAAATATTGTGAAACCTGTGCAGAACAGGGGCATTGATTTTGTCTTGAGGTAATTGAAGGTATGCAACTATTTTTCCTTTCAAGTTGTTTTGCAGACTTTAGAGAGTAGGATCTGAGTCAGCCCTTGGGTAATAGGAGTCCTTGAGTCAAAAGGATGCGTATTTCCAGTGCTTCATAAACACTTTGCCCACATAACAGGAGAACAGCGAGATGCTTTTGGGCTTTTCTGTTCCTTTAGTAACATGCTTGGAATTGAGTTGAGTAATCAGATGATGTTAATTCATCTTACTGTTTGAGGTCCTTGTGGAAAAATGACATGAATGCATCTTAGGTTATTTCTTTTAAAAGTGGAATTTCATTACTTTTGTCCATGCAGAAATACACTGGTGACAGTTTTCAAATGTGGTTTTTTACATAGAAAAGATGATCTGTGTATCTTATTAACAAGTATTGCAGTTCATGTATTGCAAAGGCCTTTAAATCGCTGCTCATTTTGTTGTATCTGGCTGTTGGATCAAATACACTGTCAACACAATGTATTTTAACGTATCAGCCTAAATTGCATTTGCAGGCTGTAAAATAAAGATTAATGTTTTTGATTTCTTGAGATCAGAGATAGATTTCATATACTTTGCATTACCAGGACAGCCTGATTCTAATGCTTATATTTGGAGGAAGATCGATTTGCTCTGTATACATCTTCTTTAGTTTTCAGGTTAAAAGTCTAAACTGAATTCTTTGAATTGCAAATTAATTGCAAGTGAATGTTTAAAGTGAATGTTTAGGTTTCTCATGTTAGTAGGAAAAGAAATACTTCCAGGAACTGTGCAGTTTGTGAAGCCTTTATCTTTTTAGAAACAGTTTGGGTAGTGTTTATTATATATTAATAACAATGGAAGAAAAAATTTGCTGAAATAGGCAACTAGATAATATCAGTGCTGGAATGCCCAAAACAAAAATGAAAGACAGGGAGGTAAATTTAAACTTGATAAAACACAACCTGAATTATCTTTGATAATTGTTATATGAGACTGGCCTGATCTTTTATTATGGTAGTTTACTTTTTTTAGACAAATGAAATTTGTCTACCAGGGGTCAAGAAAGCCTGTGGTATAGGGTTAAATGAAAAAGATTTATTTCAAGTTGAAAAGATGCAGATCTGTGAAAAAATATCAACAAAGGTAAAGAGGATACTATAACAGCTTGGAATTAAAAAAAAAAAAGGAGTATAGCTGAATTTAGTTCCAAATGAAACTCAGTTCTTTCCTGAGAGTGTTTGACATGCTCTCCTCTAGTACAGGGAACCGGACTCGGTGACCCAGAAGTTGCCATCTACTTGTCTGGCACTTTTTAAGACCTCCTGGAGGATAAGGTTAGTAAAATGGGAGGTCAATTTTTCGTCTAGTGAAAGTGAGCAGTGAGGTTTATGAATAAAAGTACAGCCTTTCCCTCCACAGTGCTTCTGCAGGGGAGGCATCACTTTTGAGTTGCTCTGTTTATTCTGCAAGCAGCGTCTGTGGTCTGTTTGCCACTGACCTCCATTGGGACAGAAGTAAAATTCATGGGATCTGCTTTGGATCTGGTGTCTACTGTGCTAAAGTGAAATCTGAGGCTCAAAACTGTGAACAGATTTTCTTGGAAAGACAGCATCAGTGTGTGTGTACTACTGTGTCTAGCAGTAATAGCAGAATTACTTTTCAACTGTGTGAGAGATGGAAGAAGAGTAATACAATTTTCTGCCTGTTTTGGACTGTGGGAAATAGGTCAGACAATGTTGATCAGATTCATAAAATGTACCTGAATGCAACCTCTTGCTGTGTTCAAGTTGCAAGTGCTCTTCTGCTTAGTAAAACCTGTGATCCCAGGTAAAATAACAAGGGTCCACTGCAGCCATCTTAGCAAGAACGTAATTCAAAGCCAAGAAGAAATGCTGTAGAAAGAGGTGTGGGATTTTTTTAAATTTGTGTGATGTAGTCTATGCTTTGCACCATCTCCAGCCTGTCTCACAAAATAAAACTGGAGAAGATGCCTTCATGTATAAGAGCACGTGTAAGAGCACGTAAAACTAAGCTTCCTTTCTCCTCCCGATGAGATCTGAAGCAACATCTCACCTCTTAAGTAAATCCATCGATAACCTTCTTTTTCATGGGCATTCTAAGAAGGGAACTCTAAATGAAGTGGTTTTATTTTGCACAGAATAGTTAAAAATCTGCTGAGACAGAGGGCATGTGAGTAACTATTCAATGTTGTTGCTAGAGCGCTCATCACTCAGAGCAAGGGTGTTCGCTTCGGTCTGCTGTTCTTGCAAAGCGGGATGTTGGACTGGGTGTCTGAGGAGGTAGTTCCCTTTTGGATGCTTTTTAAATGATCTATACTTTAGGGTTTGGGTGGTTTTTTTTTTTTGAAGGAAACTAGTTATTTTACCTTTGTTGGAAAGCTTGAAAAAAGAACTGGAGTTACTGGGGACTGGAATGGAGGTAACAGAGATGCAGGTTAGGTTGTTTGGAGACTTTCCTGTAAGAATTTGGAGATTCATGGAGTCGTCACATAGCATCGTTCACATTAATTAGCCTTGGGCACTTTGAACTCGTGAGAGGGTTGGGTCTCAGCTGTTGGAAGTAGGAAAGCAGATGATGGGTATATCAGGCATTTGTGATTTTGTGATTGAGGGTGTCTAATTAAAAGTAGTAGGAAATAACATGTACCGGATTTAGTAATTAAGCACCTTAATGTAAAGGAAAAAATGTGAGTATTGTCATGGAAGGCATTTATGTTCCCTTCATAAAGAATTACTTGGGGTTTTTTGAATTCTTCAAAGTCTTATGTGTCATGTAAGAAAACATGGTGTACTAAAATTGTAAAAACCAGATTACTGAGCTCAGTGATCTCCCAAGTGATACATTTTTAAAGACATTATGGTCAGTCAGCATAGTTGTCACGGTAATTCAAGTCCCTGTTCACAACTACTTAAAACTCCTCAATATTCTTCCACAACCATTAGTGGCCTTCTAATTGTTTGAAAAGGAGTATTCCTGCTTTAGTTTCCTCATGGTAGTTAAGAAATCCAGGCTTTTCTGTCTTTGCATCCAGCTGTCAAAGGATGTGGAAATTTGCATTTGCATGAAGAGGGTGTTTTTTTTTTTTCTCCCAGAAGAGGTTCTATTTTTACAAAAACTGTGGGAAGAGATTTGGACATTTTGGCATTCTAATACTACAGTACAACTGCTCTAAATACCTATTTTTAAACCCAGCGTAATGTCTTTAACCCACATTAGGCTAAAATAACATTATTTTAGGCATTTTAGATAGAATCACTTCTATTATTGACTAGCATAACTAATATCAAACACCAAAGCTTTATGGTGAACCCAAGTCTAAAGGGAGAATGCTGCAATGTATCAGGGAAATGCCATTCTTTTCTTTTTTTCCAGTGTATGAAAATAGGAGTTCCGGATTTCGGTTCTGAATTGAAATTTGGGAAGAGATCTGCAGCCATACTGTGATGCATCAAAATACTGAAAACAAAATTACAGATGAAGGATTTAGAAATCTGTTGATTTTTGAAAGATTTTCCTTCTCTTCCGAGAAGACTAATCCGTTTGAATTTTTTTGGTCCAAAGTAGAGAAAAAATGGTTAAACATAAAGGTTTCAAGGAGGAGAGTTATTTTCATAGGCTGCTTCCTAAAGAAGTGGCAAAAATAAGAAATTTCCATATTAATGGATTTTATCATTGTACTTAGATATTGCAGGTTTTTCTTTTTGGAAAGCCTGGATATATTTTTCTACCCAGAGGAGCAAATATGCATACAGTCTGGTTTGGATAATGTATTCTCAATTTTGTTTCATACATCTATTATATGTTCCTCCTTTAGGATTCCTCCTCCTCCTCTTGTATTTTTTTTTCCAAGACATTTCCAGGGCTGTGAAAAAATCAGGACACAAATTTGCAGTACTCAGCGCAGCATTTATGGAAATGTCTGATTTGCTCTGAACTGTAAATTCTAAATAATGATAAGTGGAATTACTGCTATAATTATCTTTCTGTAGGGAACATTTCTAACTTGAAATATAAAGCCTGTCTATTAAATAACGTTTATCAGGAATGTTTCCTTAGGCATACTTTTCAGAATTGTATTTTATTTTTATCTTGAGCAAGATCTGACTCTGCACCGTTTGTGTTAGAGACAGGGAGAATAACTAGAACAGGCAAATGCCTCATGGGCAACAGGAAAGCCAGTGGAGAGATGAAAGATGAGCTTCCAGCAGCTGCAGAAAGGATATACACTTCAAGGGTGCCCCATAAGCCTTATAAAGCAATAAAGGAAGGAAAACAACATTATGAAGGGTCCTAACAGTCATAAAATTCCAAAAATGGCAAGGATTGCTTTCATTATATAAAGTGTTCGTTAAAGCTTTAAATAATGAAATAAACTCTTGACACTGAGAATGGAAACCTTCACTGTTCAACCGGCCTCTGTTTACTTTACAATAATCCAGGCCATAAAAGTAGTGCCACGCAAATTCCCCGTTCCGGGGGAGCTCCGGGATGCCCGGGGACCACACAGTTCTCTGGCTTCAAAGGAGCGGGGTCTCCAGCAGCACGCCCGGCTCCTGGCCCGCGGCCACGCCGCTGGCAGCCAGCGCTGCTCCCAGCCCAGCCAAAGCAGAGAAAGTCTGAGTCAGAAAATCCCCAGGATTGTTTTAATTGGCTTAAATTAGGTGTTGCGGGGTTCCTTTTTGGGCAGGTTTTTTTATGGTGTTTTTTTTTTTTTTCTTTCTTTTTTTTTTTTTTCTTTCTTTTGAAGCCCAGGAGTCATTTTGGGTATTGGGAAAAATGTGCTGAAGACTTTGGGACCAGAAAATAAGTGGGGAAACTCATTATGGGAGTCTTCTGGGATTCAAGGTGGACATTCAGATGTCTCCTATATAAAATTATTTATTGCTCCCATACTTGTTTAAAAATGTAGAATTTGAAATAAAATTAAGAACTTGGCAGGTTATACAGCAGATATTTAATTTGCCTATCAAAAGAATGGGAAGAAAATATTTTGAACAGGAATACCTTCAAAATTCAGAAGACCTTGTATCTCTTATTTCAGCCGTGTTAAAATAGTTTACCTTTTCTGTTAATAGCATAATCTGTTCAAATATTTTCTCCTGAATTAGAACCCTCTTTAGAAAACATTGTAAGCTTCCCTGTGTACACATGGAGCGCTCTTCCTTATCAGTCACTGAATTCAGCCATTTTCTGCTTTGCTTGCAACAAACAGGAACAAAATGTATCCTTGGGGGAAAAAAAAGAATTCAGCTATAGGTGGGTAAAATTTTCATTGAAGCCTTTAAGCTACAGCACACTCCCCTTAAAGGCACTTGAGCAGTTCTGTAATTTATGGCACTGGTTGCAGTGAAAGTGTGGGATCCCATAAATTTTTCTGCCCACTGCCATAGTTTACCATTTGTTTCTTCATCCCAGTTCTGAGTAGTTTTCTAAGCTGCTGCTGTGGTTAAACATCATTTTTAAAAGACACTGGAAAAGAAAATGACTTATGAGATATATTTTTGTTTTCTTGTACATGTTACTTGAGATATATTTGTGCAATTTTGATATCTCTGTACTTGCACCATCCAAAATGAAATCCTTTGTCTCATGGCATATTTTTGGGAGACCAGACGGGGAGACTGTCTGCATCATGAGTGGGAGAAGTAAATGACTCACAGTTCTCCTTATGAGAAGCTTTGTTTCATTCAAATCCCTCTTGCCAAGATGCTGACACTGAATTTGAGTCATCAGCAATAAACAAGTCGTACAGAAAATTGAATCTTTAGAGGGCAGAAAATCATGGGCAAAGGAAAGGCACTCACCGGCGAGCTCTGTGTTAGTCTGTGCTTGAGAGGAGTTATTGATTGCATTATTTCCCGTGGTGGATTTTTCCATAAGTGCCTTAAACTAATTCAAAGTCCCAGCCTGGAATTTCATTTCAAAACATGCATGTGTAGTGAAAACTGCAGCATTGGTCAGGTTTCAAGATCACGGAGTGCAAAATTGAGTTTTCACCGCACTAATCAAGGTGATTTGGTCCCTGGTTTCATCAAGAGCTTTTTACCTGTGCTGTGTCCTAAAGGGCTGACATCAGTAAGAATTGTAGGCATCTTTCAGGAAAAAGGAAAGATTTGCTGAAATTTATCTTGCGTTGGGTTTTGTTTAGGATTTGTTTCTCCTGTATTGTGCAATAATCTTGAATAAATGTACTTCATGTATCATGGGAACAGTTCATCAGGACTGGACATGTTTGTTTTCAGGAAGTGATAATAGACCAGCCAATTGATATTTGAATTGAAAATGAAACTTTTGTACTATATCAACTGTTAAGAATTTTACTTTCATGAAAATAGCACAGCCCCTTATTTGTCTTGGTACCAGTGTTTCTAATCACTCTCAGCTTTTAAAGTGCAAATGCTTTCAAGAAGGGTGGTAATGCACAGATATTTTTCATGAGGAAGTATTTTCACATTTAATAACCTTCAACAAAACACTAAAAAGTCAATATTAATTACAAAATGTGCCTTTTTATTATTTTCATTTAAAGATGTGATTCAGTGTAGGACATGACATATACATGGATGGAGCTGACTCATGGAGGGGCCAGGAAAGGGGTAGGATAATGGGGATGACTTCAACATTTACAGGCATTTCTTACCCCTCAAAGTGTCTTGTAGAACGTGGAGTATCCCAAGGGGCTCTCTGTTACCTAACATTCCATCCTTACTCATGACAAGTGTGTGTGCTGTGGTTACATTGCTCTGAGCCGCCTGCCCCAGCTTTAGACTGTTGTCTTTGTAACGAGGCAAAAATCCAGCACTGCTGAAGGAAAGAGGAAAATCCAGGAAATTTTTTCAAATCAAACGCAGGGTATAATGCAAACAGTAACAGTTGTGATGAGCACAGTCGAATGAACTTACACTACAGCGCGGCTTTGCTAAATATAGCTGCAGAATACTTGTTGTCTGCGGGCGCTGGTGTCAGAGAGCATTGCCATCCGCAACGCGGGAAGCTGCAGAAACGGGCACAAATCACAAATAAAAGACATGGCAGTAGGATTAGACTTCCAGAGCCCCAGTCTTGTACTCAGCTTGACCGGGCAACCTTCCTTTTCGGAGGGCTGGATGGTCTTTCATTTGTGCTGTCCCTTTCATTGCAAAAGTGGCATTTTCCCTATCGTGCCTGGAGAGATTCTGGAAGTCTAGAAATAAGAAATGAGCTTGTTTTGGTGAAAGAGGGTCAGTGTACTGCATGCCTGTTGTTCAGCAGTCCTTGACAACTGATTTTAAATATGGATGGGGAAAAAATCGGGGTAACTCACTGTTGGTCACTTCAGATCTCTCAGGCTTGTGCTTTGCTCCCCCCCGCTGACCCTCAGACACAGTACATCCCAGGATATACACCTATGGCCTTCCACGGTGGAAACCTGTCGAATCACCAGTGGAGGTGAGGAGGGAAAGAGAGCATGTCCAGGGGAAAAAAATCTGGAGAGTGCTGATGTAAACAGGAGGCTGAGATCCCTGGGTGCAGTGAAGTGGGAGGGAGTGAGGAGGAGGGGGGGCTGGGGACCAGCTGTGGGATGAAGCTGAGAAGCAGCAGAGCTGGACAGAGCACTTGGGAGCAGAGCCAGGGCCAGGGCATGGGGAAAGAGCCATGGGAGAAGGCAGGCAGACAGAGCAGAGGTTTGCAGGGAGCTGCTAAAGGGGGTGCCACCCTTCAGCTGCCTGACATTATGTGATGGTGTTTGTCACAGGGAGACCCATCCCCAGAGTGCCCTGCAGCCATGTGCTCCCTCTGCTCCTGCACGTCTTTGATGCCATCATCCCTCCATCCACGGTCTGGCATTTTTGCTTTAACCCACTGCCAACCTTGTCCCCTGCTCATTCCAGCCTGCCTTCTTGAGCTGTTTCTGTACAGCATGGCAGCCTGCTTTGGAAATGCCACACAAAAGCAGGCAAAGGTGTCATGAGAAGAAAGCTGGAGAGTGATGCAACAAGGAGATCTAAATTTGCAGGGGCTTTGGGGAGTGTGTTCTTGGGTAGAAAACCCAACTCATACTGTCTGCTCAAAGGATGTTGTGAGCGAGACCCTTTTCCCTCATAGAGACTGCTGGCTTTTCAAGAGGAGAAGAGTTAGTTAAAAACAGAAAGGTACCATAAATCCTCTCTTCTCAGGACAAGAAAGTCTTGTTCATGTCATCCTGTTGATATTCTCGAAAAGCTGAGCCTAAATTCAATATTTCACTGTGGAAGAACATGATCTAGGTGGACCTAACCGAGAAGGGGTTTGCTCCTCAGATGATAGTTGTAAAATTACTGCATTTGTTTGTAGGGGAAGGAAGGACATGGACCAAAGATCTTAATATTGTGTTGAGAAAACTGAGTGAATGGTGATTTATGGTAAGAGCAGAGTTTAAGCTCACTTGACTTTTGGTGAGCTGTGTTTAATATATATTAGGAGCTTGCACATTGAGTTCAACATAGCTTTGAAATTCCGTAGTTTAGCATATGTCATAATTAACTTTTAATGATTAATGAGCTATTGTTTCTAATAGGAAATCGGTCTACCTGAAAAAATACAAGCAAATATGAATACCATGAATCCTGATAAATAAAGCATGGTACTTCCCCAGACTGCATGGTACAGTTGAGTTACTTCCACCTCAAAGTGGTGATAGTGATGCTACAATGAAAATTGCAGTGATTTTGTATTTTGCTTTTTCATGTTTTATATAACTGGCTACCTGGCCAGTGATGGACATGATTGTAGAAAGTTTAGTGATAATTCCAAATTAATTTGCTATTTGCTCCTGGAAGTTGAAATATTTTAATATTAAATTGTCTCCAAACTTTTTGCTGGTGATCTTTTGGTGGAGCTGGTGGTCTGGGGAAGGAGTCACTATTGTTTCTGCTGAGAATGATTCTTTTATGGTGAACTTCAAAAGAGTGAGTCTGGATACCAGTTTGAATGAAAACTTATTATTGACAGGAGGTAACACTTGATTTTTATCTTTCCCGAATTGATGTAAAAGAAATTACTTGGTCTCGTAATTTCTTTCCATTAAGGGCAATATAGGTTTACAAACTAGGGAAAGAAACTTAGGGCAGGAGTGGGTGCACAGTTGCATGAACAATGTCTGGAATGTGTAGCTTGAGGTGCCGATTTGCATGTGTATGTACGACCATGGATGTGGAAGAGTAACCAGTAGTTAAGCACCTGCTGTTAATAGTTTCATGTCTAAAAAGGCGTTGCCGACTTGCACATAGCACAGTGGAGCTGTGGTTCTCCTTAGGATATCTCTGTTCTCCTAAAAGAGCAATAGTATAATAAGAAAACAAGATTTTTACTCAAATGAAAATATGTCTGGAATGGGTGAGAATTCGGTGTTGATGAGCACGGGAGGTCAATAGTAATTTGTTTAGTAACACTTTAAAAGGAAAAATTGTTCATATTTTGTAATTTTCAAATAGAAGCAAACACATTTTTTTCATTTAAACATTTCAGTGAAGTGGGTATCTATCATTACTGTCTGGTTTGTGAGAAGCTGATGATTACAATGGAGAGGGAGCTTGTTTCACTACTTTGAACACGCGCCAGGAGTGTTCAAAATGGGAAGAAATGTGCTTAAGGAGTCAGTGGGTTTGAACTTTAAAGGCTTAGGACCTCTTCCAAGTCTGCCACTTCTTCCCTGTGTAAATATGGAAATGTTATCATTCAAAGTGCTTCACTCTCGCTTTCCTCACTTAAAAACACAGATATTTTAGCTGTCTTCTTTTGTAGAGCAGTGTGAGATATCGTAGTGAAGAGGATAGGTGTTATTTTAAGCACCGTTTTTTAACCAGAGGTGAGAGGTTGGCTCAGGACACTGATAGAGAGGTTTGGAGGATTTGCCTCCTTATTTCTTACTGGAACCATTCCCAAGAAAAGGTTCTTCAGCAAGGAGCAACATTTGAAGATGTTTTTATGCAGTTATTGATTTCAGACCAGCCCACAGAAAGCACTATCTAGACATTGGTGCTAATTTACCATCCATTTAGCAAAGCAGCTGGGATTGAAATGAGTGTGTTGTTCTCTTGGAAAATGGTGTCCTTAGGTAAAGGTTGAGCATAGGGATGGAAGAGCATGAACAGGCACCAGTTGCTATATCTATCTGGACATTAGTGCCAAAGCTGCTCAACTTTTTGTGGTTTCCACCCTTCTAAGCCCTCAAATTTTACAAACTTAGGAGTCCAGTGGTGCAACTGAACTTCAGCTGCATGATGAGTCTCAGAATAGCAGATAGGCTTATTGTAAGGGCAGGCAATAGTGTTATTTAAAAAAATCTTATAATTGTAAAATTAGCATGCTTCTTTGTGTCTGAAGTAGCTTATATTCAACACAAGCATAAATGCATGTATAAAATTCAGTATCCAGCTCCAGAGCCAGGACTCTATCCCAGCCTTGATGCCAAACCTCTCCTGAATCTAATAAGACTAAAAGTATATGTTTTGTTGTACATGACTATTTACTCATCCTTTTCTGTCATAAAACTTTTACAGAAAAATATTTTTTAATCTTTACATTTAAAAAGCCCCAACACAACTTACCTGGGGAAACTGGAGACACAGTGAAGTGTAATTTTAACTGAACTTAGGAAATACAAACATGTCTCTCCAAATTTTTTTTTTGAGTGTAAGTGGAAAGCCAGACAAAGTCTTTATGGTACTGTTTTCTAGTGGATCTGTGGTAATTTGTTTTGTTTTGGTTTTGTTCCTCTCAGTACTGTTTAGAAATTAGCTAAAACATTTATATTGCCAAGATGATATAGCAGCAGTTTCAAGTCTTTTGTGCCTCACATGCTTGATTAGAAAAATCCCATTAATGATGGAAAATGCTAATCAGTGATGTGTTTTGCCAGCAGGCCCACACATTCTATATAATCCATTGTTTATTAACCTAATGAAGGTCATTGTAGCTTTTGAAAGCTTGTGTGACAGCGCATCAAAATGGTTTTAAAACTCTGTGCTGCTGGACTTCGGTGCTGGAATAAGTCAAAGCTGGGTATTTACTTGTCAGAATGGCTCCGGCGTAAATGATCATACTGTGCTTTTCATTTGTTCATTATAATTGTCACGACAGACAAACAGTGCAGTGGTGGCTAAGCTGATCGTGCTGCCATTAAGCAGCTAGACACTGTCTTTATCCACATCTTATTGATTTTCCTTGTCTTTTCTTGACAGGTGACATCACACAGAAAGGATATGAAAAGAAGAGATCAAAATTAATTGGGGCCTACCTGCCACAGCCTCCTGGTACGTATATCTGTGCTTGCGATATATGAAGATGTCAAGTGTACTGATAGTTGCCACTGTAAAAATCTGCATCTCTGAAGAAATATATGTGGCAGAAACACAGCTATTGTTATGCAGAATAAGTTTATTCCATCCATTTTATGTGTATTTTTATATATATGTCTGCTTTAATGTGTGTGTACAATATTTTACATACGTTGGTGTGGGTTTGGCAGTCATGTCTGGAAAACCAAATCAGCCCAGGCTTGCTAGAGAGGCATTGTTTGTTGGGAAGGAATGCAGAGGAAAACATGATGCCCTAACTCATTAACATCTCAGCCAAGTAAAGTTTTCTGAACAGAGATATACACAAGAGTGGAAGAGAACTTTGGATCTTTGTACTTTCGTCCATTTCTGGGTTTCCTACCCAAGTCTCACTTTGGAAGACCCTAGAGAGACCAGCAACATCCCTAGAGCCCAGCTTGACCTCTGGCGTGTGAGCAACTGACCTTTCATACATACCTGGTCTCAGCACTGAGGGATGGGGTGCATGTACTTGCCCAAAAGGTGTAAAAATATCTTCATACTATATTTAATAATGTATTGCTTTATTGAATTTATTTCATATATATGTACAAGAACATTCAGAGTTCTTTCACTCTTCTGAGGCACTGGATCATGAAGTTGACTATGGAGTTGGAGATATTGGAGATATCTGTTCTGTCTTGGCCTCAGAGGAGTGTGTTCACCTGCTCCTGTCATCTCACTGACCTTAAGGAGGCTCCACTTGGGCTTGGCTATCCTCTGAGCCCTGTTTTTCTTGCAGGCCTCGGAACTAGTTTCCTCCTCATTTTACAAAATCTTTCCTTTGTGGTGGAATTGATGGGGTTCTCATGTGCTCATGTGTGAAGACACTGCCTTGTTCACTTCTTCAGGTTTATATCTAATGTCTAGCTCCATAGCAGAATGCTGGTTTTGTGCCTTTGGATTTCACTTGGTCTGCTCCAGTGCTGGGAACTCCACAAAAGAGATCAGTGTTACAGACACCTCTGTTTTCTGAAGTGATACAGCCTGTTTGGAGGGTGTCTGTGACATTTCCTTACCACTGGGAGCCATTAGAGAATGAAAGAAATCAAATCAACAGAATTACAATACCAGAGGTTCAGTTTATTAAATTTCTGGGTATTTAGTGATCTAACCAGACTATCAGACATGCAGTAGTCTTCACAGTTTGTTCTCATGAGACTTGCTTAGGTTTACTGAGTTGTGGAGAGACTGTTGCTTCACAATAATCTTCAATGCAGCAGTATTTGGTACCAGTATTTGTTTATTTGGTTTGTTGTGACTTTCGTTTCTTCACACAAGCAAGTAGAGCTGTTTCTCCAGAAAGCTCATAGTTGTCTGGTCCAACTGTACCCTTGGCTGAAACAGCTGGGGATTCATCACATGTGTAATGATGAAAGAGAGAACATGGAGAATCCTCAAGGATTTACCTTTCAAGGTCTCTATTGTGATATTAAAGTTTTCCAGTGTAAGGAGAAGCAGAGGGATCTCTGTAAGCCAGGTTTATAGTGGGATCCATTCAATAATTTGAAGAGGTCCCAATTGAGGATGTAGCCGATTTAGGGCTGCTTTAAAGGTGGGATGAAATGGAGTGAACATTTTCTTCTCAACCACTTAGCAGAAAATCATGCACTAGGAATCTGGGATACAGATAAGTGAAGGAAGATTATAATAGGAACAAGAGGAAAAGTATTGCAATATTGTCCACTGTTTTCTTTTAAATACATTAAGCTCAGTTGTTAAGCTAATGGCTAAATGAATTATTTTATTATCGTGGAAGACACTGCTTCTACTGTATTAAAGTATTTTTCTCCAGAAACAGATATTATTTGTGCTTGGGTCTTTGCTGTCTTTGTACTTTTTTGTTTGTTTTGTTATGTTACCTTTTGGAGAAAATTTGAAAAAGTTCAATTTTATATTCTCCTTCTAAGACTTTACTCATCTGAATGGCTTGAGGTGCCTGCTCACTAAGAAGGGGGAGATGAATTCTTTCCAAGAAGAAATAGGATAACAAAACAGATGCTGCCTTTTATAAGCCTCTGTTAGTATCTCAACAATCACATATGTGACCAACCAATCATTTTTTTTTTTTCCTTTTGTATCCTGTTTTGGTGGGGAATGCAAGAATTTATGAGCTTTGACAGACTTGGATCTTGCTCTTAGGAGGAAACAGAGGTTTTAGAGGTATTTTAAAACAGTATGGAAATGGACCTAACTCTTTTGCTGGGATTGGAGGCTTTGGGAAGGGGCAGGGATTTGCATTCTTTGACAGCATTCAACAAACTAAAGGAAATCCAAAGGCAGTTCCCCTCTGTTGGGACATCCTGCAGCTTTGCTAGCACTCCTAACGCCCATGTTGGCAGAGTGGAACACTGACCCGCGTTGGCTCCGTGAGTGTCCTGTGGTGTCTGTGCGTGCGTGTGCGTGTGTGCTCTACTGCATGGGGGCAGCAGCTCCACTCGTTGCTGTAACAAATGTAAAAAAACTAAACGTGAATTAATTAGTTTTTTTCAACTTGTTACAGCAGCGAATGGAGCTGCCGCGGTACGGTGTAGACTGCAACACAGTGAAGGAGCTGCCAGAAGAATGCTCCGCACTGCCAACATTGGTGTCTGTGACATCCGGGAAGCGGCCGCTAGAGAGAGAGCAGCCAGCACGGCAGGAAACCGGCCTCTCTTTTATTTTCGTTTTGGTGAGCACGATGAATGTATCTTTTCCAGTCCATATCTGTATATAACTGTGCCTCGTCTGGAAGCCTCTGCTAGACACCTACGCCAGTGTGATAAACATGGGGCTGCCAGTCGCAAGGCAGGACAACCAAAGGACAACATCTGGGAGGCCGTTGCTGACTTTTGTCTGCCTAAAAGTGACATGATGGGAAGGGAGAAGGAAGAGCTCTCCTTAGTAACATTTGAGCATAATAACATTTCTCTAGCTTCCATACCATGGATACTTTGGAGGAGGTTACATACAAGAAGCTGGTGAAACACAGGCAGGCGTGTGTTTTTAATTCCCATTTTGGCACTGCCTTTTCACAGGGCTCTGAGCAGGTCCAAGCTCACCAGATTCCGGAGGAAGCTGTAAAAATCTGAGCACCCCTCGTTCTGTGCTGTTTTCAAGGAGAGATCTTCACCTGAGCTCTGCTCACATCCAAACCATTCAGAAGCAGACTGAATTTTAAAAACAGGCATCAGGCATCAGGCTGGTAGAGCAGACTGGAGAAAGAACATCGTGCTGGGCTAGGTCTCTACAGTGTGGACTGGCAAGGCATGACCCCAGCCATGCCTGCATAGCCGTGCCCTTCCCAGGTACCCATCCTGCCTTCTGTGAGGTCCTGTGGCTGTTGGCAGGCATTCTGCTCTTACTACCTGTATTTGTAGCAAGGCTGCAGAGGATTCACAGCCCCTCAAGACACCAGATTTTCTCTTGCCAACCGTGAGGCGCGTGGAGGACATCACACTCTTGCCTCTGTGCTAGTCCACACTCGTACAGGCAGTCCAGATGTAGTGTAAGAGATGGCTAGAGGGAAGATTTGCAGTTCTCTCAGGACAAGACATACCTGTAAAAACATTATCTGTTTCAGAAACCTTTCTCCATTCATTCTCATACCAATTTGTCATAAGTCTACTGAGGAGATCCATATTAGATTCTGACTGTGTTTGTATTTCTCCTCTTATGTGGGAGCTCTAAGTCAGGTTCCCTCAGTCTGACATGATTAATTTCCACAAGATTTTTGCAAAATGGGAATGATTAAGTGTAAATTGCAATTTCAGGTTTAACAGTATTAATGATATGAAACCATGGAAGTGCTAAATGTAGGCAGTAGAAGGGTTGGCTATAGACATATATGAACACACACAGACATATAATAGTCTTTTTGTCATGCTTATTGAGATGTTATAACTTTAGAAAGGGAGAGCTGTTACTTTTTAGGCATGGGATTAATGAAAGATAAAACTGGGCAACCATGTGATTGATACCCCTCCAGTGATGTAGTTCACTGTTAGGCTCCCTGTTTCTAACAGGACAATCTCAGAGAGCATATTGTCACATGTGCTGTACAGCAAACGTGCAGTGAGTGACACACAAGGGATGTGGTGGATCCACTGCACATCCGCAGGCTGACTCTGCAGTGCATGCATAGTAGGCCTGACACATCCAGATGCTGCACAGACTGCACATATGCAAAGGACATTTGTACTGTTCCAGCCGGGCTGTCAAGCATCCAGAAATCCGGAACGGATGTGCCGCGTTTGGAAGTGTTAATGGGAGAAGGGGAAGGGAGAGCCCCCTTTTTCCTTTCGTTTAAGTCCCCACCTGCTTTAAGCCAGGGAGACAAAAGTACAACTTTGTTTTCTCAAAATGCTTTCTCAGGATGTCAGTTTGTAGCAGGAGATGTTCTATTCACAGAACAGTTTTTCTTTTTTTAGTGTGCCAGTGTGCCAGACATCTAAAAAAAATACTGAATTTGGACCTTTATATCTGTACATATATCCCACTCCCTCTTGTGCAGTGACCTTTCTCTTACTGCCTCTGTAGAGGAGGCATGACAGCCAAGAGCTGAAAGAATAACTATTTAAACAGACATTTATTTTAGAATAACTTTCTGAAGATTATCTTGATTCAATCGGTCAGTTCTGGGTAAGATAACATGGACAGCTGCATGCACGCTATTAAGAGAAACCCTCCTTAGAAGAAAATTAACTAAATTACCTGCATTCCCCATAAGCTGTGTTTTTGCCCAATTTGTTTCCAGTCTTTTTCCAGGAAATTTGATTATTCATTCACAGAACAGAGACAATGTTGTTATCAATTAAGCTTTGCTTCTAACAGCTTAGACATGGGTGGTTCATTCTCTCTTAATCAAGTGCTGTGTCTACACTAGATTGCTTTCTGTAATTTCCCATCATTGGTACCACCAGTGTAGCTCTATTTGTAGTGTAACCATGTAGACCAGTCATCAGTGCTTTATTTATTATGGCTAATAAATCTGTGAGATGCGGTGCTTAAAAGGCACCTGCTGCTCCTTTCGCAGGCCTAGAGACAGATCGCTGCACCTCCTGCTGCTGGAGCCCCAACAGCACCAGCGTGGGGACATTTCAAGCTACACAGTACAGAGAAGATAATACATTTGCACAGAAGATCCCTTTACCTTAAGAAGGAACAATTTTCTGTAGAATTACAGGAAGCAATTTCCAGAACCTCTGTCATTAGCATGACACGTATATTAATATATATCTGTAATGTGTGCATACATTTGCATATTTTTCTATGTGTTTGCGTGCATGCATTTGCTTTCTACTATTCCTGCTGCTAACCCTTTGGGCACTCCAAGTAAACTTGGTGATTACAATTTCATTTTCTCTTCCACAGACGTTATTTGGATTGCAACACTATTTGGATAGCAAAGAAATGTTTAAACAAAAGTTGATTCTGGAAATGAAAAAAATACCCTCATGTATTCATTTTATTAATACTAACAAGTATTCCTATCACATCTGCCTTACTAATTTTTAAAGATCTTATCAGGGATAACCATGATGGGGCATTTCAGAGCATGAAAGGCACATGCATTGGACAACACATGGAAACATTGTGACACACGTTTCACAGATGAGAAACTATGGCATGTAGACAAATGCTTAGTAAGTTTTGGGTTTAAAGAAGGGTTTTGGTTTGAACTGGTGGATGATTTGCAGAGCCTAGTTTGGTTAAAAAGGAAGGCACAGAAAGCGTCTGAGAACTACCCCTTGAGGCCTTCACTTGAAGTGTGATGGTTACTCCTTTGGTTTTGCCACTCAACTGAGAGCCCAGTAACCATTTTATCATTCTTTGTTTTTTGATGGCATCTCTGTTTTCTATCCTGCACCATGACCTCATAATACTAAACCTTGTTCAAACACAGAGGAAAAAAATAACTTTCTTCACTTTCACCCTAATAGTAAGGCCAAAAAATGGTTGTAAGGGAAGAAATGAGTACATGATGAAATCAGTTAGTAATACAGATAGTGGTTTCAGCACTCGGCATGATATTTTTTGTTGGGGAGAATATTTTTTAGTACACATCAGAGTTGGGGTGTTTTTCAAAGAATTTGAAGATTTCCAGTGAAATATGTGTGTAATGGTAATGGACACCATCTGCTGAACATAGGAGCATAGCAGGAAACACAAAAGTGTTGGTCTAAAAGTCTTGACAAATGGGTGAGAAAAGATGGCTCAGTCAGAGGTGAGTGATGGAGGGTAGACAGGAAATGCTTCACTGAGGGCTGGGGCAGAGGAGGTAGAGCCCATGGAGGTGTTTGAAGAGCTGGTTACCACTGTCAAAATGAGAAATTGCTGGAATTTGCAATGCTGCCCAAATTTGTCTGCAGTATGAGTTGACCAGCCTATTGATGAATGTAGTTGATGTGTGAATAGGTAGCCTTCTTTTACATATTCTCCTAAAAGAATCTTCAGATGGTTCACTGAAGCTGTGTGACTATCTGAAGAACAATGGAAATCAAACATCACATGTGAGTTGGAGCTCTAATGTGATGTCCAGCATCACTGAGATAAAGAAGAGAAAAAAGAAGCCCATGATATCCATACTAAGCATGAACTGAAAGCTAAAGATTGCAAGGAAATGCTGGAAGGCAAAATCGAGATTGTAATAAGGAAAGGAAAAGATCAGTTTGAAGTACGTGGATTGTTTGAAATCAGGACCAAGTGCAGGAGTAAGCTCATCTGTGAAGGAAAAATTGTAAAATAAACAAATCTAGTCAAAAATTCCAGTTTTTCCAGATTTATCTGGCAGGAAGTATCTCCACTTTCCTGGATGTCTTTGGTTAGAAGTATTGCATTTTAAGTCTCCTTTGGCTTATCCAGTAAATTCATTACTTACTTATTTGTGCATTTGGTGGGAAGAGTGACATACCACTCTAAGCAAGAAGTTCCTTGGGAATGGCGTGACATTTAACGTGTTTACAAAATACACGGTGTGTTCACCACCTGGCTTTGCTTTTAAAGCTGAGCCGTCAGCCATTGCATAGAAGCTCAGGAAATACTTTGAAGGGAAGGTAAATACCATTTCTTAAAACTGCACTGCAAGCACTGTTTGCCTTCCTTCCTACTGGCCCTGGAGTTGTTGGGTTTATCCTACAGCTCTCTCTCCTGGGGGGCACACACTGTTAGTTTTAGAACAATAAATGTAACCTGAGTCTGAGAATGCCTTCCTTCTGTTTCTTGTCAATTGGACATTTCAGCTTTTAAATATTTTTAGATTTAAAAATTTCACACAGACGTAGGAATAAGAGATATATCAAAGCAGCTTGTCAGCTGTCATTAAGGAAACGATTGTCCTCTGTCAGAGAGGGCAGTGCAGCTATTGCCACACTATCAGCACATAGCACTGCAATTTAGCTACAAAAAGAAGTAATAAAGAAGGGAGGAACAAAGAGGTGAAGGCATAAAAAAAGGGAGGTGAAGCCTGCTTCCAGCTGACAGTTCTGTACCTTCCATGCACTTAAAGCTATCCAGCGTGCAGTTGGTGTTGCTTAAATAGCTTTACTGAGGCTCTTGCTTTTTTAGCTAAATACAGTCAAGACAGGACCCAGCTTGCAGATTAGGATTTGTGGATTGATATATCTGCATTAAGTTGTCTGCCTGTGTACCTTGTATTTAAGCTTCCATTCTTACGTGAAGAGACACAGTTAATTCAGTTGATGAAACCCAGAGAGCTTTTCAGTTTATTCAAAAGCAGACACCTCCACTGACCACCTGCATGTCTCTCAAGGCTTCACTGGGCTTATGTAGTTGCCTGAAGATGGGTGTCTAATAGCATTCAGGATTTCCTGTGGTACAGGAGACATCTGCACAGAGCAAGCACACGTAAAACAAGACTTTAAGTGGACAATATGCCATTCTGGTCAAGCCAGGTGTCATAGTCCACAACATCTGAAAATAAGTTGAACACCTTTGTTTAGAATTCTGAGTCCTGGGCCTTTCATAGTGGGAGCTTAGTTTAAGCACCTTCTTGTAGACACCCAAATATAGGTGTCTTAGTCTGCAGGCCGAATCCCGCATTAGCAGCATTAGCTTGCATTAAGAATGTGGCTGTTTGCTCTAGCGCACCTGTTGATGCTTATGTGTAATGTGATGACCATAAAGGCTGATTTCTCAGCCTTTCATATTAAATATCTGTATTCCAGGCATATATATTTTGCTAAAATTCTTCGTGGCTTGTGAGAAGTCCGTCACTAGTGCCAAGTAGACCATGGTGTTATTAAGAATTATGCCAATTTGACAGTGACTGCGATTGCGTCTGCACACAGGACACTGATGTGACACTGTCCGTTCTTTTAGGAAAGCCATTTGCTCTGCTGTCTCCTGAAATTTAGGAATTGATCCAAATACAGATTCTCAAAGCCCATTATGCCACTGCTTCCACCGATTCACAAATGCATCTGGTCAAAGCTGCACTTGAACAAGCATTAGCACTTAACTCACAGTCCCTTGTGCTGGCTGTGAAAGCCATCAATTTTGGGGGTTTAGTTATGCTCAGAAGTAGAAGTGGGAAAAAAAAAAAGGATGCTTGTTACTGCTCTATACTGCCAGAGCCTTCATGGAGGTGAACAATTCGGCTGTTAACACTGCTTCGCTATTTATGGCAACACTTCACTGATTTCATGGTACTCATTATTCTGCATGGCTTTTACTCCCACCCATCGCTCAGGAATGGCAGCATGTAGGTTTTCCTATTGTGTACTTTGTCTCACACCATCACTGGTGCCGTGCAAGGGAGCGGGTGCACGGGAAGCCAAGCTGTGAGTCCAGGCGATGCCAGCTAATTCCTGCTCCAGCCCCTTCAGCAGGGAACTGTCATCCAGTTTCTTGCTCTCTCTCCAAAGTCGAGCAGTGCTTTCTGTTTTCTCACATTAAAGGAATGTAGTATGAAGAGGTCTCCCCACAGGTGGCTGATGGAGAGCTTCTCCTCAGTATTTTAGTGCAGCATTAACTTCCTCATGTTAATTGGTGCTATCAGTGAGCCAAGTTCACATCCTGCTCCATACAGGTAAAGGTTTACTCACTGTTTTTATATATATGGGAAAGTGGGAAGTAAACCCATCAAATAATCCCCACAGCTCATAAATGCAGAAGACATTTTTGTATTTTCTATGGCCTTAAATGACTACTGGTGCAGGATGTTGGGGCTCTCTCTTTCTTGACTCTGTGAAGAAAATCCATATTACCAATTGGGTCAGAACTGATTTACTTAAAAGAACAAACACATGAATGCAAAGTAAAAGGGAAGTAAACTGGTTGAAGTGTCTCAGTTTTAAGATTAGATGAGAGAATTGTGTATGTGTTGTAAGAACAAGAAGCAGCATGACATCCATGGTGGGCTGGAGAAGGGGAGAGCCCGTGGCAGCGTCAGGGAGCGCTATGGGCAGCAGTGCTGCCAGGCCAGTTGGGTGTCCTGCTGACTTCTGCCACAGCAGGGGCAGCATTTGATGTCACTTTATGTGCACTGCCTTTTTCACACCTGGAAAAAGACCTTTTTGCATTTCCCAGAGCTGCAGAAGAAGAGACTGAGACGCTTGAGGTGTCTCACAACCACTAGGCCAGGAAAAGGAAACCACGGGCTTGAATGTATTTTATCCAGTGGCTTTCAGATCTGCCTGAAAAATCTCCCTCCTGCAGCAGCTGTGCACTTCTGAAACAGATGCTTTTCCTCACAATTTAATTTCTCCTTCTCTAGTTTTTTTTAATTTCTCTTTTTTAGTTTCTAAAACCTATTGTTGTTTGAAAGATGCAGTTAATGCTCTTTTCCTGTATCATCATGATGTTGTACCTAAGTGGCAACACCTCAATTATCTTTGTTTTTCTCCACATGCCATTGGCCTGCACAAGTCACTTGCCATGTGAAGTGTGGCACTGCTTTCTTCACAAAACCTCTGTCACACAGCAGCAGTGTTATGTCTACAATTTTGGGGTGTTTATTTTTTTTAGGATTTTTGTAAATATATGTGATTTCTAGACATTGTTTCATTCCTGACAATGTGGATAGGGACTGAGATGCATAATGATGCTTAGCACCTCATACAGACTGAAAGGTAATTTTTGGAAAAATTTCAATCAAAATTAATCGTATTATTAACTATGTGTTAGTCATTTTCAGGGTGACCAAAAAACGAAGGAAAAATTCAGAATATAAAAATGAGGAGAAAGTATTTCTTTTGATTATTTCAGTGATTCAGAAGTCAGGTTCACCTGCCTTAAAGAATACAAGGGGAAAAGAAATTACACAGTGCTATAGTGTGGAGACAGAGGAGTTAAATGAAGACATGTTATTTGATTTAAGAGTGTGAATTATTAATCACAATCTGAGTAGAAGAAAATTTATGGATTCATTCTGTCTTTTAGGCGCCTATGAGATTTTACTCCAAGTATGTTTTTTAGCCAACCAGCCATTTTTCCACAAAATCAAAGCAGACTTGACATTGCTGATATTGCAAGGATTTAAGAGAGAAGCTGGATTTTGAGTGCAGCTTGTTTTCACAAAGAACTAAGCATACAGTGCCAACTTTTTTTAAAATATGCTTTTTAAAGAGCCTGTTGAAACCTAACTGAGATTGATAGAAGTCATCACAGCATTTTTGCTTGGTCTGTATTCTACATAAAATGTAAACTCTTATCCTCTCCAATAAACTGGCATTGAATAGTTCAGAAATAGTAGTGCAGAGATTTTACATTGTGTTTTAATTGAAAAATATGAACATACTTACATGCATTGTTTTGTTGAATCCAATTTCAAATTATTAGTCATCCATTTGAACCCTAAGCTCAAGAGGCCAGTTTTACATCTGTTCTTACAGACAGTTACACATAGTGTGTAACTGCTTCTTAAAGGCAAAAAAAAACCCCATAGGAAAGAATCAATTTATTTTTTTCAGGTACTCCTCGTTCTTTACTCCTGTGCATCACAGTGCCCAAGGCTCTGTGCTTTGTTAGCTCAAACCTGAGTGCATTGTTTACTGGGCTTATCTGCTCAGGTTTTTCTCTGGAAGAGATCAGGGTACCATATTATGCCACTATTACAGGTGCAGGTTTGCTTTCTTTTTCTATTGTTTGTTTGAATTTTCCCGTGTAAGTAATTGCCTTCATTCTTCTCTGGAAGTTGTCAAGGAACATCAGTTTCTAGAAGTGTTTATCTATGATGCTGTTTTTGTACCACTATTGTAATTTTAAGAAGCCTTCAAGAAAATACAATTTAAAAAGAAAGCAAATTCACTATGAGAAAGGGATGAATAAAAGTTTTCAATCTTAAAATGCTGATATTTAGGCCCTGCATACTGAAATGCTGCAGGTATATATATTACAAGGCTACTTCTATTATTTTGCTGGAACAAGTTGCTGTTTTCAGCCTGGTTTGATGCAGTTATTTTTTACTTTCTGGCCCTTGGTAGCTAAAAATGCCCATAGATATTACTATATTTCCCACAGGAACTAGTTTCCACAGGTTATAGTACTGTGTTGTCACCAGCTGGTATCATCCAACGAGATGAGGTTTTAGATGAAACACACTGGCTTAGTTTTCTAACAAACCAATGTTCAGGAAGGTTTCAATATCCATTGCAATGATGTCTGCCTTTATAAGCTCATTAAAATATTTCCTAAATACTGCTTAATGGAAAGTCATCTGTTTCGGAAAAAAAATAAATCTCCGAGCTTACTGTCTGTGTGCTCTTCTTGTGTTATCCATTATCCTGGAAAAATGATTCCTTAAAGACAATCAGGAAGACAACGACACTAGAAAAGCTGACCAGAGGCAAGTAGTGTGTATTGACATGACGTGCTTTAGGCACTGGATGTTCATTTTCTGCTTCCAGTGTATGCTGAACTCCCCCTCACTATGTCTCTTCAAAAATTCAGTCAGAATGAGCTGTTTGGTTTCTTTTATTATTGCAGGGGTGGACCAGGCACTGCCACAAGAACGTCGAACTCCTGTTACACCGTCCTCTTCCTCTCGATATCACCGTCGCAGGTCCTCAGGGTCACGGGATGAGCGCTACAGATCAGGTGAGTAGAACTGAAGACCCCAGAATGGGAATGAAAATCTGAAATGTCTGGTTATGTTCTTTTCTTTTTTAAAAAAAGCATTTTGTTGTAAACTCATGTAGCTTTTTATGGAAAGCATTTGTTGTGTGGATATAGAGAGGTGTCCAAGCATGCAGGGGGGGAGTTACAAAGCCAAAGTACATCTGGACTTGAATCGGGCAGCGAATGTGATGGGTGGCGAGAAGGCCTTCTGCAGGCACATTAGTAACAAAAGGAAGACAAGGGGAAACCTGGGCCCATCCCTGAATAGGGCAGGGGACCAGGTGAAAAAGGGAATGAAAAAGGCCAAGACACTTAATATCTTCTTTGCCTTGCTCTGTACTGATGAGACCTGTGTTCAGGAATCCAAGGCGTCTGGGACCAGTGAAAAGTCTTGAGCAATGAAAACCTACCCTCTGTGAAGGAGAGTCAGGACAGGGAATATTTGAACAAACCAAACAAGTAGAAGTCCATGGGACATGATGGAATGCATCACTGACCAATGTGAGTCCACTCTCAACTCTTTGAAAAGTTGTATCAGTCAGGGGAGGTTCCCGAGGACTGAGAGCAAGGAAGATTTCTTCCTCTTCAAGAATGGCGAGAAATAACATCTGGGAAACTACAGACTCATCTCAAAAAAAAGAAGATGGTGCAGCAAATAATCATGAATTTTTTTTTAAAATATATGAAGAACAAGGAGGTGATTGGGAGTAGACAGTATGGATTTATAAAGTGCTCTTACTAAGTTGGTCAGTTCATGCTGGATCAACCTAATAACCTTCTACAATGAGATGACTGCCTTGGAGGTGGAGGGAAGAGCAGTGGATGTTGTATGCCTTGACTTTAGTGAGGCTTTTGACAGTGTCTCTCGTAAAATCCTCCTTGAGAAACTGGTGATGTATGGATTAGATAAGTGGACAGTGAGGTGGACTGAAAATTGGCTGAAGTGTTGAGCTTCGAGTGTTATGATCAGTGGCACAAAGTCCAGCTGGACACCAGTCTTTAGTGGGGTACTCTGGGAATTAATGCTGGCTCCAGTACCTCTTACTAGCTCCATCAGTGCCCTTGCTGGTGAGACAGGGCGCGCTCTTCCCACACTGGCAGATGATACCAAACTGGAAGGAATGGTTGATATATCACAAGTGTCTAATGCCGTTCAGAGGGACCTGAGCAGGATGGAGGAGTGGGCAAACAGGAATATAGTGAAGTTTGACAATGGGAAATGAAAAGTCCAGTGCCTGGGAAGGAATAACCCCATGCACTCAGACAGTCTTGGGGCCCATGGCTGGAAAGCAGCTTGGCAGCAAAGTTCTGGTGGACGTGAGCTAAGAAGGTGCTCTTATGGCAAAGAAGGGCAACAGTCTCCTGGGCTGCACTTGGAGGAATGCTGACAGCAGGTCAGGGGAGTGATCCTTCCCAGCTGTTCAGCACTGCTGAGGCACACCTGGAGTGCTGGATCCAGTGTTTGGCTCCCCAGTACAAGAGGGATATGGATGTGCTGGAGTGAGTCCAACAGAAGACCACAAAGATGATTAACAAATAGAGCCTGTGATATGTGAGGAGAGGCTGAGAGAGCTGGGATTGTATAGCCTGGAGAGTGATTTTATCCACATGTATAAGTACCTGATGGGGGAATTAAAGAATATGGAGCCAGACTTTTTTAAGTGCTGTCCAGTGACAGGACAAGAGGCAGCTGGCACAAACTGAAATATGAAAAATTCCATGTAAGTACAAGTAGAAGCTTTTTTACTCAATGAGTGGTCAAGCACTGGCACAGGTTCCCCAGAGAGGCTGTGGTGCCTCCATTCTTGGAGCTATTCAAAACCCCACTGGGCATGGCCCCAAGCAATCTGCTGTAGATATAACCCTCCTTAGAGCAGGAAGTTGGACCAGATGATCTCCAAAGGTTCCTGCTGACCTACTCCAGTTTGTGGTTCTGTGGCACAGCTGGATTTTACTCCACCGATTCTAGTTCAGTGAATACCATAAGAAAAGTATTTAATTTGAAGTATAGCAAGTTGGGGACATCATTATGCCTAAATAGAATCACTGATTAAGGGAAGATAAAACTAATTTCAGAGCTGAAAAAAAGGGTAAAAACTTTCCAGATGAATGAGATCCAACTCTCTTCATGTTATTGCTCCAGATATAACACAAAGTGAAGGGAGTGATTGGTTTATTACTGGTTTATAACAGCCTTGACAGGAAGGATATTGAGGTGCTGGAGCATGTCTGGAGAAGGGCAATGAAACTGGTGAAGGGTCTGTAGCACAGGTCTTATGAGGAGCAGATGAAGGAGCTGGGTGTGTTTAGCCTGGATAAAAGGAGGCTCAGGGGAGACCTCATCACTCTCTAAAACTACCTGAAAGGAGGTTGTAGTGAGGTGGGTGTTGGTCTCTTCTACCAAGTAACAAGAGATGGGACGAGAGATGGCCTCAAGTTGTACCAGGTGAGATTTAGATACGATATTAGGAAAAATTTCCTCACTGCAAGGGTGCAAGTTGTCAGGTATTGAAACAAGCTGCCCAGGGAAGTGGTGGAACCACCATCCCTGGAAGTGTTCAAAAGGCATGTGGATGTGGCACCTGGGGATACGATTTGGTGCTGAACACAGTGGTGCCGAGTTAATGTCTGTGATTCTATGAAGGAAAAGTGAGCTCTGAAACTTCTTTACTCTTACCTTTGAAGGCATAAACTGAATGTACTACACCTCAGCTGGATGAAGGCTAGGTGTGCTCAGCTGTTGTTTCAGCTGCTCCAGGGACTGCTGCAGCATAAAAGTCCTTCCCAGACAGCAGCCAGAGGGCATGGACTGGTTCTCATGGTACTGCCTGTCTTGCAGTGCAGGGTGAGGGACCTATAGACAGCAGCACACCTTTGTGTCAGAGACCCTTGTGAGCTGAGAGTCAGAAGCCAAGGCCTGGTGGTTATTGAGGGTGCCAAGGAGCTGACTGTGGAAGCTCTGGATTGTGTTTGAGAGACTCATCTTTCTGGATGTAGTCAGACTCATTGTGCTGACACAGCTGGAAAATTATAGAGAACTCCTTATTAAACCTTTTGTAACATATCTCTGGTTCATTGCATTAGTCAAAGAGCTTGCCAGTCCCATTTAAAGGAAAATAAAATGATAAATGTGTCAGAGAAAGTTCATGTGTGTCCAGACCATTCTGATAAATTTTTAAAACTCCCCTCTCCCTTCAGAAACCTTGGGTTCATACTGTAGATGCTGCCAGTTTTTTGTTGAATAATGGTTGTGGTATCTGCATGATAATTCCTTGATATATAAGCTCCTAGAAGCTTCTCCAACATTACACTAAAAATGGTCTGATTTTCAGCTAGTGTTTTTAAATAGGTAAAAAAATACTATTCCTGAACTTGTCTAATTTGTGGGCGTGCAACACATGGTCCTCAAAACATCCAAGCTGTGACTCTTCAGAGCAATTCTGTTAAAAACATGTGCATTTGACTGTGTGTTGAAAGTTGTCTGCTTAAGCTGTGCTTGCCATTTGTAAACTAAGATGTTGAGTCAGTTTGGGCATGGGCGAAAGGAAACATCATGCACCAGCTTCCCTGTGTGCCTCTTCTGAGCCCCCAGGAGTGCTCTGAGTTGGTGTTTCTGCTCCTTGGTTTCAGTTGCTGCCTTAAAAGGAAGGCATTTGTTCAGTGAAATGGCACATAAGGTCCTGCCTTAGGGATAGGGCGAGTTCTTGTAATTACATGTATATATATACATATATATATATAATAAAGACACAAACTTTGTTGCTGAGAGGAAAAGTAATGAATTGAGTGTAAACGGTTGTTATTAGTGCAGGAGTCTCACTTTAGGAGAGTCAGGACTATATTACAAATGCAGATCTTTCTTGCCACTGTGAAAATATCCTCAGTATTAAAACTGAAAAGCCTGACATTATTTTGAGTACTTGTGGCAGGACTTTGAATTCCTGCATTATATTCCTGCTGTATAGCATAACTCCTCAGCCAGCCATTGAGCTCTTCAGCAAATTGGTTTGAACACCTCCTGCATCTTCACTTGCTTAAGAGAAAACAGTATGGAGCAAATGTCAGTGAAGGTAAATGTAAACATACATTTCAATTTGAAAACTTAGCAGATCATTTTCAAATTTACTTTCAGAGGAGCTTTGCTTAGACACAGTGCAGTGTTCCTACCCTGAACTGTGTTCTCCCCTTCTGTACTTTGCCCCTGTGAGATCAGAAGCCTGTTTCTTTCTTGGTCTCATAATTCATACTCTCTATTACTGTAGGTTGCAAACTTGCAAGTCAGATTTCGTTCTCGTTATCTTGTTTTCACATTCAGATTTGCTTCAGATAGAAACCTTTGTTTTGCTTATTGTTTTGCTGTGCTTAATACTTCAGCATCTCTGCTCTGATCACATTGTGATTGTTAGATCCTAGCTGTTACCCAGTTTCAGTGTTTGTTATCATATTTGGCACATCTCCTTGGAAAAGACCCAAAAGAAAATGAATGCACAGTCTTTAACCAATAAGGAATTCACTTCTAGGAAAACATTTCCCTTCCTTGGTGTTTTTGCACAATTTATTTCAATTAACATCTGCAAACAGATCCTCCATTCCAACTCTGATCAAAGTACTTTTCTGTCTCTTTCTCGGTAAGGTTTTCCTAATTGGAAGTTTAAGATTCTGAAAGTCATCCAGTTCTCCTTCCATGCCATTGCTTTTTACATAGATTTAGATGTCAGCAAAGATTGCTTAATGAACTCTCTTTGGAGACTCAAAATCATTGCTACCACTAATACCACCTTCAAATTATGCTCTTTTATTATGGAAAATGTCAGACTGTGACATTTTAAATCCTTACCTATTTTCTTACTTCAGTCATTATTATTATTATTTCATTAATGTAACAGAATTTTTAGCACTGTAATTGTGAAAAACTGGTTTCTATAATTTTTATATTCTAAATAAAATTGAATCTTGAGTTTATGGAAGCTATTTTTTCCCCTAAATCTTCCTGGTACATTTTGTGTTTCAAGACAATTTGATTTTAGAATTCAGCCTACATTGGAAATTTAATCTAATTCTTTAAAACCAAAAAGGTTTAAAATTCCTTGGATGTTTTTTTTCATACAGGAATGGATCCGGAAATCATTATGTTTCAAAAAGTTAGCTTTGATAATTTTTTAGGCATGTAAAGAAATAGATAGTGCTATAAAGTGTAATAACTGCATCAGTGCAGGGTTAAGCTTTAAAGTATTATTTACTTTATACAAACGTGGCAGTTAGTTTAGCTGATATTAATCCAAAAACATTTTTTGATTTGTTTACTACTGAATTTAAAAAGATCACTTAGTATTTACTGACTTTGAAACAGCATTTGGAAAGGTTTTCCAAGTGTAGATCATGGCAATGTTTTTCTCTTAACAGCTGCCATTCCTTATCCTGTGCTTGTCCTATAACATTATCTGGGGGCCCAAGATGACACTGAAGCCAAATGTTGCTGTAGGCTGGATCAGTAACTTTGGCTAAGAGGCTTTCCTGGCCTCTGGATTTTCAGGCAGGAAAACTCAGAGGAAAGCAGGCTTGCACTGCACTTCTGGCTCTGCGTGTGGAATGTCAGCATCGGGCTTGGTCTGGCTCGAGTGATGGGACTGCAAAATGAGGCACAGACTGGAGTATGAGTTAGTTAGTAATGGTCATGTAGATTTAGCTGCAGTTGGACAAACAGCTTTGTTGCCTTAGTAACATTTAGAAACTAGGTTTCTCAAATACTTCTGGAAGCTGCAAGTCCATGAATTTGGTATGGTGTGTTGAGATAAGGAGATAGGAATTATGTGATGGAATAAGCAGTGGCTAATCTGAATGGCTTAGCTTTCACACCCTTGCCATGCCATCTAAAGGAGCTAACAGTTGAAGACTGAGATTTTCAGAGGATCTTGTCCTTACATACCCTCCATACAGTCACTAGGGACCTATTTGCTCCCTGGTTAGCACTGACTACATTCTGCTCCTGCTAGTGTTGAAATCCCTCATAGAAGGACCTGGCTTCTGCCACCATTATTTAAAACACCATCATATAGGCTGTCTTGCTTTTGGAAGAATGGTCTTAACTGATTTAGTGCTTAAAATAGTGACCTGTCACCCCTCCATACTGTTGCCCTGAAGTAGTCCTGCTCGAGTTTGGCCCCTTGCCTGTGGCTGCCTGTCGTGGTGACCTGGAGCAGAGCTGGGCTCTGCTGCCACATAAAGGCTGCAGTGCAGTACAGCAGCTGCTGCTGTGGCGCTGCCAAACAACATACCCCAAGGGTGACTGGCCAGGACCTTGTCTTCTGAGATTGTTTTCTTGGTCACGTTAAATCTCCCCCGTTCTTTGTTTGTCAGATGGTCATGGTCTGCAGGGCTCAGAGAGCAGCTCTCCTTCAGGGACTTTCAGCATCTGTTTCAGCTGCTCTCTAGAGAGCAGGAATGTTGTCCTCCCTCAGCTGGGTGTTCAACACACTAAGAACTGAAACATCAGGTCCCTTCCAACTTCATTTTTCCAAGGGAACACCCTGTAACCTTTAGATTAGGCCAAAGCAAAATGCTGGATTCCTTCACCCCAATGCTGAAAACCAGAGCACCTTCTCATGTGCCAGGACCTAGCTTTTACTGTTTCCACATCTTGTTAGGTTTTTTACTGTTTTACAAACAACCCAAACCAGAAGAGACAACATAAAAAACATGCACTAATAAAAATTAGAAACTAGAAAAAAAATCAGCATTGAATGATAGGGAATGTGGTATAATGTGTTCATGGGATAGTGGCTCTACTGCACCAGAATTCTCCCCTGATGAGATGATGATAGGAGAGATGGGTTGGGCCAAGTTTATGGGGTTCCTTTGTTTCTCATGAGCTCTCTAAGAGGCCTTGAAGATGACCAGAGCACCACCTGGATGGAGCAAGTGTAATCCTTAAGAAAAATGAGACCAATGAGCTCTAAAAACTCCATTCTCCAGATGTCAGAAATTATGTGGGAAGTAGCAGCATAAGTGAAATTGTTCCATGAAAGGCTTCATAGAATCATAGAATATTCTGAGTTGGAAGGGACTCATCAGGGTCATTGAGTCCAACTCCTGGTCCTGCACAGGACAGCCCAAGAATCACACTGTGTGCCTGAGAGTGTTGTCCAAACACTTCTTGAGCTCAGGCAGGCTTCTTTCATATTGTGTCAGAGGAAAGACCAGCAGATGAGAGCATGTGTGCTACATGTGCTATGTGGATAGATTTTAAAAGGCCCAGCAGAGGGTGAGCACAGAGCTGGGAGCTGAGAAATGGAGTGTTTTGAGAAATGCTGTTTGTGGAATCAGCATCTCTCAACAGGTAGCATGGAAAAAGGGTACTGCCTGTAAGGTGGCTGTGGTGCCCACAGTCTCAGCAAGGACTACCTCCCTTCTTCCACTTCTAAATTTTGTCCCATACATTTACGTTGTCAAGATGAGAAAGAAAAAACTGGTCTGATACACCACCCTGGAGAGCTGCCAGCTCCTGCCCCAGAGATCCCACCACTGCAGGGAACAGCCCATTTTCCAAGTACACTCAGCAGTTCTTTTAAAAGACATCTTAATATAGGAGGTTTTTGGAGGTACTGCCAAAACAAATGCATCACTACAACAATTCCCACAGCAAAAATTCCTCAACCACCTTTCCCACACTATTGTTCAAGAGGGAAAAGACTAAACAGCTTATACTGAGCATGAAATTGTGAAAATTCAGAACAAATCCTCCCAGGCCAGGTTTGAGGGTCATTTGAAATAGGGGAGCTAACAATGAAAGAACATTCCCTGTAGACCCAAATCCTAGAGAAGTTGGCACCAGACCCAACTGAGGTAGCTGAATTGTTCTGCTCTAGGAGTTTCAGGAGCCTTACCATGTATTTGTTCTCATTTACCATGAGGTAAGTGCATGTATGAACCCTAGCAAAGGTTGCTGACACTTTGCATCTTTACAGCTTACCTCATGGTGATTTTAAAATATTTGGTTAGCTTATATTTGTACTTTTGAAAGGATATTCAAGATGTCACTCTGCAATCCTGCCAGAACTGACAGAAAAGAATTACACTATGAGATTATGAGAGCTGTAGTACGTGGTAAAGGATGGAATGGGAAGATTTGAAGAATCATTTTTGTTGAACCCTCATCCTATAGCATTTCTCCAAAGAATAAGGAGAAAGGAAAATAGGATTAATATGCTATGTATCAAGACAGAATTACATAAAGGTATTTATGTGGCTTGTCATAAAACAGTTTTTTAACCCTTGAGGGAAGTGAAGGTTACTTTTGGGAGTTAATTTGGAATCATTAACCTGGCTGTAAATAGATCTATTCAGAAATTAATTAGTGTCCTATTTGATTTATCTTACTTACAAAGTTAATTCCAAGCTACAACGCGATCAGTGCAAAAAAGAGATTGAAAAAACTGCGGCAAATACGTAATTTATATAGCCACACTCTTGCTTTTGACCTAGCAGAAAAATTTGTAAGGATAAGTGTAGAACTCCTGAGTAATAATATTATTTGAGGATCTCTAGAGAGAAACAAATAGAAAGTTGGTTTACTTCAGATTGCATAGTTAGGGGGCCTAAGATGAGATCACCGTGTGAAGCTGACTTCCAGATTGCATTACAAATGAGATAAGAAATAAATGGAGGGATGGAAATTATTAACGGGAGACTTGCATGTTGTTTTTTTATTTCACTTATGAGTAGAGTTAGTATAGCTTTAAATCTCAGAGTTTTGAAAAAAAAATTTTAACTATATTATAATACCTGAAAAATCCATAGTAAGGCAAAAACTATGCCTTTCAGCAAAACTAGCAGTGGAGTCATAAAGAGTTCAGTCTGCTGTTTTGGTGTCCTCTGTTTGCAGCATGTAACCTCTGTGTTTCACAGCCTACCCATACATCTTTCCCAACTGTGTGTTCAGCTTTTCCCTTCCTTCTACACAGAATTATGGATTATCACCAGCCAGCCAAAGTGGGCCATGCTTTTCTTCTTTAGAGTTAGGCTTTCTGACCACCAGAATATACCAAGCATCTGGCTTCTGCATGTGTGCTCCAGGTGGGGACAGAAGATGCTCAGGAGGTACTAAGCATGGGCTGAATAATGGCACAGCCCTTTGTGGAGTTCACAGAGCGCAGTTTCCTGAAGCAGTGGAGTTTATTGGCTGCAGCATCCTTGAAGAGCCAAGTCTTTTTCAGTGGCACATTTATGGGAGTGCAGATCCTAAACCACTGACTTTTCATTGTCAGAAATTGTACAGATAACAAAATTTGGCCCCAAATTCATGAAATGACAGCAGAACTTTCCCCTGCATATCCATGGATCCCCAGTTCCCAGTAAAACCAGAGGCCCAGTATATATAGTTTAAACATCCCAAAGGCTGAAACTTGCATGCTTAAGTTGTTTTTTGGAAGGTAAGCAACAGTTTATTTCTTGTAGTAACCTCCACAGCCCTCCTATAAATGACAGTAATCTCAGAGCAGCTGCTCTTGCATTCAGTCAAGTGTTCGCTGTGTTTGTTTTGAATGCCATATTTCAGAATTAATACCACACCTGCTTGCAGCTGGAGAGAAATTAGGTGTCACACTGTTGGGCCTGTGTGCTTTCCTGTCTTAATACCCAGAGAGATTGTGAAAGTATTGTGAGACTGATTCGTTACATCATCACCCACAGCAAAGATCTGTTATTATATGGACTCACTCACATTCATGTTCCCAGGGGTGTGATGATTTCCCAGGGACTGATCTGTGTTGGATGAACAAAGCAATTTCTATGAAATCACTTGCCCTGTATTTGCCTGAAAATAACTCAGTGCTGTCAGCCCAGGACAATCAAAAGACAAAGCCCAACTGTAATCTGTTCTGATGATACCACATTTACCGTGTCTCACCCTATTTAGTATGTCCTGATTGCATTTCCAATAGATGTAGCTACCAAATTATCTCTACTCAGAGTATTTACAGGCCACATATTAGGAAATGAATTCTCAGTATATCCTTGGTTTCCATGGTAGCTCTAACAAAGGTCTGATTAAACTCATAAGAGACTTTCAAGCTTTCAACTACTGGTTTCCTGTAAGACAGAAATTGCCAACCTTCTCTCTGTGTAATTATTTAGCATAAAATTGCTATACTTAGAATTGTCTTATCAAGAATTTTCTGCCAAAATTCACCTTTCATAATGCTGTTTTCCTATAGTATCAGCTGTCTCCCTGTAATAATTAGAGGCTGTTGTGATTATTCTGTTGCACTATGGGTTGATGCCCTTCCTTCCATTGGCTCCTCTGCCTGTTCTTCCAGCTGTTTTCCTTGATGCCATCCCAGATGCTGGCTTCCCTATGACAGAGATTTATTTGTGTTTTTACTTATTTGTTAAATGTCTGACTTCAGGCTGATCCTCTACTGAAGTATAAATAAGAAAGAACTATGTATTGTATGTACATAAATGACCTCTGATTAAAAATCCTTTGGCATTCTCAATTCATTAGAGCAGAGCATCAACCATCTTGATCTTAATAATCCTGCCATTCTGTGAGAAAGTCAGTTGTGTTTGTGGACTATCCTGTAGCAAGCAAGGAGGCTAAACCTTCTCAGTGCCCTTGGGCCTCTCCTACTCCCAGTTGTATCATCATGTTACTAAGAATTGGCTAGTAAAGGAATAAAGATTGTTTCCAAGGGCTAACTCAAAAAAAAAAAAAAAAAAAGAAGACAAAAGAACTCAGGGGAGAAGAATTACATGAGGCAAAAGAAAGAAACAGGGGAAACAGATGAATTCAGATTACAACCAGGTATATCTCTGAGCTGTTTTATTCTTTTGGGGTAAGTCCCCTGAAAGGAGGGATGGAAGTAGTACCATTACTTTAGAACAGGAAAACCAGTTATGTAATTCTGCATCTGTACAGGAAAAATTAGGCAACAGCTTGTTTTTCCATATTTGTGTTACTTAAACAGCTGGTGATTGTGTATCAAGGCTTTATAATTACTGGGAAACTGAAAATGTGAGTAAAACCAACACAAGAGATATATTTTACCAGAAACAGAGGTAGAGGCAATCTTCTACTGTCTTGATTCTAGCAATGCAGGATGCCTGTCTACAGTCAGTTTAATTTCTAGTCTTAAAAAGAAACAGAGCTGCATCATAAATGAGATGTAGGAGAACTACTTGACAGCAACTGCAAGACCTGGTTAAGTACAAAAAAAACCCCTGTTTTTCTTTTGTGTGCTGAAGCATTTTATGCAAGGGGTGCAAAAACCAGTTTTATAATGTAGAATTTTTTAATGTAGCTGTTGCTTGCCCTGGGATGAGCACTCTGTTTCGTGACCCATGCAGAACTCACACGCAGATCCCCGATCCATGCGGAGGTATCTCTCTGCTTACAGAGAGATATGCCCATGGAGCAAATACAGCTAATACTGAATAAAGGAAGCCACTGAGGCATGCTAAACTTATACAGGACAAAAAATGTAACAACCCCTCCACCTCCAGGAAGAATGCAACTGTAATCTGTTGAATAGGTTTTTGTTTCTTCTTTTTTTTTTTCCTTTTAAAAAAAAAGAAGAGCTGAACAAAAAGGAGCAAACTCTTTCTGCTGCAACAGTCTGTAGGAGGACTAGGAATTTGCAACGTGTTTCAAATGTCTCAGTTACAGTTCAGAACTTTCAAGGGCACCATATCTGGCCCAAGTAAAGAATCCCTGGTTTTGGGGTGTGAGGGGAAGGGCGAGTCAGGATTGTGCTCCATGCCAAGTGAGGATGCACTCTTCGGAAGAGTGCTCTTCTAGCAGCTGTAGAGAAACACAAGACAGCGCAGCGTGTCTCCGTGTGTGGAGCAGGAAATGGCTGACCTTGTTCATCACACAACAATTGCTTTTTTGCTTCAGGAAAGGAAGACTGATTTGCTTGTGGAGACAGCTGAGCCTAGAAGGATCATACATATGTCTTGCCCAAAGGAAATGACTAGGAGAGGGCAGCTTGTCATAGAGGGAAGTCACCACTTGTTCTAAGTGTGCTTATGTTTGTGCAAGGAGGAGAGAAAGTATGTTCTTCAGAAAGGACTCCTTTAACAGTTCCAAAGAGACTTTTATTATCCCAGAGACAGTAAAAACCATCCAACTCAACTTCTGACTAAATAAAAATTTTTTATGTTCTCCCACAAAAAAAGATCCGATTTCAGGTCATCAGCAGCGTATGGAATAAATTGTTAACACTGTGAACAAGGAGTCAAAAGTTTGAGCAGTCTGAAATCAACAGTGTTTGTTTCTGTATTTTGGGGCATTTTTGTTTAACCTTTGACCTCTGCCCACCTATCAGCAGTTATCTCCCTAACATCTTCTGTCACTCAGTTATCCCTTTTGAGAATGGGTTGCTCTCTCGCACACCATCATGCATTTAAGATGAGCAGTGTCTAAGCACAGGCTCACTCCTCTGGCTGGGCTGTGTGCTGCCCACTGATGCTCCAGTGTCCTGCTGCTTTGTTGTGTTGAGGAATCCCATTGGAGCAGCATGTCAGTACAGGCAGGATGTCACTTTGTTCCACAGGAACAGAGAGGTGGGTTTTTTCCCTTTTCCATGGGCGCTGAGTAGGAAGCTGGGAAAGACCGTGGAGAACACGGTGTTCATATCAAGCTGGTGCTGCACAGTATCTGTTGGTGGGTTTGTTTTCTTCAGTTAAACAAGGAGCACAACATTGTGCCAAGTTACAAGATAAACCAGATGAAAAGAATGACTGCACTCAGCAAAGCACCTCCCAGAAGAGAGGACAGTTCATCCTGCTTGGTGGAATGAGGAATTTACCTCAATTTGCAATAGATGATTGTTTCTGATTATGGAATGCAGTGGCTGATGCCATAGGTCATCACTCTGGGACTCTGAACTTACAGGCCCTCATTCTCTCTGCCAGTTTTAATTTCTCTGCCCTTTATTTTGAGGCCTCTTCTCTTGTTTAATAGCTGACTAGCTCTTTGAAGGGAAACTTTCTCTCTACCACCTGCTTGTTTTTACAGTTCCACTTCCTTTCTATTTGACTTACTGACTTTGCTCCCCGAAGTATGCTTGTCCTCTCTAACCTGTCACAGAAAGTAAAGGGAGGGAATAAACAAGTAAAAATGCTTGAATGCAACAGGGAAAAGACTGGGGACAGAGCTGTTTTGTCTGCAGTTTGCTAAGTATTACCAGGCAGCCTAGAAGATGTATGTGTCAGGTTGAATGCTGAACACCAGGTCGATCAGTGTTAAGCAGTGAGCACAAGTTAAACAATGAGCCTTCCCGAGTGTGTTGCTTTACTTTTTCCCATTTATTGATTCCTTGAGTACAAACACACAAATTGGATTCAACATATGGTTGGCAACCTAAAACAGTGGAGGACAGCAGCAAGAGACAGTGGAGGAGCACTGTGTGTTGGTTCCTACTACTGTAGATAGATTCTACTCTGCTCCAGATTTTCTCTTGAGGCATTCTTTTGGAAAAGCCAGGTGGGAAAAGTATAAAGATTTTGTTATCCACAGGGGTGCTTTGAAGGGTCAGGATCTGGAGTCATTTTATCAGTTTTAAGAGTGTACTTACAATGTCACAGGCTGGTACATGAAAGAACATTTTTCCTAAAAGCATGTTTTTTCCCACTTAGGACTTTCTCTAAAGGCTGGAGTGCAATTACATCAAAGTATATCTGTGTTTGAAACTCTGTTATAAGTTTATAGGAGGTGAGCAATTGTGGCAAGCAGCACTATGAGAAAAGAGACAAGTGGGTTTTTATGTTTTTTCTTGTATGCAAAAAAGAAAGTGTGGCTTTTCTGGACCAAAGTTTCATATTTGAATGATTTTTTCAGAAAAAATTAGCAAAAAGTCTGTGTTTTAAAGTAGTGCTCAATGACAATATGATGAATTCAGTTAGCCTGATCATGCCAGGGTAGACTGAGAAGGCAATTCAGACACTTTTGTCAGATGTGCAAGACAGGGGCATCACCCTACCAGAGACAGAGTTTGAAATTCTAATGTGATGTTCCTGTTGATGCTGTGTGCAATTTGTGGAGAATGCAAACTGCTTTGTACTGATGAGTTTCAGGGGGATAGCAATTTCCTGTCCTGAGTGAACACGGTTATGTCTTTGCACCTTCGTTATACTTTTTCCTAGTGTGTATCACAAATGTGTGTATCACAAATGTGTGTATCACAAATCCTTCCTTTAATGAACAAGGAACCTGCAGTTACTGTTGTCTGAACTCCTATTACAAATCTCCATGTATTTTTTCAGTAGCTGCTAGGGACAGATTGTGGGCAAGCAGTGAGTTTCCTACAATATGATGGACACCATAGCCCATCTTTCACCATGATAAATGCAAAGACTTTAACTTCTGTTAAACTGATGAGAAACAAATCACCAGGGACACAGTTTGGTGAGGAACGTACTTTTCAGTTTGGATTTAAATCCATGCTTCATGAAATTACAATAAAAGATTATTAGTTGTATTGTGGTTAACATTCTTTGGGCTACATCAGCAAAGTTGGCTTTAGCAAAGCTAAAACCTAGAGAAAAGCAAATCGTGTATGCAAAGTGTGTATCTTAAGCTGATGCTTGGTGGGAAGAAACCTACTTACGTTTTCGATCTTGCTGTTGTTACAGGATAGATGTTGTAACCCATGAGTTGTTCTCTAGTGTAATTCTGAAGTATCAGTTTGTCTTTCCTTCACCTGTCTGATTTCTCAATACTTTGGGTGTCAGTCTCTAGGTATGAATGGCTTAAATGTTGTTCATTAGCTTGAAAAGTACTCTCTGTACAAGACTGTCAAAATAGGTTAAAGATCATCTTCAGAACCCATCAATAGGCTTTCAATCAAAAAGAAGTCCATACAAACTTTTTAGGCTGTTACTTATTCTTTACATAATCCTTAGCCTTTCTGTATATGCCTAGAGACACTTTGTTTAGCCAGGAGTTTTATTCCTGGGAGAGAATGTTGTGAAAAGATTTTTTTATCTAAGCCTGACTGATTCTGCTGCCTTTTCTTCTCTCCCCCTAAAAACCTGTAACCTCTTGCTGATGATCCCTGGGCCATCTCTGGACTATCTGTCCTCAGTGTTTTCTAGACATGTGTCCTGTTTTTTGTGGTAGCCACCATAGTCTGAGCAATGCCTTTTGAATCATTGACCTTGCAGGTTGGTCTGGGAGCAGGTGTCCATGTTCCTTCTCCCCAGTCAGCTTTTCTCCTGTTTATTTGGAGTTTCTTATCTTTTCCATTGTTTTTGCTTTCCTGTGAGGTTTTGGTTTTGGGTTTTTTTAGCAATCTGTAGTCTGGTTTATTCCACACTAACCCATTACAAATAAACATATCGAGCATGTGCTTTACTAAGAAAACAGTTCAATTCCTGGACTCCTGTGGACTCATTTGAAAATTAAAACCCTGCAGAGTGTTTTTAATTAAGCGGATGAGTCTACCTTCTTGCATCAAAACAGCATCAAAAAAGAAATCAAAGAATTCACAAGTTATGATTCAGTGTCCAGCTGTCACTAAGCATGTTAATGATTTTCTGTCAGCTGTCCTCCTTTAAAAGGTTTTGGAAGAATTTGTTCTCCCTCCTAACACTTACAGTAAAAAAGCAATCCTATATACAATAATATACAAATAGTTCCTCCTGTGTTGATCAGCAAAATTTATTTTCTTCCAAAAATTGCTGAAGAGTGTTGGATTTTGGTGGGGTTTTTTGTTTGTTTGATTTTGGGTTTTTTTTAAAAGGGAAAGCTCGTTTTTTTACTGCTTGGTATCTAATTGCTGTCCTTTCAAAGAAAACTAAGAATTTTCCTCCTTTGATAGATAAGAAACACAAACTATTAGTGAGCATGTCCAGTCCTGTAAACGTTATTGGCATTGGTGTGGAGTGAGCAGGTAGGAATTTATCTTGGAGATGTGCTGTTAGGTAAAGACTTATACTGTTTATTTTCTTAGTCTGATACTTCTCACATAAACTTTTCATCATTTTTGAATTGTAAGAAAGACCTTAAACTTTCTTTTTTAAAATAATGACTTGGCAGGACAGAAATTGTTCTCTGATGTTAACATTGCAGCCTTCCTGGGTTTTGGTCCATCAGCTGCACGGCTCTTTTATCTTTAGAGAATGGTTTTCCAGTTTTGCTGTTTGCTTTCCTTGCTTTGCTTTGCTGATGTGCTCATCCTCTTCATGATTTAAAACAAAAGAGAAAAAAACCCAAACTAAACAACTTACAGAAGCAGCTGATAATGCTCTTTTTCTCATGCTTACTCTTCCCTGTTGTACTTGTACTGAGAGAAGCTTAAACCCTTTTCAGAAGATAGGGAACGCCATTATTGAAAATGAGACACTGGAGCTTATCAGCAGCTTATCATCTAATGCTTCTAGTCATCCTTCCAGGTTGTTGTTGCTCACAAGTTACTTACACTGATTTGATCTAACCAACACTTCTTTCGATAAAGATATATATACACTCTTCCTTTTCCTGTTGCTTTTCGTGGGACACATTGCCCGTTCAGAGCTGCCACCACATCGATACAGGAGCTGGAAAATGTCTGTGTGCTGCCAACCCAGCCTGTGAGGGTGGTCTTCAAACAGATTCAGCAGCAGCAGAAGAGGGATCAGTGTGGGTTAGACCTGATTCACTGCACTGCTACTTCACGAATGGGAATAGCTGAATTATGCACCCAACTTGCCGTATTTTCTACAGCTGACCAGTGGCAACTGGTTAAAAGGCGAGATGTTGTGTGGTCAATATATGGCAACCACAGGGGACTTCTGCTGGCTGCCATGTGTTATGCATGCAGTCTCCTCCTGTGCATCTTGTCCCAAATCCTTAAAAATACGCAAGACAGACAGTACAGGGTAGTAAACTAAAGGCAGACCTATTTCAATATGTAGTTATGATAATAATTAAAGATTTTTGCATAAAACAAAGTCATTATTGAAAAGTCACATGCCCCTTTTAGACATGATAAATGGCCTTTTTCAATCTTTGGGAGGCAGGCAGCTATGTATACATGTGAAAGGTAGAGAAGCTGTTCCCTCGTTATGTCCCCAAGAAGAAGAGATCTGCTGGATACTGTGGAGTGGGCTGGTGTGAGCTGTGTGTAGCACCTGCCTGCAAAGCACCAGGTCTGTGCTCAGGTCTGTGCTTCTCATTCCGCCTCAGGCCAACCCTACATAATACTTATTTTTCTGTGAATTAATGCCGAGTGACAGAGGCAGGAGAAGGATTTGGGAACGTGGGACCTGTTGCCATTTCTGTTGTGACATTTCACATACCTCTTACCCTTCAAGCAAATCTTTGTGTTAGTCTGTGTGACTTCTGTGTGAATTGGAAACCTCATTAATTTAAAAAATGGGTAATGTTAATACACCACGCTTCCCCTGAAAACAGTAATGTTTGCTGAAGTAACAGCTCATGGTTAAACAGAGGTTTGCTCCTGGGAAACGATGTTCCTGCTCTTCAAATACTGCAACACCGTTCTGGGAGTATCACACAGCTCAGAGGGCTTGTTTGTTGGTGCAGCACTTTTCGCTGTAGCTGCTTTTCCTACAGCGAGGAGAACTCAGGCAGTTCCTCCGAGATCCCGCGCGTTCCCGGCCTTTCATCACCCGATGTGCGTTGTCAGCCCGGCTGGCACCGGCACGGACCTGTGCGCAGGTGCACTGGGGGCACAGGGGAACAGCTCGTTTCTGTCTAACGCTGGCTCGAAATCTCTTTCCTTCCAGATGTCCACACAGAAGCAGTTCAGGCAGCCCTTGCTAAACATAAAGAAAGGAAAATGGCAGTCCCCATGCCCTCAAAACGACGTTCATTGGTGGTGCAAACATCGATGGATGCCTACACACCTCCAGGTGAGTATCCCTTTGGTCTTACAAAGACCTAACTATGGCCAGCTTGTCATATTTTATGATAATCAAAAGTCCTGTCAAGTTTCTGATTTATTCACTAATACTATAGTGTAACAACTTTACAATTAGTTGTGCCACTCTTTTTCAAGTTTATCATCTCTCTTATCTACTAGACTGTGAAAATATCCCATATCCCATGGATTCCCATACTCACCCAATTCAGCTGGGACTCCCATTTCAGTGAGAAGTGGACCTTGTACAATTGCAAAAGTGTTTCACAGACTTTGTGGAGTGAGCTTGGAAAAGTATTTTGTATATTGTGTACTGTTAGTACATGGCTGGAGTTCTTCAGAAGGTTCTGTTTTTAACATTATGAAGAAAGACTTTTTTTATCCTTATTTTTTTTGTACAATAATAGACAGACCGTGACCTTAGAACAGGGAAGTTCTCTCAGTATGTAGTTAGCATCTGACTTAGTTTTAGGGCCTTCAGTATTACAGATTTTCTGATTAAGTTTGACTACCTTCCTGAGATTTTCTTAATGGCACATTCTTTAGATTTGTAATATGAACATACCTTATTTCTATTAAGAAAACCCCAAAGTACTGCAAGTTAACAGGCTGTTTTTAATTACTAGATACTTCTTCTGGTTCAGAAGATGAAGGCTCCGTACAGGGCGACTCCCAGGGAACTCCCACCTCAAGTCAGGGGAGTATAAACATGGAACACTGGATCAGTCAAGCGATCCACGGCTCTACCACATCAACCACTTCCTCCTCCTCGACACAAAGTGGAGGCAGTGGTGCTGCACACAGACTAGCTGATGTTATGGCTCAAACACATATAGGTTAGTATACAGATGTGTTGAGTATGTCCAGTTTGACATGAATTTTGACTCTCACTTTCAGCTGATGTTGCTATATGAAGTCTTACAAAAGTCTTTTCTGTGCTGCTTTTTTTGTTTTTTCTATTTACATATGTTATGTAGAGAGATAGTCTTATGTTCCTATTTGAGGAGGGCAAAAAAAGTAGCAGTTTAGACTTGGGGGTAAACTAATGTTGTGGCAAACAGGGTCTAGCTGTTGTCTCCCAAATATCTTAAAATGTACAGTTGGATGACTTCCATTACATAGCACTGTAAAGGTCTCTGTAGGATTCATCAGTAAGGAAAATCAGTGCATGCATCATTAGGGATTGCTTGCATATGAGTTTCTCCCACTGCTGGACCACTTTAATTACATAGCTTGAGTGATTTTTGATAATTCTGATAACAGTAGTCCACTTAAACATATTTTTTGCTGCCCTTAATTGAATATAGAAGACTTGAACTGGGATATCTAGCTATTATACTCTGTGGGAGAGACCATTATATATCTTCAGAGAAGGGAGCTGTTATTATTAGTAGCTTGTTTATATCCTTTGGAAAGATTCTAGGAAGTCAAAGCTTTCTTTCCTTTAGGGCTAAGCTTCACAGACATTATTTCTGAATATTTTGCCATTGACATTAGTCTTCATTAATATGAGGCAGCTATTTGATTAGATAGATCGAAAGCAAGGCTTATTTTTCTTCACTCTTCAGTTGTTCATCATGCAAGGCATCTGCTTTGGGTATGTTCTTGATGGGGTGTCTCACTGAAAATCTATTGGAGTCTGTGCTGGAAAAGATGATACAGTCTTACTACTGTTCTACTAACATATGAATTTGGTTTTGTGTGACTCTTCCTTAGCTGATCATTCCTTTTCAAGTGTGTGTAATGAGATACATGAAATCATCTTAAACGTTCCAGATTTTATGTGCTGGAAGAGTAGTTTGTATCCATTTGCTTTTAGCTATGAGTATAGCTTGATGTAACACCTGTATTTTCAGCAATCCTCTCACCATGGTCTGGAACTGCTGAATTGCAGTCAGGGAAGAACTTGTATTGGATTCGTAAATACATGCTAAATGAATAGCTTAGAACCTTGTTTTAGAAATGCATACACTTTGGAACACATTAATCATTGCATTTGATTATTTTCTGTGACTTCGTCTTGAAATGCTAGAGGAAATTATAGCATAGAGAATTAAATTTATCCAAACTCTGAAAGGTTGCATTACTCACACACGAAGTCTTAATGTGTCTTTAAATATAGCTTCTTCATAATGTGACATTTCAGTAATTTTAAATCTGGCACAGTAAGTCTTCTTTTATAATCACTGAGTTTGTGGTAAATAATACAGCATTTATAGAGCTAAATTAAGATGACAATATTCTGCAGAAGGGGAAAAATACTACTTATACTCATTTTATTTGTTGACTAAAAAGACCTTGCCTTTGAAGGAAGCAGTTGAGCTTACCTCAGTGTATGCATGTTTTCATTCATTCTGACGATAAGATGCCTTAAACTGCATCTCTAGCTGGACAGCAGGTGTGATGTAGTATTGTGAAGGTCAGTTGGATACAAAATATGAGTGGTATCTGCTAGCAGATTGAGACTGTGATCTTATGGTTTCTGTCACTCGTTGCTAAGATCACTGCAAATGTAAGAGAAGCTGCACAGTTCATAACTATAAGATGCATTTTTTCATGGGTGAGCTGCATTCTGTGAGAATTTGAAATTAAAGTGCTCTTTTGTTTCCTTCCAATTCAAGGAGGTGGATTTTGCATTTAAATGTGTTCTAAGAGGTAATAGACTTGCAGTATTCCCACAGAGAGCCTTGCTTTTTCAGAGGCAGTGGGCCAGTGATGATAGATGAATAATCCTCTTTGGTAGGAGAGAATACAAGAGAGAAGTGTAATCCTGTTCCCTGAACCTCCTTGGCTACTGGAAACAGTTTGTTCTTGATCACAAAGAACATATGTTACCATGGCTTGATGTTTCTTTGGTGCAGGGAGTTGTTCTCCAGAGACAGACCAACCTGCAAGAGTGAAATCAGCAGTGAATATGTAAGGACATACTGCCATACTCTGAAGTTGCCAATTTTGATAAATACAAATTTAAGGTGCAACAGGAAAGACCTTTAATGATAACCCAAAAAAACCCTCCCTTCTGATATTCACTAGGATGTGACCTCCAGAGCATATCACAGAATCAAAGGGAGATTTTTTCCAGTTTAAGTACACTAATGCAGTCCTGAGAAGGGATTTGATATAAAGCTTTGGCTATAATATAATCAGAGTTCAGCTTTGTGGATCATTTTGATAATTTGCATAAGCTATTATATGCTTTTAATGTTATACTGTTCATTTAATTTGACTGCTGCTGCTGCTCTGTTGTGGTCAAAGTTCTGATTTGGGATAGATGTTATTTTAATATTTATTTTCAGCTTTAAGATGCTCAGGTGTCTGCATTAAGCTACAGGGAGAATCTTTAGTTTGGCATATGTATCACAGTTGTGCTTGGTAATTCTTTAATTTAGAGATTAAATCAGTGAAATCTGTAAAAGACACCTAGTGTTCTGACCCTTCTTTGGGTCAGTACTGTATATATTTCTAAGATCTTTTAAGTTTTCATTTGTTGGTATTACCCACTTTGGATTTCTATGTATATAAAAATCAAAGAGAGAAAGCCCATCCCAAAGCTCACAAAGTTCATGCAGTGAAAATTGCACAGTGCTTGCCTATGACTGTAAATCTGTATAAAGTTAATGATCTCACTACAAAATTTTGATCCTGTGGGTGCATTTAATGTTTCTTTTATATATTTCAAATATGTTTCTGTTTGAAAATCAAAGGCCTCTATCCACATTAAAGGCTACATAGACTTCTAATATATAATACAGGAGACCAGTTTACAATACTATCTGTCGCCTGGACATCAATAGGATAGAAACACAGCTAATGGAAAAAGCCAGCTCTCTGGCTCTGGATTTTCCTCCCTTAACAACCAGGAGACCCAGCTTATTTGGGAGGAAAAGCTGCATTTTCTTCAAGTCAGTATTGCAGGGATACTTCTTGAGTTCCTGGAGACTTTTCGAATACATGATACTTGTGTGAACTTCCAAACTTCCACCGAAAGTATTCCTCGACTTCTTTGTTTCTCCCCAGATGTGGGGCTTTGTCAATGCACATGCTCTGTCCCTACATGAATGTGCTTTGCTTCGCTTTGGGTCTTCCTGATTTCATGAAATGGGGTAAATGATGTCACTCCAGTGGCAGAAATGAAGAGAGCTTTAACTGGAAACAGCTGTTCTGTCTGTGATCTTCTAATGCAGGAATATTGGAAGAGATGGGAAGAGGAGGTGACGCAAATATGTATGTTTGATGGAGGAAATGCTTTGAAGTCATGCAGCTGTCACAGTTTCTACTTTTTAGTGAACAGATGCGTCAGCATCATGATTCTTAACTCTAAACCTCAAACAATGCTTCAAGTTACCTGACATAAGACCAAGCAACTCTATACAGATTGTGTTTGTGGTCAAAGCCTGAATTGACTACTCTGTGCAAAAAAAGGCTACATTTCACATAACATAGCAATTACCTTTTTCTTTAGAAGTCATTCAGACCAAATTCTTGTCTGTATGGTTTTCATTTCTCCAAGCCTGACTCTGAGACATGAACCAACTGAGGATTTGTAAATTTAATGGATATAGCTTAGAGCTGTAGATTGCCATGATAAGATATCTGTTAAACAGATACTGTAAAGGAACACGGCAAGACAAACCTTAATATTCTTCTTCTGCTGGATAAAAGTTCTTAATGGAAATGTAAACAGCAGATGGGCAGCCAGGGCACTAGACCTCCACTCTTTGGCTGGCCAGTGGTGGCCACCTTGGGAAGAGAGCTTCTTTTAGGTAATTTCAAGTACCAGTGCTGCTTGTTCAAAAGGAAACCCTTTTACAAAAGAGCAGGACTCTTCCTATGTTTTTTTACCCTACTTGACACCATGTGTGATGAAGAAAAATTTGGTTTCAAGAGCATCTCTACTCTGTGGTGTTTGGATGTTATCATGTATCTTCTGATAATTTAATTTCAGTGCTGAAGCCTGGAGATACTTCAATTCACTTTGCCTTGTAAAGTCTAAAAGATGGAAATACCTCACTGGGAAGACGTAAACAATTATAGCTAACTTTAAAAATACTTTCTCATGTTACTGATAGCTGACTAAGTACAATTATTTTCTTAGTCATGATCTCCTGTGTGCATAGCAAAGCTGCATTATAAGTAAGGATAAAAAGATAAACATCAGCATTTTTTAATTGACTTAGATATCTAGTAATTTAATCATGACATAAAAATCTCTTGCCACTTAGTAAGAAAGAGCAAAAATTGTGCTGAGTCTAAAATAGTTGATAATGACAAGACATCTAAAAGACATTATTCAAAATGTCTTTTAAAAGACAAGACATTGTTCAAACAATTATCAGCATAAGCTTCATTGTTCAAACTGTTATACTTCAGTTGGTCCCTTATAGCACAATATAAGGAGTTGGTTTCAGTAAAGTTGTAACAATGAATGTGGTAAAAAGCTGAAGCTTTGACTGGACATTTGTATAATGCAAGATATTTTTGAGTTGCATGATAAAGCCATCTTGTGTTTTGCTCAACCAAATAGTATGACTGGGTGATAAGGTTGAGTCCTGATGATGTTCATGAATATAAACATTAAGTAACAACTACAGACATTCATATAATATCCTGGTTTTTAAATTATGATTGTCTGTCAATCTACCTCTAAATGAAGTGTATGCAAGATGAGCATCTATTATAGCATCCTTTTACTCTATATGTAGCAAAAAATTAGTTTTCTGTATTGGTGGTGCATAAATCTGGGATTGAATACACAGGAATTACGGTGATCCAAAGTTCAAGATTCATGAAAATGCTTTATAATTACATTTGACATTAAATTTACTGTATAAGTTGGTGTTGAAATACTTAGGGAACCGTAATGAAAGGACAGGTTTAATAACACGTCTTGAAAATAGTATTGGAACAAGATGATGTTTGTCCAGAATTTTTGCATTTTTAAATGGTAAAATGGAGCACATTTCCCTTTACTTCAGCAGCAGCAGAATAAAGACCTGTCTTCTTTTGTAACTCAGAGGTTGCTGGAGATCATTTATGTCAATTGAAAGAGAAGTTGTTATTTGCTCACGGTGTTTATCTCCATCTAATCCAACGCTGATAAAAACCTGGAGAAAATTTGTGAGAAACCCCATAAAAATAGTACAAATACATAGATAATACAGACTCAGACTTGAAAACATGGGAAAACAAACTGTGGTAGCATGCTGAGTTATCAGGCTACGAAAGAGAAAGATTAGCTCTGTGGAATTGTTTAGCAGTGCTGGCATGAGTCAGACCAGATCGTGTTTGCCTTCTGGAAGGCAAGGCTTTGTTATGCGGAAGAATTGAAATATCTCTGTCTAAAAATAGTAGACAAGTAAGTGTCCAGGCAGAATGCAAAGTTCATGTTTCTTTACATTTTCTTTCTTTCCTCTGAATTACAACCCTGCTATAACTGATTTTTTTTTTTCCTTTCGTAACTCAAAATACAGAGGTTATAAAACTGATATGCATTGACACTTGCAAGTGATTGACAACATGCTGTGTTCTTTTTTTTAGAAAAACCAACACAGTAATCCTTCACAAGTGTATTTGTCTGGGTCTTTTCTCTTTGCAGATGTCCACAAGCTTTAATTTAGTGTAAAATCAGATGTTAGTGTAGAGACTACAAACTAATTGTATCATTTTTTTAGCCTATTGCTTATGTGATTGCAGATATACAGCCCTGTTTTAATCAGTGGAAACTTTATTTATTAAAATCATGCTATACATTATATAGAGTTTTGAATTTTTGTGTGTGCGTATATATACGTATATGTTGTTCTGTACAATCATTTTATGCAGTAAGTTTAATGCCTGTTCAGATGTTGGAAAAAAGAAATCAAATTATATCCTCTCCTCTGCCCTTTGTTTTTCTGCCCTTTAACACTAGACGTACATGGTTAAACCTTTTAACTTACTTTTCACAGAAAATCATTCTGCCCCTCCAGATGTTACCACTTACACCTCAGAGCACTCAATACAAGTAGAAAGACCACAGGGATCAACGGCACGGGTGGCACCAAAGTATGGAAATGCTGAACTTATGGAGACTGGTGATGGTATGTCACAAAGAAAAACTGGATTTTTTTGAGTATTGTAACCCTTTCAGTGGTTATTGTATGCATCTGCTCTTGTTTTTGTTTGGTTTCTGTTTGTTTTTTTTCTGGGCACTTTTCACTTTATAAACACATATAAAGTTGCAGCACCTTTACAGTCCTAAAATAAACTAATATCAATGAAGACAACATAGAGAAATATTTCTTAATCAGCATAGCTGAGTCCCTGTAGAAATTGCTTGGCAAAAGAAAACAGTGAATATCTTTAGATTTGCTTTTATCATGCTGTCTGGTTACAGCTAGTCTGTTTTCTAAATGGCAAAGAATGTGACGTGCTGGGATGGCTACATCTTGTAAGGTGATGTGTTTGAAGTTTTATTCTCTGAGGTGGTTTTTTTTTTTGAAAAACAGTTATTTGTAAACCCTTTCTTATTTACTGCTCCTCTTTTCCAAAACTTACTAACCAATATCTCAGCACAGCATGGAATTGTTGACCAAGTTTATCACCTGTAAACTTAGTAGCTTCAGCTCTAAACACCACTTGGTAAAAGTTTTGGAACCAACCTTATGGAAGGGTAGGAAGTTGAAATTCCTGCAAGGCAGTGACAGAAAGCTGTTAGTTCAGGAGTAGATGACATGAACATTGCGCTCGGCTAGAGAAAAGGAAGGGGGAGGTGATTGATGGGACTGTATTATAAAAATGCCCCTTGCCCCACGTTCCTGTTCAGAAGTATGTTTTTCCAAGTGCTGTGGGGGCAAGCACTCTCCCTTTGGAGACTGCTGGCTGGTGATTGGCTGTAGGGATGTTCAGAGAATACAGGGTCATGCTGAAGTAATAAAAAGAAGTGAACCATGTTTAAGATGGGTACTGGACAGATGTCCACTACAGTGTAAAGGGCAACCCAGAATAAGTGACGGGGCAGAGCCTATGACCCACACTCCTCGCTGAGCTGCAGTCAAGTCAGACAGTGTGGGTATGACCAATGATCATGGGGAAGGCCACTGCCTGTCTTCTCACTGACCATTGCTGAGAGAGTCCTCTCTGGGTACTGACATTTGCTATTGGGACTTTTTTTCACTGTGCTTCTCTCCCTCAGTCTGTGTGCTGTTTCCCCTCTAATTTTGCAACCTCGCTCTGGCATTGTTGTATTGTTTTTATTTAAATTAGGCATCACTGTTCCCTTTTGCCTGTATGTGTTAATGTTAAATAAATACTTGAGTCACGGTATGGCATGAAACTCTAAATTGTGGTGGCCTTGCAATCCTAGACCACTTTCTTCCCCCACTTAACATCTGGTGGCGTTCAGCGTAGCAGTCGACTGATGTCTCCATTGATCCCTGTCCTGCAGGAGTACCAGTGAGCAGCAGAGTGTCAGCAAAGATTCAGCAGCTGGTCAATACACTAAAACGGCCCAAACGACCACCATTACGAGAGTTCTTTGTAGATGACTTTGAGGAATTGTTAGAAGGTAAAATGACTGTTTTTCAAAAGGTTGGGGGATCTCTTATTAAAACTCTGTAAAGTGTTTGTCTCCTGCGTTAACTTTCTAGAAAGCCAATTAAGCCCTCCCTGTACAAGTACCAAAGCACTGTATTCAGTGGAATCTGTTTGTAGTGAGCTTGGGCACAGTGCTGTAGAGTCAAAAGTCTCTCTAACTTGCTCAGCTCCTGGTTCTGCTTGCAAAGAAACGACAGAAGAGAGTGGAGAGAAGCTTTGCCTTGAGAACATTCAGCCGTGGGTTGCAGCCATTGCTTTTGAACACCAATATGAGAAAAACTGTTAGTGAGGGAGCAATGTTAAATGTTTTAAACATCTTTTGTGTAACAGTGAAGCATCAAAAACCAAATTAAATGTAAGATTAGAAACAAGGATTAAGTCAAGAAATGGATTTTTTCTTTTTAAAGAGGCCAGTGCTTTGAGAATTAAGATTTGCTGGGATGTGGAAATTTAAATAGTCTTCATAGAGTTTATAAGAAAGCATGTAACAGAACATGACTTAAATCAATCTGTTACTTTTTAAAGTACACTTTTCCAGGAGTTTTGCAGTTCATCTCATTAGTGCAGTTTTCCCAGGAAAAAATATTTTCCATCTCTAAGAATAAAGGAGGGTTGATTATTTTGAAGATAAATATATGAATGCTGCCTCAGCAGTTTCTTTCCCTGCTTGTAGAGCTTTTGTTAGAACAAGCACATGCATTCCTATTTAGTAGCTTGGTCTTGTGTTAAAGTTAATTATGCTGTTATATTTCTCTGTTGCTTCTCAATACCTTCTAATATGTTGCTGTTTTCAGAATATTTTGCGAAGGTAACTTATTCTCTTGATTACACAGGTGTACACAAGGTATAGAATTTACATGGTAACTGTGTATCTTTTCATAATCATAAGTTCAACAGCCAGATCCAAACCAGCCAAAGCCAGAGGGAGCTCAGATGTTGGCTATGCGAGGGGAACAATTAGGTGTGGTTACAAATTGGCCGCCTTCTCTGGAAGCAGCTTTGCAGCGATGGGGGACCATCTCACCGAAAGCTCCTTGCCTAACCACTATGGATACTAATGGAAAACCACTGTATATTCTCACATATGGTGAGCACTCTTCAAACTACTTGTCTTTTATATGTTCTGTGTAGTGTCTGTGTACAGTAAATGCATAAATATACAGTGAAAAAAGACCTGTAATGATGCATCTGTTCAGTTTCTGAGTAGGGTAAGAGAGTTTGAAGCTGTTGGTGTCTGAGTTTGGGGAGCTGAGATGTTATAGCAAGATTTATTTCACAGTGACGAGAAGAGACAAGTAGATACACCCATAGAATAACAGATTATAAATTAAAACCACCTTTTAAACAGAAATTCATCCTGGGGCAGATTTTCCTGAAGATTAATGTCTAAATCCATTGCCCTTGGATATCACCCAGGCTTTATTCTGCAGAAGCAGAACCTGGTGTACAGAATTCATCAGCTTCCTGAAAAAGTTAAAATAAGATTTTTTCCCATGTTGTACTGACACTGTAGTAAGTGTGATTTGAATTATTCCTCTTGATATGTAGTTGTACAGCTAGCAAATATACCCCCTTGATATAAATTTGCCAGGATATATTTCACTGTGATCTCTGGTATGTTGATGCAGTTCAGTGTTTACTGCCTGACAATCTATCGCAACCAAGAAAGACCATATAAGAATAAACATAAGGATGTCTCTGACAAGTAAGTCCCATGTTGCTTCTAATTTTGTGATGTTCAGGGGACATTTGGGAGATGTTCAAAGGAATTATTATGAATAACTGTCTGTCAGACTTTGAAAGCAAGTTGGAACACTTCCATAATCTATTGATATGGATGTAAAAAAATATTTTGCTTTTTTTTATTTCTACCTTCTCAGGGACCTTGGGTTCTGTGCAGAGAATGTTGTTACATGCTGTGATATAGAGGTCTGTCTGTTTTGTTCAGTGCTGAACATTCCTTTCCATTCAGGAGTCAGACTCAGTGAAGGTCCCTGGCCAAAAAGATTTCTGCTGCAAGTTTGGCATGGAAAATAAAGGCTTTCAAAGCATAACAGAACCTCTGCAACTGAGGGTCATGCATGAAACATTTTCCCTTCAGGTACCTTAGAGTTAAGAAGATACTTAATTTAGGGGGCAAACATATGATTCACCATTGATGAATGTTTTTCTTCCTTAAGGACATTTTCTTGGAACTGGGGAAGAATTTTAAAGTTTGCAATTACATATTTGCAGAAGAGAAATTCTTGTCATCTACTGAATGCCCTAAATAAATTGGACAGGAAAGAAAATTAAGATGTTGCTGAGAATCAGACCATTTTTCTGAATTTGGGATTCTGTCCAGAGAGTCTGAGCATATGTCCTGCTTTGCCTGAGGCTTTATGCTGAGCAAATCAACCTGAGGAGCTCGTCTGCTTGGCTCACAGAGGCACCTAGCCTTCTCTGTCTTGAGATAGCTCTTTCCTCTTCTAAATGGTCTAAATCATGAGAAAAATAGGACTAAAATTCATGTTTTCACACCTTTCATTTGGCAGCACTCTGGGATATGGTTTTACTGTTGCCTTTCAGTAGTTTCTGGGGTAAAAAAAAAATGTTAGTACTTTTTTGTCCCCTTCTTTTTATAGGTAAAAGAAATTACAAACCAAAACATTTCATAGATTTGCTGAATTCTTCCCTGCTAGCTGCACTTCAAGCTGACGTTCCTTTTTCACTGGAAATGTCCATTCACTATGCCATAGCAGTTCGCTTAAGTGACAGCTGCCTTTGAAATGTCCTTAACATGACAGCCCCCTGCCATTTTTTGGGGGCTTTATGTATGATTTTGCTGTCGCTTGTCCACCTTCCACGTTTGCAATATCTTTTAGCCAGGCATGGCATTTTTTAAAGTTGAACATTAATAGACATTAAGCCTTGAACTCAGCAAAGCCACTCCTACTCATAAATTTTTATCCCTGTGCATAGTTCCACTGGCCCTGGTAGTGATAAACATTTGAAAGATGAGCTTAATCACAATCCTACCACATGACACTGAATTTCCTCATGTGCATGCTACGATCAGGTGACTAAAACTGTAAAATATCAACATTGAGGACTTTTAGTAGCCTCTGATTTTGTACCTCACAGTTATTTTTAGGATTTTTTGCCAGTCTAAAGAAACACCATTACCAGGAATTTTCATATGTTTGACAAGTATTCAAGAGTTCTAAGAAAAATTCTAGTTTTCCAGAGTTTTGGTCTTTGACAGGTTGTCAACATGGTCACTATGTACCTTCTCTTGAATATTTTACCTCTGTTTACTGTTTCTGCTTCGGTCTCTTCTCACGCGCCTTGTCTTCATGGAAATTGTCTTCCTTTATCCTCCAACTTTCCAGTTAAGAGAAGGCTTCTACATGATGTCTTTTGATCCCTACTTTTTTCGTACTCAGCATCTTCTTCATAGTTTCTTGCCTGCATGGATGAATTGCAGCTTTGCCTGCTTTTTCCAGACTCCTTTCCATCTTTTCAAGGTGGATTCCAGGAGTGTCTCTGTAGCTGTCAGCTCGATCATAGCCTGTCTGAGTAGGAGTTCTAATTCCCTTAACACCAACCATATTTATCTCTTCTTTAGTGGATTGTTGCAGACAGTACTGTCTTCCTGCCCATCTCTTGGGCTGTAACTACAGTATCATACACAACCCCCACATTATTTATTTTACAGTAATTCTGTGTCCAAACCTCACACGTTATTTTAGGAGCAAGTCTTTTCAAATGCAGGTCTTTTGCGGCATCTACAGGGTGAAATCTCATCCCATCTGCCATCTTGGTCTTGGTTCTTAACATCAGGCTCTCTCCAGCCCTGAAAAATGTTGCATCTATCCAAGATGCTTTCCTGTTTGCCCTTGGTGGCCTTGCATTCTGAAAAGGAGCTCTCTGAGAGTCTCCAAAGCCTTTCTCACAACTCCTTTGCTGTCCTATTCAGAGACATCTGTGAATGGTCAGACCAATGGCCAAGCTGTGATATGCCATGGCATGACACTGGTGCTGTAACACCACCTTGTGTGATTTTCTGGAATGAATTTCTCTACCTAATGGTAGCTGATGTGGAGATGTGTCAGTGTGACTTTAAATGGTGAGTGATTTAGACTGTGAAGTGCTGCTGGGCCATCAAGGTAATAGGTTTAAAGAAGTTACACTTTCAGCTATTGCTTAAAATCGGCTCTGCCTTCCCTTTTCTCTGCAATTTGGAATGCCTTGTGCCTCCTATGTCTTTTTCAGAATGTTTTTTGAGCTCCTTGTCTTCATAGCATGTCAGGACTGGTTTAGTCCATGTGTCTGAGATTAGTGGAGATAGAAGAAATGTATGACTGCACTTGCAGACTTGATCTTTATTTTCAAGAAAGTGTTTGAAGCGTTTTGCCTCAGTTCTTGAAGTTCTTCTCAGTGCCCCAGTTGTAATCTTTATTTAATGTACTCAAAACTCTTAAATTCCTTCTAGTGAATGAAACACTATGAATATTACTTATTTCTCAAATATTTTGTTCCTCTGGGAACTTGTTTAAGTGGAGAACATCTTAGTTAAGTTATTCTCAATCCCTTTATAAATCAAATCACTGAATATGCATAAATTGAAATGTCTGAGATATGGGAAGGAAATGTGTCTTTATCAGGTTTTATGTGAGTCTGAACTCTGACTAGAAACCTAATACATGCTTTGAAGGGAAGGAAGACAATTTCTGGCTCAGACAAAGTTAATCAGAGTAGTCAGGCATCTGGTTTTGGTATTAATAATGAAGTGCTTAGTGATTTCTTAGAGGACAAACGTGAATAAAGGACAATTAAATCCTATATAGTTCTTACACTATCACAGTTACTTAAAATGATTATTCTAAAAAGAATCATAAAGTCTGAGCAAAAAGTAAAAAGCTGAAAGTAATTTAGGAATGAACAAGTTTGGAGCTTCCTTATTGTAACTATTATTAAAAACAACAAAATGAGTACCAGTTAACTTTGATTTGAAGAGTCTCATTTCCTTTATCTAACACTTTCCATAATCAGATTTTTTAAAAATCATTTTTGGTATCTCCAGCCTAGTGTTTCTTTCCCACATCAGAGGCCCACTGGAGACAGCAAGGCTAGCAAAAAAGAGCAGAGAAGACTCTCAGGACAGAGGATCATTTTTCCTTTATCCGTTTGGATTCTGTGGAGAAATAAATGCTTGGATAATGGCATTTCTTTTTCTCAAATGAATTGCCAATATAAGAAATAACCTCAATGCAACTGTAAACATGTTGAGGCCAAAGTAATTCTGTCTCAGCAGGGGTGATGTTGCTTATACTGGAGATACCCTGGCATGCTTGAAAGTTAACAACAGGTCAAAAATAGCCAGCCCCAAGCCATGCTGCACCTGGCCCCTCCCCATCCTTGCTGCAAGAATCTCCTAGGCCGGGAATTTCATATTTAACTGAAGGAGAGAGACAGATTCAAGACCCTTCTGATCAAGTAGCTACATAACCAAACTGTCCTGGTTATGTGTCTCTGTATCATATCTCTGAAATGACTCAGTGCTCAGAGATATGGATAGTCATGGTTTAAATCTCTAGATAGATATAAATCTTATGATGGTTTAATACTTACCTTTGCTTCTTTAATAAAAAGATAGAAAATTGCTGCATTTTGTGATTCAGACTGCAGCATCCAGCACTGTAATAGCAAGGTTACCTCTCTTCTGAGTTTGTTTGGAGTCTTTTATTCTCTGCAACAGAACATTGTTGTTCTTTTTACTTGGATTATTTTATCCCAAAATGCAACAACTTCATTGGCTCCTCAGGATGAATCTAAAGAGTTTATGAAGGAAGGGTGAACAGAGCAGTAGAGCTGGGACTATTCCTTTGCAAAGCAGAAAAAGAGCCCATCTACCTGCGTGTCATTAGGAAGTTTGCCATTCACACCAGATTTAATAAATACTGTTGTTTCTATTTAATATAAGGAATGTTGTACTGTGATATTGAGAAAGTGAATATTTGACAAAATTATTTGCAGTTAAACTTTGGCAGTCTCGCAGTTGCTGAGCACGGAGATTGGTAAGCAAGCACTGGTTTGGTTTTGTTGAGTTAGTGCTGTGTGGTTCTGAAAAGCGTCCTGAAGACGATAGCGAAATTCACTGTGGTTTGTTTTCTCTCTGAGTTTTCTCCCTTATACAGCTTTTCTCTTAAAACCTTCTTTACATTCAACACAGACGTTTAGTCCTTTTAAAGATTTGCAAAGGAAGAGGAAGGGGATTTACTTCAATATCATGTGGAAATTCATCTAATTTTTGTTAACAGATCCCTTTTTGTGTGGTTTTTAATACGTTGTGGTTTCCTTTAGCCTCACACGTTGCTTAACCAGATGGGACTGGAGCTTAACTAACTACGCTTGCTAAATTTTGGTTGGTTAAAGATACTGCCCTCTGAGTAGACTGTTAAAAAAAGAATAAGACTGAATACAAGCTAAATGTAAGATATATCATTGCTGCTGTAGAGTTACTACTGCTCAACTAAAGGGAAATTCCAGTGGCAAGAGAACACCCGTGGCCCCACACGGGTGTTAACAGTGTTTGTCACAGCTGCCAGAAAGAGAGATGCTGGTTTCCATCCTGTCCTACTGAGCATATCTGCATATGTGATGTCTGACAGATATGGCTCAGATTCAGAGGCATAGTGGTACTTGCTGTTACTCACTGGGCAGTGGAAACACTCCACTTAGTTTGCAAGTGTGTGAAGAACCTTACAGCCCTCCCTGTATAAGCACACTGCTAGGACAAGAGAGTCTGGCAACAGCACTGGGCTAGTGACAGACATGGCTAAGGGAGATGCAATCATCTTTAGAAGATTTATTTCATTAAATGCTTAAGCAATTATAATTTAGGCAATGATAGATGCAGAGAAAAGCTTAATTTCTTACCATCTTGTGGAGTTGTATACAACATCTTAACAGGCAGCACCACAATTAGCAGCTCCATGGGAGGTAGAAACGAGGTTATAAATTGTAGTAGCAACAAGGTGTGTGTTAAATGCCTGTTGTTGGGGTTTGTTCCACATACTCCTACCAGTCTGCTTTGTTTGGGAAATAGTTTTGTGACCTAAAAACTGAGGGGTAATTCAGGTTCTTAAATGTCTAGTGCCCTGTGTTACCCATGATGTGTGTGTGTGACTGGCAGTCCTTGCTTGGGCCCCTTCTGGAGGGTACCCTTGTGCCTTAAATACCACTGGACACCTCTCTAGGTGACATGCCAGTTCTTCATTTTTAAATGCAAGAGAGTAGCTGTTAATGTTGGGCTGCTGAGATCAGAGCCTGGAAGGCACAAATCCTGTCCCAGTGCAGCAGGTAGGAGTGTTATTCTAAAGGACCCTGCTGCAGTGGGGATGTGGGCAGGAGCGTGAAGAGCAGAAGAGCTCATGGTGTCTGGTGTATATGGCAGGGAAGCAGCAGTGCTGTGTCAGCTGCAGAAAGGGCCCAGGGGAGCTCCCTGCTGCAGCGGCACGGCTGGAAGAGAGGAGCTTCAGCCCTAGCTGGAACACGGGCCGGTCCACTCGCTACCAAAGCTATTGCTTGAGTTTCCCCCATCTGCCCCCCTGTCTTCAGGCCAACTCATTAGAAGATTAATGGCACTGTGTTTATCTGAGGAGGGCTGGTGTTTCACTGAACTCTGTCTGAGGACAACGAGATGTATCCCCAGTGGCTGCAAACAGTTTGCCAGCTTTCTGCTGGAGCCCACGTAACGAAGATGGTTTATCGCGCACGAGGATCAGCCTGGCAGCGCTAAGCCCTGTCTCAGAGCCTTGGATGAAGCACAGCTGGCCGCCTTGCCAGGCCTCCCATTCCCACAGCACAGATGTGGCACTGCATGGAGGTCACAGCAAGGTCACAGCGTCAGGATTTGTGGGAGAAGTTTTAGCAATCGGCTTTTTCCCAGCGACGTCTAATCTCTCAAGTTTGCAAAGGAAGAATTACTCTGAATTGCAACCTAGGCAGAACCAAGGAAGGAAACACTTCAAAGGTTTCTGTCTTTATAACATCCTCTATTCCTGAGGGCTTTTATCCTGCAGGCGTTGAGGCCTTTGTGTTACTCAGTGATGTTGGAGGAGGGAAACAGCCAAAGTGGCAGAATAAACCCACGGTTCAGTCCACACCTGGTCAGAAACTTCTGCTCCATCCAGCAGCCACCAATCTGGCCCTGACCATCCATACATTCCTTGATTCCAGCTTCTGGACTACTGCTCCTTTTGTGGCCCTTTTTTAATTTACTTTTTTTGAACACAGTCATAAACCCTGCAGGAGAACTTACAGGCTTGCTGTTGAACACGATTCAGTTCCAGATCTGCCTGGACTTTGCTCTGCCTGCTCCTGAGGGTGCCTGGGGGTCTCTGCCTGCCCCTCGCAGCCCCTGTTTGCCCAGGAGCAGAGTTGGCAGCAGCTGGGGGCAGGCAGAGCCCACAAGGGTTGGAGTGACATTATAGAGCTTGTAAGGGCCTTGTATTCCAGCTCCTTTCCAGCTGAAGGCAAAATAGCTGCTTCACTCCAGTTTTCCACACTTTCATATCCACAGGCACATGCGTGGCCAGTTACCCCAGCTCCTTAGTAAAAGGTTGGTATCACAACAGCAAACAGAGAAGGAAAGGGATGTGATGACAAAAATTCAAGTATTTTCTGACCACTAGAAAATATTATGGGCATTTTTTGTGCAGTTCAAAGTTTATTCAAGCAGAAAGGTGAGGAATTAGGAAGGCAGACTTGCATGTTCTATGTTTCAGAAGCTGAAATAATATTTTGGCAATAAAAGAGTATCATGACAAAATATGTGTAAAGATTTGATTATTTAACACTTTACTAGAAAGTACTCCTTCAAATTTTCTCAGTTTTTGAGAGAACTAAATTTCTACATTTAGCCAGATCTCTTAGGTGGAGGTGATTGTACTGTTACCTGTGTTCTTCTGAAAGAAGTGCCTAAATACTGGAACATGAATAGTTCTTAGATTTTAAAGAAAATACTGTAAGATGTTACATTTGATAGCTAAAAAATTAGTGTATGTCACTAAATGCAAATTAAGACTTGTAACAGATTTAATCTCTATAGTTCAGACAGAACTTTTCACAGCAGCTCCTTATGTGTCTTGAAAAAGGAATTAAAAATTCAATGTTCATTTCAAGCTTGAAAGTGTTTTGTGTAAAGATGGTTCTTTTTTGCAATTCAGAACTTTTGCCAGGCTTTTGATTTCCATTCTCCAATTTCCTGTATCATTACTAATTGCTCTTTTAAGTTTGTTGCCACTGAAACTTTAATGTTGGAAAACTTAAAGAAAAAGAATATTTGCTTTCTTAAAGCATCCTTGTTTTTATCCTACTCACTTGTAAAGTTAAAGTGTTAACTGTAGCAGCAGGGATGCTTTCAAAGACCTGCTTTCCAACGAATGCAGGTAGTTCTGCCATAGCACTGTGAGGGTGCTGCAGACATGTGCCTGTATCTGTGCTGAGTTTCCAGTGGAACAGAACTGAGTTGTGTTTCTTTCTGAGCATCAAGACAGTTCAACATGCAAATACTGGAGTAATTTTAAATAAATTAAAACTTTGCTTTTGTTTGATGATACAATATTACTGTTTTCATAGGAAATAATTGCGTTTAGTCCTTTCTCAGTAAAAAGCAGCAGAGACCCTTCCAGTTTTCCTTTAGTGGAAAAAAAAAGAAAATCTGGCCTTCTCGTCATGCTTTATATTTACATCAGATTTGCACTTAAAAATAATTCAGTAGTATTGCATTTTATAACCAGAATGTAGAGGAACTTATTATAGCAACTGCTTGGCTTAGTTATAAATAGAAATGCTGCATGTTTGGGAGCCTGAACTGCTGAACTCCATAGGTAATCTGTTGTCAGAACCTATTATCGTTTCAGTTATTGGTGGCCATGAATTAAAGATTTGTTACTGTCAGACTGAATACTGCTTAAAGACAGTACCTGGGGGCCAGCCAAGCACAAGGGCTGTTAGACTTGGTATTGTTCAAATGGAAGTAACAAGGTTTCTAAACAAAGAGCATCTGAAAGAGCAAAGGTGCCAGTTTCTTGGATTAATGAAAGGCGTGTGATGTGAGCATATTGGTGAGATAATTTTACTTTATGGTATATCGGGGTGAGGACTTGATAAAGATCAGCTAAGCATGGTGCTGGAAAGATAAAGCAAGGGAGAAGAGAGACAGTAAGGAAGGGTATCTGGGGCAAGTGAAATGAAGCTGAGAGAAGGGAGGGTATGGAAGCAGGTGAGAAGAAAAAGCCACGTTAAATGGAAGAAGGCCCAGAATTAAAAGTGAAACAGCCACGTGGATGTGCTAAGGTTCGGAGGGTCCCTGCTGCTTCCGTGTGCCCCTTTGGATGTGGGATGTTCTCTGTTTGTTGGCGTTTTCTTTACTTTGTCTCTGCTTCTTGGGTTGCCTTTCCTTTTTCCCTTGGTGGCTCAGGGTATGAGAAGTGCCATTGAGAAACCTGAGTGTCACCCTCAGAGGTCAGTCTGCACTGAAATGTGACTTGTCCAAGTTGCTATGGAGGTGTCAGGGTGATGTCTGCACTTGATGATGTTCCAGACCTTTCTAAGAGTTGGCTTTTGGGGTCAAGATATAATTTTCTTCAAAGTAAGAAACTTCAGTCATAAAGAAAACTATTCTTTTTTTTTTTTGAGTTCTATCTTGAAAAATAAAAAAAACTGCTTATAAGTAGTGGTTTCATATTTAGTTGGAAAACTAATATAAGTGTTCCTACTATGTTTTTTCAGTTTCTCAGGTATTCTTTCTCTTTAATGATCTTGTAAAATGTAAGAATTTTTAAATTAATTTCAAAAATTTTATGTTAATAGGCAAACTTTGGACCAGAAGTATGAAGGTTGCTTACAATATACTACATAAATTAGGCACAAAACAAGAACCAATGGTACGACCTGGAGACAGGGTGAGTATCTCAAAGATTTTTAATTGCTAATAGTTCAGACTCAGTGTTGACAAAGAAAGAATGAGGTATTTCGGGTGCTGAGAGGAAATTAGTGAAGTGAAATATTGGGGAGGGGTGGGAACTGAAATCTGCTGTTTACTCGGAAGAAGTCTGATCATTCAGACAGATGTTTTGAACTGCATAATAAATAACCTGAGCTGATACTCCCTGAATAGTAACTTGAAGTTGTGGCAACATCAACAATAAACATTCCCATGGAAAGTGATTTTTGGACATAGCACAACAGTCTGTTTATCAAAATCTTGCTTATGGAGCCTGGAGGTGTCCTGTGGATAAAAAACTTCCTTACTAATGACTTTGTAATTTTTGAGATGGTAAAAACAAAGAGAAGCATTGTGAAGGACAAAGTCATGCAAAGCAAGCACATTTTGGCAGCCAGTTAAATAAATAAATGACGCTGACTGGTAACCCAGAGAATATTTCCATTCCTAGTTCTTGACTCTGATGCCGCAAGAGGCTGAATCTAAGTGAATGGATACAGCCCACAGAGAGCAAGAGATGCAAAGGTAGCACTTTAAGATGTTAAATGAAGACAAGAACATCCTATGGTTTTGCTAACAACGTACTTACAAACCCCTCCCTTTGTCTGCCAAGACTAGCTGAGCCTGCTGCCCTTTTTGTCTGCCAGAGTGTCTATAGAAAATTCCACGGGTCCCATTTCAGCTTGGATTTAAGCTGTGGAATGGCTATTCCAGAACAAATTTGTCAGAAATGCAAATTTTAGTCTCCTGTCCTAGTGCTTAGGGTTGTGAGTGTGGGATTAAGTCTTTCCCCCAGGGTCTGATAGCAATTCTCAAACTCTTGGTTCGCTTGATCCTCTTGTGCCACACGTGAGAAACACACGTGTCTGAGAGCTTCAAAAATGAAAGCATGCAGGAACACTTCCCAGAAGGAAAAAAAAAGAAAAAGAGAAGAAAAATGAAACATGACAGTCCTTCCTGTGTTTCTTTTTGAAATAAATCATAAAGAAAATAACTAAATGATCTCTAGATCCTTAATCTAAATTGCTTCCTACAATGGCATTCAGCCAGGACTAGGATCTGAAGAATCTCTTTTACTTGACTTACAATTGTGTCTCTAAGCAACAGCAGAAGCAGCAAGTTGTTCTGGTGTACACATCAAAACAGTCCACCCAGAGAGCTCCAACTGGAATAAAGTTCACGTATGGGCAATGTGCATCTCTCCTTATCTGTTGTGTGCTGTCTTTGTAGTCATTTACAGCAGTGGTCACTGGCATCTCCTAACATTAAGAAAGGATTTGTGGATAATTCAAGCTGAAAGCTGGAAATTTAGCGAGTGCAGGACACGTGAAGAACAAACTGCAGCTCTGCTAAAATAAGTCCACCTAGATTAGAGTGAAACAAATGTTTACAGCTGAGTGCTGAAAGCATATGTTTTGTGTTGTAAAAACATCTTGCCTAGCGTCCCTGTGTAACAGGAACGTGATCATTTGAAGCAACTTCACGTTGAAGACGAGGTGTTACTGCACTTCTGATGCTCTAGGCTGTGGTTAATCTGGCTTTTATGACCCTGTTCTAATAACATAAAAGCTTTCTGACCTTTTTGAAGGTGACTTTTTATTTTAACATAGTGGATTTTGTGTGACAACAGTTAAAGGCAGTTTTTACATACTAAATTAAACACAGCATGTATTTCTGGTCTTTTCTAAATGAGAGTGTCATTTTTTCCTTATGTTAATATTAAATAAAACATTTTTTTCCCTTTAAAAACCTCTTCTATCAATACAATCTCTATTTTTCATGACTACTATTACCTCACCTCTTATGTTCATTGTCTGAGCCAAAAAATAAATGAATGTGCCTGCATTTCATTCCCTGCTTCTGGTATTATTATACGTGGCAAACTGCGTTTGCCTTCTATAGTAACTTCAGAAATTTAACCTTACATCACCCCAGACAGCTGCCTGGAAATTAAGCTTGCCCTCTGAAATATCTCCTAGATAACCAGATTCTCATCTCTTAATATACCCTGTATGATTTGTTTTCCTTCAAGCTTAGCCCTTTTTGCTTTTACACACATTATTTATTTATTTGGTATAACTCTGTTAGTGATTAATGTTTTTTGGAGAGGAAGTTAATGCCTCTTTCCCACTGGACTTCAGTGAGATTTTTTTCACCTCTGTCAGCTCCTTTGCAAAGATTCCCATCCAAACCTTCACTGCTTTTAAGTAAGCAGAGACCAGTGCAAAACCCACAACCCTCAAAGTATCTTTTAGGTTCTTTCAGATATTTGCTGGGCTCAGCAAACAGGATTTGCACCTGGCAAAATCCCTGTATTTCCATTTCCTCTGAGGCTGCTTATAGTTTGTGCCTGTAGAATGCATACCTACGTTCTGCACCACGATATCCAGCATTTGGACTGTTTAATGTGCAAGTGTGCAGACAAAGTAGCCATGTGTATGCTCTGTCTCTAAACCGTGATGAAGTTAGAATCTTCAGCTTAAAAACCAGGTACTTCAGACCCACTTGGACAAGGTTGGTTAGCCTTCTTCTAGTTTGAAGAAATCCAGTTAAAGTATAGAAGGTGACTATCTTAACTGAATTCTGGAAACACAATCTCCAGTAACTGAACCTTGGAGCGTATATGAAAACATCATGAATTTTCTTCAACAAAACTCCTATGGATGTCAAAGCAGACAAAACTTAAGAGCTATTAAGTAGTTTCAGGAAATATCAAAATGCTGTAATAATACACTCAGGTCCTGTGTGTGAGTCCAAAGGAATTAGGTTTGAAATCATTCACCATGCCTTTTGCATGCCACTTCAGTTGACCGTGCAGGATGGTTACCAGCTGTGTTATAGCTGTTTAAGACAAGAGCTGAAAACATCCATCTGACTGAATCAAAACAAAACTATAGACAGGATCCAGCCACTGAGGTCATTTCAGCAGTAAGTGAGAGCAGTAGTATTCCCTGCCCTTGCAAGGAGAGCTGTGGTCTCTGTAAGTTGGTGGATCCTCAGGGAGACCATGCACCCTCACCTCTCCTTCCCCTTTGCCTGTGCAGGATCTCAGACATCGTCTGCACTGCCTGCAGGACTAGGCTGCACAGTTCGGCACGCCGGGGGAAGGAGGGCACCTAGTGAGCATAGTGGTGATTTGCTGTGATTGGTTTTGGCATTCTTTTTCTAAATAATTCCTGAACCCTAGTCCTGAAGCTGTGAAGTTCAACAAATCCACACCTAGGTTGGGGTGTGTCATGGATATGATGTTTACTTCTAGATATCAGTTACCTGTGTGCACACAGTGCCCAGAAACTTCTACACTTGGACTACAGTCCAGTCCTAAAATGAAACTGTTGCATGAGGCACAGCATAGTAAAACAAAACAATGGGTTAATGATTGACCTAATGACATAGTAAGTCTGCATAATCTTGACTGGTCACACCTCCACTTCAGTTTCAGTAACTTCAAGCAAATTATTACATTAGAATCTAAAATTCTATTAAATCCGTTTACTTGGTTATTTTACACCAGTAAAGCAATCAGTTAATTGAGAACCAGATGAAGGGCATTGTCAATATAGGAAACAAGACAGCATGAAAATATTTAACTACATCCTAAGTGAAAATGTTCAATAAAAGGAATATCTATCAGAATAAATTCTTTCTGATTCCTCATTTGTCTGTCATTAGGCATTTGAATAGTTATCTTAGAAGTGCTTCAGTAATCATCTGTATCCAAAAGGGAGCACAGAAGCTTCAATTATCTTTATTTTACACCTAGGATAAAATATTATTAACGGACCTCTCTCTCTTTCAGGTAACGCTCGTGTTTCCTAACAATGATCCTGCTGCTTTCATGGTGGCATTTTATGGCTGCCTGCTTGCTGAAGTTGTCCCTGTCCCTATTGAAGTGCCACTTACAAGAAAGGTAGGGAACTGAATTTCTTCTCTATACTGCATTTTGAAACTTATGTCAGAACAAGTCACAACTGAACATAGCTTTTGAGTACATTTTTGTGGTTAACTAACTCTGAATATGAGGGTACAAAGATAGTGCTGTGTGGTGAATTATATATAGTTCCTTCTTTTCTGTGATGGAAAATCTGAAGATGTGCTTGTAGTTTCAGCAAATGCAGGTCTGCCTGGAAAAGGAGAGGAAAATTTTCCAAGACTGCAGCTCTGCCAGTCCGAGATGGATTATCTTCGTAGCCTTTCAAAACGTTCTGGTCTTGGCCACTGACAAAGAATCATTGGCAACAACTGCTGATTTTCCACCTGTCCCTGCAACCCAAACTATGTTATAATGCCACTAGTGCTGTGTGTGCTACTTCAAAGCAGTTATGGAAATGCCTTCTCCTGTGTCTCTGTGTGCATATGTGTCCCAAAGCTTCTGTCACCACAGTCCTCCCTGCCAAGGGTGGCATTTGAACAAATTAGGTTCAGGAATTCTTGCCACAGAACGTGCCTTCATAGAGAAAACTGACCACTGCTAATCAAAAGCCTTTCATGTCTAATGTTGGTTCAGAGACTCAACCACGTATCCTAGGGAAGTGTTAGGAGAGCAGTTCCAGCCAGAAAGAGTGTCTGGGGGCCCTGAGAGGACTGGGGTCGGTGGTGCAGGTGAACCACAGCTGGGACACTTACGCCGATGCTGCTGAACTTGCGTTGTTTTCTGAGGATATGTGCCTTGAAGGTTGTAACTACAGCAAAATGTATTTATTCATTACAAGGGGTTTTTTGTCATATCCCCTTAATTTGCCATGGCTGGCCACTCCCACATATCCCCGTGTATAATCACTTTTTTATTAGCTGGCACTAATAATGCTTTAGTTTAATTACTTGGTCTGGACTTGTCCACATGAAGAGTGTTCTTTAATCTTTACAAGCTTTCATTTTTAAACTAAATTCTTTTGGAAAATGTTGACTGAAGACATAAAGTGTTTCCAAGGAAAGGGCTTGGGAAACATATTGCTTTGCTCATGTTTTCAGTTTTTCAGCTGTCAAGGCCTTTTCTTTGAAATGCTCCAGTGTTACAGCACCCCAAAGCAGAAGCTCAAATCTTTGTTTTGTGAATAGGTACCCTGCCTTTCAAATGAAAGCCATGAAACCAAGACTTTAAACCGTCACAGAGGCTTTTCAGTTTGCACGTCTCATGGAGCAAATTAACAGCTCAAAATATCTGGGGATTCCTTCCTAACTGCATGTGTTGGAACCTTTCTAACGTCTGAGAAGCTCAGTTGATCTCATCATTTCTCCATTATGATCACACATGCCCTAACTAATGTCTGTGGTGGGGTCCTGACACAGTGAAACCAGAAGCTGGCAAGGAGAGAAGGGGTGGGAGCTGGAGGAAGGGGTGGTTTGGTGGACGGGTGAAGGAGGAGAGAGAGCATGGAGTGAATGAATGAGTGGATCAGACAACAAAAGGTCATGATCCAGCAGACATGAGGGTGACTGAGCAGAAGGAAGGACACTGAGAACTAAGGGAAAGAGGAGACAAGAGGTGGCCCAGTTTAAACTGGCTAAGACTGGAGGAAAGATGCAGGTGAGCTAACAAGGCAGTGCAAGAGGAGAGGATGCGACCTCAATCACCACACCTGCTTTGGGGAGTAATGTTATGCTATTTTACTTGTAGAATGTTGTATTTGTGAGCACTGAGAGGTAGACATGACTGTGGAACAAGGATGTTGAATTTAGTAGAAATACAACTCATTTGCATTGGGCTGTCATCCCGCTTTCACATCCAAGTGCAGTACCTTCAGATAGTTTGAGGCAGTTGCATAACACTGTGCATTGTTCAATATAAACTAGAGATTCTATATGTGTCAACAAAATAAGGCAAACAGAATATGTACATTTTAAGATCTTATGGAGTGGTCAAATGGGTAAATCTGCTTTCATTCTTTGATGAAAAAGAAGCAACGTGGCTTTGAAGGGTGAAAAATCTAATGTGTTGCCCTGTTACTATTTTCTGAGGTTTAATGACATTTTAAAGTACATGGATAGGTGTAAATTTGATTTATTTTGGAACATCTGATACCACATCCATCTATTAAACTATAAAATCCAGCTGTCCAAGTAAATACTCTGTGTCAAATGAATAACTTACCCTAATTTGGCTGAACCTCTTGGGTGTTTGGTTTTTTTTTAAATACGTATTTATAGATGGATATATAAATATACACTTACACATGCATGTATATATTTATATAAAATAATATATACAGACTCAGACTGTTTATCTTTTGCCATAATGCTTAAATATCAAATTAATAAAACAATAACAGAGATTGTCAGTTAAAAAAGCAACATGATCCATAATCTATAAATAAAACTATGCAATCTCACAGCATATACTATTGCAAATATTTTTGCATTTGTTTATACATTAGGGCAACTGGAGTGGAAACAATGAGATGAAAATCGTGTTCTGAGTAGTCCCAGAAGGAATACCTCTGCTTGGTCAAATTGCAGTGGATTGCTTCTGGCATCTGTGGGAAGATGTCATTCGTGTCATCACACAATGGCCTAGACTGTTCTTTTATTCTTTCCCATTATTTATCCTCTCTTCTACATGCTTCAGTACATTCTGGCATCTTTTGGGTTGCTTTTTGGAAGAAATATGAACTAACACATAGACCCACAATTATATTATAGGCATACAGAATACAGGATGAGCTATTTTAGGGAGTTATATTAGAAGCACATTTTTAATATTAAAAATTTGTATGAGCAGCTTTAATACTGTTATACATTTTCATAAGAAGAGTTTTTCACAACTCTGTGCAGAATTTTGTCCTGGAATTTTACAAGTGAGCAGCAGTGTTTGTAGCCAGATAGACTTTTGGCTTTCAAGTTACTCTGCAGACATCTGTATCCATATGGAAGTAAAGGCTTTTGCTTTATCTGCACATAGATTTTATATGCATTCCCCTTTCTTCATAGCGTGACTATTATTTCTGTAAGACTTTGACAGGATTTTTTTCCAGTTTATTATTAGGTGAAAGTCCATCTCTCCTTGCTCTTTCCTTCTGTACCCCACCTTTGTGTTGAAAGAATACCTGGAATACCCCCAGGACTTCAGGAGACCTATCTGACCTAGCACCTGGGATGGATTGCCAGAATATCCAGCAACCATGCAGCATTCTTCAGTTTTATTTCCAGAATGCTTCCTGGTGTTCAGTAAAGACCTGGAAATTGTCATTCATGCAGCATGGTTTTGGCTCTTTAGATTTGTGACATCAGATCTAAAATTAAAAACTGAAATACCAGGCTTTTTTCAAATACATCAAAACTAAATCTTTATTCTAGAAGCAGCGGTCAGGGCTTCCATGGTCATTGTGATAAAACAAGCAGCATGTTTTTCTTCTCCTCCTTTCCCTATAGTAATAGCATTGAAATTCCTTTATCATCAACACTCCCCAAAATTTTTATATCAATTCCTCATCCCTTGGCTTATGAGGTCTGTTCTTTCAGTCGTGTCCCTCTCTCCAAATTTACTTATGTTTCCCAAACATTAGCAAATAATGTGTCCTATACAACACCTCTTCCTTCAGAACTACTGCTTTTGTTAATCTTGTCTGAAGCTGGAGTATTTGTTTCCTTGTATGTGTGATATGATGTGACATGCAAACTGTATGTCATAGAACAGGCCATCAAAATAGAAGACATTGGAGTTTCAGCGTGTCGAGCTCTAGTTCAAACAGTGATTTACTATGTCCCTTATGAAAAGATTTAAAAATACAGTTTTGATTTCTTCTTCTTTAGATTTTTTAGGTCAATGTTTTTTTCCATTTGATGGGCACCATGTAAATTGTTATTATTCTGCTCTGGTACAGTCAGGGGAGTTAATCAGTTTTAATGTGAAAATAACATTTTTGTCCTCCAAGCACATTCATAGTTATGCGCAGTCACATGCTGCGAACATATGAACAAAGTGATACCACACAGATCTTTATGGCCTCCTTATCTTAAGCAGAATTTGTGGCAGAGTGAAACATGAAAGCATGTAGAATTTAATTTTCTCACTCAAAATGCTGTTTCCTAGCATCTTAGATTTAATGCTGTGTGTTCTTAGCAGGCGTTTCTGTGCTCTTCCAGACACTGGCTCTGACAATGTGGTTGGAAGAATGTGCCTGTGTATTGTCATAGGAAATCTGGAGAGACCCACTCCAGAACACTTCAGTTTTTTTAAAGGATGCTTCATACAGGGTAAAAACTGTTTTTCAGGACCTCTTTTTGTTCAATTCTGAAAAATTGTTAAATCTTCAACAGTAGCCAGGGAGGTCTGTCTCTTTCAAGGCAGTGAAACCGTCCCAGTCATGTCTTCCTTTGAAGGAAGAATTCTATTCCAAAGGAAATACACCTTGACATCTTTCCTAGTGTTTCAAGGCCTGAGATAAAATGAGCTTTGCTTCCTCTCGGCTTTAGTCATCATTGGGCTGTAGTGCCCCAGAAACACTGGAGCTCAACATACCTTTGAACATTTTTGACAATGCATCTCTTTCTCCCCTGGATTTAAAGTATGCACAAAATGCTATGTATTTTTCTTTCAGTGACAATCTTCCAGTCTCTCCAAAGAATGCAGGTTCCCTCGGCCTCGTGTGAGCCCCTGGTGCCTGTCTATCTGCCTTCATACACTTTGGCAGTGGAGCACTGAGAAGAAGTCCTTTCTCATTTTGCCACAGTCAATCTCAGATCCTTTCAAATCTGTGTTTTCTTATTATCTTTTCAAGTTTAGGCAACTATGGTTTCCTAGAGAGCATATCACATTTCATGCAGTGTCCCCTGCCAAAAATAACCATTGTCTTGCTTTGATTAAGACTTCTGGACATTAAGACTGCTCATGGTTGCAGATATCACATGCAAATTGCAGGCAGATACCAAAATCGTTGTCCAACTCATTTCTTGGTCTTAAAGCTGGTTATGAAGATTGCATCTGCATTGTGTTTGACTTTGGTTAATCTTTGAGATCTGTGTTTTTATGCCTTTTCATTTTTGACTTTTATGTCTAATAGTTGCCCTATTTGTTCTTTACCAGTAAGTTTTTGATAGGGTAAGGGCACTGGAGCTCAAATAAGCATTGTAACAGAAAACAAGATTAGTTCAGTCTCTGATGCTCCCCACATAATTCTCATTTTGAAAACAATCTGGGATTTGCAAGTGAGCAGAAGTACCTTTTATCAGGCCAACCTTTGCACAGGCTGTCTCTTCTTTCCTTTCTTATTAGATAAGGACATGCACTCTCAGTCACAGAGACAGGATCATAATTGTTTTCCTTCACACAGATACTCTCACAAAGCATTATAGAAATGACATTAACAGCATGCTGAAATGCAACCACACGTGGGATTTTTTTGTCCTGACAATGAATTATCACTCCCTACAGCAGGAAGAAGACAATTTGCCTCCAGGTACTGGTGAAAACCTTTAGGGAACCTTTAATAAAAGTCTTTAGAAAACTTTGAATGGCTGCCTACAGCAGAGAGGGTTTCTGGCTCTCTTAATCTGAAAGATTGATCTCTCTAGGTGTGTGCAGACATAGTCTGAAGCTAAGCACACCTCAGATCTTGTACCTCAGTAGGTGTTGTGTGCCTTCAAGAAATGTAGAATGGTAGCTCCAAAGTCAGTGGTCTCGAACCTCATGCTACAATACCTCAGCTCTGTATTTTGCCTTCCACCTGCATTACATGTCATTTCAAACTGTGAATTGTGGAGGATTTGACAATGAGCATCACTGTCAAGTCTCCCCCTGTCTGTGATTTGGACTGCATTGAGTTGTTTCACCTGGTCTCTCCTGGTTTCCTGAGGTTCTTCTTACTCTACAAAATTCTGCAAAATAAAGTCTTTGTGACAAGTGGGGAGTTGCCAAAGTGGCAGATTAGCATAAATTACCAAAACAACAAGTAATACTGCTGACAAATCAGTGTGTTGTGAAAATGTATTCCCTTTACAGGCAGGAGAGTAATTTTATTTAAGGTGGGAGGAGGATATTGGGGTTTTTGGGGGAAGATTATTTGGTTGTATTTTTTTCTACTTACAAAGTAGTTTTCAGCATGCAACCACTCATTTCACATTACTCAAAAGGCAGGCCAATAGCTTGTCTCTGAAATCTGAAATAATCAATGCCTTTAAAGTTGGTAGCTTTATTCATGGCCCACATGGGAGCTTTGACTGCTTCAGGCAAAGGACTGCATTTTTAACTCAAACTTCATTTTTCAAACGTACAAGTTTTGCCCAAGGTCTTCAGTGCTCTGGGCCTGTCGTGCTGAGGTACAAGGAACAGCAAAGACTATCGTGTTCACAGGATTGGGTGTGTAGGTAACACTGTGGTGTGTCTGTGGGATGTATAAAAGTTTCAGATCTTCCATCTACTGGCTGTCAGTCCAGTGTCTCAACAATTTCTTCTATGAGGCAGAAGATAACACAGGAGATCCCTGCATGGGGAAAGGGATGTCAACCTCTTCTTTATGCCTCTGTTCTCTGCAGTACTTTTAGCTTCTAAGTCAGGATGAAGCCACCAGAAGCAGGCAGAAGGTGGTGATATCTAGTTAGGAGGTGTGAGAGACTGAGGCTGAAAATGGAATTGGTGGACACCAAGTCGGAGACTGCCAGAAAGCTTCATTGCATTCATACTGCAAAATCCTCAACTCCTGTGGCCCTTGGGAACAGCACCTCTGCTTCAGCATCTTGATTTGCCTTTTTCTTGCAGGGCAGGATTAGTGCGACCACCAAGACATGGCACAGGATTTGAAAGCCTGTAAAACGTGCTAGATACTGTCACACCTGGTGAAATTCTTCCAAGCTCCTGTGGTAGTGTTGCATCACATAATTGTTTAGTCATGTTTTCCTTACAATTGAAAGAATAACTGTACAGAAAAGAGTGGGCTGAAGAGTCTAATGCCGTGTGAGATGGGGCTGTCCTCATGTAAAGCAGTCTGTAAATTGTGACGTACCTAGATTGTATTAAATGATCTGTATGTGTGTGTGAGCTACTACAAATACACGAATAACAGTTATGTGGATGTTCTCATAGCCAGTTGATATGGCACTAAACAAAAGTGCAGTCAGTCTTTCTTGTGTTCTCTAAAAAACTTCACTGTTAATACAAGTTTCCTCTTCTTGTTGTTTTGTTTAGCTATCAAAAGAGCAAAAATATCCCCCAGGGCCATGGTATGCTGATGCTCTAATGTCCACACTTTCTACTGGTTTACTTATGTTAGGTTTCTTATGGAATTTGTACGGTTAATTTCTGCTTATAAAACTCTGCATTAAATGGAATTTCATTGCTTGAGAATTGACATTTTCTTGACACAGTGGTGAAACAGTTTGCTAGCAGTCTTTTATAGGATATACAGTTACAATACTATAACTTAAAATCGAGATCAATGCAGTTGCTGCATTCAGTTACAGAATTCATATGCCTTTTATTTAATTGGTAGTTAAAAATTCTTAAAATATTAGTAAACAACTTTTAGATTAAATTTAATGGGAAATTTTGGGTAATGGTAGTATGAATCTGATATTTTAAGAAACGCATGACCTCCCTTTATAGATGAAAGAGTAGCAGGTCTCAGCAGCTGTGCCTTGCCCAAGGAGTGATGTTCTCCATGGAGTACTCCAGCCTTCCTCTTCCTGCCATTCCTTCTGAGTGACCACCAAGGAGAGCCATCTCTCCTGCATTGTTCAGGCACCCATGTTTCCCTCCTTTGAGCAGACCCCAAGAGGGGAGGCACCAGATCTCATCCTCACATGGAACCAAGATCAGATCTGGCTACAGATTTGACAATACAAATATGGACAAGCTAACACATGAGTCAGTGACACAGTAACGACTGACAAAGGTCTTTAAGTTCTGAAAGCCCCACTGGTGCTGGTGTGGTGGGGTCAACAATATGTTCCCCAAAATGTTCATGGATATTCTAGAATTATTCTCTGTTGTTCAAAAGATACTCTCATTGTCTGGTTTTATGTCGGAAAAGATTATACACCAGCTTAAGTTTAAAAAGCCTTCCTGGAAAAGTGCCTTTTCATTTTTTCCTAATTTTATATGCATTCTGGTTATAGTAGGCAAAAGCAAATTCTTTTTCTAATTCTGGGTGGAAGAAGTTATATAGCACAGACTTGACAGATCAGTTTATTGTCCCACATTACTTGCTCAGCTATCAATGTTCTGATAATTGCTGCCATAAACATATTTTGAGGTGGTATGGAAAACAAGCAAGCCTTTGCTTTTTTTCTGATCTGATTGCTTCTCCATTTTAGATGGTTTTATTTGACTACATAAAAATTTCATTAAAAATTAGTCAGATAGGCTCTGGGGCTTTCATCATACAATTTTGCTTTGAATAAATCAATAGATTTAAGGCAACTGCACAGTATTTCTGGTTGTTTCCACGGTTAACTGTACTTTATGGTTGAATGTAGAATCGTTCTGTGAAGAAAGGGTTAATACTTCTATGTGCATTTACATCTCGGGTTTTGCTCTGTTGAAGAGCCTAGTGAATAGATGTGAAGTTTATAAAATAATCATGGCAAGATACTATACATACAGCAGGCATAATGCTGTAGAAGCACAGCATCTCTTAAAGAACAGCTGTGGCCTAGACTTGAAAATCATCACATGACGACTTAGCCTCAGTGCCTACACGCCCTTGTTGAAAGTAAAATGTAATGAGCTTACTCTAATGGGCACTTGACTATATGTAGTGCTCCTGAAATGTGTCTGTAACTACTCAATGAAATGGTTATTGACAAATCAAGTTAGCTCAGCAATAGTAGGGATACTGTCACCACTGTATGCCCATATTGCATCTTGAAGGTTTAGAGCTTTCTCCAGGTGGAAGCATCTATAATCCATATTATCTCCCAGAATTGTCACAGAGTCACAGAATGGTTGGTGTTGGCAGAAACATCTGAAGGTCACCTAGTGCATCTCCCCTTCTCTAACAGGGCCACCTAGAGCAGGTTGCCCAGGACTACATCCAGGTGGCTTTTGGATATCTCTGAGTGTGGAAACTCTGCAGCCTCTCTGGGCACACTGTGCCAGTCACCCTCACAGTAAAAAGTGTTTCCTGATGCTCAGAGGGAACTTCCTCTGTTTTGGTTTCTGCCTATTGCCTCTGGTTCTGTCACTGGGCACTTCTGGAAAGAATCTGGCTCTGTCTTCTTTACACCCTCCCTTCTAAGCCTTCTCTTCTGTGGCTGAGCAGTCCCAGCTCTCAGTCTTTCCTCATAGGAGAGTTGCTCTAGTCCCTTAATTATCATAATGGCCTTTGCTGACTTTCTCCAGTATCTCCATGTCTTTTACTTGGAAGCCCAGAACTGGCCCCAGCATTAAAGATGTGCCTCACTAGAGCTGAGGGGAAGGATCAGCTCCCTCAACATGCTGACAATGCCTCACACAGCCCAGGATATCACTTGCCTTCTTTGTGCCAGGCACATTTCTGTTCACATTCAACTTGTTGTCCACCAGGACCCCCAGGTCCTTTATTACAAAGCTGCTTTCCAGATGGTGCTGGTGCAGGGAGTTGTTCCTCCCCAGGTGCAGGACTTTGAATTTGCCTTTTTTGAACTTTGGGAAGACCCTGTCTTCCCATTTCTTCAAGAATCCCTTTGGAAGGAACAACCTTCTGACACTCCTCCCAACTACTCGTCGTCATTTCCGAAGAGATGTGAGAGCAGGTGCCACCTGATGTCTTCCATTCTCTTTATGATTTATGTTCATACAGACAGGAGGATGTCTAAGTTGTGGAATTCCTTTGTCAATGTACAGATGAGTTTTGATAATCAGTTAAAAGGAAAGCAGCTGTTTTCCTCTCAAGATAATGTGCCCAAGGACAAAAATTATTTCAGCCTGTAATCGCTTCTAATCAATTCTGTGTATTTTGTCATCTCTTAGGATGCAGGAAGTCAACAAATAGGCTTTTTGCTTGGAAGCTGTGGAGTTACTGTGGCCTTGACCAGCGATGCATGCCATAAAGGACTGCCGAAAAGCCCCACAGGGGAGATACCACAGTTTAAAGGTAATCTAACCCTTACTTTTAGTGGCTTTCACTGGTCATTTACTACAACAGTCGTAAACATTGCACTTGTTTAGTGGCTGTGGGTGAGGATCAGGCCTGTGATGAAACACTTGCTACAGGAGAAGCTGTGGCTGCTGGGACACCAATGGCCCAGTGTGTCACTGCTGGTGGTGATGGCTGTGCCCACCTCATGACTGGACAACAATACCAGTGCTCCCAGGCTGGTTCTCTGCTGGCTAAGCTGGGCTTCTCAGATCATCTGTGGCCACAAGCAAAATTAAACCTACAGATTTACGACTGTAGTAGATGAGAAGCATTCTTATGATTCAGTCCTATAGCAAAGTGTAGGGACAGTAACCGCTGGCAGGAGAGTGGTAATGAAACTGTTTGGGTCAATAACAGCTTGAGCTGCCTGGCCATTTCTTCAGGGCTTGCCTGAGAAGACAAGGATAGCTGTGTTAAGAAAGCAATTCTGGAAAATCTTCTTTCCCATACTGTATTGAAGTTCTAAAAGAACCAATGTTTAGGTAATGGTGACACAGGCATTTGAGGAAAAAAGCTTTGTCAGGGAAGACTTTTGTCTTGTCTTATCCAGCAGAAACTCAACAAAAGCTGACTTTTGTTTGTACCTCAGGCTGGCCAAAGCTGCTGTGGTTTGTCACAGAGTCTAAACACCTCTCCAAACCGCCTCGTGACTGGTTCCCACACATCAAGGATGCAAACAACGACACAGCTTACATTGAGGTGAGTTAATGAAGATGCATCTTCTCCTTGAATCATTACATATGGCACTTCTGCATTAGGTAAACATCATTATTCATTCACTAGTCACAGAAGCAAAGAACATCCTAGTTTAGCCTGTTAATAAGTAATACTTTAAAATAAATTAAACCGATACTGATTTCAGAAAAGTTAATGGAATGTTAAATTGCATTTTGGGCATTTCTGACTTGAACGTTTTTATGTTGTCTATGTGGCTGCTGCAACACTATATTAAAGTTGCCTTGACCAGTCTCAGTCCCATTCACAGTGTAGGCTTGCTTGGAATTGATAGATGACAAGTTTCACAGTGAAGCTTCAGTTCTCATATGACAGCCTTCAGACCCTTTGAAAGAGAAAGAACTTCTTGTTCCAATGGTTGCCTATCACTTAGTGCTTTGTGAGTCATACTCCACCCCAAAAGACCAGTATCAGGAAGGGAAAGTTAGCAATGCTGTTAAGTTTAATTTTCCTCCCTTTTTTTCGCCATCATTTTCTTCTGCATAGACTCAAATGCCTTGAATTCAGTGGTGTTAGTATTGAATTTAAATGATTCTTCAAAGGGACTAAGTTCAAGTGAATGGAGCAAAGGTATTACCTGTCTGTATGCAGTCAGAATACTGGGCTAGAGAAGCAGAGATGTCTCAATTCTCAATCTTGCGATTATCTTCATCATGGAGAAAGATAAATGTTTAATTTACCAATTGCCACTGAGAGTTTTCAGACTCTTGCATAACGTCAAAAAATTATTGCAATCATCCCAAATGTTTTCCTACCTCTTTTGTCTCCTTTTTTCTCATGAGTCTTATATTCTTCTCATCAAAGAGCATGTGTCTTTCAGACTGTATACATATAGATTATTATTACAACACCCATCAAGGATTCTGAGGTCAGCTCTTATCCCATGCCTTATAAGATGCACAAGGGAGCTCGGGTTTATTGGTTGGCCTATAAAATGTAACGTAAACACCGAACAGACTGAACTAGGTTATTCTCTGCTAAACCTAGCCAGTCATTTAGTCATTAACATGGTCAGGGTTGTTAGAATTAATTTTCTGTAATGCCTGTTTTCAAACAACAGATGGATTTCAGATATCAAGCCTGGGAAGCTTCAGTCAAAAAGAGAAAGCCTGTCTGAAAAAAAGTGTCTTTTAACAAAGAAATGCCTCCAAAACTCCTTAATACTGCTGCCTTCTTAAAATAGAGTCATTAGATGTGCCCATCATTCACCTGCAGAGGAAACACTTTAAACATAGCTATTAAATAATGGAAATAGGGCAATTATTGCACATTGACTTTCCCTGCTTATTTCTTTTTAGTACAAAACATGTAAAGATGGAAGTGTGCTTGGGGTGACTGTGACGAGGATTGCGCTGCTGACACACTGCCAAGCTCTGACCCAGGCATGTGGATACACAGAAGGTATGCAGTGCACTACCCTTGCATAAATTGTAGCTTATTTCTCATTAGGCTCCTATCTTATGTTTTACATAGATTTGCTCCAAAGGCTTCTAGATTTAAAAACCTGATTTTTTTTTTTCCATTTGTTTTAGGAAATATACACAGGTTTAAAATATCTATAGGAGAGGTACAAATAATGTCCTAGCCAATACAAATCCCGCAGTGGAAATTTACTGTGAAAGTTAACCTTTGAGGTCACCAGTCATGTTATACTGAAGCTTCCTTCCTTTGAGTGGGTTTGCCTTGGGTTAGTGCCATGTTCTAAAAAATAAACTCTGCTTTGTTTTTGTTGGACAGCTGAAACAATTGTGAATGTATTAGATTTCAAGAAGGATGTTGGTTTATGGCATGGAATTCTTACAGTAAGTATGTGTTTTTATTCTCTGTGAGTATTGGAAAATAAACTAACCTAATATGTTTATTCCTATATCAACCTGGGGTGTCCTACAGTTTCTTCTTCTAATACATTTTTTTCTGCTTTGAAAGAAAAATAAATGTGAGTTAAACTTCTTCTAGAGCACATACCTGTAACAATCATGGTAAAGACCTTGATATATTTTATGCATTTTTATGTCAAATACTCTGGCCTCATTCTTGCCATGTTACTCTTATTGATGTATCATTTTGCAATCAAACTGTATAGAATAAACAGATTAAATTAGTGCTTTCCTCTGTTATGATCCAATGGCATACTATTGCCACTAATTAGCTTTGCTGTCAAATCTCCCACCAATAGATGGTTTTGCTAATATTAAAACGTTTCCGATACCTTATATTACATTAATGGTCCACTTGCTGTTTGAATGTCTTCCTTGATTGACATGGGAGGCAACTGACATATTTTTAAGGATTGTTTCTATCAGGGCTATTGCAATTAGTGAATGACAAAAGGCTTATTATTCACTGACCATTTTAAGAGCGGATATCAAGTTTTGAAAAATCATTGTTTGGGGGCCCCATGATTTTGGGGGTCCTTCTGATTCCCAGTGATCTGATATACTTTTCCCATGCAGTGTTATACTGTTCTTAGTATCAAAGGGCAGTAGTAACATTTCTGAAGCAGAAATGAACTGTTAGGCTTAATGCCCATAAGTATCTCATGTTAAAAAACCATCTTTATCGCTGAAGTTGAAAGCAAGTGTCTAATAGAGCTTTTCTGGGCCTTCCTTTGCTATTAATCTTGGTCTGAACTTCATTTTTTTCGTTACTTGCCTGTAAGTGCTTTTCCTGTACCTATGCCTCTGCCAGACTGAAAAGAGAACAAGTGTTTGGATGACTAATCCACTGGGACACTTAACCTTTCTTAAGCCTAGGTTTGCCAAAACAAATATTGTATTTAACCTGAGCTGCTGTGAGGGGAGGCGTGTTGCCCTCAGAAGATATTTCTAAATGGTAATAGAAATAAAGCAGCAGCTCATTAACAAGCTGGTTTTTTAGCACTGAGAAATCACTGATGCAATTGACAGGCTCAGACTGAAAGAACAGTTTTGGATCTGTCATTGGTTTCACTCAGCTGCTTTTTCTAAACTTCCTGGAACTTGTCATGGCCTTGTTGGAAATACTGGAATTAGCTCACCTGCAGAAGGACTAAAACCTCCTTCATTTATTTTCTGTTCAAATAAATTGATCTCTGCTTAGTCTGTGACTCCAATTTCTGTGTCTTTTAAATAATTTGTGCCCCACTACCACTGATAGCTTTTCAGTATTCCCAGAGATGGATTTCTTTAGACAGATATGTTGCTGCTACTTGTCCTTTTGAGTACAGTGTTCACATATATGGAAGTTTAGTGGACTTAGGGATAATATTGACCTACATAGCAAACATGTAGATATTGTTGAGTATAAATAGAAGGAAAATGTTTCATTTTTTTTCAGTACTTCTTCAAAGTTATGATCTGATTAGTCTAAATCCTAAATCCTTAATCCTTAATTAAAGCATTGGAAAATGGGTGGCTGTTTCATCTCGGTGTAGGTCGATAGGTAGGAAAAGATGAATGCCGGCATTGTTAATAAAATAAGCACAGGGTGATTTGCATAAATGCCCCTGCCCTTAACACAATATAAATTGTTACCATGATTGTTGTATAAAACCCATTTATCTTTTTTGATTTCAGAGTGTCATGAACATGATGCATGTTATAAGTATTCCATACTCCTTAATGAAAGTGAATCCACTGTCATGGATACAAAAAGTCTGTCAATACAAAGGTAAGAAACAAGAATATACAAAAGTTTCCTTGATGGTCAAAATCAAAAGTACAAATTGATAATATGGCCGTATAGCTTTTATATGGTGTATTAGTAATTTTCTGATTCTTATTGCAGCAAAAGTAGCCTGTGTAAAATCCAGGGACATGCACTGGGCATTGGTGGCACATCGAGATCAGAGAGACATCAACCTTTCCTCGCTGCGTATGCTGATAGTGGCTGATGGTGCAAACCCATGTAAGCTGTGCTGCTGCAGTGCAGTAGAGAACAGGAAGGGGTTTCTGTCTTGCATTTAAAGTTTCAATCTTCAGCCTAATCTTAGCTAAAATATTTACAAAAAATAGGGTTTGTCTACTGCAAGCTGTATGACATTTATGAAAACGGTAATTAATTTTGGATTTTCTCAAAATGTACTTTTCTTTAGCTAATCCTGAGGCAAACTTGATATTCCACATAACGTAAGTTGCAGTAAATCCAATTTTGTTCAACATGACAGTCGCATAAAGACTGAAGCTATAAAGACCTGAAACAATAAAGACCTTAATCTATAGAAAAGATCAGAACATTTCCTCTGAATGATGGTGCTCAGATGCAGAAGTAACTGAGAATTTTAGGGGAATACTTATGCTACTCTAGGGAAACACATCTGCATCTATTAATGACAATTAATAGCATTAACTGTTTCTCTATATAGTTTAAGATACTGGCTTATAAGTGTTCTTGTTTGTAGTAGTTTACTTTGAATTTCTGAATGTAATTTTTAATTTCCCTCATCCTAAAAAAGAAAACTGTAATGAAATTTATATTGGAAGTTAGCAGTAATGGCTTTTCTACATAAGCATAGTGCTCAAAAATGAGTCTTTATTCTCTGTATGCATACACAACTGCATATGCATATATATACATAGTTGTAGCAGCTATGACTTATTTCCCAGTGGACATGGATACTTTTTAAATTATTTCTCCTGAAAAGCCTATATATATTAAATAGTAAGTTTTCAGTTTGAATGGTGTCACTTCAGAAATCAAATTATTTTTCTCCTCTGATTGTTGTTTTTTTGTCTTTACCCTAGGGTCTATTTCTTCCTGTGATGCATTTCTCAATGTCTTCCAAAGTAAGGGTCTAAGACAGGAAGTCATTTGTCCCTGTGCTAGTTCACCAGAAGCTCTCACTGTGGCAATTCGAAGGTACAGTGTTACACCAGTGGAAATAGACCCATTGTATTTGTGTATGTGGTAACTTGAAAAGAAATTATAAAATTATTCAAGAATGAGTGTGCATATTTAACTTCTATATGACATTTTTAGTTTAAAATTTGTTCATGTCTGAAGAAGGCATACAAGAAGAATTTCTAGAGTAGTAATTTAACTTCAGAGTGCTTTGTAGTTCTCATGTCCATAATGTTGTCTAATTTTAAATTAAATAGATTGAAATGCCAGAGCAAGTTCTGTAAATAGAAGTGTAAAAATGCCAATCTAAGCATAAAATAATTAAAATGTGGGAATTAAGTGGCACTGCCATCGAGGAAAATCATACTCTAAAGTAGTCTGTTTAAAGAGAATTATGACATTCTGCAACTTGTTTTTGGCTGACTGGCACTTTTTAACCATTCATAGACTCTAGTAACCATCTGGAAATACTCTTTGAATCTGAGGGGTTTGTGCCTAGAAATAAGATAAATTCTACTAAAACTGCTAAATTCTACTAAAACTGTTAAGCCTTACATATATATAGAATCACAGAATTGTTTAGGTTCGAAAAAACCTGTAAGATCACCGAGTCCAACTGTTAATCCAACGCTGCAAATTCCACCACTAAACCATGTCCCTGAGTGCCACATCCCCACATCCTTTAAATACCTCCAGGGAGAGTGACTCCACATCTTCCCTGAGCAGCCAGTTCCAATGCTTGACAACCTTTTCGGTGAAGAAATTTTTCCTAATATCCAGTCTAAACCTCCCTTGGCACAACTTGAGGCCATTTCCTTTTGTCCTGTTGCTTGTTACTTGGGAGAAAAGACCAAACCCCACCTCGACAGGGTCCCCGCTGAGCCTCCTTTTCTCCAGGCTGAACAATCCTGGTTCCCTTAGTCACTCCTCATAAGACTTGTATTCTAGCAGTACTCCTGTCATCAGTGCTGTAACACACAGTAAATGGCATAACTATTGTCTGTTTTGGCAGAGTTTTCCAAAAATTGTACCTTGAACAGTACGCGCTTTGTTTTTAAGTTCATATTTCTGCAGCCATTTATAATTGTTTCACATGTTAGAACATGCAGTATTAAAGTGTAAAGCACTATAATAGCATTAAGTAAAATGCTTCCTGCCACAAAGTTTAAAATACACTGTTCAAGTGAAATTTAACTAGATTTTCAATTAGCTTTCCAACAGAACATTGCAGGAAGAAAGACATGAGGCCAAGAGTGTGGTTGACTTCCAGCCATCTCATTATTAGTTTAAAACATCTGAAAGCAATCCATCAGGGACTTACCCTGTCCAGGTTACTTGTGTTTCTGTAAACTACAGGATCTCAGGGAGCCCTTTCAGCTCCACCAGCCTGTTCTCAACAGTACCAAGTGTTTTTCCCTTGTGATGGGTTTCCCTGCCATAGGCTGTGCAGGCATTTGCTGCCTTGGATTGAGCTCTTGTTTGTAAGAGCAGAGAGGAGGTGGATGGGCAGCAGATGTTGCTTGTGCTGAGCACTGGGCAGGGTTTTCATTCCTGTGCTAGCCCTGGAAAATTCACCCCAAATCACAGGTTAGGAAGTGGGAGAACTTCATAATGCAGTGGCTGACATGCCCTTTCTAGTCTTACACTCTGTGCCTGTAGCCCTCTGAAGAACTAGAAGTTAATTTTCGAATTAACTAACACTGACAACTTACCCAAAAAAATTATTAGCACATAAAATTGTGGATACTGAAAAGAAAAAAAGAGTCATTTTTATCTTCAGTGCCTTGCTGTGTAATTACAGAGCAGTTCTTACTACAGTGAATGTTACTGAACACATATCTCCTTTTTTGAAGTCTGTTTAATGGTAGGATAATGCTAGCTGAACTTGGGAGATGTAGTATTTTTCATTTTGTTCAAGCCATCTCCACTGACAGTAAAGTCATTATCATACAAGTTCCAAAGAGTTACAGCTGAAGTATGCATTAAAATGACTCCCTGCAGAGCAGAGATCCAGAGAGCTCCCTGTTAATGTTCTGAATCTTTCAAAATCTGTGGTGTATTTTTGCTGAACTTCCTACAAGGAAGGTAACAAAACCAGTTCTCAGTTGCAATACCCTTATAATTTACAAAAGACAGTCAGCAATAGACTAGAGGTACTTTAGCCTTAGAGCTGAGTCATGAAGCCTAATATTCAAAGGGATGTGTCATGCAAATAATTCTTTATGTTATTCCCCTTTGGTTCATTGCAGATTAGTCTGAACCTACTTGCTAAAGGGAATGCAAAAGTTTAAGAAGGTGTTTCTTCCCATTTAAATGCCCAGCAAAAACAGTGGTAAAATAGATTGTATTTGTAAATGGTAGTAGGAGCTGCTCTCAACATGCTTTGCAGAGTGTCTTTGTGTGTGGTAAGTAATGCAAGAGAATGGATGTGATGAAAGTCCAGATGGCCTCTGCTCCTGCAAGGTTTTGAGCAGCTGTGTGTGCCTGCAGGAGACCTTTCTTTTCATGAGCAGCAACCTGTGTGTTTTGGGGAACAAGGAGGAGAGAAAGTTGATCAATAATGTCACTGAAAGTTCCTTTTACATGATGGGAACGTTATTTATCACAGCTGCTTGTTTACTAGCACCATTTGTTATGCTCTAATGCATTTTCAAGTGTGCTCACATCTTTCTTTGTTGACGATGTCACTTGAGAAATATGCCTCATAAAACCTATTAATTGAAATTTATAGGGCCGATCAGAGCAAGGCTTACGTGAGCAGGACTGGCTAAGGCCCATCTAGTATTTCAAGCACAGTAGAGGGGAAATGTCATATAAAAGGACATTATCTGTTAAAAAAAGAGTTGTGTTATGAAGGAGGATTTAGGAAAAATGCAGAATCGTGAGCTAAATATTGGCTATTTTATCCATCTTGAAAATAGCTGGAGCCTGCTCTGTATGGGTGCATTATCCACACTCAGATCAGCATCACGACAGCTTCCAGTTTTGCATTTTAAAATGTAGGACAGTGTAAGAATCTTTCCAGACATAAGAAGCGCTGACATATTCCCCTGACTTAGTAACTTGCATACGTCAACACTCATTTGCTCAAACCACGCTCTCCATAGGTATAATTGTGTCCACAGATGCAGCAGGTGGGTTTATATTGAAACAAGTTGACAGGCATCTTGTGCTGATGCTGTGGAATTCTACAGCATGTCGGCAGCGAATCTGAGCAAACTGAGGCGTTACAAAGAGTCTGCATCCACAACATTTTGACCATGACTGATGAAGGAGTAATTTGTTTTAATTTTCATGTGGTAAATTAGAATAGGAAGAATTCAATTATATGCACTAAAATGAAGATGGTGAAGCACTTGCATTTTGGCAGTAAATCTACTACAGTCTAATTTCTTCTGTTTGGTAGTTTTAGATGCCTGAGTATTGGGAATAGAAAGTCATACCTGTGATTTAAAGACGGCATACTTGTATTCTAATTTTGGCTTTGATACCAGTATGCAAGAGTCAGGCTTTTAGTCTGGCAGGTAAGTTTGATTTCCTAGTCCTAGTTCCAGGTTGCCTCAAAATAGGTAATAGAGAGAGAGTTTATCAAACTATTTTCTGATCAGTTCCAAAACTTTAGAGTGGTTTCCCTTCACTTTGTCTGAACCACCTCTCAGTATTTTTAAAATAAGGCAAAAGGCCTTAATCAAGCAATCTTTATAAATCTATCTGAAAATTAAATACAAGCTGTTGTTAGGTGCTACTTTCATCTCAGCAGCCCCATATATGTGGGTGGGTACTGAGTAAGAGTTAATAGATGTAATTAGTCGGAAATAAGTCAAAACCAGGATTCTGTTGGGTATAGTAGGGGGAAAAAGAAGGTGAACTTTTAAATTCTGAAAGACAGGAATATTTGCAATAGGAGTCCACTAAGCATAAGTAAATGCTTGTGTTTGCCTGATGGTGCACTGATGTTCCAACACATGCTTGTAGGCCAACAGATGACAGCAATCAGCCACCAGGAAGAGGGGTTCTGTCCATGCATGGTCTCACATATGGAGTGATTCGAGTGGACTCTGAAGAAAAGCTTTCCGTTCTCACTGTCCAGGATGTTGGCTTAGTGATGCCAGGAGGTAAGGAACTTCCTTTGAAACTTATCATGATTCATCAGTTTATGTAATTAGCAGTAGAAAGTCACAGATGAGCGTACCTCGTTGCCAGACTACAAGCTATGGGATTATAACATGTGTCCTTGAAAGCATTTTAGTGCAAAAGCATTACCTTGTAAAACTTTATGGTTTGGAAATCCCAAGATTTCTTCTCTGCATTTACCTCAGTGGCTGCCTGTGCTCAGGTTACAGGTTTTAAACAACCTGCTACCACATCAGAACCACGTTTGTTCCATAAATGTAAGATGATGGTAGAAAAAATAAGGCTATAAATATCCATAACTCTGACCCAGATGAGACTCAGTAGGGAACGTTTTTGTAACCTGTGCTAAGGATCAACAGAATTGCTATCTGAAAGCTTGCAGAATGTTTTTCCAAAGATATTGTGCTATCACCCAATTAGATAGAGGAGGTGTGACTGAACAGTTCATGTTGATAAATTCAAACTGAAACCAGTGCTTCTAAGGAGGAAGGTAACATTTTTCATAAGAAAGCTAGATTTTAAATGAGATATTACAGATATTAGAAAAGGCTAATACTGTAGTTTTTCATAAAAGAATGTTTGTTATTCACCAAAGCAATTAAATATAATGACGCATCTTACAAAATTTCAGTTGAGCAACTTAAAACGAAGGAAGATATGATTTGTTGTTGTTTAATAGTTATCCTGCAAGATATTATAATAAATGTGCTGTGTTGCACTTCATACTATGTTCTGATCATTTTAATGAAAGTAAACACTCCTGTTTACCCTCTGAGTGAGAGAAAGGTCATTCAAGATTCTGAACACTTGTACTTAAAAGACATGCTGATTAATTTTGCTCTCCCTTGGTCATCGTATTCTCTTTCCAACCACAAAATCTACAAATGCTGTACTCCAACTCCAGGGATTATAACTACAGCAGTATTCCCGATCCTTGTTCACATGGCTGACATAAAATAGTGCTTCTTTCTCAGACCAGTGCTTTCTAATCCCTCACATTTAGCTCCTGCTGTCTCTGCAGGGCTGTAAGACCAGCGAGAGGGAGTCTGAGCTCTGGTAAATTCTCAGTAAAACAACTATACTAGTCTGCTGGAATATCTTGATCTTTCATATGGTGTTATTTGCTACTTTTGGAGAGGTGAATTTCCTGATTGCCTGCCTCCTGGCTGTATAATAATTATCAAGGACTCCATTAGGATGTTTCGTTTTATACTGACTGAGGCAAAGCTGGTCTTCAGTATGCAAAGCTGGGAACACAATCACATTTCATAGCAATATTATAGAGCAATATTACAGAGCAAGGCAAATAGATTTTGTCATCAGTGTAAAGATCGAGTTTACATAAAGATCTTTGCATTCTTTGTATAAATATTATCTATAATGCAAATAACATTTGATAATGTTGAACACCATAATGTTCAAGAAACTGATTTTTAGACATTACTCTACATATAATTCAGTTGTTTATGTCAGCTACACTATGATGTCTTTCCCACAGCACTTGTTAGTCTGTGGTTCATTTTATAGTCTTTTTTAAAGTGCTTTGTTCTCCTTCTAGCTATAATGTGTTCAGTGAAGCCAGATGGAATTCCTCAGCTCTGTAAAACAGATGAAATAGGAGAACTTTGTGTATGTGCTATTGCAACGGGTACATCATATTATGGACTCTCGGGCATGACCAAAAATACTTTTGAGGTAAGTTGACCAAAAAGTGTGATATAAAATCTGTCCTTTTTAACTTTCTCTGTGTCAGGGTAGTATCTGACATAAAGTATTTGTAGTAACAATAGAATTATGAAGAATTCTATAAGTAGAAGTAATAATCAATGCTTGTGGCTTGGGACCTGCACTCTAGCCAGATAACCTACACTGAAGCCCATTTCATTAAGTGCAATAGTAGATCTTTATGTCAGTTTAGTTTGGGCTCTGAAGAGCTTTTACTTTAATTTTCAAATAAGATACCAGGGGCTGAAAAAATCAGAAAGAAGAAAGGAAGACAGAATTAAAAGGCAATATTGTATAAGTCTGTGAGCTAGCTATGTGCAGAATTTTATTATTGCAAGCAGTAAGGAGGCTGCTGGATATCTTTAAAAAGCAGTTTCTAACATTTCCACAGCAATTCCAGCATTACAGGCTTGCATTTATACAGAATCCTGACAGATGTAATCGTTAAGAAGTATCTGAAGAGCAAAGAAACCTTTTCCTAATTAGTCCCCACCTTCTTTTGTTTGAACTGCCTTAGGTGAAAGCCTTTTGGCTTTGTGGAATCTGTATTCCAGCTCCACTGCAGATAGTTATATTGATAGCTCTGTAGTACCTGCTCACTTGTTATCATTAACTTCTGTTGAAGCCAGTATGAAAGGCTGAACAAATTAGAGAAATACTGAAAAAACTGAGCTGAGATTTTTAAGCTCCAATCCTATTCTCTTTTAATATTTAAGGAAAAAATTATCACAAGTATGTTTTGATTTTCCTTAGCAAATTCTCTGTTATTACTATTTTTAATAGACTAAATGTGATTAATATGTCCAAATGTGATTTTCATATGTGAAATGAAAAACTGAATGTTGTAAACACTGTACATTGTATAATTAATGAAGAAAAGTGGATATGATTCTACATCCTACTGTAGAAGCCGGGAGTTCTACCATGTTATTGTGATCTGAAATTTTTTGATAGTTGAATTTTCTGTTGAAAGTACAATTGGCAGTACCCAGTGTGAGTCATGATCCTGAATTTTACGTATTTCAGGGTTGAAAGGTACTTATGTTCATGTTGTAGTACTTGCTGTAATTGTAATACCCATTCATAATTCATAACTGTCTGCAGTTTAACAGCATATTTAGACTGATTCTGGCTTATTTCTAATGCTAAACAAATAAATTGACATTGAGTGATCAGGACCACTCATTTTTAAAGTTAAGTATGTTCTTAAGAGTCCTCTTCAAGTGGGTCTCTATTCTGTTTTAGTGTGTAATTTGTGTTGCAGGTATTAGAGAGCCAAAGAGTTTTGTGTTCCTGAAATGAGTTATGGCTGAGGATGTTTAAGCATTAAATCTGTTCAATAAGAGTCACCCATGGGCATCTGGCAGCAGAACCTGACCTTTATTTTTAGATGAGCCTTGAAGAACACTGTGTAGCCACTGTCTTCCACTTGGCATTGTCTTAATTTGTCTTTAGACTACTTAAGTTTAAAGAAGCAATGGAAGGAAAGTGTGGTTGTGTCAGAATGCAGCTCAGAGTAGCTCACATATCAGAAGGATAACACTGTGCTGGGTAGGATAGAAAAAGCTGTATAAATCTGTCCTGTGGATGTCACGTATGCATCAGGTGTTCAGACATATAGAGAGGTGGTGTATAGGGCTGTATTTTCACTTTTAGCCGAGGTACAGAAGGCATTATCACTGGTATTCTGAGAAATTAATTGACCTTAAATAAAAATGTGGTCATCTGCAAGTCATTAATTCACTGTACCTTAAAATAGCTTCACTTGTAGCCTGCTTATTTCTTACACCATGCTGGAAATGGGATTGTGGTACAGAAAAGAAGCTCTACTGAGGTGTTCATGAGTTAAGCGCTCGGTAACCTCTACCTACCACCTCAGGTTAGCTGCAGTCTGCACAGCATGCGGTTTTATTCAGTACCGTTGATATTGATTTATATATATTTTTAAGGTCATCAATGATTTAGAGTCATGGTTACAGAAAATATGTGTGGTAAACAGAGTATTACAGGAGTCTCCTGACCCTCCCTTATGGTCAGTGAAGGGTAAAGAGCATCACCAGCGACCTATTTACTTCGTTCCAGCAGAGCCATCTGAGGAAGCATGCCTGAAATGTTTTGCAGCATGTTCTCTGTGTACAGAAATGAAGACCTGTGTTTCTGTTTTGCAGGTGTTTCCTATGACCAGTTCTGGTGGGCCTATCACTGAATATCCTTTTATCAGGACGGGGCTACTAGGATTTATAGGACCAGGTGGACTTGTCTTTGTTATCGGCAAAATGGATGGTTTGATGGTTGTCAGTGGAAGAAGACATAATGCTGATGACATTGTAGCAACAGCACTGGCCGTGGAACCAATGAAATTTGTCTACAGGGGAAGGTTTGATCCTTTCTTACGTTATGTAGAAATACTTATTTTGCTTAGAGGAGGCTTAAGTCAACCAAAATACTTTCAGAAAACAGTGCCTGATCTGCACTGTTGTTTCCCTCCAGTGCTGTTCACATTGCTAGAACCAGGAGACAGCTGAGGAAAGCCTAAGGTAGTGTTGAGAGAGACTTTAAATACCAACGTCTTGAAACTGTGATTGCTAAAATTTCCATTTGAGCAGCTGGTTAACTCTGAAGGTGTTGACTCAACAGGATCCTTTCTGTCTGAATTGAACATTTCTAATCTGCCTAACACTCAAGTTCTTGAAATTGACAGTGGTTCTTTCTGTGACCTTCCTAATGCGCTGAAACTGAGTAGGAGACATCTAAAACATCTGAACAGCCTAATGCTGTGCCATGCGCTCACACTCGATCATGTGGCAGACAAAATGATGTTGCAATTAATTTCTTCTAAGATGGGACCAAAGAAGGTGCTTATGCTGGCTGTTATATAGCAGCTTAGCAACAACCTTGGTGTGACCCAAATTCAGTGCCCCAGGAAGGTTCACTTCTCAATCCTGGTCTGACTACATGGCTCTAGGCATTACCCAAAACTGTTCTTGTTGCTTTTTCCCCATAAATAAAGTAGTAATTGCATCAGTAGTCTGAGTAATAGATAATGAAATCACAGATATAGAGGATTAACTTAGAAGACAGGTCCATCTGTCCTGGCACTAAGTACTCTTCTCTCCTTCTATAGAATAGCAGTGTTTTCCGTGAGTGTGCTGCACGATGAAAGGATAGTTATTGTTGCAGAGCAAAGGCCAGATTCCACAGAGGAAGACAGTTTTCAATGGATGAGTAGAGTCCTCCAGGTAATGCTCTTTATGTATGTTTGGAAGCTATTTTTTTTCTTGCTTTATATTTTTTTTATTGATCTTTCACGCCCCCAAGGTAATCGACATTTGTCTTTGAGTAATTGTAAATCCACTTTCAGTTGCACTTGCTCTTAATGAGCACAAAATGAGATTCTTCAGAGTGACATTTCCTATCTGGGTTGCACATATCCAGAGAGTGATCCTTTTCCTAATCAAAATGCTGTAAGAAAACAGGAATGAATTGAAGTAAATAATAGCAAGGAGGGAATAGCATATGGTTTTTAAGGATACAGTCATTCATTACTTCAAAAAGGTAATGAGTGAATGTATTATATATTCTTACTGTCAAAAGCTACCAGAGTCTCTTACGAAGAGTTTAGTAACAGATTTATAAGCACAACTACAGCGTTGGCCTCATCCAGACTTTTTTTTTTTTAATCAGTGGGAGAAAATTATGTGTTTCTAGTGCACCATGTTGATAGATAAAATAAACTGAATGTAACACCACAAAAATGCCAATTTTCCTCCACTGAAATGAAGTGGTTGATTAACTCAGATCTACGTGAGTTTATCGTCTTAGAGGGGCACCTATTGCAAAGAATCCAATTCCAGTGGTCTGGTGAATTCTACAAGGCACCTATTGCTGTGGTGATCCCAGACAGTTTGTCCAGAAGACAAAAGCTGCTGACTGTTAAAGAATTCTGATCTTCTGCTTACATATAGCACTCCAAGTTACAGCAATCCCAATACCACACTCAAAGTTTCTTCAACTCTAATATCCACATACAAAAAAAATTAGGTAGGGTCATCTTCCATCTTCTCCATCTCTGTAGTTAAGCTATATATTGCAAACACCTTTTTTTGTATTACCCAAGAGTCAAAGAAAAAGATCCCACATAATTCAGGATGTTTTTATTCATTAGTGCATTGTACCAAATAAGAAAGGGAATCTGTCTACAGTACCTTTCAAGAAACCAAACAAATAACCTTTCTCCCATCTCAGAGCAGACTTATGTGCTCTCTTGATTTGAAAGAGAGCTGCATTTCCTCCAGTTAGAGGCAATCTCATATTCACAGTAGATCTAAATTAATATCAAGAAAAGCTAGAACCTCTAACTTATCCATTACACAGAAAGCTTTTGAAGCACCTAGGGCACCTATTGTAGAAGGAAAGGCTTTTTTATTGTCCATGCTTCCATAATTTTTGTCAAGTAGCAAGCTCATAAAAAGGTTGAAACTCTGGGCCTACACCTCTCCTTTTTTTGTCAGCTGAATATTTTTGTGACTTCTACAGAAAAAAATGTCTTACACCATCATAGCCAGTAAAATTCACTACTGAACACTGTGGGAGTCCTGTGTCATGTTACTCCTGCCAAGAGTCAATCCTGTTATTCTGAGTCTGATCAAGTCACAACAGTGTCTGAGAATAGTAGGCCATGTGTCAAAGTACACACGTGTGGCTGCTTTCATCACCCATGTGTGAAGCCTGCAACTCTGGCGTGCATCACTATGTGAACAAGAAGTTCCTGTTTCCACCACAGCTGGAGGACAGAAGCCAGGAACATGTGGGATGCTTTGTGCCTCTTCCCAATCAGAATTTTAATGACAGATGTCAGGAAGTGATAACCGGTTGTATGTGAATTAACTGCTAGTGAGGCGCAACATAATATCACAGCTTGTGTCACAAGTCTCACAGGTACCTGATTACAAACTCTACCAAATTGCTACTCATTTCTGATGCTATTTGTGAGATTCCTCTGACACCCTGTGTGTGCTGCCCTTTGCCAGCCCTGCTCTACACTGCCTGCTTCTGCTGTACCTTGCTGTCTCTTCCCTGCAGTTGAGCTGCCTTGATTTGCAGAACTTCTTTTCCAGTGGATTGCACATATTCTGACTCTCCCTGACCCATCCTGCTCCTCAGCAGAGGGCTGAAGGATGTTAGAGCTGCTGTACATATGTGACTATGCTGGACTGCATCTGTGGGCTTTAGTAGAGGCATGGTTGGGAGGCAGTGCTCAGGTTGGGGTTGGAGTTTCTTGAGAGTAGTGGAGGAGGATGATGAAGATCCCAGATCAACCAGCAGTTCAGTTAGATGGATCCTAAGTACTCATGCCCAGGCAGGGTTGTGATTCCTGTATTGGCAGACTGGATGTTAGTTTTACCAGTGCCAGCATGCTGGCAGGACTTGGCAGGACTTGACAGGACTTGGTAAAGCTAGGATATGCTGCAGAACTGGAGAGTGTCTGCCCAGAGAATTGTGTCAGAATGATTTTTTTCTCAGCTCAAACAACATAACAGTGTGGACTCTCCACAAGTTCTGGTATATCCCGTCCATTTTCACAATGAAACAGAGGATTTCTGATACTCTGCCTATTTCTGGCTGGAAAGAGTCATTTCAAAAACCAAGCCATGTCATCAAGAGGCATAAATGCCAGAAGTATTAAAATTGACTCTTTTGCCTCAGAATTTTAAGGCTCAGTTCACCAGTGCTCATCCTTGTGAAACAAAGTCATTCCCTGCTTCAGAAATGTGGCAAACTGAAAGGTGTGAAAGATGACAGATTTGAATGACCCATCACATTTTATCAGGCATTGTGCAGCAGATCTAGCTATCAGAGACAGTTTGAAAGTCACTGGGCAATCATTCCATACACCTCTCATCCCACCCCAGCTGAGTATTGCTTTCCATTCACCAGCTGTAGGAGCCACGCAGTTTTATACTTGAGTAGGAGTGGTTACTTGTCCTATAACAGTTTTCCTTCAAGCTGATGTCAGGTGAGGACCCCATGATTTATCACTGCTTTTCAGAACCTACAAATAACATTATGATTAGTAGGTTATGATGGTTTCTGCCAGAAATATGAGCTGCTGTGTGTTGGCTGTCACACGTATTTCACTAGTGCTGATCTTTCAGGTGAGGTGTTTGTAGATCAGCACCGAGGTCTTCCAATGCTGCTGTGAGAGCTACTCCTACTAAAACTCCAATGTCTGTGATATGAGTCACTGCTTTATTATTCTTTCTTATGAAAACTTGCAATCAATAAGAAATGAAGTAAACAGAAGCCAAAAGCAAAGCATTACTTAGTCTGTAGAAGTAATCAGTAATTTATTAGTCTACAGTAAAGTACATGCAAACTGTAAATGCTTATTTGATTCTTAGAATATAGATTGTATCTTCAAGGCAGTAGATACATGAATTCACTTTTCTCACAGTTAAAAATTAAAATGCAGGTTAAGTAAATTATATTTTTTCAATATTTAACTACTCATTAGAGATGCTAGTTCTAATTTGTTTCTCAGTCTGTGTGGCTGTCTGAAGTTGTTTTTCTGACACATTTGCTGCAATTGTTCTTACCCGTATAAGGAAAATAATCAGTTTAAATGTCTATGGAATTAAAATCTAAGTGCATGGATATTCATGTTTAACTCATTAAATTGCGTAGATACTGTACGTTACAGTTTTCATGAAAGTGATGCAGTTTAATCAATTTGTCAGGCAATGAACATCATTGCTATAAGATTCAAAAATGCTTATTTTTCAGGTTTTCATTCAGCAGATTTTTTTTCAAGTGGATAGTTTCATAGTTTTCCCTTATATTGTCATTTCCCATTCCTCCCTGAAAAGTTTTTACACCATAATCAGGGAGTGAAACCGTTATTACCTTATAAAAAAAATTAAAAATTCATAAGCTACATACATTATTAGGTATAGGGGTTATATGACATTTTTTCTTCCTCAGAAAGAGGGAATGGATATTAAGCTGATAGGAATCCTGCAAACTTGAGCTCTGAGAACTGCACAGGTTAAAAGCGGTTTCACATGGGCTGCCAACCCATATTAAATCTCTAGGATACCTGCGACTAACGTTTGCTTAAGAGGGATGACTGGGTAGCATTTCCTAATAGATTTGTGTGTATTTATCACCACGTTTTTTGTTTGCTTTTTTATCTTCTGGAAAGTGTGTAATAACATTTCCGTCCACCTGTTCCCACTGAAAAGAACCTCCTTATCACTGACATAGCTGAAGTGTCTTTCCGTCTCCAGTTAATTATTAGGGTTGTTTTACTCAGTAATTCAGAACAATATGTGCTTATTAGAATGATGAAAAATTAGCCTTTCATTAAAATCCCCTTCCTGCACATTTTTTTTAGGCTATTGACAGTATTCATCAAGTGGGAGTCTACTGCTTAGCGCTCGTACCAGCAAACACGCTTCCCAAGACGCCGCTGGGAGGAATACACCTGTCAGAAACCAAACAGCTCTTCTTGGAAGGATCTCTGCATCCTTGTAACGTGCTGATGTGTCCCCACACCTGCGTAACAAACCTGCCTAAACCAAGGCAAAAACAACCAGGTAAGAAGAGTGAAGGCAGAGGGACCCTGACTTTGTGCTCTGTGTTCGTGGTACTGTGTGGAGCAAAATCAGGTGATTTTTAATGCAGGTGAGAGTCAGCTTGATCAGCTTTCCTCTTGAATGTTCCGTGTGTGTTAAGGACATCATCGGTTTTGCCAGAAGGTCGAAGTACCTTTGCAAAGAGTGCAAGGGAAAATGCTAATTCAATAAAGATGACATTTTTATCATTCTCCAACATACTGCTGAGTCCACACCTGGAGTTTTTTGTAAATTCCTCATCAGTTATGTTTAAAGATCATGGATTGAGACCAAAACAGAGAAAGATAAAACCTTGACTGATTTAAAGGCTGAGTTTCTAAAGTAAAAATAGAGAGCAAGAGAACTGTTGACACTAAATAGCTGTGTTGGACAAAGAACAAATACCTAAAAACTGGTCATGAATAAAGAAAAACAAAGAGTCAGTGGTTTAATCCCCTATGTGAGTGGGGAGTTTCTGTGTTATTCTTACAGCAAGTATATTAAAGGGAAAACCCTAATCAGTTTTAAGATAGTTCTTCAGAAATGTTCCACTTTATGAAGAGTATTGGATGAAATGGAACAGCAAGGCACTGTCTCAAGAGACCAAGAAAGCCCTTGTAGCCTACTGCAGTCCAATCACTGGTTACTCATGCCCAGTGAACAAGCAAATTTTATCAAATTTTTGACTTTGAATCCAATTGCAGATTTTACTATTCAGATTAATGTCAAGGAATTCTGGATCTGTAGCTTCAGGCTTAAGACTAGAATTCAGCTACTTTAGACTAAGTGTTGGTTATTTTCCACTTCCACACCTCGGGATATGGGGGGGTTTATTCTCTGGATCTTGAATATGGAGATTATCCATAATGAATTCAGTGCAAGTTTTCCTAAGCCATGAGCTTGTTTCTGTTTTTAAAACCTTTGGACAAATGTAACAGAAATCAAAACCATAACCTCCCAAACTGAGATTAACAGTGACTTCCACTACTTAATGAAAGCAATGAGGCCTTTTACTGCAGAGTTTACTTCATCATTTCCTTGTTGCTGCATCCCAGAGTAACCACTGAATTAGGATCAATGCAGTAGAGATACCTATAGATGTGTTATGTGTACATTATTTATCACTATGGTAAAAGCAATGCCAGGAGTGCAGAAAGCAAACTGATAGTATCACATTCTCCCATTTTGTGTTGTTGTGACATACCCAGAGGGTGTTGCTTTCATATTTTTAAAGCAGAGTAGTCTGTAGATGCTTTTTATTATATATTATTTGGCTATTTGCACATCTTATATTTTGACACACCACAAACGATCACTGAGACAAAGCTTGGACATCATAGACTAGGAGTAAAGCTTGGTATCAATTGCAGTTGATCAGTATCATGCTGAAGAAGCAGAAAACAAATGCTAACATGAACCCAAATGGTATCTGTGAGACAGGTATTTTCTCCTAATGGCAGCAACAAAACATCAGTGAAATCCATCTCAGGGAAAAGTGTCAGCCATGACATCTTCTTTTCTTCTGAAGTTATTTATCTTCACTCTCTATCTTATTCTAGAGAGCTTGCACTGTCTGCCTTCCTAATCCTTGTCACTTCATGTCTGTAGCGTTACAGAATTGCTAATACAGATGCAACTTTGCCCAGGGAGCAGAAGAGAGAAACAGGAATGTTATCCCTCTGGTTTGAAGCACTTGGACATTAGGAGCTGAATTTTCCAAAGATTCATCATATCAAGACAGACAAGATGTGTCTCTGGCTGTAGAGAGCCCATGATAAATGGGCTCCTCAATTAGATATGTTTTGAGAGGATGAATTCAGTCCTACGTGTCTTCCAGACACTACTGGTCTGCAACCAAAATTTGTATCAACAGAGATGTGCTCAAGGTTTTGTTTTATGGATGGCAATGAGAAAAACATCATGTAATGCAAAAGAAATAAACAGAATTTTCATCCACAAGCAAAGGATTTTTATTGTGCTTAGCACATTTCTGCTTTATTCTAGAAATTGGCCCTGCCTCTGTGATGGTGGGGAACTTGGTCTCTGGAAAAAGAATTGCGCAGGCCAGTGGTAGAGATTTGGGGCAAATAGAAGATAATGACCAAGCCAGAAAGGTAAGCTAAACTTTTCTTATACAGCTTATATTTAGCTGGTTAACATCAGGACAATAATAATAATAATAATAATAATAATAATAGTAATAATATTGTGGTGGTGGTTGTTTTTATTGTGGTTGTTGTTATTGAATTTGTTGATGGCTTTTTTTTTTAACTGACACTAAAATATTTCTGAACCCCCTTTACGATAAATATAAAATTGATGTAAGGGAAGGTCACTGCATTTCATTTGTATAGAATTTTTAAAATACGTTACATAGGACAACAAAACAAACATGATGCAAAGTGTTAATGGGGCTTCTACTAGAAATTATATATTTTATTATATAATAATATATAATTTTTATTATATAATTTTATTCTATAAGTTTTACTAATTCAGGTGGAGTCCGGGGAGTTTTGGTTGCGTGTATGTTTCTGACCTTATTTGTTGTTATTTTTATCGTGTAAAATTAAGTTGAAATTCAGCTCTTTTGGGGTCTTATGTGAGTAATTAAATTAGTAAGTTCTAATCTGTATAAATATTTCTATATTTATAGTAAGAAAAAGAGAGGAAGCTAATGAATTAAAATAGTGCTTAAATTCAGAGAGATCAGTAAGACCTGTTTTATTGCTTTGGAATTATGTGCAGTAATATATCATAGTCCCAGCAACAGCTTCACTTCCAGAGAGGCCACTACTACCCTGCAAAAGCACCTTGCTGTAAATGTGTGATGACAAGAGAATTAATTCATGTTTAGTGCTCCTGGGTATTGATGCAAAATGCAGCACATAAACAAGACAGACAGCTAAACTCACAGAAGTTGTGACCTGGACTTTAAAGCCAAAACGTCCTTTAATGCCATGACTGTCACTCTGCTTTATTGTAGTTCCTCTTCCTGTCGGAAGTGTTGCAGTGGAGAGCTCAGACCACCCCTGACCACGTGCTCTACACTCTGCTCAACTGCAGGGTAAGGAGCTCAGGCCATTCCTCCGACAGGCTGCGCCTGGAAATGGCACACTGGGATTTCAGCAGCACCTGCTTGTGTTATGGCTAGACACGACCTCTCTGTTTCTTTTCCCATTAATACTCAGGTGCTATATTTGATGTTCACTGAGGCAGAAAAGAGAAAAGTCATTGCCAGTTGTCAAAATATGATTGCTTTTGTATCAGACACATTTCTCATTTCTTTTTCCACCACATGTATGTTGTGTGTGTGAGCTGACACTGCAAATCTATTTCAGTACTGTTGAATCTGTTTCAAATCTGCCCCTATACTGAATAGTGGTGTTTATAGTGCTCACCATCCTGATTTCCAATTTGAAAAGCACAGGCTTTTCGAAGTATTTTCCCTAAATAAAGCAATGGTTGTTGTTTTTGAGACTGGACAGTCTGGGGGAGGTATGAGAATGGGGAAAGGAGTTGAAGAGAAGAAGAGCTGTATCCAGAATCCAATCAGGTCTGCAGAGGATCACTAATAAATCTCTCTGTATAGCCTACATAAGGTGCCAGACTGGCACAGCATTTCATTGCTTACCAAAAATTAATTAGTGTTTGAGACATGGTGCAGAACTTGGCTTTATAAGAGTGGGTGATTATAGACTACCTGGGTGATTATGGAGGGCAAACCAGTAATTCTTAAGAACACAGAGAGAATTAAAGTCTGATTTCAAACCATCCCACCACAGTACATCTAGACATATCTGTCAAATCTGGGGAACATATGTAGCATGTGAGGGACTCCAGGAGAGGAGAGCCCTGAAACCGTGCTATTCCCGTGGACTACCTGGAGTAGTAGCTCAGACCAACAGTAGCTCTGTTGTCTCAGACCATGTGGCCTTTATGTAGTTTGAATGGGTTCTTAAACCTCCAGTAATTTGTGAATATCTGTGAAATGAGCACTTCCTGTATTTACAGAATATGCTTCTCCAGACCATTTTATGGTGCTGGTAACAAGTTCAGTTGGAGGCTACCATTAGCTCATTAAATAACTTTTTTAAAATTCACATTAATAGCTAATATTATGTGAACATGTAAACCTGACAGATAAATAGTGACATAGTAATGTAGTTTTCTATGGCAAAGTAGAAATCTTGAGGGGCACTGCTGTTTATAGATTCAATGTTACACCATTAAGGAATTGCATTGTTGTGTCCTATAAGTTAGGAGCAAAGATGCTGTGAGAAAGAGATAGTGATATGTGCTGTCCCATCTCCTCCACACATGCTGTTGCTTTTGAACTTTAAGTAAAGCCAAACTTCTCATGCTGGCAGAAGGGTTCAAACAGTGGGAGAGAAGGACACAGTGTGCAAAACAAAGATTCACAAAATCAGTTCTCATTCCATAGAAGTGAAAAACAGTTGAATTTTGAAATTCAGTTTCTCTGCTACTCTCAGTGGGGAGTATCTTATCACTTGAAATTTCTTTGAGAGATGTAATGGATTTTGGAGAGATTTAATATTTTATGGAAAGGAATGACCGGTCTGGTGGGGTTTACCCTAGTCAAGCTTTATTTCCCAGCTTCAATTTTGATTCTGATTTGTAACTTTTCCTATTTTGTCTTCCTTGGGCATTGTCTGTACACTTTGTTCTAAAACATTCAGGCATCCTGCAGTGGATGACTAATAGAAGCCCACTGAGATTAGTGTTTTTCTGTAACCCATGCTTTTTGAGAATTTGAAATATTTCAAAATTAGCACAGTACATTGTTTTTAGTGTGTGTCATGAAGTATTGCAACACCTTTACATTTCAGGACATGTAAAAGACCCAAGGGAATTGATCCAAGTTGCTGATGCTTGCCAATGATTCTTGTCCAAAAACAGGATTCTCCTTCCCTGCACTTCATATAAACAGTGTCTTTCCACTGGTTCACAGGCAGCAAGTGCCAGAAGTCTGAAATGTAAACAAGTTCTGCACAAATTTACATGATTTGCAGCAATTCGCTTTCTGGGTCAGTGGACCTGTGCTACTGATGTGTGTGGGGATATAAAAGGTCCTTCTTCTCATGGCTAAGCAAACAGGCAATTTCTTGAAAGAAGGAAAGGAGAGTTTAGGCACATTCCTCCTGACAGGCCTGCAGTGGCAGTACACCCAGACCTCAGGTCATTTGGCATGCGTAGGGCAGGACAGATGGAAACCATCTCTAGTCCAGCATCCATATAGTTGCATATGTCTTTAGAGGAAACTTTCTTAGTAAAATGATCTTCACATTGATCAGAAGACTGATTAAAGTTGCCTGGATTGCAATTCAGGAAGCGTAGTTGCTGAGGATGATGAAGGGGAATGCTAAGCCCTGACTTTGTTTTATTTTTAGTTAGGTTTTCCTCTTTGTTGACAGCTTGTAGTAAATTCTGTAAATGCCAAGGGATGCCTGGTAACATGCCATACTTGCAGTGATAGTGATAGGTGCCAGGTGTATCATAGTAGTACTGGAGGCTGAAATCCTCTTTTTCCATAGAACAACTACACAAGCCAAGATGCAGCCCTTCCCATACAGTCCTGTCCTTGTCTCTCAGCCCAGACCTGGCCTGACCAACTCTAAGTGCAATCAGTCTGTCCTGTACATTTGTTTTTAGACTTCTGAGGTGTCTGCAGTGGTAGTGAATTTTATGATACAGATGTATATATTTTTCTAAATGTATATTTGTGTGTGTACATATATACACACTCATATATATACTTAGGAAATGTAAGAACCATAACATTCATTCAATTTAAAACTGTGTCTGTTTGATGATTTTGGGTTAGCACTATTTGAAATGCTTCAAAAAAGCCAAGCTCTCTGGGATATTGTCATTTCCAATTTCCTTTTCATGCTGACCAGGGTTATTCAAATTTAACAAATGCCTTTCTTCTCTATTTCATTTATATGCATTATAAGTGCGCAGCTTTTGTTCCAGACTAATTCTTTTCCCTGTCACAAAGTATTGTTTTCTCCTGTGTCTTTTGTCTCTCATCTTTAAAGTATTTCTGCTGTGCCATTTGGCTCCACTCCAGCGTGCAGACAAGAAAATGCAATTTTCAGAATTGCTCTCCACAGATGCTCCAGATTGCTGCAGAGGACATAAAGGCACTTTCCTGGCTGTAGCAGGAATGCTGCCTTTGTAGGGAGGGAAGAACATGTTACATGGGCAGGGTATTATCACACTGCTGTACTGCCTTGGTTGGAGCACAAACACTGTTGAGGGCAGAAGGTACAGAGAAAGGAATAGAGAACACTCCTCTGCTTTACAAACATCTTTTTTCTTTCCAGCTGCAGTTTGGCCTAAGGCTGAGTGTTTCAATATTTAAGTTGATTACATGACATATTGTGGCTGCATCTCACCCTGTAACTTGTAAGATGCAGAGCAGAATGGAGTTTCAGCACATTGCATTATCTCCTGTGACATTTATCTTTCTTCCTGTGCAGGGAACAATAGCCAACTCGCTAACATGTGTCCAGCTACATAAACGAGCTGAGAAGATAGCTGTCATGTTGATGGAAAGGGGGCATTTACAAGATGGAGACCATGTGGCTTTGGTTTACCCACCAGGTAAAGAACTGCCTTAGCAGTACCTTGGTAATCCCAGAAGTTTACCAAGATCCTTTAGAACAGTGCAGCATCCCTGGTGTTACCAAACTGTAAACCACGTTAATTGGCAAAACACAAAATGTTTGCCTTATGCACATTCCTTTGAACTTAGTCAAACATGTTTAAAAGAATTTCTGTTTGTGTATACACATAGATATTGTTTCATTGGGTTCAGGTGAAGATTAACCCGTGGTTTTAAAACCTGTCTCTTATGAGCAGTCAAATTTAATCACTGCTTTTCTTTTAATTTCCTGGATATAGACTGTTTTATGAGCACACAATTCCATCTGCTGAGTGTTCTTATATTCACCTGTTGAATTCCCTTTTGGGAATTTGCCTGAGGGGCAATCAACAACTAGGAAGTAATACATGGATTTTTTTTTTTGGAATAGAAATGTGATGAATAAGTAGCAAATTATTAAGAAATACAAAATTATAATTGCTATTTTTTCTCTAAATCCTTAATCTAGAGAGCTCTCTGTGACTTGGATTTTCATCCTCTGGCGTAAGGGCTTTTAACTTTTTGTTAACTGGAAGCATATTTGGCATTTTCATGAAATTATTTCTGATCAAGTGCTGCTCTTTTATCTTTAATATTTCATGTGTGTTGGGTGAAATGAACAGTCTGATTTAAGGTCCATATTGTGATATTTGGTCTGTAAGAACTGCAAGATACTGATTATACCTTTATAAGAGTAATTTCTCAATGGTTAATACGGGAAAACCTTCTCCACGAAGGAAATTAGTGTTTTAAACTTAGGTTTTTATTTTCTGTATTTCACTTCTCATGAGTGAAGGAACAACGACCTACCAGTACTGCAGATCCTTTTCCACTGAAAGAATAAAGCAGCCCCTACTGTTTCCTTATCACAGCATGTACAGCACCAGGGAGGTATCAAACAGCAGCATTCAAGAGATCTTCGTGCTGTCTGTTCAGCCTCCTTAGGTAACATGAAGTGTGCTGTCCACAATCCATCAACTGCAGTCAATATTTATATAGGACAACACCTAATTTTGCATTAGAAGCAGGATTTCAAAGTCATTGCTCTCTTTTTTTACTGTAAAATTTTCATATGTGAGGTTAAAAATAGCAAGAGAAAGTATTTTGTGGAACCTCCAGATGTTCTTTCTGTAACTCATAGGAACAAGCATCATCCTACTTTTCTCTTTTGCTGGGACATCCCTCTTTCTGTACGCACTCATCTGCCTGTAAGTGTGAATTTAGGAAGATAATTTATCCATAGAAATCAGTCTTTTTAACAGGTTACTTCCTGAACATCAAAGTGGAGTTCACCTCAAGGTTGATGTTTGGCTTCAGTTTTGTGTGTTGCCTTTGGTTTTTCATGCTCCAAACAATGCAATTGAAAGGAATCGATGAAGCTGAATGAATACTGACAAGGGGCTGAAAAAGAAGTCTGTTAATAGGCCCAGTCACTTCTTTAACCTTCTGAGTTTGGTTTCAAGTAATATTTATGCTGACATAAGTGTCTGTGATTAAACGATTTGATTTTCAGGGGAGGGTTTTTGTTTGTTCTCCGTGCAGGGATAGACCTGATTGCGGCGTTTTACGGATGCCTGTATGCAGGCTGTGTGCCAATAACAGTCCGACCTCCACACCCCCAGAACATAGCAACCACGTTACCTACGGTGAAGATGATTGTGGAGGTGAGCAGACACCTCATGTTGCACAAGTAGACGAAATGGGTGATGGATTTGCAAAGGCTTTAGGAACAGTAACTTGAGTGAGTGGTGATGTGGGTTGAAGATTAGTATTCGTTCCAAAGATTCCGGACTTCAGCATGTTGCTGCAGAGGAACCAACCCTGCTTGACAGCACACAACCTGCTGACTTGAGCTGTCACATTTTGCCTCAGTTGTGCTACTCCTTTCAAGAAATGTGTTTGAAGTGCCTTTTTGTATTTAGCTATGTGCCAAGAACGGTAGGACTCCCCACTGGCAGCGCTACACTGACTGTTGAGAAAAATCTCAGTGGGAAGTTTAGTCTCACCTGATGGCAATTGGTGCTCAGCTCTGTACAGCTAATTGTTTTGCATTTAAAACAATTTCAAAGTTCTGTTGTTAAGATGTTGGTCAGTATTTTGTTTCATCCAGGGAAGTGCTACTCACACTTTTTCCTTTCATTTGGTATTTTGACTTTATCTAGCAATATTTAGTCTTTGTTGCACATAAATAACCACGAGGTGCTTGTTACTGAGGGAAATAAAATTATTACAAAGAGATAGCCACTTAAGTCTGGCAGTTTCTAATCTATTGAATGGAGTTCTAAGTATATGAAAAAACAAGTTAAAACAAATGTGGTTTTACCATTTCTAATTAATTTTGATGTTTTTAATTAGCAAGAAGTAGAGATAGTTATAATTTCTGGCTCTGCTTGTCAGGTGCCATCTGATGTCATCAGATGCCACAAATTATCAGTAGAGGTATGAGAAATTGTCCTATTGTTTTCAGGATTCTCGTTATTTAATATTTTGGCACTCAGTGGTTTTAAACATCAGTTGTTAACATATAGAAGTGAAGTAAAATGTGTTCATTTGCTTTTCCTTTGATGTTTAATAGCTAAACTAAGTCTGTTTGGTTTCATGATGAAAAACTGAGAGATGTAAGCTGACTTGTAATCGTTGGCCCTTCAATAGAGTAACTTTAAATAAAATTATGAAATTTATTAGCCATAATAATGCCAGGTTGACTTATAAACCTCTCAGCTCTGTTTTACACAAGATTTTCTTTCAATTTGGAGATTGATGGCCATATAGAAATTAAAATATTGAAGCTGTTCTTTCATTGCCAATACAATCATGCAAATTTCCTGTTGTGATGGGATCGGTGCCTGCTCTACCACGTTATATGTCTACACAGCACCTTTTGAAGTCAGTAAGAATGGCTTCTGAGCAAACAGTGGCCTACACAATTGTGGGGTTTATGATGAACTGGTAGTAGTAAAAAATAAGTGAACTGAGCCCCACCTTGAGCAGTTGCTAACCTGTAGCTGTCTTCTTTCTCCTTCCCACTCTCCCGATGTCTTTACCTCTGACTTGCTGTTCTCCAGGCCTGGATATTCTGTGTTTTAATAAGCCACCTGATCTTGTGGATAATTCCTCAGAGAGCCACCAGCTCTTGAAATTCCTTTTGTTTTATGCCTTCACTGTCCCAAATCAAGGTTTTCATAGATTAAGGTCATCAGTGTAAGAGTTCATTTCCCTTGCCATGACAGTGACAATGATTGGATTGAGGGGTGCTGTAGTGGCTTCATTTGTGTTCCATTTTAGCTTGAAATATTTAGACTATACAAGGAACTCATGGGGTTGGAGGAAGTAAGTAGAGTTTGATTCAGTGTTTGCATGCTCCAAATTTCCTCTGATGTTCTATAAAGGTTGACTTCCATGAAAAAATTACTGTTGGCAGAAGGTGATCTTTTCTGCTCAGTGGTAAATTGGCGTACATATGATTACTGATTTCCTTAGGTTAAACATTTGAAATTTAGTATGCAATTAAATGTTTCAAATACCTTAAAGAAAAAAAATACTCTTAACAACATTTGCACAGATTCCCAAAATTCTGTGAAAAGAAGAATGATGTTGCCTTTTCAGTATTTCCTCTCTACTGTCTTCAGTGATTAAGTGTTCATATTTATGTTTGACTGAATATTTCCTTAAATATATTAATTTTTATAATAAATGAAAAATATTCTTGTAGTTGCTACTTATGAATTTTTGAAAAAAAGAGAATATTTTGAAAATTTTGAAAAAAAAGAAGAATACCTTCAGCATGTGTCATCTAAAATTCAGTTTAGATGGTATTTGCAGTAAGCTCACTGTTTCATCTCTTAGTGCCACTTGCACAATTTCTGATCTGCTTTTGCCAGTATCAGAAGAGTTCCCAGTGGTTTATCACTACTACAAGAACCAGAAGGAATTGTGGCTAACATGAAATCGATTTAAGATACTAAAATTATTCATATAAAATGTCAGGCTAGGTTTTGGTTTATGTGAAAGTATTGTTTATAAACCAAGATGTATTATCAACATATAGGAAATGTTTGTACACAATTTTCTATACCGGCATTTTGGGGTGATAGCTGATACAAAGTGTTGAAAAAGTCACATTTGCACTACTAAGATGCCTTTAGTTTCATTACAGTGCAATCTTCATGTAATTTGTACAACTCACGTGACTTTGTCAGCTTTGTGAGCTGTGCTTTTTGTGCATCTTTCCACCTCCTAATCAGAAAACATAAGACTGAAATATCCATGTCCCATTCAGGCAGAAAATAAGTCACTGCCTTGCTCATTGTCATGGGAGAATTAATTAGTATCCTGTTGCATCATTATTTATTTCTCAAATTTCTAGGTGAGCCGCTCTGCCTGCTTAATGACCACACAATTAATATGTAAATTGTTACGGTCACGAGAGGCGGCAGCAGCAGTGGATATCAGAACATGGCCTCCGGTACTAGATACAGGTGAGTGCTGAGGCTGGGGGACCTCTCTGTCTTTAATACTGTGTTTGTCAGGGGCTCAGAGGTCTGTCTGATACATATGTGGGAGTAAGATACACTTGTTTTCTTTCTCTGTTTTCACTAGATGATTTGCCAAAGAAGCGGCCTGCACAGATCTACAAACCCTCTAACCCTGAAACGCTTGCTTACCTTGACTTCAGTGTCTCCACAACTGGCATGCTAGCAGGGGTAAAGGTAAGGGACTTCTTGAAAAAACTGCCTTTCTTTGCTGTCATGCCTGGCTGGCAGGTGATACATTGATTTTTGGTACTAGAAATTGATGTGCTTCCTCCCTTGTGGTCATTATTTGATTTCATTAACATTCTTCTGTACTTGCTACGGGACTCTGTGGGGTAAGTTTAGCCCCTCTCCTCCTCAGACTAAACATTTCATTCCAGTACCCCTGTGATTAGCCCACTAGCTTGTTGGCCTGAAGCACTTTTCAACTCATGCATCTGTTATTTCTGTTTTATGAATGAAATGAGACAGGCATCTTTTGCCTGCTTGTTCCGGTGTCCATTCATTTTCCCCTTCTTATTGCAACTCAGCTACTGGCCATTGGTTTTCAATATTCTCTTCTTCATGCAATTAAGAGACCTGAAGATTTCTCTGATATTGACCTGGTACAATACTAGAGTAAGCAGCAAAATCTAACTATGATGCCTGCAGATGCAGAGTAGCCACTGGGCCCCTCAATAACCAACAGAGAGAAGCAGGGACTTTTAGGGTGTAATTTATCTGACTTACCTGAAATATCTATTTTTGAATGTCACATAAGTCTTCATTTCTTCTAAAGGGAGCCTCAAATGATTGTTTCAAATGCAATCATACATATTAAATCAGGTCTGAATTCCACCTTATCAGACTTGCAGAAATTACTACTAACCATGCAAAGTGAGTATCTGGAAAACTTCAAAGATAGTCAAAGGCAGGGCAAGTCGATGCGCCTTTCTTAATGTTGCTAGAGGGAAATACAGATAAATCCATCAAGGAATTCTTGATTAGCTTCTAATATCTGGGTCACGAAGCCTCCAGATCACTGACTCAGCAGGTTTATGTAAACAGTTACCATCTACTACATCATCACTAGTGATTAATTAATTATAAAAGGATCAAAAGAGGCCACGAGGCTTATATTCATAATGTAGTTGTGCTAAATTTAAAAAATGGCTAAATAACTCTTGTGGCTTCTGAAAATGGATAAATGTTTTGTAATCACCTTGAATATAGTAGATTCCATGTTTGCTCTCAACTTTTCAATAGTTTGTGCGCAGTATGGCTTAAAAATTCACAGAATAAAACCAGTTCTGTATCAATACAGTTCAGTTTAATCCTGTGTGAAAAAGTGGTCTTAAATCAGGTAAAGTAGATAATCTCTGCAAACTGCAGATGATCACTGTGCAGACATCTATTCTGAGCTGGTCCTTTTGCATCACTTGGAACACATCATTGGCAATGGAGAAAAAGTCACTTCTGAAGCTTTATTCCTCTGTTCAAGATCAAATAAATTTTACCTTCCAAGTGTCTGTTCCCCTCCATTGACTCCAGCAGTATATAAGGCAATCAGCTCCCGATGTGGCAGAGATCAAAGGTTAGGTAAGTTAAGTCCTACCCAGAGTGTATTTCTAACAGGGGTATCTATTGTTTGCTAATAGATAGGACAAAAATTAAAATATATTTTTCTGTTTCCATTGTCAGTAGAACTTCTGAGTCAGGATGGGTGAATGTGGAAAGCATCCTAACATTAGAAGAAAAATCAGGATACTTTCCTTTTGATCAGGTTTTTTATTTCTGTTTTTCTATTGTCTGCTTTTGTCTCTGAGAGCTTTCTCACCAAGATTTTGAGAACCTGTTTCTCAACTAGGAGCTGAAGACATATTAAACAACATTAAGACATATTACAGAAACTTTACTGAGTTTATTAGGAGTCTTTATCACTGAATGATTAGGTCCTTTGTACTGTTTTGTGGGCAAAATCCCTGTCCATTTAGAAAGTGCTTTGGTATTTTATATTTTATTTAGAAACATGTACTTGGAAATACATTACTGATGATCAGCAAAATGCTTCATTCAGGCCCTGCAGTCATTAATTCCTTTGTTATTCCAGAAGGTTTAGTGTGCTATCATTAGCTTTGCATGTAGCTTGGAGCACATCTTTAAACCACTCACAGGTTTCTTCCTAAATCACTTCAAACTTATCATTCATTCTGTCTCCTCTCCCCTTTCACAGTTATTTGGGTGTCCTCTTGAGGGAAAATTATGTTTCCTTAGATATAAATTGCATGTGTGCTTACACTGAGCATAAAGTCAATATTTATTTGGGGTTTTTTATCCTGTAATTGATTTAAGCACTTGGTGCAGTCTTTTGAACAACACAGTTGATCATTTTAATTACTTTGCTGTTGTCTTTCAGATGTCTCATGCAGCCACTAGTGCCTTTTGTCGTTCTATTAAGCTGCAGTGTGAGCTTTATCCCTCCCGAGAAGTCGCGATCTGCTTGGACCCCTACTGTGGACTTGGGTTTGTCCTCTGGTGCCTCTGCAGGTGAGGCTTCTCCTCTGCCTGTTTTGAAACACGGTTTCCACTGTACTGTAACACAGCAAACTGGATGATGTGAGTGATGAAAGGACGGGAAGAACAGGCAGCGCCTCTGGGACTGCCGTAGGCAATTGGAGTTGCCGGAAGCTGTGTGGAGAGTGCTGTGTGGAAGACAGGGTTTGTTGGAGCGGGGCATGGCCGTAGGTATTTAGACTTAGAAGTACAGAGCATCAACATGGCTGCTCATTGACCTCCTGCTGTTTTACTGCTGTCTCTGCAGAGCCTGGATCGTTTTATTTGATGAAAGCAGCGCTTTACCAATATTACCTTAAGGAAGTGGTTTTCTGGTGTCCTCTTTTTCGTTCTCTAATCTGAAAGCAAGAGTAGATGTCGAGGGAGTTCCTCATTTGTAGCACGTAGGGATGTGATTTTTGTAGAGATGCAGAAGTGTGTTTTCTTGCAGGTACTTGTGTGGCAGTAGCGAAGTTATCAGGAAAAACCCAAACGTCTATAGTGAAATGTGAATCAGCTTTTTTTGCTAATAACTTCAGAAATTTCTGGCATAAACAATTCTGTCAATCTCTGTACCCCAGGGAAGTTACAGTTCAGCAAGGAAAGCAGGTCCATCAATTTATTTATTATTAAAGTTGGCTGGGTTGATGCAAAGCAAAAGGACAATGGGAGTGTTAATGGAGCCAATTTTTATGAAGGCATCTGAGAGTCACAGTAGTCCAACATCTTTGCTCCTTCTATAGAAAGTTCTTTGGTTTTAGCAGCACTGCTATTTTTAGTTACTAAAATGAAGATAATCCAGGGCAATAAAAATACACTGGATAAACTCTGTACCAATTTACTGAATACCTAAAGGAGGTATTATTTGATAACAACTGCAACGATTTCTTTTTAACAATTATTGTTTAGTTTAAAATAGACTGTTGGCCTGTTTTATTGCCCTTTTTAAAGTATTTATTATTAGATGTTAAATAGGCTAAAGATTAACAGTATTGTCTTATTTATTCGTGATCAGTTTCTTGTGATTTAAGCTGTACTTGCCCTAATACTATTTTGGATTTTACGTAGGGATTAGAGTTGTCTTTGTTTTGAAAAACTTTTTTTTTTTTTTTCAATGTCTTATTTCCCCAAAAGAAAAGTAAAAATATTTAGGCTGCAGGGAAAAAAAAAATCAGAAATGTTGAGATTTTATTTAAATCACCCTGTTTTAAGTTAGATGTTTAAAATGTTGATTTTTTAAAAGTCCATTGAGTATTTCTTATACAGACTTGCGTGTTCCGGCATGTCCTGATGTCAGCACTGTTAGCCCTTTGCTCTGCTGGGGGCTCAGCCAAATTTGCTCCAGTGCGTTCAGTGAGACCAGAGAAGGACTGAACCATAGGAGATTTCAACTAAGGAATGTGTTCTTGTATGGGATAATGTTGAAACAGAGCGTATGTGACATCACGATAGAGCCATAAAACACAGATCAGTGTTGACCTGTCCAAAACCCAAGTAATTTGCGGTGCCCATGACTCTCCCGAATACAAAAATTTTTGTTTCTTCCAAAACCATTTTTGCAACAAATAAGCATTGACTGCCCCGAGGTCCTTCCCAATACTGATAGTGCTCAGCCTTTTAGGAGGAGAAGATTGTTTATGACTGGCAAGTGAATTAAGGCAGCAAGCCTCTGGGAGAAAGCAATCAGCGTCTGTGCCCTTTGTAGCTTATAGAAGGAATAGAAAATTTTATACCATTTTCAAAGAAGAGAAAGGAAACAAGGGAGTTGAAGGAACTGAGATGAGGGCAGCAACGCTCTAGTCTTATGAACCATCACATCAATCTCTGCCACTGATCTCCTGTTCCTATTAAATCAGAAAAACTGCAGGCTGCTAGAATTGAGATTGTCATTTGGAGAAAGCTCGCATCAGATACAGCTTCATTAATTCCACTTACAAACTTAATTCCCATTTCATTACTATTTTAAAAATTAGTATTTTTTTAGGTGATAGCAAAAAATACATCTTGGAATTTATTAGAGTCCTGCTCTTCATAACTTGAAACTTTGCAACTTTGCATTTTACCCTTTGAGGTTCAGCATAACCAAATCCTGCCTAACATTTCAGCCCAGATTTCTATCCCAGAGAATTCTGCTATGAAATTAGGACTGTGTGTCACCGCTCCCATTGACTAAATTAGTATTTCTAATGGCATATGGAAATGAAGTTAGATCTTCAATTTTTGATCAGTCAGGGCGTTTTGAGAGTTAAGTAGGGCCCCTTCATTTTAGGAGCCCATCAGGAAGAGAAATCAACCTCCTGTGCTGGGTGTGCTTAAAATGCCAAGTATGTTTTAATCCCTTTATTAACTAGACCAAAGGAGGCATTGACTAAGGAATGGAAGAAAAACTAATCTTTTATCCCCGTTGTAGGTGCTTAGCCGTTGTGCTGGCCTGCTCCACTGCGGTGCCCCAGAATGCCCCATTCTGTGAGGTCAAAGCTACTTAGGAAAGCTGCTGGAGCATGGAGCCAGCCCTTTGGTAAGTTCGGAATATATTGCATAGTTTTGCAAAGTTTTTATATTTCAAGAGTTTATTATTTTATGGCCTAAAGGTTATAAAATAATAAAGAAACCTTGCAAAGCAGAGCAATACATTAAAAAGAACTGTTTCCTCTAAACTGGCTGCATGCTCCAGCAGGGTTTCCTTGGAACCTTTGTCATTGAACAGCACGTCCTAGGTGTGGCGGCAGCCATCAGCCCCATGTGAGTTCACAAACTCTTAACTTCCTAATTTTAGCAGGTTCTTACTCATGACTCAATAAAAGAATACCTTATGTTTGCGTTTTTCTCTTTAATGATCTCGTTGATCCGTTCTGAGAGGGTGATCCTACTATTCTGACTTGCATTAAATTTTAAACTGTATTACATTCTTTAAAAAGAAAAAAAAAGTTAAAATGTCCCCCAATGTTAAAAGACTGAATTCTAAATCCCATTGTTCAAAAATGCTTCCTGAAATTAAGATGTCCCTGTTTTAATGCTCCTCACTGTGGGACAGAATAGAACGTTCTACAGTTCATTAGTGAGGATTCACGTAATTGATATTTGCTGAGTAATGAAATAGAATAAGAATTTTCTCTCTACTTTAGACCAGCTAAGCAAACTCATATTGTAGTTCTACTTTTAAAACTGGAAGATAGAATTGTCCTTGCTCAAATTAAAATTAAGTACAATAATAATTTTAAATAAATTTTATTAAGTCAGTGAGACTCAGACTGGACCAGATTAACTGAATTTTCTGGTCCCTAACATGAAAGAAATAGCATGAATGCCATTAAATGATCCAGGGAAGGCTTTCCAGGTAAGGTGCAGTGAAATGGCTCTCTCTTATCCTGCTCCTGCTGTCTCTTGCATAGCATGAAGCCAAAATCCCCAGTAGTGCTGCTAGGTAGCTTCTGAAAGAGACTGCAAGGTTTCTTAGTAGCCAAGCAAGTGGAACTGTGCAAGAAATAAGCAAAGAATTGCAACACTAACATGAGAACTGCATTTTAGGAAACGTTAGCGTGCTAGGACTCACGATTTATTGTTAGGTTTTTTAGGCTAACTTGAAGGTACCTGGCAGGCATGAGCATTTCACCCAGTTCCCAGCCCTTTTATAGCAAATTAAAGACAAACTGCATAAAGAAGCCTAAATGCCACATCAGAACAGGGTAATTCTGACATGGGAAGTGAAGGATCTGAGCCTAAATATCTCTCATGTGTTTTGCAAAGTGCATACCAGGCGCAGGAGGAATGTGAAGATGCATCTGCCCACAGATTGCTGTGTGCCAGTTTCCTGGGGTGTCTTTAGCCAGTATATGGTAATTTGTGGAAGAGGCAATTTGCATTTCTTCCACATTAGAAAAGGACTGTTAAACCTGCCTCAAGTCTGGAAAGTTCAAGGGCAGCTAAAAGCCCTGAGTCACCTTGATATATGAGTTCTGAGATGTGTTGACAGACTATCAGCTCTGTAAATCTGCCTGTTCGCGGGGAGTAACTGAGGCAGGAGAGATGGTGAAAAGGCACCACCCAAGTGGTGCTCAAGGCTGAGCAATGGCCTTTTGCTGTACAATAGTTACACTTCTTGTGATCTGTCTCTGTCTCCCTTGTCTCTCCAGTACTGATAATTCATCTGCTTTCCTTGTGCAGCCATGCTCTTAGTGCACTGTGTGCCAACTGGGCATCTTTGGACTCTGCAGGTGATGTGAGGTCCTTTACTCACTCTCCAAAAGTCCCTTTTTTGTGCACACAGTGAGTCTCCAGAACTGAAGATTGAATTTTGGCCCAAGTCCTGTGAAGCCTAAGTGAGATATGTGCCCAAACACTGTCCTCGATGGCCCATGCTGTCCTTCCTATAAACTCTGGTCCAGGTGGTTGTGAAGACTTTTGCTCAGTCTCGTGCAGGTTAACTCATCAATGCAGACTCTTCACAAGCTTTGAATTGTGGGCATGGCAACTCGATTTCGGGCTCTACCAAATGCCCAGTTCCCATATCTGTCCCTCATCACCAAATGCCAAGTATCATCTGTAGAAATGTAGAAACTAAATGCATATACTTTTGAGATTTAGCTGTGCTTACCTGCCTCCTCCAGTTAAGTGGGAAAGCAGCTCATGTCACCTGAAAAGGACACAGAAGTAAGGGCAGTGATGGGTCACTAGCCTGCCAGAATGCAATTGCAAATTGCAGTTGCCATTTGTCAGCATTTATTGACATGCTGAAATTTCTGGAACTATTATAAAACCTCAGACTTTACTGTTAATCTGCCTCAGCACAATATGGGGTAAGTCTCTGATTCAGTGGAACAGTTACGTGCCAAGATGTCCTTCCAGGCATCTCCATATGCTGTCAAAACAGCCTGCCAAGCAATGCAGCCAGTGTTGTGATCAGATGGTACCAAAATACATCCTGGTGCATTTACCTGGAGTATTCCTGTCCTTGGGCAGCCCTTGCTTAGTGCAGGCAGACAAGGCTCTTCACTTACTGCCGAAATCCAAGGCTTTGTCAATCACGTGAATCACATGAATACTTTCTTTCCCCCAGATTGCTATGTAGTCACCTAAAAGAAAACGGTTTTTCTAAAAGTGATCTCCCACCTCAGTCACCCCTGCATTTCACTCTGCATCTGCATCCCAAAAGCTGTTGTGACAAGGTGATGCAGGGATGCTCTGTAGTTGCTTTCCTTTTTTCTCTTACTCCTTTTGAATTTTCTAAAAATGGTGGGGACTGATAAACAGGTGTTCAGGTCTGTCAGGTAGTCTCTGCAGTTCTGCACTGTGCCTGCTCCTCTTGTAAGGCTTGAATGGAGGTGGATACTCTTGTGACATAGATTTCTACAGCAGTGGAAGAAGCAGTCTCACTACAGTTCCTTCCCGGTATTTACATAACAAGTCCTGCACCTAGTCCAAAGTATCATATGTTGTTGCAACCTCAGAAAGGGGAAATTAGGTCTACAGTTTATATTTAAACCCCAAAGTTTTCATAATATCCCACTGATCCCCTTGATGCTAGAGTGTTCACCATTATTTTGTTGGTTCCCGTAGGAGAATAGCAAAGCTGACAAGTTTACCCATCTTAACTATTGTGTTTAAAGGTGAGATGGAACTGTCTTACCTTGTTCAGGGCCTTAGTTTCACGATTAAGTCTAGCAAATCTGGAGTACCATGCCCAGATGAACCTACCAAACTTCTCTACCATACCTAGAATTACATGGAGGCAGCACTGACAGAACTTTTATAGTTTTGGAACTGTATCTAGCTTTATCCAGCATCTTCAAAGCAGACTTCCACAACTGCAGTTTGTTCAAGCACATGGTCCTCTTCATTGTGTTTGGCATTCATACTAAGCAAACGCTCTTCAGAATCTCACGGTGATTTGAAACCACCAGAACAGTAGAAATGTTTCAACCAGCTGTACAAAGAAGTGGTTTTTTCCTCAGTTTCTCTCCACCAAAACTTTGGTGATATACAGCTTCTCAGGGGTTAATGTGGGAATATAAACCTGTGAATTTTCAAGGATATGTGGCCATCAGGAACGTTTTGTTGCTTGGAGTGATTCACAAATTCTGCACAGTGTTTCTGAGATTGATTCAGGGAGGTGAGCCAAGTTATGGCTGACATCACTGTGACCAGGTGCTGCATAAACCACTTCAGCTGTGGAACTGGCACATTCACCCCAGAAATATGTCTTTGTAGTTCTTCTTCTGGCTCCACCAACTGCTCTAGAAAATCAGAGGATATGCACGGGTTACTAAACCACAGCTCTGTAGGCAAAGCCTGTGTTGGACAGGGTTTCCAGGCATGGTATCAGCAGTCTGTAGGTTTGTGTACTGCAGACAGGAGCAGCACATGTCTGAGGTTCTGCGCCTCAGAAAGTTTCATTCATTCCTGCTAGATATTTCCTGCTGCTCTGCAATTTGATCCTGAACTACACGGTATTTTTGAGGCATTAGAGAACTCTGAAAAGGTACTAGCTACATCTTAATTTGTTTCAGTGTAATCAGAGTAATTGTTTTAGTTGAGGTCTGATCATAAGAGTACTTCTTTCCCTGAGTCTGGAGAGGATGGATTATTTTGCTGAGGGGGAAATCCTCATGCTGAGGGGGAAAATATTTGTCTTTTGTGTAAATTTTTATTCCCAAAATCCACTATTTTTGACAATTTCCTGGTAAAATACACTTAGAATAATTTTCTGTTTTCCTACTGAAGCAATGCAGCTTTCCTCTCCCATATTACTGTGGAGATTGTGGGGGCACTTTTCAGTCCAGGAATCAAGTTTGTTCTTTTGATTTTGTCTTGATTTTTCTCTCTTCTTCCCAGCTGAATAAGTGGTACTTAAGGGATCTTAATATGGTTGTGAGTAATAATTCTCTCACATTCGACCATTTTGATAACTTGTTTATTATTGTGCAGATATTTTTTTTTTTTTAGCAGGTTGCATCAACTAGAGGAGTTTGAGGACAGGAGAAAGGGTTTGATGCTTGTGTGGTTCTTACTTGTGTGGTTACAGCTTCCTGTTTGTAAGAATTATGTATTTACCAGACGGATTGCACACCTTGATTATTTGGGGGGCTCTAACCTTAAATTTGTGAATAAGTGAGACCTTTTGGTCTTACTTCTCTGAAAAACTTAATAGAATTGGCTAAGAAAGAAAGAACAGAGTAATATTTATAGTAAGAACTGTTACTATTCCCTGGCTGTTTTGATCTGTCACTCGAGCTCAGGGCATACCCCTTTCAGGCGTGGGTAACGTTGCCAGGATCTCTTTTCACATGTTTATGCAGCACATGTTCAAGGTTCAGACATACTTTATTCTGATTCCATAAAAGTGTGATGGTTGATTTGACTGCCCCATGCCATAGTCGTGTCAGCCCTAGCCCGGAACACGTCGCTCCGTGGCAAGTCACTGCTCATGAATCAGCAGGAGTGGCATAAATGTGGACAAACAGTCAAAGATAAAATTTCTGCCCTGTGATAAATGAAATCTTTTGAACTGTAGTTCATGCATATTCCATGACACCTTCTGGCTCATACTCCAGCAGAGACCTGAACAATTTGGATTATTATCTGCCATTAAGACTGGACTTGGACACCTCTTATGCCTTTATCATACCAAGTAAAGACATCCAGGTCACACAAACCTTGTTGTACGTGGCCCAGCTTTTGAAAGCACTCTCATCTAGATGTAGTGGGGGTGGGGGCACTAACTCACCATTGGAGGAACCTTGTGAGCAGCTTGTCTGCAAGAATTGCAAAAGTGTATGTCTTCTTCCTGATGTCCAGTGTTACAGAGATGCTCATATTCCTGAAAATAAAGTTCCATTTCATGTCTTGCCTCAGGCACTTGGATTTGAAAACATCAGCTTTACTTTACCAAGCTGGCATTTCAAGTTTTCAAGTCACAAATGGAATTTTCTTGTGCATCATAAATCTCAGGGGCTTTTATGGTCCTTTCTCAGAACTTCTATGATTTGAGGGTTTTCCACTGTTACCATTCCAGTTTGAAATATCTGCAGATCACAAATTGAGACGTGAGGGGACTGTAAAATTGATGGTAAATCTGCCTGTCTGAGATGAGTGAACAGCATAGGACCCATGGGAAATAAAGACATAAATTGGGAATATTTCTTCCCTTGGGAAGAATCATAGGTACCAGAGAAATTAGCTCTGACATAATTGTTTCCTCCAGGGACTCTGATAAGTGTCTTTTCTCAATACTTATGCTCACTGGATATCCAGTAAACAAAAGATGTAGTATATTTGAGCTTCAGAAGTTAATAAAACTTTCACAGAAGAAGTCTGAAGGCACGAGGTTTGTTAAATTGGGGCCAGATCCACTCCCTTGAAAATTATTGCAGACCTCTTGCTTGCTTTAGCAGGAGAAGGTTACTTCCATATTAAGCAATCAAGTGTTCTTTTAATCAAGGTGTCTTAAAATGATAAATTCTTAATCTAAATTTTTTGTCAGCAACACATAATTTTTGTTGACATTATAATACTGCTTATTATCACCATTAATAACTGAGCTATTTTGCTGTCTTTGGTACAGCTCTAACTGCAAAGTCCACTAGAATTTTGAGTAAATTAGTAGTTTAGGAGCACATTCTGCCTGCATTCCTCATGATTCATTATAGATTCTGAAGGTATAGCAAAAAACAGAGTTAAATTTCATGTCGAACTTCTGGAGCTGTGGAGCACTGTAAGGCTTCACACAGTTCATCCAGTGCTGTGATAAACTATATCCTGATGCCCCATGGCTTGTAAATATCTGTGGACACAGGTATTTAGTGTGTGTTAATGAATCTTGTGTCTTACAGCGTTTATTCAGGACACCAGTCTATTTTGATTCCCCCCTCAGAACTGGAGACCAATCCCGCTCTGTGGCTTCTTGCCGTGAGTCAGTACAAAGTGAGAGACACTTTTTGTTCCTATTCGGTCATGGAGCTGTGTACTAAGGGACTGGGTTCGCAAACAGAGTCGCTGAAGGTGAGTGATTCTGCTGCGCTGCACAACCTGTCGCCTGCAGGGGGGTGTTTGAGAGCCTCTCTGCTCTGCTAAATCATCAGAGGGCACAAGCAGCTTCCACAGAACCCACGTTGTTCCTTGCCAAAGGCTATATGTGAATACCAGTCATTCTCTTTAGATCACAGGGCTACTCAACATCAAGGAAAGGCTTTTATTTACCTAAGGTTTCTGATTTGTGTTGCAATAGGCAAGTGTTTGAAAACAGAGGTGTAAATGTCCAAGAGGCACAAGGAGTATTATATTTATAGTGTGTTTTAGGAATACCCTGATTATATGAAGTACTAATTTGGTTTTGACCCCTGTAGTTAAATAATCACATGTTTAAAAGTACTGTGTTGTTTTAACTAGATTGTCCTCATTGTATGGAGAGGAGGGTATATCTTCCTTTCCCCCCCGAGAATTAAAAGCCAAGTAGCCAGTTAAATTTCTGAAATCATCTGAAATTTCCAGTGTGCTACTGAATTAAATTAAATCTCGAGATACTGATATTTACGATGTCTCCAGCCTTTACCAACCTTGCTTAATAATTTCCTAATCAGTTTTACAAGTCTAGACATTGCTTCCTTTTTGCTGTTATTCACTGTCATCTGAATTAATTTTGGGAATAGCATTCCCTCCCTTTAGAATTAGCATACCCATAATTTCCTGTGTGCTAATGTTGAGATGACAAGCAAGTATGTGTGCTCTTCTACAGCTATTAGACTGTCATCTGGCCATCCGGCCTCCGGCAAAGATGGAAATTGTACTGGTACCGTGGCCTCTGTTCTGGTGTTCCTCTTGAATCATAATACCTGCATAATACACTCAAGTATTACTGTTTTTCATTAAATCTGCCCATTTGTGGCCTTTGTTACATTTTAACTTCTTTTTAGGCCAGGGGACTGGACCTTTCTCGTGTGCGGACATGTGTAGTAGTGGCTGAAGAACGACCTCGGATAGCTCTTACTCAGTCGTTTTCAAAGTTATTTAAAGACCTTGGTCTCCATCCACGGGCTGTCAGCACATCACTTGGCTGTAGAGTTAACTTGGCAATATGTTTGCAGGTAAGATTTTTCACTCCTTAAGCTCAAAGTTATTTTCAGAAGAGGGTTTTCAGTAAGACGCATTCATGTGCTGCTTGGTTGCAGACATATTAAGAAAATGCATGTGGTACTTAATGTTCTTGCATATACAGGTAGTAAATTTCTGTTACTTTGTCAACTATTCATCCCTCTCATGTTGCACTCATAGCATTTATTCTGCCCATGAATGCAGTAATTCAGAGAAGCACCTAAGAGTGACAGAATGCATCCTCTGTACTCAAAAACCAGTATATAGTGATGTCATGTAAACTCCAGTTTCCAAGTGTTTGCTTTAGTATGTTATAAAATGGATTCCTTCTGTTTGTAAAATACTTCAAAGCATTACTTAGTTAACAAAATAGATATTTTCTGCAAACAGTTTATTGCTTAAAAAGGAAATTATTTTGCTACATCCCTTTCATTCTGTTTCGATCTACTAATCAGAAGAAAATTCCCAGGGGTGATAAAGGATTTAACTTGCATTTTTGAGGAATCTTTATTGAGTCATGATTTTAAGGACTGATGGAGTACTGTAGCTATTTGGTCTGAATTTCTGAATAGCCTCTAATTTTTCATCCGGTGATAACTACACCAAGCAAATAGTTTTAGGCTGATCTAGAGTATATCAATTTATCTTTCTGAACTTTGGGTGATAACTTGCCTTTTTTTTTTTTTAAGATGCTCAATTTTATATTATTTTTGCCTTATTTCTAGTTTAAATTTATCTGGTATTACATTCAGCCATTATTTTATTACATTTTTTGAATCTGGAATAAGAATCTCATTTCTATCATGCATCTAATACACATCTCAGTCTTCGATAAATAGATAAAGAATCTTAAAACATGCATTCCTGATCTGTGTCTCATTTTTTTGTCTCTTGATCTCTTTCTGTCATTCCAAATTCGGTGTCCACACATTATTCCTGTAATAATGCCATAGGTGTCCTACTCTAGTGTAATATGTTTTCTGATTTAATAACCTTTTAAGCACTAAAAGAATCATCTTCTACATTGGCCGCTGCTTTGGCTGAGAAGTTCCATATTCATTTGGTCACCTACCATGCCTTTAACCTCTTCAAAGTCACAGTCTCCTTGGTAGAACTTGGCTGTACTCTGTGTGGTACATCCCACATTTCAAATCTGGCAGTTACCCCCAGTTTACATTAAGGATTTCTCGTGCATGTAACACTGATACTTGCTTTGGTGTGGAAATCAGAACAGGCCTTCTCAGTGACACTGCAAATAAGACATCTGTTATTCTTCTCCTGTTTGTAAATGTAATTTATTTTTTAATTAAAACAATTTGACAAATACAGATTATGGCTTTATCACAGACCAGTATATCTGTGCCTGCCTGCCTTAGCCTCTTGCCCTTTTCAATGTCACTAAAGAATCTTGGCTTTCATCAGACTTTGGCTAAAAGAGACTGTGTAGAATGTTACCAGGATATGAATACAGGAGGTATGCTACACCTCCAGTACTGCTTGCTTTCTCTCCAACTCCAGCAGAGTATCCCTACAGCACAAAGTGTCTTTAATTGTTATGATCAAGCCTATAACAAGGCAAAGCTGAGCAGGGTTAAAAGTCATTCTGTGGCCCAGAGGTAGAGTTGTTTAGTTTGTCATTCTGTAATTGCTACCATAAATATTCTCCAGGAGTAAAGAAGTTTAGAGAGGAGGCTAAGGAAGGAAGTGATGACCTACCCTCATGACAAGCAGATCAGGATGGGGGGAATCATAAGTAAAGAAGTTTAGAGAGGAGGCTAAGGAAGGAAGTGATGGCCTACCCTCATGGCAAACAGATTAGGATGGGGGGAGGCTGTCAGCTGTGGTGGAGCTACTTCTGAAAGGCAAATCAACTTCTCTAGTTTCTGGTCTATGGAGGGACCAGACATGAAAGATGCTGTAGATTACAAGGACAAATAGCTGCAGTGGAAATCTCCATTTTAGGCTTGCACCAGTCTCTGGACTGGTCACAGTGGCTACTTCACTTGTAGGTCATTAATTCAGGACAAATAATAAAGTCAAAGAATGCCAATAAGCAGGAGGTAAGCCAAGTTCAATGCCGAAGTATGGCTTGTTGGAAGTAGCATTGTACTCAGTCTGCCTGGGTTGGAGTTAATGTTTTCATAGCAGCCCATATGGAGCTGTGTTTTGGATTTGTCACTGAGTGTTGATAGCACACCAGTGGCTGAGCTATTGCTGAAAAGTGCTGTACAGCATCAAGGCTTTCCCTGTTTCTCCCTCTCCCCACAGCACCAACACCCCACTGGCTCCAGCGAGTAGTCTGGGGGACAAAGGAGCTGGGAGGGGACACAGACAGGAAAACTGTCCCAAGCTGACCTGGGATATCCCATAGCACATGATGTCATGCTCAGCATTAAAGTAAAAGGGCGGCTGGTCATCCAAAGTAGCCATTGCTCAGAGACTGACTGGATGTTGTTCTGCTTGTGGGAGGTGATGAGTGATTGCTTTTGCATCACTTGGGTTTTTCTCTTTCCTTCACTCATTAAACTCTTCATCTTGATCCATGGGTTCTCTGACTTTTTTTCTTCCTGTGCTCTCCCTGTGCCACTGGGAGCCGGGTGGGTACTGAGCTGCTGGCTGGGTCAGCCCACTGCAAACATGCAGGAAAGCTGACTGCACTCAGAGAAACTGGAAGTCCTAATTAGAATGGAGTTAGGCTGGATTTTGGCTTGACTGTGTATATGTGCCTTGTGATTGTGTTGACTCCTTAGCTGAAGTTTGCTTCTTGGATGGTTCTTTACAGAAAGAGTTGGTGGATTAAAATGTTAAAGTGGGTAAATCTCTGAAGGAAGATTATTAATGAATTAATTATGAATTTAAGAACAGCACAGAATGAGAGCCTTGAGTGAGATGGTTAGACAGCCTGGCTGATCAGGCAGACTGACTGCCAGGCATCATTGAGTTCTACTAAGATGTGGAATCTCAGTCCATAGGACAAACTAAAAACCAAATACCTTTTCTAAGGAGTGGTATGGCTAGAATGAAGAAAAGCCATTTCAGGACAGGCTATGTTTAGTAACATTATCCTCCCCAGTAAAAGGGTTTTTGAAGCATTTGAGACAAGGGTTGTTTGGCAAGTTTTAAAGGTGTTTGAAAAATTACTAAAGATTTTACTTACAAACATCACCACAAAACATGTCATTTTGGTGGAGAATATAAAGATAGAAAATTGCATCCTTTGAAGCATCTGGCAGTAGACACTGCCAAAGACTGGATACTGAATTAGGCTGGATGCTCTTTCCAAACTGTCTGGAAGGTTATGGCTAGTGGTATTCCAGAATAGCTTGTGGGCTACTCTGTTTTCTCAGCTGAGGGACAGAATAAATTTTAATTCTTGATCAACACTGTTCCTGAAATTAGCATTATCTCCAATATGTTCCAGAAATGAGTTATGATTTCTAGATTCTTCACACTGCATAAAAATACTTCTCAAGATGTTTGAGTCAACAGCATCTGCCTTTGCTTTTTTATTTCCAAGTTGTGTCATCCATGAGATCAGCATGTGGTTCCTGGAGCACCATCTTCCACGGGGATAACTGTGATCCAGCCTGTTCTGCAGTCTTCCTAAAATATGTATCTACTAATCACATTATTAAACATACCTCAGTGTTCAGCAAAAAGCCTATCCAGGGTTCTTCTCTATGGGCTGCCTCTAAAACAACTTGGATATTATCTTTGATACCCTCTTCATTTCCAATTTTGGGGGCAAATTCAAGACTCAGGTATTTCAAGGGAAAGGTATCCTGGGTTTTCCAAAAAGCTTTTGCTTTTTTACTGTTCCCCTCTCAAAAAAGAAGAGGAGGAGGGTGTGTATGTACATGTATGTGCCTCTGTGTGCATGTATAAAGACTTCATAGCAGAATTTAATGTTTTATTAAAGATTATCCTAAAAAGGAAATCATTGTGATAGTCCCTTTGGTACAAAAGAGTCCTAGTCTACCAAATTATCCTAATTTCCAGATTGAGATCACTTACAGACTAATGCATTGTCATTTGTATTTATTACCTTTCAAATTTAGAGCAAATTTAGTATATTTCCTTTGAGGTAGTCATTTTGTACCAGATTTTTAGAGATGTGCTTTTGAAAATAAATAATCCCCTCCATCTTTAGGCACTTAAATACCATTAATATCTGACCTTTCATGGCTGTATAGTCACAGATAATGGTCTAGGGATTTCTGAGATGAAAGGATTGCATCCAGCATATTTTAATTCTCATTAACCAGCATCTTAGCATTCTCAAGAGAGAGAGAAAAATAGATATGAAAAGTAGTCTTTTTCTTACAACAGCACAGATGGTTCTCTAGGATTTTAGCTAATTTCCATTTAAACACTTGGAACAAATATTTTCATTTTATTCAACCTGCTACTCAATTTCAGTTGAAGGAAAACTTTTAGAAGTTGTTCATTTCCTTAGTTAACCCTGAAAATGTACTAACAACTCTGTCCAAACTATGGCAGGAGAAAAGGATTCATCTTACTTCTTTTATGCCTCCTCTAACTGAGACTGCAAGGTTAAGTGAATTATCCCATATCCATCTACAGTCAGTAGAATTGCAGAAATACTTCAATAGACAGTTTCATTCAGCCTGTCTCAGGTGCCCATCAGGAGTTACTTCTTACCTTATTCTACATGCTTTCTTCTGTGGTGGCTGAAGAATGAAGATATGAAGTGAACCCTTTCCTCACTGTCTAGCAAAGGAATCTTTGTTAGTTAGTTTAAGGATTAAAGTTAATACTTCTTTTTACTTAGTGATATTACACCTTTTGATCATCTTCTGTATTAAAAATAATAAAGGGTAGGTCTGCAAAGAGTGCTGCAGGGGACCATGCACTTTGCCAGAGGTATGATTCACATTTAGCCACGTAATATAGCTCTGGGTGAGTTCCCTCAGATTCTGTTTTCCCACCTTTGCTGTGAGTCATGCCATGAAGTTCTTTTCACAGCTCCAGCTGCTGTGCTTGTGTATGTGAGATTGTTGAGGGTACACCAAAAATTTCTTTTCTGAGCATCTCTGGAGCAGAAGTAGACTCAGAGTAAACACTGAGGCCACATCCTTAGATAGCAAAACAAAACCCAAAACAGCAGTTATTTTTAAATTCCTAGGACTTCTGATTGCCCTAGTTCCTGATTTTTAACTCTGGGGAGAGAAGTAGGGGAGAGCATGCAGCTTGGCCTTTGACTTCAGTGGAAATTAGTTGTGCTCCGAGTCCTGGCACGTGGTCAGCCCTACAGCTGACTTGTTGGGGTAGTTCTTCAGGCAATTAGACCTGCAGTGATTTTTCCAGAGAATAAAAGGAATAAAATCCTGGCATATTGAAGTGGTTTGCACAGACCCAGACCCACAGATGGTTCACCAGTGGCAGCCAGTGCATGGACAGGAGATTTATTTAGTCCAAGAGATGTGACCTATGATATGCTTGTTTTCAAACAGAAAATTACGCTTGTCCCGTTTTGTTTCCTTGAACACTACCCAGCATATCCTGGGTAAACAACATCAGAAGTTGCGTTGTTTCTTTCCTGTTACCAGCATCACAGATGCTCTCCATCTCTGTCTCGCAAAATAAATGTGCACAGACAAATTGAGTCAGTCACTCTGGTCTTGGCTAAGGCTCTGCTTCTTTTGAAACACTTTCAGAGTATCCCAGCTGCAGCTGGCTGCAGAAGGACACTGCTGTTTCTCAAGCCATTCCATAGTTAAGAGCCATATAAGACTCTGGTACTCTCAAAGTCCTTTCTGAACCTGCAGTGTAGTCACATGCAATGAATTATGTAACTGCTGGATTTCAGCAGTTCTCCTGCATTCTTGCAGTTACACTGCAGTGTTCAACCTGAATTATTAGCAATGCTATTTTGGGGCATCAATGTAATAAGCAGATCTGTCCTATTTTTTTAAGTGCTTCATCTTCCTCTGCATCCAAAATAAACCTATTTTAAGATGCTGCTGTGGCAGATGATGCTGCAGTGTTTAACTCTGCTGGCATTCAGAAGTTTGATGAGAAGGATGTGGGATGTCAGTGCTTTCAGAGCTCTTTGTTTTCACAAGTTGTAGGGCAAGTCCTACTGCAACCATCTGGTATTAGATGCTCCACATGATAGTAGTGGCTCAGGACTAGTCACCTCAGAGATTTTTATTGTCTCTTTGCTGCATTATCATTTGTGGTGGAGTACTGATGGGTTTTTATCGGCTTTTAATTTTACTGTTCTTTATATGTATTACACTGTTTACCATAGCAAATAGATTAAGAACAAAGAATTATTGGGCTATGAAGTGACTCCATTTATTTATGGTCTTATAGTTAGGCTGTGCATGAGACCTTGATTTTGTTTCACTGTAGGATCAGGTTAATCTGTATGCAAGAAGGTGTAAGTATCTTTCTCCATCGTGTACTAATTTTATTTTTTTCCGAAAAGAAAGCTTACCTTTGATTTCCAGAGGACATCATCGCTTAGAAACTTCTGTTAGTAGTGAAATGGCAGACCTGGAACTCAGTCTCAATGTATGTGCATTAAAATTGCAGGGCCACGATATTTAATGACTTCAAAAACAAAAACAACAAAAAAACCAGTATGTTAGACACGTTTTCCACTAACAACATTGTCTGTAGTGTCCTAAAACCATTTAAGTCTGTTTGTCCAAGGTTAGCAGTCTACAGCTGTCTCTTCTGTTGCTCTACTAAAATGTTGACACCTCATTTTTTACTTTTTTTAACCTTTAATGGTATAATGGTTAATTTGTAAAAATCCTGTATTTGACATTGTTTTTCTTTTTATTTTACTCCCTGCTTTTTGCATTCTCCTCTTTTTATTTTCTCCCACCCTTCATTCCCATTTTTTATTATTATTTTCGTCTTGTGTTACCTTCTTTCCTTCTCTCCCTCATCCCTGCTATTCCTGCTGCTATAGCCTCACAGGCTGGGGAAGCTGGCCGAGCAGGTAGGGGATTTTCATGTTCCCTCAATACCCACCTATCAGCTTCCAACAGTGGGACAGACTAGAAATTGAGTCTGGAGATTTGGGGATTTTCAGATCCTTCTATGAAACTATAAATAAGTCCAGTACAGCTTTATCTGGATGCAGGTTTCATCAAATATTATCTGTCCATTGTAACTATTTCATTCACCCTGAAAACAATAAATACCATAGTGATTGTCTTTGATTTTCAAACTTGACTGTTTCCATTATTTTACAAATCAATTCAGGTTTAGTTTTATTTTTAAAGATAACCAACTTTTCCTTGGTTTTGTTTTTTTCTTTTTAACATTGCATATATTTCAAATAAGCTCTCCACTCAGCACTAGTCTGTTACACTGCTGAGTTTACTAGTAGACTGAAAATCGTGTCGTTAATAGCTAGAGAGGATATTGTATCTTGTATTGTGTATAACAAGCTAAAGAGGCTAACATGCATGTGCAGCTCTATTACTCTTGTTCTCCTCTGGTGGTGGGTCATAATCAGTACCTGTGCAGTAAGTATCAATTGGCAGTGTAACTCTTTTCCTCTGTAGATACAAAAATTAGCCATTTGTGGATGTCTGTTGTGATTTTTGGTGCTCAAAAATTGTGTAGCTATCAGCCAGCATTGCAGAAATGTAAAATTTAGCCCTAGACGTTCCTAATGTGAAGAATCATACTCTGCAATATGTCCCAAATGGGACAGAAATCACAGGGAGTTGGTGTTGCCTGCTACTTGAAGTAGGAAACATCTAAATAACTGATAAAGGAGTTTGTGCACCTGAAGTTCACCAGGGTTAGGTTAATTCCTCTGCCGAAAAGAAAATTTCCAAAGTTCCAGTGTTCTAAAATGGAGTTGTGCTTTTCTTCTAGCTTTCCGTTTAGCAGTAGCATGAGGTTTGCAGCAGAGAAAAGAGCCCTAGCCTGGAGCATTGAGAATTCACATGATGTTCAGTGGTGATGAGTTTGAAGTTTTGGATAAGGGCATATCATAGCAGGCTACAAAACTGCAGAAAAGCTGTGGGTGGAAAGGCCTAAAGACTGGATCATCTCTGCATGGAAGGAAACTAAAATTAGTCTGCCACTTTTCAAGTAACTAAATATTGTGACATAAAGCAAGGGTTTAAATTATGCAGTGGAAGACTGAAAAGGAACAGAATAATTGCTTACAGACCTTCAGTCCAGATTGGTTCATGTCATGCGTGCTACCTTTACTATCTTTAGCTTCAAGTATATTCTCTGTTGCATGTATGGAAGACTCTCAGTAAACCATGCTTCACATTCCTTGACCATGTGCTTCTGCCATTAAACTGTGTCTCCTCAGCAATTTCCGCCTTCCTTTATATGGCAAAATGTGTTTAACATGTTTTGTATGTATCCATGTGCTGATTACTTGGCCTTTTGTAGCAAATAAAACCTATGTTGACATGTGTTGGTTAAGTAGTTTGACTGCTTGATGTTTTCCCGACCCCCAAGGTAACACGTACCTGACGGTAGGTATGTTTCCCAGTGCTTGTTCTGATACTGCAAAGCTGAGCTTTGACTGATGAATAGCTTAAATATAACTTGTCATTTTATTAGCACAATTAGCACTGGAATTAACATTTGGTTATTTGGGGGGTAAAACTCTTTTCTTCTCCCAGCCTTCAGTTTCTGATTAGCTGATGTTGTTGTTTACAGGGAACATCTGGACCAGATCCCACCACAGTGTATGTTGATATGAGGGCACTGAGGCATGACAGGTCGGAACCACCTTTTTCTTTTTCTCTAATCACACAATTAACAGACTCTATAGCAAGAAAACTACTTACAGCACACCTCACGGACCCTGGAAACCTTTGTAATTCTCACTTTGTTCTAACTCCTGCCAGTGAGCAGACATAGACATTCTGTGATTCTAGGATTCTATATTAGTTGGTTAATTAATTTTACCATTGATAAAACTGAAGCATATGACATCACCACTGCAATGACTAATAGGATTCCCTGCCTTTATTGCCATCAGGATTTCATGACACTTGTATTCAGGTGGTGGACCCCCTCCAGTCCATAGGAATTGGAGTTCTGTTGGGCTTCTTAGCTTCACAGAGATGTTTCTCCTGGGTTGGCAGCTGTTGGCCAGGGAGGAGACCATAGGGAGACTTGCTGCAATTCTTAGTGCTGTAGGACTGTGGGGGGATGGATTATTGGCTTCAGCCACTGTGAGCAACCACATTCTGTATTTGTGGGTATTTTCCAGTTTCATCTTTAGTGTTAGATCTGCACATAAGAAGTGAGAACTAAAATTTTCCACTTAGCGATTGGAGGGAAACTTGAGATTTCAGGTTTAATTTTAAAAACTACCCATGCACATATATTTCAGTTTTCCAGTCCTCTGGTCAAAATTATAGCAGGAGTCTCTTTATAAAACTGTAACAAAAGAAAAAGTTTTCTATGAACTCTGGAAAAGGAGAACATTTAACTAACAGTCCTGGTTCCCTTAAAAAAATCGTTATCCAAACAGGGCTTTTTTTTCTGTTCTTTTTCCTTCATCCTTCTTAAAAGCTTAACAGAGAATTTAGTCCCCTTAGGTGAATACCTAAGGGGACTAAAGGTGAATACCAACTGTGGCTATATCAAAGTGACCCACTCAGCTCTCAGAGTGCAAACCTCAGGGCACTGCAGGCCTTGGGGAATTAAGTCAGATACACATACACATATTTTCTTGTTGCACATGGAGTTTGGCAGGTAGAAGAAAGGAGATGCAAGATACTTGACTCACTGTTTCTTTATTCCTTTTGCACACAATGTTACCAATAAAAGCACTTATGTTTGATCTGTCCTTTGGAATTACAACTATCTGCATAACCCAGTCCCAGAAACTTGGTGTTCCTGGAGCAGCAAGTGCAGTACTGTGGAGACTCAGTTAGTGGTCATACTTAACCAAGGAAAAAAAAGGCCTTTTCTGTAGAAAGAGAAAGCAACATTCACAATTAGTAAAAATTATAAATAATAAAAATAAGTGTATATATAGAAGAATTAAGATTTACTGTTTATAAAAGTTGCATAAACCATGGATATAGTATTTCTCTGCCTTAGCATGTCATTGAGAAGTAGACATCATTATCAAAGTCAGACTTTGCAGTGTCTTAATTTATATTTAGTGACTAGTTCTACAGAACATAAAAGATGATCTTTAGAGTTGGTTCTCATATTGTGCTAATGTAGATTTTAATTTGATGGATTAAAGCTTTGCCTCATTTACCCAATCCTGTGGAATTTCGAATTAGATTCATGGGTCATAAATTAGGGAAGAAAACAACTTTATTTGACGTAGTCTCTTCACACTTGCTGCTTCTAACCATTTTAGTAGAACTGAATGTCCCTAGTACTAAACAATAACTGAAAGATTGCTGTACATCATTGTGAGACCATGTACTAACAACCACCGAGTCTTTGCAGGCCAGTCAGTTGCCCAACAATATGAAAAATTTACACTGCACACTTAATGTGGGAAAATGTTTATCATGATTTATATTTTCCAAAAAACAGCTGCAGTTCATCTCTGAAATGATTCAAATCCTATTCACATCTATAAAAATAATAATCAGTTTGAATACAACTATTTCAAGCTCATGCAGTAACTATGTATTCTCACACTTCACAGCATAGGAAAATGTCATTTTTTTGCAGTAGTTTAGGTCAAAATACCTGTGCTATGTATAATCTGTGTGGAGATCTAGGTGTGGTTGGTCAACCAAACGAGATGATTCCTTCCCAGCTCTCACTGGACTTGCATGGTTTGCTTCCTAAATGAGGGTGGAGCTTTTCAAACCCCTTTCTGTGTGTGTCTGTGTGGTTTTGAGCTACCAGCCTACTGGTTTAGCTGCTGGGACTCTGGACGTAGTACTGGGCTCCCCTGGAAGTTCAGGAAACTTGTACCAAGGGGTGCAACCACTTGGTCAGTGGCTGGCGTTGGTTCTGATACTGGAAAAAGGCTTAACTGCCTAACTGTGAGCATCTAGCGCAGTTCTAGATGCTACAGCTACCTCAGCAGGGTCTCCCATGGAGCTCACATTGTATTTGCTAGCCCTAATGAGATGTCCCAGGCACCCTGTGCTGTCTCAAATGGCATTAGGATATATTTTTTTTTTGAAATTGAGTAGCATCCTAAAAGCAAGAATACACAGCTCTGGCTTGCTCTTGGTGGCAGGTCATCAGTATTGTTGTACTTGGCATCTTGCTGTTTTACTAAAAGTCAGAGTGTCCTCAGGATAGCCAAGAAAGAGTGAGCAAAGACAGGCTTTTAATAAAAAACAGGAGAGGACTCCTGGGTTATCCACCAAGTGGCTGATATGCCTCTGCACTGCAGTGAAGTGCAGTTTAGAGAGGTTAACTCAGGTCCAAAAAGCAAAGTAGGTGGATTAATGCTTTCTGGTGCATGATCTGGCCTTGCACTGGGCAGTGCCAGCACATCAGCAGCTCCTGGTTCCTGCCTTACTACAGGACATGTGCCCACAGGCATCTGCAGGGAGGGCAGAGGCAGCAGAACTCCAGGCATGAGCACCCTGTCAGGTCATTGCTGCATTTCTCTGCCTCTGGGAAAACAATTTAATTCCCATTCCCCTGCAAAGGAGAAAAATGAATAGAATAAGTATATAGGTATTCTTATCCTGCTATCTAAAGTGCTGGTTTTCAGATCATTTCATCATTGTTTTAGACCAGTCATGTTCTCCTCAGAAAGCTTTTCAAGTGGTTAAGTGCAAGATACCTAAATATGCTAAAAGCTGAAAAGTGCTTGGAAGATAAAAGAGAGAGAGAAAGAAAGCCTTTTCTCATCATACCAAAACACCCTATACTTAAAAGTTATTGGCTTTGTTAATATTTGCAGCCTTGTGTACCAGTAAAGATGTACATTTAAAGCCCAAGCATTCCTTTTATCAAGGTTGTTCTAAAACAATATGTGCATATGTTTATAAAATTAAGAATGTCCAGCAAAAAAATATGTATCTGGTATTAGTATAAATATTTTATAGCCTCCTCATCCTTAGCAGCAGGTTAGTTCTTGGTAGAAAAATTATTTAATGGCAAAACAAACCAATTCATCAAACTGAGAATAGACCTCATGTGATTCCAAAGTTTTTTCTTTCACAGGGCAAAAACATTTTTAATTGTTCTGCAGCAGGTCAGACTGAATTTTCAAGTATTTCAACATATTTGAATTAATCAAGATGATTTCAAAATGTTACTGGTTTAATCTGTTAATTTAGATTTTGAAATTACCTTGAGTTAGAAACTAAACTGGTATGACTAAGGAATAAAATATCATGAAAATCATTGAAATATTTTGACTATTTTGAATTTTCTCTCCAATTTTTAACATAGGCATTTCTTTTCCTGTGTATCTGTATCTTTCATATTTTAAATGCTGTATGGAGGATTTCCTCAGAAATTTTAAATAGTGAGCTGAAGGATCCATTTGGTGATGGCTGAGGGATATCACTGATCTTCTCCTAAAGTTTAAATTCCATGCAAGTCCTGTAAAGATAAACATGCCCTTGCGTCCTAATATTCTCCTCTTTAGCAAAACCTTATCCATAAAGAAAAAAAAAATATGAAAACCACCATTCTGCCCTAAATGGAGCAAGGAAAAATCTACTTTCATATGGGAATTTATTTTAAAAGGACGGGAAAAGTAGCAGGATGTATTTGTGTTCAAGTTATTAATTTTTGAGTCTAGCTATTATTCAATGTGTGCCTTGTGATATCCATATTCTCTCATTTAAATACTCCCACTCCATTGTTAGAACAATTATTTTAACCTGATCACCCTCTCTATTTATTAAACAAGCAGTCTGTGGAGCTGCACAAATAGGTGTCTTCTCATGTGGCCACTGACATCTTCTTGGAGTGATGCAAATTAGTGTCTCTCTTAAAAAAAAAGTGACCTTGTGTATGCTGCAGTCATTAGCAGACTTGATTTCTTAGGAAGTCATTTGTACATTGTGCTAAGCCTAATATTTTGTTTTGGATTTTGGGGGTATTCAGAGACCTCTGAACGTCCTTCATTGTCTTCCTGACAAAGATGATTTCAGAGGATGGAAATTCTGCATCTCATTCCCCAAGAAAAGAGGGAACACTTGTAGCATTTCATAGATATGAGAAAACAGTTACTTAGGATTTATTTTTATAGATTGCTTATACACTGAGCCCAGACTCAAATCCAGGCTCTGTCAAAAGGAATCAGTTAAGGCTTTGGCTTCATTTTAATATATTCCAGCATTTCAGACTTCATGCAGGAGCAGAAAAATAGCCTTTCATTCTGGCTGTCAATTGTTTATCCATCTCCTCTGTATTTTACTGAAACTTTCGTGTTGTGTATACATTGTTTTGGGTAATACCGAGCAACAAAGCCACAGGAGCTTTTTTTCTTTATTCTCAAACACTTCTACTCCATCTACCTTGAAAAATACTCTTATTACAGGGTTACCAGACAAAAAAATACTTAGCTAAATTGTTGGCTGAGCTGTAGCTGCAGCAGTGCTCTGTAGCACAGTCACGGCGTGGAGGAGAACCATTTTATAGTCACACAGCAGTGAAAAGAGATGGGGGGAGGTGTGTCAGAAGGAGACTTGCTAATGGAAGTGGCAGTAAAATAGTTACCTTCTGTGAAACTTTAATTGATTAATCACACTTGTGAGCCAATGGCTGCAAAGAAGGAACTTTGAAGAGTGCTCCCTTGGTGCTGGGGAGCAGGGCTTTTCCAGCTCCTTTCCAGCGTACAGAGCCCAGTTACAGCTTAAAAAAAATCTCAGTCCTCAATTATTTACTGTGTAGGGTCCAAAGGATTAGTTAAAATCTATTATTACACTCTTTTGACACCCAGACACCTTTTCCCTTGCAGGGAGTTTGGGTAGGGAAAGGGCTTGGAGTATTTTGAGGTGTAAAGTGCTACATACCTGGTACACTGTTTAAAACATAGACCTCTCATGTCACCAGCCTCAGAATGCTTTATATGCAATAAGCTTGTTTTGCAAATGAAATTGTCAAGTACTATGTCCAACAACACCAATCTGGCCATCCTGAGCCTCAGGATCTTCTCGCATGGGTGGCTTCAATTCCAAGTTTCACACATCACTCATGCTTTTTTTATGACTGTCTGTTGCTTTGGCTGTTTGGGGGTTTTCTGTTATCACAGAAATAGGGGGTTTTTTTCATAAAAAAGGGAAAGACTTCCACCTCTATGAAGTCAATAGAGGTAACTCAGTAAGAGGAGGAGGACCTGAGGTCTGTCAAATAAAACCTGAGTCCCTCAAAGATGTAATTATGATAAGAAATCATGCAGTTTGGGTTTGAGAAGTCTGTAGAAATGTCTGGCTTTTAGGCATTTTGCCATTAATTTGCTGAACCTCATTTGAGAGTTTAGGCTGTTTGTCATGGTACTGGCAAAACCCTCCTTCATGTTTTTGCTCAGGAGAAGATAGCAGCCTTGGCCTTTTAGCAGCACTGGGGTTTTGTTCTGCCATGCAAACACTGCTATCTCAAAAATGCCCTTGGCACTGTTTCGGATCTATGGAAAACAAATCTCCCAGAAAGAAAAGTTAATTTGGGCTGATAAGCATCATATAAACACATCTAATTCTGACTTACAGGAGAAGTCCTGGTCTGCCTAGAATGAAGGAAGGGTTCTCTCTTGCTGTTCCTGAGTGTACTGGGGAACAAACCAAGAGATTTGTTCAACCTCTATGTGCTGAATAGTCAGTGATTAGGAATAAAGCTGATGACCTGGGAAACTGAAGAGGAGCAAATATTTTTTAAGAAATTGCACTGTTTCCACATAAAAAATTGAGTTATAACAAAATTCGTAAATGTACCTATTTAAAGGCATTGAAAGATGCTTCATTTTTTCAGGTATAACACAACTTCTGTTTCAGGGCAGGAGAAAGGGAGAAACATCCAATAACTGTGGGGGTGGAAGCCCTACAAAGTAATTGGTTTACTTTTTAAGGCAAGATTACTAGCTATTGAAGTATTTCCTCCCTTGAAGCAAGTCTATTTCTTCCTTGATAAAGTCATCTTCAAGGGATAAGTATATTATGACTTCAGTGGAACAGGACAATAAGAGTTGGCTCTAAATACGGTTTTTGAGAAAGGATGTGGTTTAGCATACTTTAACTAGAAATCAAAAAATTCCAGTTATATTTCCCTGGAGGGCTTAGGGGAAAGAGAATACTGTTGTGTGTACCAAGTAAGACAAAGACAAAGGGGAAACGAAAAGTTGCAGCTTTCCAGGAAAGTAGGTGAACTGCAGTTGAACATTTGTGTTATTGTCTGAAAGTGCCATTTATATGTCATTCTCCAAGTACAAGAACTAAATGGAAAGTGTTTCCATTTTTCTTTGTTTTTACAAATCAGTTTTTAACTTCCTAATAACGTTACTGAAATCATTAAATTTCAGTAAATTATTAGGAATTTTACTGCTTATTAAATCTCCATCTCATTAAAATATGCCAACATATTTATTCCTTGTCTGACACTGTTAAAAAAAAAGAATTTCCCATTTCCGGATGTACTGAGCTTCTTTGGTGTTGCAGGTTACTCTTTCAATTATGCTTCTCATGGAAACTGGGAATTGATAAAACACTCTGGCTGCTCACATTTCTGAGGAAGATTTATTAAAAAGTCTTCCTTTTTTGTTCCCTACAAGCCATACTTTTTCTTTCTCTCCCAGAGTTTGCCATGAGTCTAGCTGCACAGCTAAAGGAGTGTCCTAATAATATGGAATTTCCATTCTTCCATTTTCTTTACAAAAAGTATGTATTATGTATTTGATTTTTACAGATAATGTATTCTGAAACATAATCTGTTTTCCCTCAGTTCAGTATATACTGCTAATGGAACACTAAACAGTGATTCTTTAAAAATGCCAAAAGTGATCAGCATAGAGTATGTTTGCTTTTTCAGTAGTGAAGGAAAAGGTGCTGCTTTCCCATACTGCTGCCTCAGAGTTCATTTCACAAGGCATCTGCTTTGGAAGGAAAAATACTTAATGAATACATGTAAAATTTGGAACAAGCCTTTGTAGCTTCTGCAGACCTACAGACTGTAGTGTACTGTAAGAGATGGAGCTTCTTAAGTGCTCTCCATTCCTCTTTCCTTTCCCATCTTCTCTTGCCAGCCTTTGCAGGAGGACAGGGCTTTTGCCATCCCACATGCTGTCAGTTTTTTGTGACAAACAATTCAGCAGAGGGTGCTAGGCTGGCAGTTACCCCTGGGAAATGGGCTCTGTCACCTTTGGGATCCACTCCAGCTTGCTAGCCTCGGGCACTCGTTTGGCTCCTGCTGTCAGAAAAGTCTCTGACTGAAGGAATAGTGAATGGTTAGGCTTGGGAAGGAGAGCTCTGAACAGTTAAAGTATCCTTTATTTGTGTAAGGATGTGTCACTTACTTGGTTAGAGATGTAATATCTTCTTCAGTGGCTCCCTTCAGTAGTCCTTAATATGCTGCCTCAAGCCTCACATACCCCTTTAAATGTGGCATATACTACAAGTGTCTGCTTGCAGAGGATGGTTTGCTTAGTCAAGGAATCTTGGGAAGCTCAGCCAGGGTTCCCAGCAAGTCTCCTGGGGCAGGACAATCCCTTTTCAGTGCCTGCAGGTGTACAAGGCACTGCTGCTCTTTTCTTCAGCATGTTCCATCTGCAGTTTTGAGTCAGCTGGAAAAATAGCTCCATATTTTGGTGTTCCACACACAGGAAATGTCCCTGGTTGTTTTTAATAAGAACTTTTTACAACTTTTTCCCCAAAAATGCAGGGTGAGTCAGCTGGTGGTAGAAATTTTGGAGGTTGTACAAGATAAAGGGGCTGGTTAAAGAAAAATTATTTGATTTCAGAAATTCCTCCTTTGGTTACATTGTGTGAATGTAGAATGTGAATGTTTCATTGGCAAAGCTAAAATAATTTCCATACTTTGTTAACAACAAATCATCTAATTCCATTAGTTGAGGGCATTTTCATATCCCAAGTTCGTTATAATGAAAGTTTTCCTTAGGTATGTAGAGTCTCTTTCTCTCAATTAGAACTGGGAAGACAAAGGGTTATGAAGTAGAAAAAGCATATTGCATTAAACAGAACTGTCAGATCACAGCTGTGATTACGCAAAGTGCTGCAAAAACAATTAGTGATAAACACCATGTCCTGAGAGGTTTGTAATCTGAATAAAAAGACAACAGCTAGAGCAGCAATTATGCCTGGTTTTGCAAATGTGAACCTGAAGCAAAGAGAAGGGTGATGCTGCGCCTGATGGGGCTCAGGAGATACAAGGCAGGAGACCAAATTCTTCAGAGCCCTCATCCACTGCATTCTCTTATAGTAGTTGTGTATTGTGCTTTACACAACGTGCAAAGTTAATCTAAACAAATTTAATGTGTGATGAAAGCTGAACACTTTAAAGTGTTTCAAGGCTGAAAACAGATATAAACATGTCTTACTTTTTTTACAGATTTCTATAGTCTTTTATGATAAAATTGCTATTGCCTTTTTTAAACTGTGAATCTTTGAGTATTCCCTTCCTGAACCAGAGTTCCTGCCTCATTTTGATCCTTTTTCAGCTTTCTGAACTGTCTTAAATAGTTGTGTAACCTTTTCTGCTGCTTTGTTCAGTCATCTGAAGGATTGGAAGCTATTTGCTTTTGACCTAAGGGAATTTGGCACGTGAAGTGTAATTTAGGTTTATAGTGAAGTATCCCTAACATTAAAGGAAGTGATTTAGTGCTAATTCTTGTTGATTATCAAATTAACAGGATTAAAATATGTCCTAGACATACAGAAGATTTAACGGTTGTTCCTTTTGTTGGTTGAAGTTTGCCTCAATCCGAAAGTCCCTTTTCGGTCTCAGTTGTATTTATCCGTTATGCCAATTTATCATGTGATGTGAGAAAAACTGCTCTGAGGAAATCAGGATGATGAAGGGAAACTTCTTCATTATCTAGATTTTCCCTTCAGCCTACGTGTTCAGCTGTGCAATTTTCCTGCTTTTCTGGTCTGGTTATTTGAACCGTGTATGTCAATTTGAAAGGCAGAGCTTATGTTCTTTGATCCATATTTCCATTTTTTGGTACAACGAGCTAATTGACTTAATTCTGGAACAGTTTATGTAGAAACATTTAGTTCTTTGAGTAAAGAGAAAATGCACTGAAAGTCTTGAAAGTCAAACAGCCCTGACCCCAGTCCAGGATCCCAGTGTTACCTGCAATGCCCATCCTTCTAACTATAGAAAATGAGAACAGGCTGCATCAGCCCATTCTCACCATCAGTCTTACCCAGGCACCATCTCAGAATTGGGAGGCAACATATATCTGAAAGGTGTTGTTGATGGCAGTAGTTCTTAGTCATTTGAGTCAGAACTGGGAAGTCACTGTGCTGTGGATATAGCAACATAAAGGATCTCTGGCATTAAATGCCTTGCAATTAGATTTTGGTTGCAATTTCTAGTGAATTCGGTGGTGTCTTTTTTTTCACCAGAAAAGACCATTGTGTTGAATTGAGAAGACTCAGTTTTGACAGATCCTTTTCAGATCTTTTAAAAAGGAAAAATTTAGAATTCTCAGAGTGATCAAAACCCATTACTTTAACTTTTGAGGTTTTGTTCGTGATCGTGGCTAAAGCATTTTCAGTTCAAAGAGTTAATTGACATAATTTCAAAACAAAACAAAAAACCTGAAACATTAAACATAAATAACCTTTTTCCAACTTGCCACATTTTTTTTCAGATTTACAACCTCTGTGTATATTTAACAACTTCTGTTCCAGCTTAATGCATAAAAATTTTCAAACCATCAATTTCTTTCAGGATAAGAAAATATCCACTTTTCCCCCACAAGCTTAACTTCTAATGTAAGATGATAATCAGCAGGAAAACTTAAGAAATAGGCCTAGAATAAAACCAGGGACCACTGGCTGTTGCTTTCTGCCACAGAAAGGCTATGGGCAAGGAGGAGACTTATATACTTCTTATTTTCAGTATATATATTAGGTTATATATTCATCACATCCTGCCTGGTTTCCTCTAGGCTTTGTTGCTGAAGGTTTCCAAGAGTGGCAGCATTCCAAAACAGCCACTGAAAGAAATCAGATTCGAAAACAGCTGGTAGTAAAGAAACCAAAAAGTTGGACTTGCAAGCTGGCATGGTATGAAAACAGACTGCTCCACACAGGAGGAAGGGTCGGTGGGGTGGGCAGGGAAAGACGAGCTGGAGATGATGGAAGTGCTCCAGTGCCCAAGCCCAGCGGACAGAAGATGCTGGCACATGGGCAAGGAGAAGGAGAGCAGTTACCAGAGCTCAGCTTTGAGGGAATGGCTATAAAGGAAAGAAGAAAGTTCAAGATGTGGGGTTTGGCCAAGTGTTAGGGTAAAAGTCAATCTCTTCAGCTAAGTTATATTGAAAAAGAAGGGGCACACTGGGAAGAGCTCCTTTGAATTGGACGTGGAGAGGTAGTTGGAAGTAACAAGAGGAAGCTAGGACTGGTTCATGCCAAGCATTGCAAAGTGAAAAAGGTTCCTGGACTGGAAATAAATTCAGCTGAGAAATAAGCTCTGAAGGGAAGTGGAAGAAGCCCCATCATTTGAAATACTGTAACAGGAGCAGACAAAGCACTCAAAAGTGCACTGCAGGGAACAGTCTTTTTTTGGCAGAGAGCAAGACTTGGATGACCTCATAGCTTCTTTCCATCTCTATTAGAATCACAGATTCCAAAGTCTTTCCCAGAGCCACAGCACAGCCAGCTTTGAAGGATTGCCCAGTTTTGGCATCGTAGCGTTGGTTGGTACCACTCCACACCCGCCAGCCCCTGCAGATTCCCAAAGCAATATTTAATAGCTCTGCTGACAAACTCTCTGATTAGTGTGAAGTACTAGCAAGCTGTGCAGTATATTTTGGAGAGTTTTCATCACCAAATGGACCAGATCTAAAAAGACACATAAACAAAACTTGCAGTTTCGTATAAGATAGTTGGGCAGAAAGACATTGTTACTCTATTTCGAGAGCCCTATTGCTGCACAGTGATTACAGTGCTGTCCAGTTTTTGTTCTGAAGTCAGATTTCATTCCTAATTTTCTATAGTAAGTGTTTGATTTAAAGATGAAATCTGTTCAATATATTAAATTGTAGCAAGAAAAGAATTTTGGCACATACTGGTGGTGTGGCTGTATTCCCTATCAAAACCTGGTAGCCAGACTTTGAAACATAGGCAGCTTTCTCAACTCTACAGCTCCAGTGAGGGATTTTTTTAAGAAAACATTCTTAGGAACCAGTGGAAAAAAAATATGAAAAATATACTTTTCTGTACTATTCTATGTAAATATTATAGATTCATTGTGTATCATCATTGCTTATGGCTTTGCAATGGTGAAACAATTCTCAATCACCTTCTCTCTCTCCCCTCCAGTGAGACATTTTGGTGGGAGAGAAATCCCATGTCTGCCCTAGATTGGGTTTCTCATTTATGTTCTCCCTCTCAGCTTGGCTGCAAACCACCAGAAGGTGCAGAAGTAGCTTTCACGCCCAAGGGCAGCGTGATTTCTCCCATCCACTTGATTTTCAGGCTCTTTGCCCAGTCTGGCTCTACTGCCACATTCTGCTCTGCCCTTCCCAGCAAGACCTGAAGACAGCAGAAAGCAGTGGGAAGGCTTTGTACTCACTTTGTAAGAGGTTGTTTTCACTCCCAACAAAGAATGGCTGGAGCACTGCAGAGAAATAGGACTTGCCCTTTCTGGAGCTCTGCTGCCTGGGAGCACGTTATGATTATTTGTGAATTTGGAGAGGGTTTGCTAACATTGTCCTAAGGAGACTGTAAGGAGCTGTAACTCAGAGGTGTTGTTATGGTGTCTGACAGGCCCTGTGTTCTGCATTTTTAGTTTGCCTACCAGACCAGCCTTGATAGTGATGTTGTTCACTTAGAAGGGAACTAGAGAAGTTCTCAAGTGTGTCTACTGTCTGTGTTTGTCAGTGGAAAAGTGGAAATCTCTTGGGGAAGAGTGGGAACAATTGAATTATTTTATGCTGAGGCAGAGTAAAACTAATTTTAAAAATTATTGCCTAATACTCATAATTTATTCACAGTATCTAATCCCAGTAGATTTAATAAGATTATTACAGACTTAAAATTAAGTATGCAGATACCAGCTGGTAGCATCAGAATGTCATGTCTAACTCATATTTTTTTGAAATCTCTTTGTGGCAAAATATCTTTCATTATTTTGGATTTTTTAGAGGTTTAACAGCCTGTTCCCAAGTGGATTCCCAAGCTTAGCAGAAACTTTTTAAAAAGGAATCCAATGGTTTGAGTGCTAACAGGGCCCTTGCAGAAAACCTCCAGGAAATGCCGTGTCTATGTTTAGTGCACTGCCGTGAGAACTCTGTAGGGATGTGAGGTGGTGAGCAAAGAGTGGGAGAGGTTTAACAGAGCTGGAATCTGAGAAATTGCACCTTCTGGATCATCATGGGCTAAAAAATCAGACAAGGCTAAGTGAAATAGGTGGAGAAAAGAACTAGAAGAATACAATGGTGATGATAAGAAGAAGATAAGAAGCACAGATGCTGAAAGCAAAGAGGAGGTTGTCAGATTTATGGCTGTTGATTCATTTCCAGTACTCAACTCCACTGACTATTGAATGTATCACTTTATTATATGTGATTTTTGCTAGGAGTTCAGCAACACTTCATGGAGGCATGTCTTAATGATGGGAAGGGAACAAAGGCCAGCAGTATCTGTGGGCAGCTGGGCAGTTCTGACTTACAGTTTTCCTGCCCCAGAGGTTTTTTTGCTGCTGTTATCCAAATAGAATTGTCTTTAAATGTATCTTAAATTATATAAAGTATTTCCTGACCTTTGTTACATGATCCTTCTTAACAGTGCTTATGGCTGAGGTTTATTAAATTGTCTTTTTTTTTAAGATTAACTTTATTTGACAAATGTTCATAAATAATAGGTAAGATAATTGTCTGTTAAAGGACGTATCAAGTGGATAAGATGATGACTAGTTCTTCCAAGAATAGCTACCTGTCTGCAAATATCTAATGCAAGATTGGAGATGTCAGTTGTTTGGAAAAACTCAGTTCAAGGCATTTTCCGTTTCTACACTAATATGGATTTTACAGAACAAAGAAATATATACAAAGGCAGAAATATATAGGCATTAATAACAACTGGTTTTTTAAATATTTGATTTCATTTCAGTATACAGAGAGTTATTTTTACAACCTTTGCTGAATACTTCTAAATACCTATGATTTGGCTGCCATTTGAACAGCAACACAAGCGTGGCTGATGTAGATGTTCCCTTTACAGGGTACCATTAATTTAGCCTTGCACACACACCTTCTAGTGAAGCTCCTGTGGGCTGGGTTTCTGCTGCCCTCTGTCTGTGTCCCTGGATGAACAGATGGATGTTGTAGCTGCACTGCTTTTGCCATGAATCCAATGGGAACTCTACTGCTCTTCAGCTGGTGGGAGGCTCATCAGAAAATGTTGTAGAAGACACAGGCACTTGTGCACACCTGTAACACGAGAGGTTTCAGAGAGCAAAACAAGGACAATGTAACATTAAAGGTAACACACAGAAGTGGCAATTAGTGTTTCAGGCTCTGTCTGGGAGTTTTGTGGCTGTTAAACAAATGTTGGAAGGTGGTTCCTGTTACACACCTTGCGGGTCAGGCTGCAGCTGCCTAATTGTGCCTGCTTCAGGAAGCGCCCCTTGTAGGGCACTTTACATCCTTTTCATCTCAAAATGACTTGGAAAAGCCATCTGAAATTGCTGGATATTTGTGTTGTATCTTTCTGTTAGTGTGAGGAGCGGTTCACACTGATGTGCAATGGCTCAGGGCTTAGCCCTGCCCCATCCATCAAGGTTGAGAAGCTTCCTAGAACTGCAGATAAAACACTATTCACTATTCCTGCCTTGACCTCAACAGTCCCATCTTTTATAGAAGACTGTTGGACCAAAAAAATAGTGAGAAAAAAAAAATCATTTTCTGTCTCCTTTATGTTGAGGGTCTGAACTTGACAAAGCTTTGTTCTTCTCCAAAGGGACTTCAAGCTGAGGTCTCTCTGTGTCTCATTCCTCCTTTCCCAAACTGAGCACTGTGGTACTCTGGCTATAAAAATACCTCAAAACAGTCCAAGAAAGATCTATTGTGACTGCTCCTAACAGACTGCAGTTTTATGATCAGCCTAACTGGATCCAGGTCTCCACCCATCTGCTCCTAGCTATGTCTTCTTGTCTTCTATGTTTCATCTTTACCTTTTACAGGGTTCGTTTTTAGGCATCTTGTATTGTTTTTTTTCTTTCTAATATCAGGAACTGAGGGGAGGAAAGAGGTAAGAACAGCTCTTTGGACACAAGTCCAGATTTAGCTTGGTTAAGTGGATTATGAATAATCTTCAGGAGTGGGAAGTTTAAGGTTTTCGTGGTTGTTAGAACTTCTAAGTTACTCACTTAGGATACAGGAATGCATAGATGTTACCAAATTTTCTTTGCCATCTACTGGCTGAGATCATCAGCTATTTTAGGACCTGAAAGTCTCTTCCATTCTAACCTGCTGAGTACTTTTCTAAGGTTAAATGAAATATTTCCTTTCATGAGAGATGTTATTCCTGTTGCTTTAGTAGGAAAATAATTTCTCTAAGAAATGAAGAGAGAAGACCAGAAATCCACACTCAGAGAAAGGGCCTGACCTCACCAGTAATAACATTTTTCATTAAATTATTTTTCTTAATATTAAAATGTTTATCAACCACTGTCCATTGAAAATAATGAAAAGGTTGCAAATGCAGATTTGAAGCTGAGGCCAGATTATGAGTTATTTTGATATGATTTTGATTTTAACTGTTAGATACTTGTGGAATGTGGTTGCTCACTCAGCTCACATGCTTTTGTGTTTGTGCCCTGGCTTTTATGATGTTCCTGTGGGAAATCAATATTTTAGATCCCTCTTGTCATGAATAAATTTTTGCATGGAATTCCATTTACAAAAGTCTATCAAAACCAAATAAAAAGCACCAACTACATGAAGAATTTATTATTTAAGAAAACTTTCAGACACATCTTTTTTTCATTATTTTCCCAGCCATAAGTCTTGACTAATGTAAAATATTGAGTCTGGTTATGTCCTACAGGATATAAGCTTCATCTCTTCTGGAAATAACATTAAAAACTGCAACCATTAACCATTCCTTTTAGAAATAAATGTTAATGAAAAGCAAATAAACACAGCCATGTATTATGCATATTATTTTACATGTATTTTACAGAGTTCGTTTAGTCGAAAGAGGATCTCCACACAGTTTGCCTCTCATGGAGTCAGGAAAAGTGAGTACTGAAAGAGGATTTACATGTACCTTTCATGGTAAATGTTTTCAGTAAATATCCATTTCTGTTCATTTTTACATGAAAGTAGTGCTGGGGAAGGTGTTACCAGCTCTGCAGATTGATGTCCTTTACTGTTGAGGTTACAGCACAGTGGTGGTAACGTTTGTGTTACTGCTCTCTCAGAAGCTCTTCCTTCTTCTTTCGTGCAAAAATCATTTCCTTCTTTTATGCAAAAAGAAGGTATTTCATCCCTTGCATCTCACTCTTGAAACAGCCAGCAGATGTGACACTAGTGCAGGCAGTCCTGTCAAGGTAGACCCACTAAGAGCTGGTCTGAGATGACCAACACTGAACTCATGGGCTGCTGATCACCTGCAGAGGGACCGTCCCTGCTGGTGGCATCGCTGTGCAGACAGGGTGAGGACACAGGACCATCTCACAGAGATAGGGGTGCTGCTCTCAGCTCAGCCCCTGGCTGCAGTGTCTGGCCATGTGCTGCTGACCGAGGTCTGCAGCGAAGTGTGCTCTGCCTTTGAGAGGAAGAAAAGGTGCCATCGGTGCTGCACTGAGCCCCTGAGGCATCCTGCTCATCGATGGCTCTTGATGCTGTGGATGCTCATCTAGAGCTTTCTATCCATAGCTCTGCAAACACTAGTAGTCAGAGGATGCTTCCTTTTCTATTTTAAGGTTTTAACATCTATCTCTGTAGTGGTTAAACAACACTTATATGGGGTCATTAGCAGGTCATCGTTCTGGAGAGATTGCGTGATGCCTCTGGCTTCTTGTTTCAGGCCAAAGTTTCATGTGGGTAGCACTGGGAGGGAGTTGTCTGTCCTAGTATGTACTCTCAAGAGAGATTGGGGCCATTTGGTTGGATTTTTGTATTGCAGGTGAACATTTGATGGACAAATTTCACAAAGAGAAGTTTTGTCACATTTCCCAGATATCTCAGAATTTATTATATCTGTGGACTATTTTAGATTTTATTAGTCCACTTTAACTTTTTAAGGATTTCTTCTAGTTTTTAATGAAGGTTCTTTGGGGACAAAGAGTCAGAATACAATTGCATAAGCCAGTACCTGCTTTCTTACTACCTCATGTTTTCTTTCAATAGATCCTCCCAGGAGTACGTATCATTATTGCTAATCCAGAAACAAAGGGACCCTTAGGAGATTCTCATCTTGGTGAGGTGAGTCATGAGAACTTGAACTTTGTATGCTCTGAACTGAATTGCAGAGATAAAGCTATTGTCATGCATGCTAGTGATTTCCTATAATGCATCTTATCAAATGCCCAGTTAAGAAAATGGTGAATTCTACTGATCTTTATAGTATATGAAGTGTGGAGCATAATATTTGTATCATTATTAAAATTGCTAGTAACATACTTGCTCAGTGCTAATAATAGCTCAAGGTAAAAACAAATGAAAAAAATCTGGTTTTGCTAACTGCATTTTATACTTGGTGCTTTGCTAATTCTGATGGAAACTTACATGAAAAGTAAGTTTATTGATTAGTCTAATTTCAGCTAGATGGTTTTCTAGTGCTATTCTCTATAATCATTGTGCTTCATTGCACTGAAGTACTCTCATTAACTCAGTTGAGCAAAGCTATATGTTTTTCAAATTTATTTTTCTAGAGTGAGGAAAAAATGTTTTCAAGCAGTTAAAAGTCTAGTTAATAAAATGAAGAATGTGTTTAGTCATAATTAAAACTACAATCTAATTTGAGTGCTTCTGTAAGATTTCATTAACTTGAAATTGCAAAAATTTCCATGATGCCTTGAGTTGCATGAAAAGAATCTTTCCCCATAGGTCCCTGGCTTTCACCCTTTAAAATAATCTGTTTGTCTGGTGTTCATGGAGGATGCTCTCTTGGAGTAAATACACTGAACCAGGAGGGGAGGGACTATAAAAGGATCACTGTGGTCTATAGCCATTTATAGTATTTTCTAGCTATAACTAAAAGTATTTGCATAAAGAATTTTCAATAATGCTTCATTCTCGAAAGCTACTTTAATTAATACCAGTATAATTGCTTTTAACTTAGATATGGGTTCACAGCACTCACAATGCCAGTGGGTATTTTACCATCTATGGAGATGAATCTTTGCAATCAGATCATTTTAATTCAAGACTCAGCTTTGGAGACACACAGACTATTTGGGCTCGAACTGGCTATCTGGGGTTCCTGAGAAGAACAGAACTCACAGATGCAAATGGAGGTAAGAGTTTTCCCATCATCCAGGTCTGTGCAAATAATCTGGATTATTTTGAGGCTGACACCACATCTCTGGCCCTGTGGTACCTGACATGTTCAATCTGTGAAACCTGTAAAACAGCAAAAAAAACCTTAGTCAAAATAATCAGAAAATAAAATGGAGGGCAAGATTTCCCTGCTGAAACAGTTGCTTCTCCTTTGCTCCCCCTCGGGTGCTATAAATCCCTTCCACGTATGACATTTTAATGTTAATGTGTCCAGTGCTTCAGCTTGAAAAATATGAAATGCAGCTGAAATTGCCATCATTTGCTCTGGTAGTTGTGTCCTCAGGAATGCATTTGTGCAGGTAGAAAAAGCCTGGTGGGAGTCTGAGCCCTGTCCCTCCTGTGACCACCACCTCCTCTAAAAATTCCTCGGTTATAAACCCATTCACAGAAGCTTGTCCATTTCTCAGATTTCCTGTCTTTAAACCTGGAGGGCTGGTTACTGAAATGTAACACAAGCAGTAGCCTGCAGGAGAAGCTGTGGGGTGTGGGGGGTTCTGTCAGGAAGGTGCAGGATTTTCTTACTTGCTTTAGTGAGATTCCTGGTCTTGTGTACTCACAGAAGCAAACCAGCTCTGCCAGGCACACCAAGTCTGTGCTTGGGAAAATGTTAGTTTTCCATCATTCTGGGGGAGCACAAGCCACGAGCAGAGGTGGCTGAGCTGGCCAATCGGGGCTGTTGGCCAAGTATAGTTTCTAGCCTTATTGTTAGGATCAAATCTGTCCTTTCTCTTTTAAAAAAACAGAGAGAAACAAGGAACCTATTGTCTATTTAAAGCAGCTTAAAAAAAGAATGAGTCTGTTCTGCATACACCTGAGAGAAAAACAGGAATTTATGCCACCATCTTTGAACAAAACTTTTGTCTTCTTCCAATGGGAATAGTGTTTCTGCCTTTCTTCCTTTCTTCTGTTTTTTTGCTCTACATTGCACCTCAGTAATGGAAAATACTCATTAGTTCTGAAATCACATTGGGGTTTCAGAAATTCAAGGATAAGTCATGTTATACTTGTTTTACTTGTTTCTTAATGTGAACATTTTTATAATTTAATGTCCTGGAGAATAAAATCATTAACCTTTTTTTCCCTCACAACCAGAACGCCATGATGCACTTTATGTTGTGGGTGCATTAGATGAAGCCATGGAATTACGGGGGATGAGGTACCATCCGATCGATATTGAAACCTCTGTAATTAGAGCACACAAGAGCATCACAGAATGGTAAGGATTGTGTAACACCAGGGCCCTTACAAAAAGCTGAAATATCTATAACATCTGGGTTTTTTCCTTGGATATTGCAATTGATCTGGGAAATGGCCTGTCAGGATGGTCACAGGATTTATAACCCAGCTGCAAGCATGTCCTTACTATGGAAACTTATCACAAACAGATTCAATCAGAAAGGACTGTTTTCTGCTAAGTTTATTCAGTATGTTTCTTTTTGTTTGTTTATTTTTTGGTGGTTTTAAATACAAGTGAAGGTATTAAACTTTTAATTGGAGAGACACAAACAGATCTCAGGTAGGTCAGTAGCTGTTTCTCGGAGTTTGAGATATACATTCCAAGCAGGAAAAGCAAACTGCTAAGAATTCAAACCTTAGGAGTGTTGTTACTAAAAGGAGAAAGCAAGTGAACATTTAAAATAAATGAACACACTAATAAACTTTATTAGTTAACACACTGTTATTTTTGAATTTGTTATTAATAAATGCAGCAGTGATCAAATCAAGGTCACAATGGAAATTGAAGCAGTAAATCAATGAGTTAATAATGATGTTGTCTTAATCAATGTATCATCCTCAGATGTACACAGAAGGTAATCATTTTTTGAGGCCGACATGAGAACAAATTGCTTTTCATTATTCCTGCATCAGGAGACTGAGTCAGGTAGTTGTTTTGTTTTGACACAACCTCAGCTCAATTATTCACCTTTCAACCAAAATGAACCTGTCGCAACAGCCACAACAATTTAGTGAATATAAGACATGACTCTCCATTTGTCTTTTCAATCCTGGCTGCAGAGGTGTGGCCTGGAGCAGGAAGCTTAATAATGAATGAAGCACAGCAACTGGACTGGTTTCTTTAGTAAAACACTCTGCTTTTTTCTTAAAAGTCTGTTAAAATTAATGCAGTTAGTTGCTTGGATGACTGTAACTGAGATTTTACCTTATTGCCTCCTCCCTAGAGCATCATCAGTGGTGGTACAGCCATGTGCCAGCCACCCATTACACAGGGAGCTGGATTCTGTGCCCTTATATAGACTAGAGTGAACACTTTTAAGAATGTCGTTAAATTGCCCTTGAAAATGCATCAGATCAGTATCAGCAGTGGATGGAAAGTTTTCAGATCAAGCTGTTTAAGGACTGCCTTATTATAAGATGGTTTGCATCCCCTCAGATTATGAGCTCATGGACAGTGAATAAAGTAGCCATATCACACTGCAGAAACGTCATTATGTGTTTCAGTACACAAAAATGCTTAAATTATCTTCCTGTTTTCACGACTGGTGAGAGCACTTTCATGATCCTTTTTGTTCTGCTGTCACAGAAATCCTGAGTGGGGTAGTGGCTTGTGAAAAATGGCTGGAGCAACCAGAGAAAAGGCCTCTGAATTTCTGCAAGAATGTAGAAGTACATGCAGACAATTCTCAGTGCCTTAACTCTTCCCAGTAGCTGAGTGGTAATGTAAAAGGCACATAAGTGAGAATTCAGAAAGAGCTCTGTACTATTGCTACCCTTTGCCCAAAGATCAATATTTAAAGTTTTCAAAGTTGTTTTTTCCACATAAAGGGAGATTGCTGGTGAGTTACATGTGTTTCTGATGTGGTCCCTGCCGAAAAGGGACACACAATAGTTCAGAACAACAACATCTGGTCTAATCACAGTTCCCAGCCTCTTCCAAACCAGTACTCTGCCTAACAGCTCTCTCAAGCCAACATCATGGAATTTTCATTCACAGTCCTTGTCCTAACTGTCCTTGACTTGTCTCATGTAACTTCTCTTTCAGCTTCTCTTACCTTCTCTTGTCTTTGTGAAACACCCCTTGACAAAATAATAGCCCCAGCTAAATCTTTCTTTTTATACATGATTTGTATATACCTTTGTGTGGACAGGGGCACTGAGTCTCTCTTCTTGTTGAAGGTTGTTGTTGTTTCGGTTACAATGACCCATTAAGGATTAAACTGCATCAATTCCTATTGCAAACAGAGGGTACTGGGTATGTCCAGCTGATAGATTGTAAAAATAGCCTCCAAGAAACACATGCTCATTTTGTAACATTTGACACTATTGAGGAAAGTGGTGACTTGTTGATTGACATGTCATCCTGCTGGGCAACTTCTGTCATTGAGGATCAGATCTGAAAGGTCATTTAAAATTATTCTGTTCTCTTAAGAAATTTTAGCATAAAATTAACAGTCTCTAACTCTGGGCCTCCTGTGTCTCAATATGTAACAAGCAGAAGAGTGGCAGGGTCCATTTTTATTGTGATTTACACCTACACCAGGCATTTTTGAAAGTGTTTTTAATTCCATAAAATATCTTGAAAAATAATGTTTGTGTTTTAATTAAAGCACATTGTTGACTGAATTAAACATCAAAGCCTCAAAAGATAAATAAAACAGACCTTCTTGGAACTTGCTAAGGAGTGGTTTTCTCTCAACAATTACGAGCTTCTTTCTCTGTTTTGACAACTTCCTTGTTTTTCCTGAAGCATTTGATGACAGGGAAGCAGCAGGAGGAGCCATTCCCAGCTCAGTTCATTGTTTTGTGTCTTTTGGGTGTCACTCTGTAATTTCTTGAGGAAGGGCAGCCTTCCTGAGTCCCTAGTTTTTTGGTTTGATTTTTCTTTATTCATCAGGGCTAGAAAGTGAATGTATTCATAAGTGATTCTTGCTGGCCAACGTGTCTTCATCTGAACTGGTGAGAACATAAAAAACAATATTTCCTTTTACTTATGGTGGTCACCAGTGACTTAGAAACATGAAATAAGGAATGAGTTTTAAATTAAATTGAAACCCTCTTGAGAGTGTCAGTGGCACTGGGACTTAATAGAAGCTTCATGAAGGTTTTGGGAATCAGTCTCCTGAATTCAGGCAAACTAACTTCTTCTAAGCCATGTTTTAGGGACCTGCTCCTGAATCTTGCTGTTAATTGCTTTTCCAAGTAACAAGCTAGCAGTAGTTCTAAGTCATGGTTCCAAACGCTATCCAGGGTTTTTTATTAAAATATATATATATATTACTAATTTAGATATTTGTACAGCAATCCATAAAAACTCTAGGACCTCTCTGTGGATGGTCACCTGTGCAGACTGATACTTTGCTTTGTTAACATTCAGCATCAATCAAAACTTACTAGAATGTCTGTGAAAACATAATTACAAATGAAAATTTATTTCACAGCAGTAATAAGTCAAAAGAGCCCTGTTTAGCCTTGCTTTGGCTGCTCATTAGTTTTCCAGATCAATAACCACATAAGAATTTAATCAGATACTACTTTGTCAGGATCTGAAAATTAAATTTTTTTTTTTTAAGAGTAAGTAATTTTTTCCTAAAATCCATTCTGTCAAGCACCAACATAGAGCACATTTTCATAGCTAACTTTTGGGCAAAGTAAGATATGTTTCCCCAGTACAGGGATGGATGTTCAGAATTGTCTTACTAGACTAAAACAATGCACTTCTGTCTCAATCAAGCATTGACCTTAGGGCAAGTAACTCTTTTTGAAGATTGCTTATATACATAATATATGCTGAGTTTCAGATGCTTATGCTCAAGACAGTCCTGGGAAGTTATCCCCTGATTTTATAAGGTAAAGGAGAGTAAAGTACAGGGCTTGATGTGTGACTTACATGTGTAGAATATTATTATTTATTCTGTGGAATAAGTTAGAGAAAGAAATAACCACTGTCTGTGTCTGAAACACCTGCAAGGAAGAATAAGATTGCTCTTTGTGGCTGACCTGTGCTGACTTCCTGTGAGATGTCAGAGGCTTTGGAGACCTCGGAGATGTGGGGAGGAAGATGGAGGGAAGCATTTACCAGACTTTGATACCCTCCCAGCCTCCATGTTTGGAAGGATAAATGCATTATCCTTGGCCAGAAAAGGTGGCAGGTAGCAGAACCCAAAATTTACGTGCTTCAGCTCAAGGGCTTCACTAAAATTTGGGAGTCTTACAAAGTTCTTTTAGCAAAGAGGAGATACTGGTGATAGTGGTGTTCCCTTGACCATCTCAACTGTTAATCAGGAATGTAAAAACTCCTGTCCCCTTAAACCCAACAGAAATAAAACATCCAAAATAAAACAGATGGAGACACAGCTTATTTCTGTGGAAACCAATTGGTCCAGAAGAATTGCAGCTTTTTTGTGCTGAGCTCTGACCTGCCTGGACAGCAGCCAGCCCAGTCCAGAAGGCACGTAGCCGTGTTTGCTGAGGACAGAGTAAGGAGGATGCTCCTGCCCTGGCCACCCAGGACCCATGTGCTGCCTGCATTACACCATGTACCTTCCCAGGGCTCCAAACCCCTTCACCAGGCAGGGTTTATCCCACAGAATTTTCAGCTCAGACTGTTCTCCTGCTGTTCTGTTTGGTCCCTTCTCTTTTAATCTCCTTGGCTTTTCTGGGCTACTGTTCAAAAAACCCCAGAGAAGACACCTCCATGCACACATCACTCTGTGAACAAAGCAGAGCTGGGGCAGTTCTCTGGCTTCAGAGGGAACTGCACATTTTCTTTCTATGTCCTTACATGGCCAGCAAGTTTCTGTAAAGTTTAGCCCAAAACTTAATATTGCATCAATATGAAAGCTAGAGCTCATGGGGCTGTTCTCTCTTGCTGCTTACACTTTGTACTGAGCCCACAGAAGGAGCTCGAGGAATTCAAACAAAAGGTAACCAAGGTGCAAGGAAAAGGATAAAAATTAAATGGGTAAAAAAGCCTCCACCACTAATAATATTTTTTCTTTCGTTCCAGTGCGGTGTTTACCTGGACAAATTTATTGGTCGTCGTAGTTGAGCTGGATGGATCAGAGCAAGAAGCTTTGGACCTGGTTCCTTTGGTCACCAACGTGGTCCTGGAGGAACACTATCTGATTGTAGGGGTGGTGGTGGTTGTGGACATTGGTGTAATTCCTATCAACTCCCGTGGAGAGAAACAACGTATGCACCTACGAGATGGATTTTTGGCAGACCAGCTAGATCCCATCTATGTGGCCTACAACATGTAGTCTTGTACCTTAAAGCTTCCATGGACTTTACTATAGATGTATAAAATTTTTTTGTGTCCACTAAAAAAGTGTGCAGATAAGAAGCTGACACTCATCAGAATGGAACTGTTTCTATTACGACTTTTCAAAGCAGTCACGATTGGCAGGAAATAAAATGTGAAATGTTTTCTTTTACCACTAAATTTTAGAAAAGAAGGACTATGGGGTAAGGCCCTTCAGTGTGTTGGAAAAGCCCATTTTAAACATTTTTTTTTTTGCTTATTGGACAATACTGCTTTTTGAGTAAATGTGGCTTTGTATTTTACATTAAGTAAGCTGAACTAGATTTTTTTTTTTTATTCTGCCCTCCAAATGGATTCTTTTAAACCAATTTGCATACTAATACGAATAATTGTTTCCTTCATTTGTTTTACTATGTCATAAAAAGCTGATGAATACAGACCTGTTACTAACTGAAGCCATTTTAGATCCCACATGTTAGGAAACTATGTAGTGGTACGAGGAGAATACCCAAAGTAGCACCTTTCAATTAGAAATCTTGCAGCTTTCTGTCAGAGATGCTGAAAGCCCAAAGGCCAAAGAGCCTTTGCTGTTAGCATTAGAATGGAAGAAATTTATAAATAAGGTGTATTTCGGCAATGAGCTTGCAAATATCTTTGTACTAAACTAAAAAGATAAAATAAGTTAACTACTTCTTCTGTAATTATGTACAAAACGTTTAATTTATTTTGATCTCTTTAGAAGTATAAAAGAGAAAAAACATTCAAGAATATTAAAGTCTTGAAATGTTTGCTAATATAAAAACAAAGTGTTGTATTATCTTGAGTGGATAGTATCACATCAAATATATATATATGAAATATAAATTCACTAATGACAAAAGATTTTAAAGTTTAAAATGCAGTACTTGTCACTTGCATGGTGTCTCCCACTGTAGATAATCAAATGTTACTCACAAATTTTTTGGAAAAAAAAAAAAAGCAATCCTGGATTGCTAAGTATCCCTGTCAAAAAGAATCCTCTAGATACCAGCAAGTGGAATTATTGCTGCCTTTAAGGCAGTGAATGAATTTAAGACTAAAAATGCACTACAATAATTTTCTTTTCTTTGCCATGGAGGCAACAATAAATATTCGTGCTGGCATGTGCATACACTTGTTAGACTTAGAAAAGGCAGGTTGAGGAATAGCACTGTTGTCTAGCTGCAGAACTTTGTTGCACAATTTTTTTCATTGTTTTAGTTGGTGTTTTTATTGCTATAAGGAAAAGTTTTGGGGTTATTTGCACAGAGTTATCAATTTGCCTCTCAGCTAGGACACGTAGCTCGGTGGCCAACGCATCCAGTTTACATTTACAGGAAACGATTGTTTCGGTGGTCTTTAATTTATTCCTTAACAGAGAGGAGCGTACAGTCACTACAACCGATCTGGCACGAATCGTGCATCTGCTAACTAGTCCCTAAACACATTAGAACATCAGAGGAACCAATCTGCCTGTTTAAAGAACGGAGGAGTCCCGTGGTCTCCAGCCCGAGGCCGTCACGGGAGAAGAGTAGGAAAACATGCATCACAGCTGCCTTCATTTTACTACCTTTGGATAAAAGAGAGGTTTGATTCCCCAGTTCTGTTGTCTTCCCTGCGCCCCGTGCCCCGTTTTTTAAAACCTTCCCCTTCCTTCATGTGGTTGTAACTGAATTGACCTGTTTGTGATCAAGAGTGGGATTTACCAGCTGCAGTCCAAGAATGCTTTTCTTATTGTCCCAAATGACGTTCATGTGCTGGCTCTCATTACCGGATATGCATGACTAAGATTGTTGCAGGGCAAATGTAATCATGTTTATATCACGTTTAAGGGAGTCTCAATGCTGGGTGTTAAAAATCTTTTTAAGAGGTAGGGACGTTTTAGTCTGCATGTACAGTACAGAGCATCTCGCCACGTCGGACGCGTTTTCTTTCAGACCATCTTTTTCCGCCCTCACTGTCCTGTGAATAGCCCTATTCATGCTCTGCAGACCAATCCCATACTTTGTCAAATTCATTTTCTGCTCCCTAAAAAGAATAAAATCTGTTCTTAATGGCAAGTTGTTGTAAGGTTTCAGACGAGATGTTGATTGATTACAAACATAATTGCAGTGTGTGAACTAACTTGTGAAGTCCTGCTATTGCTGATCTCAGTACTGCAAAACAAATCTCGCTGTCGTTCAAAGCGTCACTTTAACCTTCACGAAGTCAACTTTGCATTTGTAGAGAATAAAAGAACTGCAATGCAGTTGTGAAACGCAGTTAATAACAGCTCTCTTCTGCAACCTGTCATCTGTGGTTGTTAAATCCTGAGTTAAGAGAAATGATAAACTGAGTTTCTGGTTTTGTTGTGCAAGCAAAAGGAAGGAAACATTTAAGCACCATCAGACTGAGCAATAAAGAAGGATTGTTCTGTATTAGAAACTGTACTGTAGATAAACCATTCATGAGAATGTATAAAATGTTTGTCTTGTGACCTTGTGCTTTTGGAGTCAGACAAAACCATGTAATCAACTCGATGCACATGCACAAAAAGAGAGGGTACACAATGAACATTTAAACACAAAACTAATCAAACAGGAGCAGATTCCTCATGGTGCTTGTTTATTATATATATTTAATCCTGCTTGACACTTTACCCAAGGGAAGACTGTCCCTTTTATCAGTTGAATGTTAGCAGCGTTATTTCATAGAGTGTGGTGACTGGTTAGAGAAATTCATGTAACTCAGCCAATCACAGATTCAAACAAAAATTTTTATGTGCAAAGGACAGCAACCTTCTTGTATGTTAAACCACCAGTACGCTTTGTACATCTGTGATAACGCCTGTTTTATATTCAAATGAACAAATAAAAGCTTTTATTTTTGTTGCTCTGAAAATATCAGTTTCTTAATTAGTCATCTAAAATGGAGCTTCCGAGAGCTGCGGATGCTCAGTGGAGGAACATGGAGAGCTATACTGTAATTTTATTTTGTTTACCTCTCTTGTTGCATAATTTATTAGTACAAATCATTATACTTTTAACAATGTTTAAATACTGGTGTGGGCATTTATTGCTGAAAGACTTTCATATGGCAACAAATGTTTTTTGTGAAATGTTTTTTTAATTCTTTTTAATATATTCAAATATACTGTTCACATTTTTGCTGAAAGTGTAAAGATTATTGTAAGCTTGGTAACATTTTGTGAGAAGCAATAACAAGCATTAGTACTGTAAAACTCCTCAAATTTGTCACTTATCACTTTTGTTGCAAGGTCTTTCTACTGACGTGCTGCTAATCAGGTGCCTAAGTAAGTTACTGATCCAGGTGTTACAGCTCTGCTGGAGCTTTCTGCCGGTGGAAATGTATGGGTTACTGCTTGGTCACTCACACACGTGGGGTTAGAACCTCCCTTCTGATTCAGAAGCCTTGGACCACCTGATGGTACCTCTTGGAAATGTGATCTGCCTGTTTCCATTGGCATTTTCCAAAAATACCTTGTTTTCGGAGCTGGCTCCCGGCTGCTGAGTAGCAGAATCCCCAGAGAAGAGGTTTGGCCCCAGCTCTGATTATTCAAATGTTACTTCAAAGGGTGCAATTCTGAGTCCTTGTGTATTTGGAGGCCTGTCTGAGAATTTCAGGGTGTAAAATCCCATTTCTGGTGGTTCAGATTTCAGGTTGCTCATCACAAGAGGCAGGTGCAGGTTTGTGAACCCACAATTTCCTGAGCAGAGAGTGCAATCCAAAAGCTGTGTGAAGGAGAGAGCAAGTTAGGGATGGCAGAATGAAGAGGATGGCAGAACAGCAAGTAGTTCCTGATTCAATTTTACTAAACATTTCATTAAAAAAAAAAAGTTTTTTGATGTTTTATGTCAATGGGATTAGGGTTTTTAAAAGGTCAAAATATTTCAAGTCCACATTTTAAAAATACTTTCGGCAAACAGTAGCTATAATACTGAAAAGCTGGTGGGGAATCTCAACAAAAAAAATTTAAGGGTTAGAAGAATCATGCACAATAAGAACAGCATAATTTATTCATTATAAGGTAAGAACTGGGGAAAAAGCTTGATACAAGACCATACAGCTTTCCTTTTCTGTTTCTCAACACAAAAACTTACTTTATGCACCATTATTGTCAAGGCAGGCAGGGAGGGTCATGCACAGGGATCAAACCAATTCTCACCAGTCACCTTATGAGTAAAGACACAGGAGAGCTGAGTTTGGGGGAGCTTTGAACTTTCTCCAACACATCTCTCAGTCAGCCCACTCGGCCACAGAACCCTTGGAGATGCAAATCCCAGCTGTGGCTCCTGTGTGGACTGCAGGTGGTTTGGGGGTCTGGGCTGGGCACTGGCGTGGGCCACAACTAGATGGGCAGTGTGGGCACAGGTAAAGCCTGCAAAAATCATCCCAAAGGGGAGGGACCTCTACTGTCCCCAGTATTTTGAATTTTGAATTTTTTACTTCTTTGTTTTATTAGAGGAACTTTTTCCATTAAAACTGAGATTTGAAGAGGAAAAAAAAGTAACTATATTCTGCATTCTGAAAGTAAAAATTAATTGTTTTGGTTGGGGACAAAATGTGAAAGTTCAACCTGAGTTATTTTTTGATATCTGGATTGCTTAATTTGGCAGCCCACCTTCCCAAAAGCTCTCACTCAACTTACCATGATTTAGGGTTCTCCTTTTCATATTTTATCTGTTCTCTTTTGAGGAGTGTCACCTTAAAACTGGTCCCAAAACCCTCTCAAGCCTTGCCTCATTTGTGCTGCACCTCACTGAGGTCAGCATCTTTGAAACAGCAGCTCCACTGTCTTGTGCAGCAGACCAGCAGCAGCCCATCTCTGCAACTTCGGGCACATATCCTGACTCTGGGCATTTCACATCAACCACAGGTTCACCAAGCAGGTCGTGCTGCATCATGCCAGTCAAAATTCAGTACCAGGAGTGCTCTTCTTTCTCATCTGCATAAACAAGATTTTCCCAAAGCCAAGACACTATTATATTTTCTATGATCCACAAGAGGAAAAAAAACAAACAGTCTTTTCCCCAGGGATCCCACAACATATCTAAATAATAATTTTTAAAAATTATTGCAAAGTATTCTACAGTGATAGCCAGTTAATGGGCAGATCCTAGAGGCACAAAGCTGATCTTGTTTTAATTTTGTGCTGTGGTAGATGGATGCTTAGTCACATGGAGGGAAACGAAGGTGGTGGAAGCTCTAGAACAGGGAATGGCTTCCAGGTGTGAGTGGCAGCATGTGGAAAAGGTCCAGAGATGTCAGAAGAGGCACTGAAAAAAGAGCTGCAATGAGCCACCAGGTTAAAGACACCAGTGGAGGAAATCATAAACAAAGGGCGGGTTTAGGAAAAGCAGCTGGTATAGAAGGGCAGGAAGACCAGGGAAGAGAAGAGTTTGCATGTGGAGGTAAGGGACAAGCAGTTGAGACTATCTAACCCCCTGGCATCAGGCACCCAATTTTAGGGGCCTACCTTTTAATTTTCTCAGCTAGGTGAGTGCATTTCAAATTTGGAAGCTTCAGATGCTGGGACACACAGCCTTGCTACTCTTAGCCCTGGGACCAGTCAGGAGGCTTGGATGAACTACCCTTGATGAATTCAGCCAAGGGCTTTAGGGTAAGACCCACGATATGAAATGTATGAAGGTAGGAGGATCCAGGACAGAAGTGCACAACAGCAGTTTATCCCAATCTGAATGTTTCAGGAAACTTAAAAAACAACCAGGTCTGTATCAGGGAAAAGACAGGACTGAAGCAGGGAAGTCCTGGGAGAAGACAAGGGTAAGAAAAGCAGCTGCAGGGAAAAAAAAAAAGTGTTTCCATGAAGCCAGGACAGGAGGAGAGGGTAGCACAGAAAGTATTCTCAGAGCAGAGGAAGAAAAGAATATGAGCCAACAACTGCCCAAAGGAGTGGGTAGTGGCTGAGGAGGTAAAAGGAATTAAACTTCCCATTGCAGACACAAGTGCTCATTAGCATTTCTAGGATGCCTCTCCCGAACATTTGGGTACTTTCCTGAAATCCACAGGAGGATTTGTGTTGCATGCCCTCCTCTGTCCCCACGGCGTGTTGCTGTGGGCTGAGGAGAGGATACACACCCGAGTGCCTTTGCAGGGTCACTGCCCTGCACATCCCTGTGTGGCTCTGCTGCAGCAGCAGCAGCTCAGCCCGGGTTGGCTGCTCAGCAGGGCAGGGATGGGGATGCACAGCCTGAAAATGCCTGTGCACTGCAGAGGCAGGCATTGGGCATCCCTCGTGGAAACCCACAGCCCACACTGCCAGCCCAGGGTGTAGAGCCAGCAAAAAATGAATGGGAGGTGTTTCAGTTCTTCCCTCATCTCGCAGCTCGTTGGTTAGCAAAGAGAAAGAAAAAAGCAAATGAAGTGTGGTCTCAGGTATAATTATTTTCCTTCAAAGGATGGAAGTATTTTTTCATCTTGTAGCACAGCTTTTTAACAGAACGAGAGTCTTTTAACAGCTGTTTAAAGCCATAATAAAATGACTATTAGAGATCACTCAATTATGAAAATGTGCCAACAGAACCCAGATTTTCTTAATGAAAACTTTCACCGAAAAGCTCCCATTTCCAGTGGATCACCTAACAGATCAGTGGCCTCGCTGCCCAAACGGTGCCACTGCATTTTGCTGTGCCTGCAAGCACTGTCCTTGCACTTTACTTACAACTACCAGCACCACTTGTTTCTCCAGCACGATGAAGCCAGGGCATGTGCAGGAGAGAGACAAAGTCGGGATGCAACCTGTCAGTCCGGGACATTGCATAACCAGTTCTGATTCGGAAATGCTGAGCCACAGGAAGAATAATAATTAGAGGACATGTTGAGAACACTTGCTCAGTGTAGACCTGCACTTCAAGTCATACCCTTAAAACAAAACCCCAGCTCCACATTTGACTTTGATTTTGGATATGGATTGACTCTGTGTCAAAGGGATAGAGCATCAAAGGGAGAGCATTTTCATTATGGCCCTTAAAGAGCAGCAGGAGTTGCATGGCTTGCTCCATGTGCCTGTATGGTTTCCATTAGGAATTACACAGGCATCTCAGAGTGGCTTCTGAAGTTCAGCATGATTAGTCCTGCTCAGTTCACAGGGTAAATGAGGCTGGAGGAGCACCCGATCCCAGTGTGCCCCATGCGGGGTGAGTGAGGCAACGAGCCCCACTTTGTGCCACCAGTGGGGTCACACATGATCCTTGACACTGGGGGGATGCGACTGTGTGATGAACTTCAGTTCTGTCAGTGGTAAGAAATTTGACCAAAATTACCTTTTGGGGCAGTGTTTGCTCCACAAAAAGCCTTCAGAGAACTTCCCCCACCCTTTCTGAGTGCCTTTGCACAGAAGTGTTCCTGCTCTGAACACAGGATCAAGCAACTGAACCGTGGATTAAAATGGTGCTAAGTAAAAAAAAAAAACATAGTGGAAGATAAAAGAAAGTCAAAGCAAAAAAAAATCCCTCCCCTACCCCCAATGACACAGTTACTCCTCTCAGTCCAGTTCTGCACTTTTTTATCCAGTCAGCCCTAGTGACATCATGTTAATAGGGATTACAGAGTGGGGCCATGCAGAAGGGGCTCAGGAACGTCCTGATGGGTGTCCCTAACTCTACAGCTGACCTACACATCCCACACAAGTTAAGACTCCAGGATCTTGAGTTTTTAAATCAAAGCTCAGACTTTTTTTTTTTTTTAAACAAGAGCTGTTGTGGGACAAGGGACTCCAGACACCCATTTGCTGCACCAAATGGTGATGGCAGTAGTTGGGAGAGATGGAAACACTCCCTTCGCCCAGGCAGGTCCTGAGCACAATCAGGACTAGTGAAGAAACAGAAAATTCTTAACAAGCCTGTAAATATGTTCTGTCTCTGCAGCTGATTCAATACAGAGAGTGTATCTCCAGGAGCCTTGGGCTAAAAAGAAAGGCTCTGGGCATGGGTGTCATCCTAGGGGCAGAAGGACAGCAGGCTGGGCTGTGCCAGGCTATAGAGGAGATCAGGAGGCCTCTGGGTCTTATGTTTGAGTTCCCAGCTGCCTGTCCCTGCAGGGGCCCCTCCTGTGGCAATTGATGCTTATGATTGTCTGTAGCTTTCAAAGGGAGGCTCCTGCACCAGGACAAGCCTGAGGTGGCTCAGAGCTTTCTCAGCATTGTCGCAGTACTTCAGGACAGATCCAGTCCCTGAGCAGGAACCAGCTGTGTGAGCTGCCTCTGTCGCCCTTCCCAGACTTGAAAACCCAATGCCACCCCACTGACTGAAGGGAAAGAAACTCCAGTGTTTGGGGGCCTTTCTTGCAAGTGCAACATTGCACCCATCCAAACAGGGCACAGAGAGGCAGTGGGAATGCTGCTGGTGGGAAGGCCTGAGCAGTCCTGGGCTCTGGCTCAGCATCCAGCACTGACTCCCAACAGCTTGGCCAGCACGGAGCAGCTTGGCTCACTGCCACGGCAGCCGCTGGCACTGAGGAGCCCAGGGTTAAAACACTGCTGGCTCCAGAGTCAGTGGGAAAACAGAACAAGCCATTGCATGACTGACTTGCACATCTTGCCTTTCTTTGGGGGAAAACTAAAAGGCTTTCCAGCACTCGTGGTCTTTACAGACTTGTGAAAAGACAGGGAAAGGCTCTGTCACTCAGTCAAGTGATGTGTCAGCCAAAGAAATTCTCTCTCCAGCACATAAGCCACGCATGGCAGAGTTTCTGGCTGTGCTTTTCCTTCGGGAAGGAGCCAGTGTTGCTGGCAGGGCTGAGCTGCAGGACAGGCAGAAGAGGACATCCCTGCCCATGCCCTGGGGTTTGGATGCCTTTCTCCATTCCCTCCCCAGAGCCCAGCTGACCCACACTGCTCTCACACCTCCCAACGAGGACAGTGAGCTGTGTCCCAGTTGGCCAAGGCACAGAGGGGTGGCCCGTACCAGGCAAAACTCTCTTTCCTGGTGACAGGGGCTTCCAGAGCTGCTCTGTGCAAGGAGCCAATTCCCTTTTTTGATTTTAATGAGGCCATTTTTCACGTTGAAGGCTCTGCTGCAAGGGACATTGGCACATTGCTGTGGCCAAGCATGGTGAGACTGTGGCTGAGCACCAGCCTGGCACAGAGCTGGCTCCTACACACTCTTCTCATGGGAGCATGACCAGAGGAGAGGCAGAGCTGGCATATGGCAACAAGTAGGGCCCCGAGCCACCAGCAGTGGATGGCTGCAAACGATACCTTTCCCATTAACAAAGTAGTTAAAAATGAAAGTACCCTGGATTTATTAGTAAACATTGTTTTCTGCTGCAGGAGTCCTTTTCCAAACACTAGCAAAGCATTTCGTGTAATCAGATTCACAGTGTCTTCTGATGCAGAACTCAGTTTATTTTTAGGTACCTCTCCAGGGTAAATCCTCTTTCCACTGAAGCTTCACGCCAGCTTAGCTTTGACTCCAGGGAGTTCACAGTAACTGGCCGGTGGCCTTGTAAACAAACACATCGCTCTGCCCTGGCATTTCTTCTGTATTATCTTCAATTATCAGTCTCCTTCTCTGTACAAATTATCTACAAAGCAGATGATGTACTTCATTTCAGCTTCTCCATTGCTGTTTGCCATTCCTAAAGGCATCTTTCTGTACTTCACTGGTGGCTCCAGGGCTGTGGGGCTGGAGAGGTGCCAGGGCAGGCATGACCATGGGGAGCAGAGGGGGCAATTCAGAGTCAACTTTTTCTTGGTTCTCTTTCTTTTTCCGATTTTACAGTTTTGAACCTTTAGCAACCAACATTTCTTTTTTAAGGAGCCTTACTTGGAGTCTATCATACTTTTGAGCCTTTTGACGTATGAAAATTGTTTTTAATAAGATAAAATTCATTAATAAGGTCCAAGATAGTTGTGGTTTTTTTCCTTTTACATTACCTATAAATATCACTCACTTAAACCCCAAACTATTCTACTATTCTCACAAATAGGTAGACCTTTCTACTTCCAATTGCATTTCCTTAACATGAAACTATGCAAGAAGGGCTTTTCTAGTGTTGATATGTCCCCACAATTTGATTTATGGAAGCATTTGGGAAGCCATATGCACAGATTGCATATGTACTCTCCCTCAGAGAGGCTAAAATTGGCTGGGTAGCCCCTAACTACCAGTAACAAATCCCAAACATATTTCACATACTTGGCCATTTAAGATTTGGAAAGACAAACAGGCTGTGAGCTGGGCAGCTCACTCCACCTAAAGGAAGCAGGAGGCAGAAACAACGGCTCCTCCTTATTAAACTAAAATAATAGCCAGAGTTAAAACAATAATAATAAAACAATAATAATAATAATAGGAAAAAAAACAACAATAAAAAGTTTAAGCCTTGGAAACTGATGATCTAGGAGCACTGTCTGCAGATGTGAAGCTGCAGGAACTCGGAGAAACCCTCACTCACCCTGAGATTTCTGGTGCTAGGAAATTTGCAGATTTGGGGCAGTGCAAGGACAATTCTCCTCCTACACTTTGCCAGTTGGCACTGACAGGACCCAGTGTGGGACATGTGATGGAGTATGGCAAGTCACAGATGATCTGTGTTATGCAATGAAGGTGGGAAACTTGGCATGTCCATAGCGTTTAACCTATTTGATCCCAATACTGGCCCCACTGGTGTCACCTGAACTGGCAAATGCATGTGAGAAGGGATGTGGGGGAGCATTTCCACTGAGGATTTTGGTCCCCGGGGTGCTGATGAGAAGTGTTGTGCTTGGAGGGTGACCTCAGTCATCAAAAAGGGGAGACAGTTTGGGAAGGGAGCTCAAGTGGGATACTGCTTGTTCCTGATGCTGCTTTGCTGGCTTATGTGATTCCCTGTGCTGGCTGTTGGCATTTAATTGAGCTTCACCAAGATGAATGAATAAAATCTGGCTCATGTAAGAACAGAAAAGTTTGGATAGTAAAATCATAAAAGAAACTTTGAGGGATCCTTGGGACTTATGCTTTATGGGCATACATAACACCAGGATGGGCCCTCAGCATCCTTGGGCACCTCACTGGCACCAAGTCCTGGCAAATAAGAGAGAGAGAGACTGTGCTGCTCAGGCCTGCCTTGGCAAGAGAAACCTTGCTGCCCTTCAGGTGAAGCTGGATTCAATTCTCAGTCCCTCCAGGTGGAATTACTTTAATCATAAAACACCTAACAGGCTCAGGGGGTCTGCGAGCCCCGGCCTGGCTGCTGGCAGCTCAGGATCTGGCATAAAACCCAGAACATGATGGATGTAACCCTCAGAGGATGCTGAGAGCCATGTTAAATGCTGAAGCCCTCCCGTGGCCCTGCCAGCTCCCCTTGAGTCAGGAGCAATGTTCCTGGGAGTTCAGGCACAGCTCCCTTGTCCACAGCCCAGGCCTCTCTAGGCGAGGAGAAGTAAAAATAGCAGCCTCAGCCATGGCCACCCAGGGGCATGATGATAACTGGCCAAAATCAACACAGACACTTCAGTGAAGTTTTTTTTTAAATACATTTATTAACCAATGTTAACACATTAAATGACTCTATATATTGCTAGTCAGAGCAGCTTACAAAATGCCAGAATGCATCATAAACTGGACAGCCACAATGAATAATTACAATGTGCATAGTGGCTAAGCTCAACACTTTAATATAGCTTTATGATTTGCAGAAAAATTATTTTTAAATCATGATTCCTAAAACAATCAATTGTAATTTTACCTAAAACTTATACAAAACCAGGCCACAATCTTTTTTTTTTGTTGTTTTGTTTTTTTTCTTTAAAACACACAGTTTTCACGCTGTAGTAACTTGGAAATGTGCAACCGTGTCAACAGAGACAAAAAAGCCAAAGTAACACGAATCTTACTTTCATGCAGCTATCAGTTAAATATTACATATTCTGGAATGATTTTACACCAAAAATATTTCCACAATAACTTGCTTTCATAGGGGTGGATCGAAGTTTTGGAACTTGTAAAGTAATTGAACAAGATTGATTTTTAGTTGTGAAGTGTTTTACAGTCACAACACAGAGGCGACAAAAGTTAATTACACATTTATCAGGCAATAATGTAGCTGTGGTAATACAAGTTACCATCTACTTACTATTTTTTCCAATCAACTTACCACTTAATTTCTGCATCATATTGGGCATTATTTGGCGGTATCTAGTCAATTAACTTATATCACCACTGTAAGTAAAAAAGGTCAGGATTTCAGTGGTAGTTCACAGAAGTCTTAGTAATATTTTCGTCTTTAAAATGACCCTGACAAATCCTAGAGAAAACTTTTTAAAAGGCTTTCCTCCTGATTCTTCAGCTTCCATCGTTCCATCATGTAATTGCTTTCAATAAATATCAAAGATCTAAATAAATATTTACAAATTATTCCTCTAACTTCTCAAAAAATAGCTGGATGATTAATGGGCATATGACTCAGTCTAAGACCAATCTTTGAAAGAAACTAAAATGTGGAGACATTTTAAAAGAAAAGCTATTTAAGTAAGCTTTACATCTATTTAAAAAATTGTCTCTGAACATGGATGCAATTCATATATCTATATATAAAACAAACAAAAAGAAAATCATTTTTCAACTATCGATCCATTCCTATTGGTAATGCTTCTTAATCCAGACATTCCGCAAAATACAGACTTTTTACAAATCACGGCATCTTTAATACAAGAAAATTAACATGCATTATTCTTCATTCTGAGTACAGTGATGGAGCTCATTATTAGGCAATGACCCATTACTACAAACATAACGGCTTCTGTGAAACTTAAGTGCTTTTTCTCCTTTTATTATCAAGTTACGATGGACCAGGTGACACCAGATCATAGGTGGTCAAATGACATTGGATTGGGGAGGCTGAAGGGGGGAGCAATAAAGTAATTTCTATGCCTCAAAATTCCGAGTATGAATAAAGGTAGTTGGGTTTTTTGTTGTTTTTTTTTTTTTTTTGGCTTTTCTTATTCTTGTTACAAGCACTCATGTTAGGACAAAGATGAAATGTGCAAACTTCAAAATTTAAATATTCATTTTTCTCTAAGATCCAGCTCAGTAAAAGATTACCCCAGTTCCCTGTGATTTTAAACTACAAGATCAAAGCTAATATTTTGTTATAAAAGTTATATATTGAAAAGAAATAATGAAAATAAAACACAGTTGGGAAATATTTAAGAAAAAATACGCAGGACTAGCACCTGCTGTGTCAACCCTGTTCCCTAAATTCAATCATGTACCCACTGGTATAACCAATAGATAATGCCTTTAAACAGTAAAATTAAGCTGAACAAAACCAGCTCAACAAGGTTAAGAAATAAATGTTACATCAAGGTAGTATGCTTCGTTTTTCTGAAACAGTTCTGTCCTTCTTACATTCAGATCTAGTTTTTACATGTTCCATTTGTTAAACTTGCATCATTTTTCTGTTTATAGATCTGCTGTTTCTAAAGATTAAAATCTCTGTAAAACCTAAAAATGTTTTAAAATTTGCTGAAAATGCAACAAATCCTCTAGTTTAAAATTATTTAAAGTAACCTGCTCCCACAGATGTTAAATTTATTTCGCCGACAAAATTTTGGAGGAGCACTGAACAGAAGACTGAAATTACTTGTGCAAAATTTCTTTTACGAAAAGTGTTTAAAGGCTGGTGCAAAATGGGAAGCAAATTCTAAACAATTTTGGCTTCTTGGAAACAAAAACCGCTGTGTCTGAGAATAGCAATCATCGGGGTGGCGTTCTGGGGGAGGAATAACTCTTTCATCTTTTTCTGCGGCAGGTACGTTTGTGTTCAGCATGCCAGTGCTCCTGCTGACACTTGATGGAGCAGTAGGAAGTGTTCCAGCAGCAGTGGTACATGGCCTCCTCTTCACAGTTGTAGCACTGGAGAGAACAAACGAGACGGGATTACCACCCTGGCAGGATCCCTCCTCACCACCATTCTCTCCCGCCCACGGATGCACCCGAACAGGCAGAGCAGGGCCTCTCTTTTAGTTGTGCTTGGGGCACCCAGAGGCAGGAGGGCGTTTTTCACACGTGCTGAGTGAAGCAGAAATCTTTAGCAAATCTGCACAAGGCTTTCATGTTTACCAGAATCTGGATTATTCCTTTTCAAAAAATCATCTCTCATGTAAGAAAACTCATCTCCCAGGATGACGGACTGACATTTTCCAGCCACACAGTGCAGGAGACATCCTTTACCCTACATTTGTGTAATTAGGACCCTGATCTACATCTTAAAAGCTATAATAAATCAACAGGCACTTCTGACGTGAACAGTTCTGTGCAAGACTGAAAATTGGTGTTTCTGAGGTTTCTTTACAAGCCTGACCTGTCCAGAGGTTGCTGGGGAAGATCCTTTCTGACTCGGAAAATCTCAGAAGTCACAAGAATAACATCCCAGGAGACAAGAATGATTTGTTACTGAGTTACTGGTTTGTTATAGCCCATTTAGGGCAGGTCTGAAAGGAGGTCGCTGTCACTGTAGTTTGCTGACTGCCAGACAGCACTGCAATCTCCTGAAAAGAAAACCTCGCGCTACATCAGTGCTGCTGAGAAGATCAAGAAAGTGCCTTTTGCTCCAAGTCTTCCAGAAACCAGGGAAGGCCTGTTGGAAACAGGATGGCTACCTGGGTTCTTGCCCCCTGTCATGCTTGCCCAGGACAGCACAATCCTCCTGAAAGAAAAATACTGCAGAGCCCATGGTTTTTGCAGAATTACTTGGGTCTGAGGACTGCTGCAGCAGAGGAATTCTACCTCAGAACACACAGAACACCCCCAGTAATCTGGGGAAGCTGGAAGAGTGATTTGGAAAATAACCCTGTGACCTCTGAGGAACTAAAAAAGGGAACACAACATGCTGGTCAACAATATGGGTGCTCATCAAGGAGGTACAGAACCCCACAGGCAACGTGCCCTGTGTTCAGGTGGTTTTATACTCCTTAGGAGAGTGCTGCAAAGGCATTAAGTGTCATTCTGATAAAATTCTATAAAGCAGGGTGGCATTGCTGCTAAAGGTACCATTCATACTCTGCATCCTTGAGAGCCAGGTTTGAATGACCTCAGATTTGTCTTTCTGACTCTGGTCTGCTCAAAATCAGAGTATCCTTAGGAATCCCGTCTGAAAGGCTTATTGCATGATGGGGAACAGAGGGAAGGACATCACACAGCCTGTGCAGGCTGCTATCAAACCACAGAATAACATACAATTTACTTTTTATGTCCTGCCTGGCTACAGCACTGTTAATGAAACAGAGAATTACAAAGAAAACAAACCAAACTGCCTTAAAGCAAAACAAAAAAACACAACCCACACTACTGAAAGACAGATCCAAGAAAGCCAACATTTACATTGGCTAAACTGATAGCCATTTATTTACATCAGCAATAAAGGGACTGCCGTAGCTGCATGAGAAGGGAACCACTCCATTTTCCTTTCATAATTTAGCTCCTGGGAAGTTTATTTGTAGAAATGTCTGCAAACAAGTGTCCTCTCAAGAGCTGTTTTCCTGGTTTTTCATGCTGCTGGCTGCCCACAAGCCTCTGGGAGCCATTAGGATCATCTGCTGGAAAGGTGCAGTGAACAGCTGTGTCTCTCCATCATGTACAGCATGGGTCTCAGCCCAGAGACCAGCTTCACATCTGCTTGCTTGGAGAGATCAAAAAAAAAGCTAAGACAGGAGAGGACAACTGATCTGTGGGTCCTGCACGTCCCTTTACATATGCTGGCCATAAGTGTGGGACGTAAATCTCCACTTACAAAAGGAAAATATTGTCATCTGTGCTGGTACAGGCACATGTGGCACAGGAGGCAAAATGCCAGCTGGCCTCAGGCCTCCTCTTTTCTTTGTATGTTCCTCTTTCTAAATGTTATCAATCACTTGGGGTTTTCTTTCAGACAGTACACATCACAGACAATGCTCATTCACTTGAAAACCACCTGTTGCAATTTAGAATAAATACGTGTGTAAATAAATTTGAAAGAAACAAAGTTAAAAGCTATCCATAGAAATGACTTATGCACCAATTTAAATGAGGATTATACACAATTCAAAGAACTGGGAGAAACTAAAACAGAAACATTGTCAAGACCAGCACTCCAGCCTGTATTCTGGAGGCCATCAAGCTGCATAATCTCATGATTATAATCCGTCCCTTTAAATTTCTTCCTTTTGTTTGCTATCAACTTGAGGTATCTGTATATTAAACCCAGATTTTCTGGAGGTATAAAAATTAAATTGGGCTAAGCCAAGGGGATTGTGACCAGTTGGAGCAACAGGAAGTTGTTCTTTAACTATTCATTAGTCTCCTGAGGGCTGTGAAGGCATCTTCTCATGTCCCTGTGTACCACAAGCAAAATGATCCCTTCATCCCATCTGGAATTTTTTTTTAGATATGAGAAAAGGACAATGTGAATAATAGCAGCTGTATTCCCAAGCCTAGACATCTGCATTACACAAAACCAGAGGTCTCTGCTTCTAATTAAAAAGCAAAGCCACCAAAACTCATTTAGTATGTGTGTTAATTACATGAGATTTTGGTAAGGAGGTATCATTATAATAGCAGCATACAAGTGCAGGACTACACACCAGGGACTGTCATTAGTACCACCGAAGGAAAAGTCACTAGGGAGTTGTGTAATTGGACCAGCTCCAGCAGCCTAAGGCTGTGTGTTGGCAGGCAAATCCATCAGCTTGAATGCAAAGGTCTTTATCCTTCCCCTCCCTCTCCTGTCGCATGTAAACCAGCTGCCTGTATGATGCCTTCATTTAAGGTGGTGATTGGCAGATAGTTTGAGGCCACAGAAATGGGCAAGGCTGTCAAATGCTATTTATATCTTTGATTGCCTTGCTTGGTAAGAGGCTTTATGCACATGATAATAAAATGCAGTGATGTGGTACCAGGGCACCCTCTGATGAGGCTGAAGGATATGGTAAAGGACATGGGAGCAGATGAAAGTAAGTCTAATCAGTCACTTTTGTAAATTTTGCCTTCAAAAACACCAAAAAGCAGAGAGAGCTAAGAGTCCAGACTCACAAACAAGTTACTGTGCCCCAGTCACTGCGTGGTGGCAACAGTTCACATGTGGGCTCTTGACTTCTGACAGAAGAGAGCTAATTTGATGTATTCTACAGTGGGCAAAGGCAATTCAATTTTCCTCTCCAGAGCCACAGGCAAGCACACACATGCAGACAGCAGCTTGTGACACACTGAACACAGTAACTTGTTCAAGATGGAGACATAAATAACTTCTCTGGTCCACAGAGACAAGTAGACAGGGAGGAAATTTCTCTTTGACAGAGACCCAAGCACTGCACCATCATAACACCCACAGTAAAACCTACAGGATGAGCAGAAATAAAGACTCTACAGGAGCTCTGGCGTTTGAAGTAATTGTTCTCTTTCCAAAAACCAAACTTGTAACTGCGATAGTCAGCCCCACTGTCTCGCCTGAGTATTTATTCCACTCTTCTCCAGAGCAGAGATTTCCCTGCAGGGACCATGGTTTCATGTGTAAGCACGGGAACTAATGAGGCTGAGAAGCAGCAAACAGCCCTCTTACAGCAGAAGGCAAACCAGGCTGTCCCTCGGCTCAACATGCCACCTCGTGGAGGCTCCTGCTCCTTCCCAGCCCCACCAAGGCACTGCTCCAATCTTGTGCCCACCCCTCTGTGTGTTACAGACAGCTGTCACAGTGCAGTGTGACTTCCTGAACGATGGGTTTCATTCCCTTGTTCTCTGAAAATTAGAAAAGAAATAGCAAAGTCTCTATGTGTGCCAGGCTCCCAGCTCCTCAGCATAGTGATTTCCATCTGCACCCTGCTCCTGGCTGGCAGCACAGTATTATAGGGAGAACACACTTCTGGCTTGAAAAGAAAACACGAGACACAATCCAAACACAACCAGAGAAAAGGTTGTGGCATGTAATAGAATGGTAAGTTGGATGTCTATTTTCACTTTTCTAAAGGGTGTACCAACATGGGTTTTTGTAGTTGATGCTGCAGATTTAGCTTAGCCACTGAACAAGGGAGGGAAATATATTTCAGAATGTCATGTCTTAAATACAAAAGAACATAAAAGAGCTGCAGAAAAAGCGAGGAGAGGAAAAAGCTAAAAGGATATCACTAGCAGCCTTATTAGCAGGGGAATCCAAACAGATGCAGCCAGATATTGTACCCTCTGGGGTCTCGAGATCAAAGGAGTGTGAACATAAAGCAAAACATGTCTTACATGGAGTAAAACTGCACTTAGAAAAAAATATTTTGATACTAACATCTGATTGGGCTTGAGAAGAGGGTGCTGTTAACACTATCAAATTAGGATGGAAAGTAATCAGAACGTCAAGTTGAAATTTGGAGAAAATTTGAATGTAATAATATGAAGGAGAGGGCCTGACAGCTGAAAGACCAGTGAAAGAGCAGTGCAGCTAAAAGTAAGGGAGAAACCACCTTCAACTGGCCTGCAGTGTACATTATACATTTCCACTTATTGTCTTGTGATAAATTTTTGACACTTACCCACTGCTTCTTCTTGGTCTGGGAAATCAGTTGCTTGTGCTGGCCTGCTAGTTTCTTAATTTCTTCTAAAAATTCTTCTTTGCACTTCTCCTTTACCTGCTTACATTTCCTGTCCATCTCTCCTTGTGCGTTGGCCACAGCTTTATTTACAGCTTGCCTTTTCTCTTCTTCCATCTCTGTGCGCAGCTGCCACAAGAAAGTCAGCAAAACAAGTCAAGGGACAGCTACTGGAAGAAAAGTATCTTCTTTAAACCTCTACTCTTTAAAGCTCTATTACTGATGTGGATAGAGAACAGGTAATTAGGGATTTCTTCTATTTAGAAAACAAAAAGTGCTCTTTTAAGAGTTATAACAGAGGAAGAAATGTTCAAAATAAAAATGTCACTGCATTTTTATTCTGCTAGGCATCTACAAAAACAGTTAAATAGGTTCTATGTATATTTTGTCAATGATCACTTTACAAGTTTATTGATTTGTCTTAGAAAAACATTTTGTCTTTTCCAAATCTACAGCTGCATGTAAATCTGCAGCAAGGGCACAATGGAAAATACAAAATAGAACATCCCTGTGTTCACTGTTAATGATGTTCCTTTGCCCTTGCTCAGGTATCTAAAAGCTTGGTGTCCTAATTCTACAGGATAAACCCTTAAACTTCCTAAGTTCATTCCACACTCCTTCATCCAGAAGGAAACTCATCTTGTTGTAAGACAGGTACCTAAGAGAGGGCAGACAAATCATCTAAATTGTCCTGCTCTCTCCAGCCAAAGGTGATCAGGTCAGGCTTAGACACTGAATTTTAAAAAGGTTATTATTAGTTAAGAGAATTCAAACAAATTTCAGGGACCCTATTCAATCCTTAGGTTAGAAGATTGACTAAAGGAGAATTATTTATGAATAACAGTTAAACAATGCCATTGTTTAGAATCACACTTGACAATGGACACAAAGGCTTTGGAAACAGATACTTGTGAATGGACAATTAGCTTCAGTTTTGGATCACAGACTGATTTCACTGGAAAAGAATAAAAGAAAGCAGGAGTTTTCTGTTCAAAGTAGGTCTGTTGGTATAGAAATGGTCTAAAAAGCAATAATGGAGACTATTTTTATGTGGTCTCTTTGGAAAAGGTTTTTTATTCATCTTCTTGTGACTGTTTGTTACAAAAATAGAAAAGAATGTGAAAAAAATCTACACTTCTCCTCTCCTCAAACCAGTGTAGGTGGTGTTTGACAAGTGTTACCTTTTCCACTGCCTCTCGCACAACTCTCTCAGTTTCTCTTTTGTGATCAGCTTTCATCCTGTCCTTGAAATCATTAAAGATTTTGGTGTATTTGTCATGGCACATGTTCTGACACACTCCATCGTTACTGGTCTGGGTGCTCCGATGCAGCATTTTTGGAGAAGAGGCACTTAACTTCTTAGTCTGAGTTGAGACTGAAACTTTTTCAATGGGCTGAGGCATTGTGGGAATTTCCTGGCTTGAACTTACTGCTTCAGTTTCAGGTTCTGGCTCCTACAGAGGAAGAACAAACTTGTAAACCCAGATATCAAAATAGAACAAGTCAACTTGTTACCTATACAGTTCCCCCGAGACAAAATGTCTCATGATTAATGCCAGAGCAATTAATGTGAAAGGTGCCTGTTAAAGACCTTTAGTGCTAATGGGATGTGTGATCCCCAAGGAAAACCAACATGACAGTGGGTAGGCTCTTCTGTCAGGCTCTCCTAAAGGAAGCACACAAATGGCATCATTATGCCAAATTCAGCAGCTTCACTTCCCAAAAAGTACAACAAGCCTCAGAGGTTATGTTGAATCACTGCAGATCCCTCGGAGTTACTAAAGGTTTGCTATAGATATTTTTCCCCCCTACCATTCAGCCTGAAGAGACTGTAGCTGCATGGCCAAGGTGCCTGAATTGTTTTGGCAAACTCTGGGCTTACTCTGTCCCAACAGGCTCCACTGGAGTCTGTAATATTCCACTGATTCCATAGAACTGCTGCAGATTGATTAGTACTTCAAAGGTGCTTTGAAGATGAAAGGCTAATGAGCGTCTGCGTCTTGCTTCCAATAATATAGAACCAGACTTGGATGACCACAGAAGCTTTATATAATTACACAATTATCAAGAAAAAAGTCATAGTTACTGTATGTACTGTACTGAGTTTAGCTGCCTGTGTTATTACATTGGAACACCAATTGCTCCCACTCTTTAGAACAGATCAAAGTAATATTCCTGAAAACTCTTATTGATATTTGAAGAGTCTGAAGACACAAATGATAATTTTTTATTTTTTAACTTAAGTGTTTTAAGGCTCATTTAACAGTGTAGAGACAAAGCACACAGTCCTTGTAACACCAGCCTTGCTCAGAACTGGATTTTGTGCCTGTCTGTGTGATGGGGCACTGCTCACACCAATCAAAAGACTGACTGTGTATCCCCTTTTGCAATCAATTACTCTCTAAGAGGTAACTGTGATTGACTTCTGGATCACTGACCAAATATGAGCAGAGCTAAGAAGGCAAATGTTAAAACAATAAATAAAAGCAAATTATAGCATTTGCTTGTCAGAAAACAATAAACATGACGAGACATCCTAAACTGTTTGCTGCAGGGAGCAGCACAAACTGTGTGTCACAGCCTCCAGCGATGAAGGTGCCTCCTGTGGGATCAGACACAGTGGGGAGGCAGGTGCCCAGGCATTAGGAACGGCCACGCCTGTATTTCAGCCACCAGAGCCATCCCACAGAACTCTGCTGCTAAAATACCCGAACCCTCCTCTGTAATGGCATCCTGAGTCCTCTTGCAAGGACTGGGCCATATGTGCAAATTTTTCTTAGTGTTCAACGTGCAGCTGGAACAGGGCCAGGAAAAAAGTCCTTGGCAGTTCGGAAGCCGGAGATTTATGGCTCTCTCTGTAACTGCCCCCTTGTGTACACGTGCAATAATGCAGCCCTCGGTTACCGGATCCTTCCCTGCGCACGTGGGATAAACAAGGAAGTTCCACAGACAAAGGAGGATATGATACTTCATGAACTTAACAGTCTAATTCTTTGCTGTCTATAGACTTACTAAGTAGCCTGAGTTTGTCATTAAAGAAAGAAATGCTGTAAGCTGACTTGATTTATTCACGATACAGAATATGCCCATGATGACACGAGTGGCTTGGGTGTGGAAGGCACAACTATGTTTGTTAGCAAGGAGGACCAAGCTATGGGGCTGGAACTTAACACTGTAAAACCAGTAAAAGGTGACTGAAATTGAAGGAGTGCTTATTAAAATTTTTGTAGTATTTTTTGTACTTCACTATCTCTACAAACATCTTAATTGAGGTTACTTACTTCTTTCTTGAGTTCCATACTCTGGTTACGTCGCCCTTTCTTTGCTCTTGGTTCCTGAGTAACCTTCAGCTGTGAACATTAAGAAAAGCACATTGAAGCAATCCAAAAACCAGTTCATATAAGTGGCATTCACTGTAAGGTGACCCATGTGCCTTTTATTTGTGATTATTTACAGTTACGTAATGTATCCGATAGAAAGTTGAATACTGTTCTTAAATGAGACGTGAGCACAATACACTTGCCACATTATCACTGATGACTGATGACATGAAGGAACAAAATTCATGAACAAGTTCTGACATTCAATACGCATTTGCTAAAATACTCTTAACCGTTCCTTTCTTCATTTAACACACAAGTTCAAACACTTGTTTTCTGAAATATTCTGATATTGGTGACCCATAATTAGACATTGGATCTTGTTGGATGCCAGAAAACAGCAATGATTATAAAGAGGATGTAAATATGTAAATATGGTAAGATTATCCAGACTTGATTATAACCGGAGGGGTACGGAACTTCATGCTTTAGAATAAATGCTCCTGTATCCAGGAAAACAGCAAAACAGATATAAGCATTAACCAAGTAAAGGATGGATGGAAGTAAAAGTTGAGATGGAACAGATAATATGTAAATGGACACAGACACTATGACTGACACTTCAAAAAAAAAAAACAAAAAAAAAAAAGGGAAAATGCCACTGCTATCTTTTATGTGTGACCATTTTCCTGTTTCAGCACACAAAGTTGCATGACTGCATTTAAATAAAAGGGCTATAAAGGGTTAGCTACACAAGCCAGGCTAAAAACCCTAAAACCACTTTGATAAGGAGCATCCCCTTAAACAACTATAGCTTTATAAGACTTAAGTTTTCAGCTCCAAATTGGCTGAATGACCTCTTTGACAAAAGGACAAAAATGAATAGGGTCAAAACATGCTGATTTTTTTTTTTAAATACAGACTTAAAGAGAGGATAGTGGTTTTAAATAAGGAAAGATGTTGCTAGGCTGCCAAAAATACATAGAAGCAACTTGCAAGCTATGAAAATCTTACTGCCAAGTCAGTAATAGTGAATATATAACACCCTCTTGAACAATGAATGACTAGTGAGGTTCAGCTGTGATAAGGGAATTTCCACATGGAAATACAAAGGTTTGTGTCTTGGCCATTTTTTCTCTTTGCCTTTGTTAAAAGCAATGTCATTTTTCTTGTTTTGCAGAATTGTTTTTAATTACTTTAATCAGTTGCTGGCCACATGGTCCTCAAGTGCAACGTTTGCACCTGACTTTGGTTGGACTTGCTGAAAATGTCGCGGTTGGTGTTATTCAGGGATCTGAATGGAGAATACCACACAAAGTGAACATACTCGTGAGGAGGCTGAACAGCTACAAGGCTGTCCCTTGACAGGACTCCAAGAAGGCAGTGTTTCAGCCTATCTGATATCCATGACATTTAACTTGAACATTCCTATTTAACTTTAGAAATCTTGATCCTGTCTCACCAAGTTGCTGTGACAAATATTTTGAAACTTCTGAGAGGTCATCCAAGAAACTGAGGAAAGAGGAAAATCTGTATTCTTGCTATTACTGAGCCATAAAACATAGGGAGATTTGCCCTCAGAAACCTGGGGGCAGAGCACAAGGCTAATTTATTAGTAGATTAATCAAAAATACGCCATCTTAGTCCCTATAAATAAGTTGCACTGATGGCTAATGTTATAGCAGCACTCACCTGCTCGTTGCTGGTGGAAGAGATACTTGACTCTGCCTCCTCTTCCCCTTTATCCTCATTCTTTGATTTCCAGAATCTCCCCTCACGAAGAAAGCGCTGGTGCAGTTCCAGCTCATCACAGGCCTTCTTCCACCCCATACTGCGTTTCACGTGCAGCCGATGGATGTTAACTGTGATATCTTGAATGTTTTCAGAGGGGATCCAGGCCCTTTTGAATTCACATTATGAACAGGTTCAAAAACATTTTAATACAGATGAAGGCTCTTGACCTGAGAAACTGACTTCAAAAGCAGTTTTCCACAGTGGCCGATCACTGACAATTCCTTTTTACTCAGGCAGTTTTTTTTTTGTTCAACACATTTGAAAAAAAACCCCAAACAGGACTGCTTAATTACAAAATGTCTACTGACAGACACTTTTGTTATTATAAATACTCAGTAGCTGTGGGTGCTATGGGTGAAACTCTCTCTCATTTTGTATGAGCCCAGCACCAACAGCAGTCAAATCTCATACCTGTTCTCTTGCTAAACACCCTAGTAAGACAGAAACATCTTTACTGGAGGTTTATATGCTAATTCAATTTAGCTCTTGACCTCTTTGCTAAAACTGTCAAGGAATGTACCAACTTATTACCCTAAATAGAGACATTTTGTAGTTTGGGCCCCAGACTATCAGGGCTGAATTTTTGTGGGGACTGTCATGCTCTTTTGGACTGAATTTATGCCAGTGACTTGGTTCCAAAGTTACTTTGTCCTCTTAAATATCTTCAGAGTCCTCATAGAGTTAGATGGGCAGCTCTTGACATTTTGAAAGGTTATATCAAGCACCCAGCAACACTGGACATTAAAGAAAAAGAGTCACTGCCATGCATATCTGCCTAATAGAGTAAATACTGTAACAAATTAAATGTTTGGGGACAGATTCTTAATTCTTGCAACATAAATTTTATTTCATTGGACTCAAACAAACGATGCCAATTTACATCAGCCAGATTTTGCCCCAGTCCACCACAGTAACTAAGCAATGGCCCTATAATTAAATGTACTTTGCCTTTTGTATCAGCACACATTTAAGCAGTTGCAAGTACCTCATCCCACAGGTGTCATGTTACTGTATTAAGTAGTTTTAAACAGTGGGAACTTAAAGCCAAAATTACTAATGAGATAAATAGTATTTGCAAACAGATACAAGGTAAATCATCCTGTGATTGAGAAGAAATAAATAAATAAATAAATCTTCCTTATCCACTTTTTGACTATAAGAAAGCCTTAGTAGTTCATCTAACAAGTGAAAACATGTTATATACTATGCAAGTTACACTAAAAGCAATTTAAATAAACAGTCTCATAAAACACTGTTACTGAACTGTCTAGGCCCTTTGGGAATGCACCAAAATATACCACCTTCCCAACACCATGAATTACATTGCAAATGTCTCCTTTCTTCACATTATAGGCATATAAACAAAACAGAAAAAATCAGTATATCCACTGTAGCAACACTACTATAACCCTCCCCAAGTGCTGAACAAATGACTGCAAGATGGAAGTAAAAGCTGTTCTCTAAGACTGACGTTTCCAATGTAAAGGGTGACTCTGAAATTGCAAACTGGCTCACAGCAGGAGCTCTGTCAATGTTCTAGCAGTGAGACACAAACATTTGTGATGTATATTATGTTACTAAAACACAAAATTGCAGTGTATCATCTGCTCAGATGAGAAATTGCAGGAAGTCAATACTGCTGGTAGTAACAGTACATTTCTCTCCAATTTTCACCTTGGCCTGGATTAGCAGGCTGCTACTGATTTGAAGAAACAGTTAAGTTCACTTGCTGTCTTTAATTAAAATGGCATTAAGTAACATCCCTATGGCAACTGTGGAAAGGGAATCTGAGCCATTTGGACACTCTGGATATGTTAGACTGAAATTTAAATTTTCTGAACAATTATGGCAAGTATTCAGCCTTTCTAATGTTGGCAACTAGCTAAGTCAGGATTTGCAACATGATAGATGGGATAAATTCTTTTAAGTATTGTTTGTAAAAAGCAGCACATGTAATTAAAAAATTACCTTTGGTGGTGATGGCCAAAAAAGCGAACATCAACTTGATTGTCCTCTTTCTGCATGACTTTGGCTGGCCAAAACCCAAAGCCTTTCATTTTTGCCCAGACCAACTCATGATTAGGTATCTAGAAAAAATGTTGTATTTATTATTGGATATGAAACATTATATTGACATCATCCACAAATATGTTATGTAATACTATGCTAGTATCTTAAGAATATTTTTGCTGCTTATGTCTAGTGCTATTTTCATTTTCTTCTTCTTACAACCTATATTTCCCTGTTAGATATGTTGCTTAAAAAAATTTAAAAAATTGAAGTCTAAAAAGGATATAATCATCTATTGAAAACAGAGATCTTAAGCAGTCTAAAAACTAAACTTGTCTTTACAGATTCATTCAGGAGCAAAGTTTTATTTCTGTAAGCTCCTTATTTTCTTGTGAAACTGTTGTAATTGGCTGATATCCAAGTTTTATAACCTATATTGTTACAGCTTTGAACTTCAATCAACACTTCACTTGTGTAAAATATCTAGGCTTACAGAGTCTTAACCATGCTTTTGAAACAAGCCCACTGAAATGGAATATTCAGAGCGTTAATGACACCAAAACTGCAGGCTTTTATGCAGAAGAGCAAACAAATGAAAAATCTGTGTCAGCAACATACACAAGGATAGCAGAACCAATTGTCAGGTCGCGCATTTGACAAATAGAAGCAGTTCTTGCAAAGCTGCAGTTCATCCAGCTGAAAAAGAAAAAAAAAAAGGTAAATAAGCAAAAAAAAAAAAATCCTATTTATGTGACTTCAATAGTATCCCTCTCTCTGAAGTAGTAAATGTTTTCAGCCCTGCCTGCTAATTTGGTGGAGCTACTTCTGTCCGTGCAAACTAGAGGTGTGAAACTAAGGTGGGCTGTGAGAGGATGAAAGACAAGCTGCAGAAACATTATTCGTGTTTCAGAAAACCCAGGCAGAGGGAGGAGACTAATTGGCACATTAATGATCTATTATAGATGAAATGCAACGAATAGTTCTTAAAATTCATCAAATATTTAAAGTACATTGTGAAAGAATTAATTCAACTGTACAAAAGGAGAAAGTGTGCCAGCTCCCCTAGCTTTATTTTTTGGTCTCCTCTGAATGTTGAGAAAGTGCCAATTACAGGACTCAGTAGAAATCTCACCTCAGGTTCAATTTATATTATCAAGTACAATTATTTCTAGTCCAATTATATATTATTTTATTATTTTGAAAACTAAAATCTGAATATCAGTATTTTTAAAATTTTAGTCTAGTTGCCCAGAAACAAACAAACAAAAAAACAAACAAACAAAAAACAAAGAAAAAGGAATTCTGAATCAACTGTCAAACAGTTTGGAGAATAATTGTAACAAATTTCACACTCTTTTTATTTTTATAATATGAAGAATTATTTTCTTAGATTCTGAAATGAAAGTTAAGCATCTTCATTACATCTTAGTTACTTGGTAGTACTTACTTCATGACATGTGTCTTTGTAAAGCATCCTTGCTATATCAGCTTGTTCACTGTCCGCTATAAATTAAAAATAGATGGTATGAACAATCACAGTATGATCACAGTGCTCACGAAGATTTGCAGCTGTCATTGTTGTGACTTTCACTATAATTGTCGTGCTTGAGAACACAAAACATAATTTAATCACTTGGACAGCCTGTCCATTTAAAATTTTCTAACAATCACTTCAATATTTGTTTTCTGTTTCATATTTATATGCAAAAATACCGCTTTTACACTGAACAATACACGCACACATCTGAGGAGCAGCAGCAGGGAGACACAGTTGCTCTTAATATGGATCCAGTTTCTTTCTCTGCTAGTGTCTTAATGACATGCTGCAGTTGTCCTAAAACATGGCTCTGTGCTATCACCACTGGATGGGAACACAGGTACAGTCACATAAGTACCTCTGCTCTGAGTGATGCTTCACAGACTATTTATCACACTCCGTGATTCCCTTTACCCCTGTGCATTTCTCTATTAGCATATTCACATCTCTCCCTACCAACCACAGTGACAATCTCCTGGTGCTGCAAACAAACTGGTCCCACCCTCCTCCCACAGCTTCCCTGATGGGGGCCATGTCTGCAGAGAGGAACCACATCCTTCCTGAAATGGCTCTGGAGAACCTTGTTACAGGACCTGGCTATAGTTTCTGGACACAGTGGTGGTGTTTTTCCTATTTGATGGCTGTACCTCCACACACTGCACCAGCAGCACACTTCCAGTGTGGATGTAGCTATATTTGCTGTCACAATAAGGTAGATATTGCCCAAAAGTAAAAGAAGTATGTGTCTATAGTACATATTTTGGCCAATAACACCACATCAGAAATCAGATCTCTTTCTATCCTAGGACAACAGATGCATATTGTCAAAAATCCACAGTATAGACTGACTTAGGCTGCATAAGAAACAGGATGGCAGAGGTGCAAATTGCCATTGAGAGGTTTAGCCAGATACAAGGAAAATAGTTCTGTAGTAGGTGGGCCAGAAAAGACCCTGCAAGGTCCTCTTCCAGCTTACTTTAAGGGTTCTCAAATGACCTCATCCACACTTAAGACTATCTAATACCAAATTCCATCCTAAACTTGTGAGTTTCCTACAAATAAAGACAAATGAAACAAAGCAAGCAGTAAATATAGTATTTTACCTCCATAGAAAATCACTGTGTTGTGTAGAAGCAGTTGAGCATCTGCTTTGAACTCCTCATAACTCCTGTACTTTCCTTCATTTACTTTCTACACAAAAGAAAACACAGAACTGTGAAAAAACTGCAAAAGTGCTCTACCTGTTTAATGCAGAGGAGCTTTCACAGAAATCTGCATTATCCAACACATATCAGACACTGCCTTTCCTGCATTCCTGCAGAAGGAGTACTTAGAACTCTTTGACATGGTTTGTTAGTACCTGAGCATTGGCTGCATTGGTCCCTCTATGCAATGCCCAGAAGTAAAATAGATTCTTTAACACTTGACCAAGTTTAAAAAATGTTTTCTTGGTTATAACAGGGTGAATCTGGAGTAGCTTCAGCATAAGGTATGGCCCAGAACATTTGTTCAAATTAAAATATATTCCCTGAGGAGAACATTTTGTACCTTAAATACCAGCTAGTTTCAAATCAGTCTTGACTGACTTTAAACTTCCAGGATCTTCACTTGACAGCCAGTTTTTCTGATGCAAGCTGATTCTCCTTGTCTTCCCAACTCATAACAAATGCCTACACGGAGCCATGCAATTCATTTTCCTAGTCTGGTCTTTTGTCTGATATGGAATGCAGCATTTTCAGTTGTGCTCTGTCAAGAACACCTATGAGAATTCTAATCATCAAGCAAAACATCATCAGTTTATAGGATGTTATCAAGGCCAAAGGACCTTCTGTGGAAGCAGGAGGTGACAGTGAAATGAAGGCCTGACCTATTTTCAGGCTCAACCAGTGCTGCTGGTACTTCAAGCCAGGCAGTAGTGCTGGTCTCCAAGACTGTCAGTGAAGCTATTGTTTATTCATGTGTTTCTATAATAAAACAAAGGCTTTTCACATCTCTGGTTGTAAGGGGCAAGATATACCCCAGTACTGCACAGTAATCCAGTTACAGCAATGAGTAAAGATGAATATGCTGTTCATTTTGGTCATGTGCAGTTAATTTATATGAGTCATGGTCAGACCTTTGTTCCAGACAAAAGGGACAACATATTTACTAGTACTTTATTTTTGGAACAACTAATGCAAAACAGATGTTTTGAGTGAGTCTTGTTTTTTCATGATCAACAAAATGATTGGTTCTTTATGAATCATTTAAATGCATATAAATTTGACACCCACACAAGGGCATAATGACTGAAACTGAAATATGGTCAAAAACATTGGGCCAGATATGCAAACATAGGCACTTGGGTCTATATTCAGTCATTTAGCTAAAGGTACTTTGTCTAAAGATTTTACCTACCTAGAGCTCCTAATAAAACCTTAGGACTTGAGGATACTTTATGTCTGAAAAATAGGCACCATTCAAAATGGTTTGACTCAGTTACCTATTTATGAGGAAAAGATTGAAATGCTAAGCTCCCATATCCAATGCCAGATACAATACTGAAATACTGATCATAAAGAGAATTAAACAGGATTAGTACTTTAGTCATGAAGGAATTTTTAGTCCTTCACTGTTAAAAGACACCATATGCAGCGTGGAAGTTAGAAAGCAAGTCACTCTACCTCCTGTATAGTAGGAACATCAACAGCTGAGTGCACCAGCCTTCGGTACATTGGGTGTTTGTTGTCTTTCCCTTTCTTGTTTAGATCTATAGCCTGAAAGGACCATGAGACAGGGTATGTTATTGCATTTAGAATATGCTTAAAACACAAAAAAGAAACTAGAAAATGCAACAGTTTGGACTATTTCAGGTGGGGACTACACAAGGCCAAACTGGGGGATCCACAATCTGGCAGATCTCACGTGTCTCAAAGCTGAAAAATGTCCATTTCACAGGAGCCACAGGCCAAGGCATAACCTGCTCCTGCCACAATGATCCTAATCCAAGCAATAAGGCCTGACAAGCGTATGTTGAAATACACACACCACTCATGAGAAGGGAAATAAAAAACTCCTTCTTGTAGCCCTCCTCCCTGCACAGTCACCCAGGGGCAACCATAATGCATCCTCTCCAGTGCAACACAACACTGAAAAATCTTCCCTGTTTCAGACTCACCCGCTCCTTCATACGAGAGACTATGAATCGAAGGTATGTGCTCATCTCCTGTTTACTTGTGTTTTTCTTCTTGATACTCTGCCAAAGAAAAACAGGATCATATTATTACTTTAAACTTGACTTCGAAACTCATCCAATAAAAATTTTCTCTGCATTAACACATAATTTGAAAAGGTAACTTTGAATCACATAACGCACAACTTTTTAGGGAAAATCTTTTCTGGGAAATTAGTAACACTGACATGTCACAACAACTATATATGTTGCTTTGAATTATGTCTGGGCTGAAGACTTCAAGTACAGAAGAATTACAAGTTTTATTTCCACTTGTATCCATTATAGTTTGTCAAAACCTCTCGTAAAAAAAGTGTCTAATTAGAATAAAGCAATAAGAAAGGCATTTTAGGGAGCAGCTTAAAATTTATTTAATGGTCTTTTTATTACCAAGGCATAAATACTTTCAGTAAAATAAGAAATAATTTAAAAAATAATATCCTGTACCATCTAAAAATTATGTGCTTACTAAGCAAAACGACACCATCTGGAAGGAAGTCAAATCGGTTCTAGCCAGTAGAAACTCAGAGCACTTTTCACTGCTCAAGAAACATAACAGTTGTGGATTTTTGTGGTTCTTCCTGCACAAAATCTAATCCAGATTCTGGAACAAGGATCACTACTTTTTAGCAGTTCAGGATCCAGAGTTTTTTCCCTCTCAGTCTAGTATAGAGATTAATCCCTACCCTTCAAATCCATAAAGTCCATCCGGGCTAGTGGGAAGCCTTGTATACAGAAAGTGTGCTACTTAAGAGAAGGTGGCTCTCTGCAAATGCCTAATGTGCTCTTACAAACCAGCCTTTCCAATTCCAGATCACAGCAGCTGTGAACATTCTGCATGGCCTTACAACAGCTGGCTGATATGTGCTATCTTCTCCTTGCTTTTACCTACAGTACTCTCCAAAACAAAATTACAGTGAAAAAACAGCGTGGGTTCCAGGTTTATTATCCTGAAGTGTTTCTAACTGCTCACATCTCTCGCAAGGCATTTACTCCTCCTCACACCTCCTTATGCACTGAGTGCCAAGCTGAGTTCTCCCCTTCTCATGCCTCACATCACCACCTGCATGTAAACTGTGCAGACTAAACTGGCTCAGTTACACGCATATCCTCAAAATCTGATGGTCTTTAGCAAGATCCACCTAATTGTGCAGATGACTTGCTTAGCAAACACAAGAAAAAAACGAATCCATGCTCTAATGGGTGACTAAAAGAGGTATGAGGCTTAAGAATTATCAATCATTAAAAGTGTGCTATTTTTCATTGAATTACTTATATATGACTCTGAACATACAGAGGGAGCACACATATCGAGTACAGAGCAACTACTTTTATATATTTATTTGGCAAGAGTAAAAATTACACATTAATGCCAAAAAAATATAAATCGGTAGGATTTGGCTTTGTCTCCTCTGTTTATATTCCTTCTGCAAGACACTGAAGACACTGAAAATCACTGGCTGTGTCCCGTGGTTTCAAAGGTGCAACCTATGCAACTCAGGATTGTACTGACTGCCTCTTTCTTAAAACAAAATTGTGCACACCACTACCTGAGAAGATGTTTATTTAACTAACAGCAATTAGAATCACTACAAACTGTGATGAAATACCAGTTCAGTCATGAACCTACTTAGATACTACAATATGCATAACAACACCATAGCTTTCTCCTGACTACCACTGCTGGGTAAAACTCACTGTTGTGGAAAGGGGCAGCCCTAGGTATTTCTAATACCTACCTTTCCTTCAAGCATTATTTTCATAATATTAATGGTTGCCTGACCTTCCTTTCAAACTCTGGGCTGAGACATAATTTTATCCATCCCCATATGTCTGAATCACCTTCTGTAATATTCATGTTTTACTCTGACTGTCATAAGAACATGCATTCTGCTGGAATTCAAATCACCTATTCAGTTTCTCATAGACCAACATTGTTACTGCAAATGAAAACCCAAATGTGCATTAAATTATCTGCATTATGAAATGCTGCTGTCATTTTGTCATTTCAGGCACCAGAGTGCTGTATGCTGGCTAATGACACAGCATTTTAAGAGACTGAAACTTATAAGAACACAATAAAACTCACTTGCACTGCCTAGTCCTTCTACACCTCTTTTTCTGTCATGATTCTGAATTTATCATCCTTTGAATTCATGTGAACCATTTTTCATGCCCTTCTGGGCAAGACAGTTTGTAAGAGACTGTGTTGAGATAGATGGTTTACAGTCTTATCCTTCAGATCATAAGAAAAGATAGATAGCTGACTTTGTATCATTATTGATGTCAGCAATTAATATCATCTTAAGCATCAATGAAAATGATATAATTAACTTGCCAATTCAGGCAAACTTGAATTTCTCCACTTTTCCTTCAGTTCCCTACCCTGATTTATTTTAAGAAAAATTTGATCTCCACGTTTCTATACTAAATTTTGAAAGGTAATAAATTAAGGGAATTGGAGCCTATGAGCCAGTAAAATGTCTTTTTATGGCAAGGTTGCTCACCCTTTGTAGAAAGCAAGTTATATTCCAACCCCTTAACTCACTTTTCAACAAAAATTAGCCATTTAGGAGGAACCAGTCACACATTCTTTAGAAGTTATAGTGTAAAAGGTGTAATTTAAAAACAGCCAAAAATTTCTTCTTTGTACTTTGAAGACTTGTAGTGTTCTCAGAAAAGTCAACTTAGAGCCACTTAACACAAGAAAATAGGTAATACTATATGGGGACTATGTTTTGCATAAAATCAACTTACATGACTGACACAAGACAATATACCCACTTTAAAGTCCCTTTATTCAGAGTGATATATAAGTATATATATAAATATATATATAACTGAAAATTAGGTCTTCTAAATTCCTCTGTTCAAGAAACAAAAACAATGATAGTGGCTTGTGAATCTGTAAAAGTGGCAGCATCCACTATGTATCTTCTCCCATGGTCAGATCAACTAAGATACGCTACTGTAATCCTCGTTTAAGTTTCTTTCAAGGAGATTGCTGAGATTCAATCCAACCCCCAAAATATTATCAGGATTCTTATACTTGTAGATAGCCTATTTTTGGGATATATTATATTAATATAGGGCTGTGTTGAGTCTGACTGGGATGAAGTTAATTGTCTTCACAGCAGGTCATATGGTGGTGTAACTTAGATTTGTGACCAAAACAGTGTTGATAACACATGGGTGTTTTGGCTCTTGCTGAACAGTGTTTGAACAGTGTCAAGGCCTCGGCAGTTTCTCACTCTTCCCCCACAGTGGATAGACTGGGGGCTACACAAGGAGCTGGGAAAAGACGCAACCAGGCAGATAATCTGAACTAACCAAAGAGATATTCCATGCCAAATAATGTTGTGCTCAGCAACAGAAAGGGACAGGAGGGGTTTAGCCACCTTTAGCTCAGGAACTGGCTGGGTATCAGTCTGTCCTTGGAGGTGGGGAGTGATTGCTTTTGCATTACTTTTGTTTTATTTCTCCCTTTTCTTCCATTTCTTCACTTATTTAACAATTTTTACCTCAATCAAAAAGTTTCCTTCCTTTGCTCTTTCTCTGTCCCACTGGGAGTTGGGGAGATGCAAATGCTTAGCTGCCTATTGGGGTTAACCCACAGTATGGACAATTCCCAAGTCACACCAATTTTTTTGAGAAATTTGCAAATCTTCTGCTTTGAATCAAGGCAAACTGAAAGGCTGGTCAGGCATACATGTTTACATAAGGGATGTAGGAGTGAAGTAATAACCTTCACAATAGCAATCCTCATGTAGAAGATTAATGAGACCTGGTAGGTGAAAGGCCAAAGCTGCAATATAACTCTTTGCTTGTGGGTGCAGGAAATACCTCATATATGCCCTATTCTCTGCAGCACATCTGTTTCTTAGAAGCTGGTACCTGAGGGTTGGATTGACGTTGCTCTTTATATTTAATATTCCAGATTAATAATAGTACCTAGCTGTTAAAGAGGGTAGCAATATATTGCACTGGGCAGGTGTGACTTATTTAGCACTTCTGGCATGCTTATAGTGCAGGAATTCACTGGAAGACTTTACAAACCACACAAGGGTAGCAGCAGCTAGGGGCACTGCCAAGAAACACTCCACCCTGCAGTAGCACCAATTATGATGGAAGTGAGGAACCCCTGCACCCTGTGTTACCCCGTAGCTCTCAACTCCCAGGGTGACAATGGTCACAGTGCTGTAGCTGCTGCAATCTTTCACTTGAAGAGAAAAAACAGAAAACCTCTAAGAAATCCAAGGTGTCAGTGCCAGCATTCTGCCTAGCTATAGGCATTTAAATTACATTTTCTCCATGGAAGGAGGTTTCCTTTTCCCTATAATCTCCCATTTATGAATATTTTCCCCTTCCTCTCTCACCTGTCCTGTGTATACACACATCAAAGAGCTGCATTTCAGTTCAGTGATGGATTACATGAGGGCTGCTCAATGACAGATACATGTTTCTAAAGGCACCAGTTTCATTTTCAGAAGCAATTCACGTTTCCAGGGGGTCTATCTGCAGAGGTGAACTGTGTGCATGAATCTAACATGTATGTACCACTGCTCTTTAGAAACTCCTTGCTTTACACATCAGCCCTTCCAGTTTTTTAGGGCTTAAATTTCCAGAGGAATTTGGTGCTACATATGGAAAGCTTTACCGCTCTACCGCCCTCTCAAACTTCCAACCCTCAGGTCCTCAGGTTTCCTGTACCATTAAGAAAGGTATGCAGGCACATGGAATGGGTCTCAGAGCAATCAATGTGCCCTGTGCCCTAAGCACTGCACAGAAAAGCTTCTGCATGAGCAAAACACAGCCTAAGACCTGCCTCTTTCAAGATCATATGCAGTTAAATTAGGATATTCAAAGCATCAGGTGCTTTTGGAAATGTTACAGCTGAATCCAAAAATTGACTTCTACTTGTATGGTGCATTAAGCCCTTTCTGAATATGAAGCATCATATGAATTAAATATGCCTTTATGTGCACAAAGAAGGTGGTAGGAGACTCTAAGTGGAGGTTTCCCAGTTTCCTCACTGCTGTGGACAAATTCCTTTATACTTTATTAAGTGCATCCTGTGCAGTGCCCAGCTGTGCCAGTTCCCTGAACTACCCAGGGGTGTGTGGGAGGGACCTGCTGAGGACTAACACCTCCTCAGGTGTGGGCTCTGTGCACTGAACCACTAGTCCTACTCTAGGACTTCCCTTTTACTCATCAGTCCATGACTATTATTTGAGTGATCATGCCAAACCTTGTTCCAGGAATGTTTCATCATACAGTTATCTAACAAACTCCTACCATAACACCCCATAAAGTAAGTTATATCCTTTCTTCCTTCCTTGTATTTTGCCATAACCACCCTGACTGACAGCTACTACCAAACACCCCCTATCCAAGCACTTGAGTTACTTCACATAAGTGACCTCCATCTTTCTGTGCTTCTAACTTCCTACTGTTTGTCATTCTCACTTGTCAGATTTTGTCTGAAGTTGATTGTCAACTGCATAATGGTGTATTTTTATGTACTCTATGGAATGCTAGTACATTACCAGAACTCAGAAATAGCCTATTTATAGAATACTTATCAGCACAGCTTATTAACATCTTATTTAAGATCTTAAGCTCTACAGATTACTTTAGTCTCATATGTATAAGCCCCAGTAATATTGAAACACCCACTATGATAAGTAAATTGGTTATAAGGCCTTGCAAAGCACATGCATGGAAGAGCAATCTCTGATCAGATGACTGTACAAAATTCAAGAGTCAAGTGAAACCATATGAATACTTCTTTACTTTTGTTTCACAAATCAAAATCTTTTTCTCTGGGACAAACTGTATATCAACATCCTTAATATTGCCTTTCTATAAAATTATTTTAAAATTTGAATTCTTAGAAAATAAATAATAATAGTCAGTTACACCAACGTGTCAATATTCTTCTATTCAGAATTTTGTATATATCTATTTTCCCTCCTAAAAAAACCTAGTATTTTTGCAGTACTTTCTGTAGTTTTTAGGTGCTAAATTAACAGCTGAAGAAAATTAATTTCCTTCTTTCATCTCATCTAAGAGCAGCAATAAATGTATAAATCTCCTACATGCTTCAGAGACTGAGTTGACTAACCCTGTCTTGAATGGACCACTCCAGTACTGGGGAATGTAATCTCTAAGATCATTCAATATTAAGAGTTTCTCTTGTGACCTGTCTACCAGGAATTCTGCTGATAATACCAATTTATTTCACTTAAGACAATGATTAGTCAACAGTCAGGGAAAAATTTCAATCACTGCAATGTGGTTTGAATTGAACTTTTTTGACTTTTGACCCTTGCTGAGGGTTACACAGGGTACAAAAATACTCAGAACAGTACCACCAAGTTAAAAAAAAAAAATTAAAAAAAGAAGCAGAAAGTGGACATTGTTGTTTATGGATGCAGTGAAGAAAAACCACCAGCAAGGAAACAGGGTTCAGAACAAAGTTTCTTAAAAACGTTATGGGAGAAAAAATATTTTAAAGTTATGAACAAATCCTTGGCAATGTCCTTTATAAAATGTTTCTGAGTATTCAAGTGGGCAAGATAAAGCTGCACAGGTTGATCAAACTAATGCAACTAGCATTTGTGAAATGAAAAATCCAGAAGCTTTCTGACCTTGGCAGCATTACAGAAGAAATATTTACATAAGAATGAAGTGTTCTTAGATTATTTCTCCCAATATATTAAGTTTTAAACATACTTTTACCTCACCATGGTAAAGAGCTTTGAAATCCCCAAGTGAAAAGCACTATGTCCAGTTATGAGAATTAGGTATGAAAAGATATGTATCTCTTTGTCCCAGCTATCACTTTTCTTGAACGTACGTATTTACTGCTGATAATGCAAAGTAAATCCCATTGCCCTTATGCAAGATAGTTAAGCTGCTCTGGACATCAGCCAGGCTCTCCACATTGCCATTTTTTTGAATATAGGCCACTCTCTTGCTTTTAACATGAAATTAGAGCAGTCATTTCCTAAGAGGGAGGGGAGAAAGCAGCAAGAAAATACTGAAGGCTGACACAAGGATGCTGACTCCCACGCTTACAGGGACTGTGCAAGCCTCCTTAGTCCAAGTTTGCAGAATTAGGGCTTGAAGTGATTTGAATTAACTACAAGAAAAACAGGAGCTGCTGGCACAGGGGGAGAAAGGATGCCATGGCATTCATAATGGCAATATTCACAAACACAGGTTGATTGTCACTGGAGGCACTCAGCAAGGCAAAGACCTCTGGGGCAGGAAGTATTTAAAAGTCCCCAAAAACCTCTTATTAGACTTTGCATAATGCAAAGGGTAGAAAGTCAGACACAGAGCGCGTGGTCTGAGTTTCACAGGATTTTTTTCAAGGTAAACATTTATTTAATATCATTTCCATAAAGGACTTCAAGGCTTCAAAATGAAAATCAAACTGTTCTTAACACTGACGTATCGGTGCATATTTCATGCAGTGATTCAGCATTTCCACCCTGAGGACATCCATGTTACAAGATAAATGTAGTAAAAGCTACCTCATATACAAGGTGGCATAAACCATTTACACTCCCTATTCTCACCAGGTGTGATCTAAAATTGCTGGCAAACTAGAGTGGAGACTGGATCCAGTTTACCTAATTTTATCTATTTATAAGAACTAGCAATATGTATTATGAGAAGCAAAAATTATTAAAGAGATTTATTTAAAAATTTGAAAGTCATTCATCTATATATGGTCATTCTTTGTTTTTAACAGAGGGAATACTCTTAGCTAAATTAAAGGCTAGCAATTAAATATGGAGAGATATGTGTCTTTATTCTTAACCGTTTTTTCCTGCCACTACTTCTTTTTCATTCCTTTCAACTTCCTTGAGGCAGGCTTGATTTTCTTGCTATTTCCCTAAACCCTGAGGCAACAGGCAACAGGTTTTTTACCACTGGTTCTGAGGTAACACCAGTCAAAAAGTGCTCTTTTGAGACAAAACAATCCATGTGTTTTCAACAACTCCTTCTCCACACTAAGAAGTACCTGAACCCTGACACTCCTTGCACCACAGATCATCTGAAGGTCAGTCTGCTGCTCTACACTGGATCTAAGGTTCTAGCAAGGGAACTGCCTCTCCCTCCAGCAATCCTAGGCAGAGTGGAACTGGCAGCTTTATGCTTTTCTCTAGCAAGAATTTTATCTTAAACAATCATATGCATTATTCCCTCCACAGGAAGGAAGCCTAGCTCTGTAGGAAGCCTAGTAATGTGCTCCATGGGGGGAGGTGACACAGAGATGACAACAGTAAGAAGTGTCTGGTTGGTTCATGGCCAGGTATCAGTAAGCAAAATCCTGACTAGAATGTTTGGTCTTCTAATGACATGTAGACAACATATCTGCCCATTACTGAAAAGTATATAAAAAGTACTTTTTGCTCTCTCCCTACCATACTCATAGGAACCGCATTTTTAAAGAAAAAGCAAATAGCTATGGAACCTATGAGTGAAATCCAGATTGCCCTTTTTGCAGAATCCACATTATTAAATGAGAAGTAGGATTTCACTCTGTATCTTTTGACACTGCCCTCATCAGCAACACAATTGTGGCTTTATAAGGTAAAATATTATTCCAATTAAATGTTCAGAATGCAGTCATTGAAAGGCAAAAAAAAAAAAGTTACATTATGATTCATTAAAATGATGTTAAGTAAAAACAGTAGCATCTTATACAGCAATTTGTTTACTCATGTTGGAGATTCCCACTGCATTCACGTGTGGCTTACGTACGTACACACATTCCCACACAGTAAACTGTGTGTTCAAATGCATAAGTAAAACTTGCTGGAGTCTTCAAAAATGACCATCTGCTACATGCACCACGTTTTGGTATCTCTGTATAGATGCTCTAGGTAGGTACCATCATTTCAATATTCAGTTCTTTATCCATTAACCTGGCCAGACCATCTGGACACCTTAATGAATCTATTAATGAATATCAATCCTCTAATCAGCACATGAAATCTCAGAGGTACTCACCCTGCAAACTGGGCACTGCCAGTGACTACTGCTGTCTCTAAGCCTGAACTCATCAGACAAACACTTGGAATGATACACACGAAAACACAGGTCACATATCAACACCTCTCCAGGCAAATGGCATTCAAAACAATACCAGTCATGATTTTCTGTTTCCCAGTCCTACAAAAAATACAAAATATTTTGGTATGACATTCTGTCAAAATCTGCAGGAACTAAGAACAAAATTGATATGTCTTGAAATCCAGCAGCAATTAGACATTATAAACATTTCAAGAAGTGTATAATATTTAAAAAACAGGGGAAAACCTATATGCTTAAAGATCTTCATCAATTTAATACACACTAACTCCAATAGAATATGAATGCCAAGTTTTAGTTTTTTTCAAGTGTCTGATTAGTAGCAATTTCAAATATGAGCTCTGTCCACAATGAAAAGTGGGTTTGTTTTCTACCTTTGTGTAAAACACTTGTTAACCTCTCTGTATTAGACTGCAAACAAAAGTTTGTGCACCTCAACAGACCATACCTATTTCCTTGGACTACTTTCCTTGGTTTGATTGTTACAGTATATTTTCAACTGTAATTTTCTGAAGGGCAGTCCCTTCCAGTCTTTATTCTCTTAAAACTGTCAACTTTTCAGCATCAAAGTGTTGAGTTACAAGAAATAAATGAAATCATGAACCAATTACTGCAAGAAATGTTTCTGCTAAGCAATCCCAATGCAATTCAAAAAAATAGAAAATGTTTCACTTGCTGTGCTTAATAGCACGAGGCTCATTCCTGAAATGCTCTACAGAAGACAAAGGATATGGTTCTGCTGATGCACAGATGTCTTTAATATATTCTTCCTTGAAAATTCACCCCCAACGGCCAAATTCTGACCTTTGAAACATGTGCACAAGCTTTGCTGAAATAAATGAGAGCAACATGCATATAATTTGGAGGCAGAATTTTGCTCCAGGAATCTATAGTTCTAAAACCAAGCAGGATTGCCAGTGGCCACTGTTAAATGTTTATGTTTGTTATCTGAAATGCCACACTTTTCTCTACACTTAGAAGACAAAATAGCTGTCATATCTCAGATAAAACTCCCAATGCCTTTTCATGTCAAATGTCACTTTTCAATGGGTTCAGATCTCTGAAAAAATCACTCCTATTCTGCAATAAATTATCTTGATAAAAATCTGATAAAGCTATTTTTAATGTCATGTTGTAAAGGTGGAGTTAGCAATTCCCACTGACTGCTGGAACTGGCATTTGTTTGATTCTCACTGTTCTGTGCCTGGGAACTACAGTCATTTCATTTCAGTCCTCGTGTGAAAGGTCTCCTCCAACGGAGCAGCATAAGAAGTGCTACACACAAGTGGCACTTCCAGTCCCTTGCACTGAAGAACAGCCGTGTTGTGTATCTAATCCATCTGACCAGAGCCCCCATGAACAGAAGAGATTTAGGGTCAGCCTCAACCCAGACTGCCTACACTGAATTTTATA
>JAWWES010000081.1:9081700-9117199 GCA_035583135.1 Lophotriccus pileatus | reverse complement strand
AGCTGATAACAGCCCTTAAGAACTGCGGAAACTCTACACCACAGTCAGCTTTGAAAGGTCTCCCCTTGCTCATCTGTGGCTGATTATCTGCAGAGCTGCATAGATTTGAGCATCACTTCTTTTCAGAGAAATCATGTGCCTGTGGTACGTGCATGCTGGCCTCTCCTTGGGTACAGCAGATAGGAAGAAATCTCCAGCTTATCAGGGATCTCTGGCAGATGTGCTGGTTTTCATTCAGACACCAGCACGCACCAAACACTACCTGGGTGGAAGAAATGCAATGTGCCACGGAACACCATTCCCAGGATCTTTTCAAACGCAGTGGGGACACTGTGTGTGTTATTCGCCACAGGCCACAGCCTGCTGTGAGGGCAGTCTTCCTACTGCTCTCTGGGTCAGACTTTTCTTCAGTCCACATCCCTGGCTCCATCTATTCCTTAGCAAGCATGAATCCTCCTGTAAACTTTCTTTCAGCAGCCTACTGAATCTGCTTTTATCTTTTCATCAAAACGATGATGGAAAGGTTAGGTTCCAAACTGAGAAAGGTGTGATTAATTCCTTGATGGCTCAGACGACGTACTCCATCTTTGCAGCAGGTAAATGGTGAGTTAGCTGTTTAATAAAGTACTTCCCTTTCATCATAGCTGTAAAGAATCCATACTTGATCAGGGCGATTGCTTCCCAATGATAAAAATTTCTTAGATCGACATATGTTTTACATTTAATGCTGGACTACTGCATTAGAGTAAATTCAGCATCAAAATAAGCTTATTTTCTCCCCTGCCGTTTCCCCATGTCTATGTGTTTACCAGATACATTTCTTCCTGTTTTGCATGTATTTTTTCCCTACTGCTTTTGCTCATCAAAAGTGCTCACCAAATAAACAAGCATCCATCTCTCCTTCAAAGCCAATAAGACTTCAGCAGCTAGAATCCCTTTATGAAAATAGTTTCACTTTATCTTCTCCTTCTTTTTCTAGAAAACTACCACAGCAGGTAGCTACAATGATGTGTGCTTTTACAGACAGGATAATTTATCCATTGCAGATCAGTTGCTTTTACAGATCTTTTCCTTTGATGACCTGGGCTTTATCTTTAAAATGGATATCCATAAACTGACTCTGCAGGACACTTTGTAGGTCTTCATCATTCATATTTTATCAATAAAAAAAAATCCAAAGCAATTATAAATTCATATATCCTCGCAATGACCTAGGCATCTTGCTTAATTTTAAGATCATTTATTTATTTATTTTACCAAGATTTTTGGCATCTCAACAATTAACTGGGATTTCTTGTCTTATATTATTCTTAAATTATCGCCTTTTAGAAATCCTTTTTATTCTAAAAAGAATCATCAGGCAGGGGAGAGACTAAAATCTCCTTCTTCATAGTGCACATTAAACACAGACATATTTACAGGCTCATAGCAATCCATTTGCATTTTTTCATTGATAACTCCATCCTCTTGTGATGCATTGATGCAGGAAGATTCAGGTTCTGCAGTGAATTTCACAGCCTTTCAGAACTCTTTTGTCTTTCTTTCATTGAATTTAATCTGCAAGTCTATTTAATTTGTCTAATTAATTTATTGCCAGTTTGTCTTAGAAGTCTTCTGTTTCTTGCAGAAACCACCAAAGCCTTCTCTGGATTCCTGCCAAAGCAGGTAGGTTTTTATTCCCTCTCCTACCTTGTAGCTATGTTCTGGACAATTCAGGGGGAAAGGCTTCAAAGTATAGAGCCAGTCTCTAGCTCCCACTGCTAAACGAGAAGTGAAATTTTTCAAGAAGTGTAGTAGGATGTCAGCGACCAAATTGGCTGCTAAAACCCCTGTCAGGCTAATCTCCTCAGTCTATGAGCTATGTTCCTGAAGTAATGAATAAATCTTAATTTCCCTCCAAAGAAGATCATGTTTGGGTAGCAGTAGTTTATATTATTTGAATTGAGGCAATACAAGTATTCTCTTCCAGGATATTAGAAATAGAAAATAGTTTCAAACAAAAATATTTTTTTTCTTTCTTCATGTTCCAAGTGAGTTCAAGGTTAATAGAAGCTTTCAACTTATCTCCTCAGAAACTGGATTCACTCCACTATTAATGCCACAGTTTTTGACTTGTAGGCTATTTTCATTTTGGAGATAAATCAGTGATGGAGTGAAGTATTTATTAGGTGCAATGTCTTTTATTTCTACATTATGTGTGTGAAGGTTTTGTTCCCCTAGAAAGAAGGTACATCCAGACCAGAAAAAAAAATCTGTACTTGTAGTTCCAAGTCTCCTTTCAAGAAGAGCTGCACACAAAAGTGGTCTTCTTCCCTTTTCTTTCTTAAAATATATTTGCATTGCTTCTCTGGTCTTATTTTCTCCATGGATTTTTGTAGTGCTTTTCTAAGTTGATGTTTCAGCACACAGAGATACATTTCATCTGAACCAAGAGCAGAACCTACTACACAGTGTCCTCGAACCTCTTGTCCATGTGCCCTGTGCTGGAGGTGTGGTTGGTATGGTTTCAGCTGTCAGTGATAGAAAGGCACGAGGCCTGTATTTCTTGTGAACAAAGGATGAATATTAACAACCTGATCAGCTTCAATGAAGTTTCATTCAGTGACCAACATGACATAAAAATAAAAGATTCAAATCAGTTGCCAGAGATACACAGCATTTTGAACCAACAAGGTTAATAAAAACAACACTACTAGGTCAGGATTGGCACAAAGGAGGTGGAAAAAACCAAGAAGCATATTTTCACAACAAAATCAAGATATACTGATGTACGTCATATATTCTATTAACATAATTTGAGTCCCATGATAGAAGCTTTATACAGACTAATTTTGACTAGTTACTTCAAACCTGTAAGAAAATTCACATTCTTCAAAACACCTTCTTAATCAGAAAAAAATATTTTGTGAAATCTCTGAACATCATCATCAGTGACTCAGCTCCAGAACTGTGAGTGAGAGCCTTGAAGAAGAATACAGCATTTAATCGACTGAATATTTAAAAGTTAAGTTGGCCAAGCTGAGAGAGACAAGTGAAGATGCTGACAAAGTTGTTTCACCAGTTTAAAAGAAGTGGCATCTCTCAAGCATGCAATAAGATGGACTCGACTAGTGTCACCTTCAGAAATATGAAGATCCTCCAAACAGTGTGAACGCCCTTTCCAGGGAATAAAAAATAAGGATGAGGAGAGGAGGGGAAAGAAATACTCCTGAACAGATGGGAAGAGAAGAACAAGACTGGAAAAGAAAAGCAGAGAATTGTCCATTATTCTTAACCCATCTGGAGACAGGGAGAACCACTGGAACAGCAGCGAGGCCATTCTCACAAGCTGCATGCTAATAGCCTCAGTGCAAAGACAGAGGCGGGCCTTGGCTTTAAGGCAGGCTGAACTTCTCATCCATGAGTTGGGAATTCCAAATTCTAATTTGCTTCTCAAGGACAAAATAATCTATGCTTTGATTTGGTGATCTGAAAATATTTGCTTGTCTGAACTTTCACAAATCCACTAATTTTTGGGTTGTTAATGAGCAGAATCACTACTGCACTTTGTGATAATAATGTGCAAGAAAAATTGTTGCATTTAGCACACGGTGGATTGATTTCATGGCAGTCTTTTGGAAAAATAAGCTCAGAATGATGGGACCATAGAGGATGGAAGTCAGACAGAAAAGAAGTTTCAAAGAATTGCAGAAGGTCATCTTCCTTGAGTGCTCCTGTGTGACCAAACTGTTATCTGGCCTGACCTCGAAGCCTCCTCATACTCTCCCTGAGGTGTGGAATAAGAGATGGAAGCCAGTTTGAACTTTTTTTCTCTCATGGGTTCAATCATTAACTCTTTGCATCAGCAAATCACCAACTGTAAAGAACACTGGTACTTTCACAACAATTAGGAATATACCTGGAACATTCCAGCCTGGAAAATTCTCAATTTGTTACAATATGTGAGAAATATTAACCGTCATGGTTTGGGCTATGTTTGGCTTTGGATCAGTGAATTCACACAGGACTTCAGATTAAAGGCAGTACAGATGGATAAGAAAAATGGAGAATTTTTTTAAACACTGAAGGAGATTTTTCTTCATTTGCTGTGACGTGTTCTTCCTCTTTGTGCTCTCCAGTTGCAAGAGCTTTCATGATGAAGGCACTGGCTGTCACTATGCTGTTTCATATTATCCTTCTGCTCCTAACTGAAATGAATGGGATGCACATTAAAACCATTCCTCAGCCTAGTTATTTAGAAGCCCCTAGCTTGATAGCAGTAAATGGTAGGATTTAGGTTGGTTTTGGTTTGTGATCTGGTTTTTTCTCGGTTGTTTGTTTTTTTTTTTTATTTAAAGTGTATTTTATGTACAGAAAATATTCAAACCCTCACAGGGACTGTTCATAACCTTTTTGCAATTATCTTCATATTTATGGAGATGACACAGCCAGTTCAAAAAACAGCTTCTGGCTACTAATACTGACCTAGCATGGAAAAATCAATATAATTACAAAAGCAATTAAGCATGGCAAGAAAGGAATCCAGCCTTTGCTCAACCTAAAGTAATTTAGATTAACACAAACATAACGGCCAAAATACTCCTTTCTCATAGATTGATTGTAGCAAAATTGAACCTGCAACACATCAAATCACGATAATCACTAGGTGTGTGCTTAAGGTCACCAGGGTTAACAAAATCACCTTCAAGAAATCACAGTGCTGGCAGTGGGCTATAACAAAGGTTAAAATGATGGGAATATGGGCAGAGTGAAGAGATGGATTATTTAGGCAGCCTTGTGACTTGAAAGTATCTGGGGTCACTTTAAGCAAGCACCAGTATTTTCTCAATATAAAATACCAGAAAATCCCCAGTAATGAGTTAGCACATTAAGAATACATGAGTGTGTTGGGAAAAAGTGTGTTCTATTTCTAGTGTTTTCTGAAAACAGGAAAGCAAGGAAACTGCCCCTCAAAACAGTATGCTCTCCACTAAACTAAAAAATCTTTAGAGGGTAGAATTGGAGAGGCAATAATTTAGATACAGAGAGGACAAAATGCACGGGAAAATGACTGTAACTAACCTCCAAAGTCAGACTTAACTAGCCAGAAGAATTGCTGGCTCTTTCTATAAGCAATCAACTAAGTGATCAGAAAATAGAACTCTGAAAAAGAGTAATTTCTTGAAAATATAATCACCTTGTATGTATTCTTCATTGAAGAAATAGCTCGTAGTGCCTTAACTAAGTGTGAAGCCTCACTCTTCACATCTCATTAGAGAATTTGGCCACTATGAACCAGCTTTAAACCACAGCAGTGCTATGGGATATGTTGCATTCAGATGCAAACAATGAACCCGTGTTATGAACACATCTCCACTTTAGAAGAGCACAATATTGTTTGGCTTTATGAGCACATGAAAATTGAAATTATACATTCATAATGCCTCTCTCTGGGTCAGAGCAGTTTTATGACTTTAATCATGAGGAGAAGAATTAGCACATTAAATGCTCAAAATAGCTCAGTACACACTGTCTGTAGAAAAATGTAAATGAGTAAGACAAACTAACTCTAAGAACTGTACCTAACTCCCCCAACTGCACCTAACCTAAAGCTACAGGACACTGGTACTTAAATTCAATTTCTTTCACTGGGATTAGACTGAGCACTATTTTATACAGATAAAAGTACATAAAAATCATGGCATAACAGAAAATAGTAATGAATGGGTAAAAAGATTCATTATCATTTTCTTCAAGAAGTACATTTCACTTCTATTTTATCAACTGCATGGAAAACAGTTAACAACACCGATTTGCAAATTTTTTTCTAAACCCAAAGAGGAAGGAGATAATTTTTTATGCTGATAATAAATAACACTTCCAAATTCCACAAGTTCTGTGAGAAATAGAAATAAAGCCTTTTGAAAGTAAAAAGTAAACTTCCACTACTAGATTTCAGGATTGACATTTCCTTTGCAAGGCAAGAAGCTGCAGAGATTTTGTTCAGTTGTATAATAATGGCATCAACAAATAGTAAAATGCAAAATTCCTAACTAAATCCTGAATAAAAATGGATTATTAAAAATAAATTATTCTCTCATTTATTTTGTGTCAAATGCATTAATGATCTGCAAGAAAAGAAAGCCTGTAAGATGAGAACACATTTTGAAAATGTGCAAAACATCTGGAGACACAGCAAATGAGCAAACAAAATTAATACCTGCACAAACCCTGGAGGTATAATATTTGCAGCAAAGTTCTTGTATAGGTACCAACCCTTTAATATCAAGTGGAATACACTACATTTTGCTACTGACTCCATATTTTAAATTTAGTAACTTATATAAAAATATTTCTCCCACATACATCTGACAGAAAAAAAAAATTATAGTCTTAAATATGATCTTTTTTCCCCCAGTTTTTCAGAATATTAATTTTCATGAGCTGTCCCTTTTGGCAGGGCCTCCTGATGCCCTCAAACTGCTTTGTCTTTGCATCTCAGCTTGTATGTTTTGACTTTGCACCTCAGCTCTTTTGTATGATATCTCTAAATATGAGATTTTGCCTAATCTTTTTTGCCACAGCTTCAACATACTGATAGAACAACAAGAGCAAAGTAGTATAATTTTTTAAGACATTCCTCTGAAGGCTAAGAGTAGCCCTATCAGAGATCATGTCCTCACTGCGTAGATCTATCATTATGTCAACCTATTGGATAGGGAAAATGTTTGGAAACACCTAAGTAAGCACCACAGATTATCAAATGAATCTTTTCCAAATAGAGCTGTGTTTCCATAATCAGTATACTTTCAATTTTTGTCACTGTTTACCTGTCAGTTCAGAGTCATCATTAAAACCAGTACTTTCAGGCCCTGTGGCAGTCTCTGGTCAGGCACCTACATTAGTAACAAATTAAGTGCTCAGCAGTTCTGTGGCCCAGGCCAGTAATTTATTTACTTGCTAAAATTTAGATCCAAAATCTCAAAACTGTAAAAAACCACCAAGCAATACTCAAATCAAAAATGGTGTGAGGGATGACAAGAACATGTCCATTTGCTATCTCCTTGGAACAGCCTATATTGCCTGACTTCCACTGTGGTGCCAGGAAAGCTAAAATCCAAAAGCACTCTTGTACTGATGTCAGTAGATGGTGGATTGGTTCTTAAGTCTTTCTCTTTCACATTATGAGCTTTCCAGGTTCCAGGAGTACCAGTCAAACCAAGTTTAGGTCAAGGCTAAAGTTTCATGAGTCTGAAATCCCTGTTCCAACACTAATAACCCTTGTTCATAGAGTTCTATCTCCTCCAAGTGAATCTCCAAAAAGAATTCTGTGTGTTTGTCCTCACTGAAATGTAACTTGAGCTCATGGTTAAACAGTCATTAGTACCAGATTTGAGCAGTGCTGAATTACAAAGAACTGTAAGCTGCCTCTTGATCAAGTGCAGACAAAACATCTGTAAAACTATCCAGTGTGTCCAAAGTAGAGAACATACCAAACTTCATGGTTTTGCACCAATTGTCGAAGAACGGAAAATACTTGATCTGATGTCGAGTGATGACAATGACACTTTGTTACTCATTAAAACTTTCTGAATAAAAGAACAAAGAGAATGACTTTATACCAAGCCAACGTGTTTTGCTTCATCTGTCTGCAGCATTTTGCTTCAGTGTTAGGATCAAGAAGCTTGAGGTTGGGTACTCTTGAAACACGTCCTGGATCAGAAGCGGATTCTTACGTTTGCATAAAACTGTTAAGTCAAGAGCTCACCAGTGCTCTGAACAACCGAGCTGGTCATCAGACATATGGTCACAGCACAGTGTATCAGTGAGCAGCAGTCAGGCTGAAAATACAGCCAATGCTTCTAACTAAAGAGTTACTTGACTTAAATAGAATCTTTGGTCAAGTCAAAGGCAACGTTTTTCACTCAGATAAAATAATTGCATAATTCTAATGACTCACTGGATGGGAATTTACAGGCTGGTTATCTTTCAAGTTTCATTAAACAAATGTTGCTAATAAGCAGGAGGAACACTATTTGAATGATCATTTTGAGGCATTTTGCTTATTTTTTTTCTTTTTTTTTTTCATTTCTCTTAGCAATAGAGAAAACAAACATACAGAATGCTTGATCTCAATACTACAGATCTCAGGCTTTATGCCTTGTTGAATCTACACAGTTAATATCACCTCTAAACAGATAAAACTGATGTAAGAAATACATCAGAAGATAGATTCCTCAGAAGAGGAAAGCTGGAATCTTGAAATGCTTACTTTCAGGAAGAATAATAACATATCCTTTAAAAGGCTCCCTTGAGGGTTTCTAATTAAATTAGAATGATCACCTTAACAGCGACATAAGGTACATTAAATACATATTTCAATACTTTGAATTAGTGTTAGTGGGATAATTTTGACCATAATGTTTATGGATACTGCTTGTTTCCCAAAATAAAAAATAATACATTGTTTCACTTTCAGGATTTTATTGATGACTGCAGTAATGCAATAAGAAGCATGGTGTTTTTTAGAGTTTTTCTGAGTTTCCTAAAAATTTAAGTTCTTAGCTATGTCTGAGACAATGCTGTTTATTTTATCCATATTTAATGCAATTATATTCTAAAGCAACAGTTTCTAGTTAAAGTATTTTAAAGCTTTCCTGAATTAACTTTTTTCTTTTCTTAATTAGGAAAATGTGTTCCTGTAAATACAGAGATCAGGCTTATGAACAAAGCTTTTTCCTAGTCTGTGTGACTATTCTCACTTTATGAGTACATTCCATCTCAGCTATGCAGGGATACTGAAAAACATGCTTTTTTTCCCTTCAGATTCTTCCCTTCTCTTCCTTTCAACCTGTTTAACTTGATTTCAATATTTATGTTACATATCCAGTGCAACAATGTCTGGATGCCTGGAGCTAAATTTCCTAAGAAAATCCTTCCTAATTGAATTCCCTGGTGTTCACAAATATCTTTAAAACATATCTTTTCATGTGTGTTTGTATATAACTGTACAATTTCACGTTGCTCTTTTTGAAAACCTTGTTTGTTCCTCAGATTCAGATTAAAGCAAGATAAATCAAAAATTCTTGCCGCCTTCTTTTTTCTTTTTTAATTTTGTTTTAAATACACCATCTTTGGCATTTGAGAATGTCTGAGGATTTCAAGTAATACCAATAATATTTACTGTCGTCTTGTACAGCTGTGGAAGAGAAGACTATGTAAAAGTGAGGGATAACCGGCAAGGGCTTTGCCAGTGTTTCATAGCAGAAAACTCAGATCTCAAGAAGAAAGAGCTTCTATGGAATAGAAAAGGTTATAAAAGTTTAAGAGTGCATTACTTCCCCGTTAACAAGCACCAACACAGAACCTATAAATAACTTTAAATATAAATTAAAACGAGTTTCATGCTAAGATACCAGAAATCGTGATTTATTTTCTCAAAGACTTTATACTCACAATCTCATCTCCTGGCAACCAATATCCTTCTTGTTCAATACCAGCTTTTGACCCTTTACACCCCACCGTCAGGGTTTCCACAATAAGACCATCCTTGACTGCTAAACTCAGCTGACGTGTGGTTTCTTTCGGATGCATACCATGGACTCTAGACATATACCTGCACACAGAACACAAAAGTCTTTAAGTGTCAGGGTTAAATTATAAAATGCGTCAGCAGACAAATCATATACAAATGATTTGTCAATTTTTCAAATTATTTAAAATAATACACAGTCCAAGTTTTAGATTGTTTGTAAACATTCACAATTAACACAATTTCCCCCTTTATTTCAAATCATCTTCCCCTTGCAGCTATCATGTGCACACTTAGACAGGTAGTAGCATAGCAATCTTCTACCAAACACTCCCCAAATTAACATGCACACTGTATGGGCTTGTCTATGCCACATCCATTTGTGCCCTTTAAATTAATTGAAACTAGCATTTCTCTAATACTTCCTATAGCATACATACTATAGAATGAGTCTGGAGAGGTACCAATGAATCTTTGTGATGCCTGTGTGTACAACACATTTATAAAACCCGTGACATTTATGTACCACATACGAAAATCCAACAGTTAGAGTTACTGCACTGAGTGGTTTTCTCCTTCTCTTGAGATAACCATGCTGATCACACTATGATGAACTGCCTTGGTGAGAACAAAACATATGCAGACTAAACTGTGTATATACATGAGTTTCAACTGAGTACTATTGACATTTAATCTATAATTTACTTCTAGGCCAGCACCAAGTCTTAACTTAGAGTAACCAACATAAAATGATGTCTCAAAATAAAGATAACCTCCCTATTTTAAATTCATTGCACTTCAGATTTTTTAGCAAAATTCCAAGAACATATCTATGACTTGATGCACATGGAGAAGCAAAGAGAGCTGCAGTCACATGCAATAAGTGAATTGATTTGGAACCAAATATTTTGTGGGCATATTTTTCCTAGTTATAGATCTCTTATAGTTGCAGAGCTAACTCCTGCTGGAACTGGTTTACACTAATCTAATATTTTTGTTTTGCTTTATAGGAAACTAAATGTGTATAATCATACAGTAGATTTGTGATTGAGCAGAAGTATATATTTGTGTAGCAAATTATGAAATAATAAGAGCAGCACAGGCCATTTATAAATTTCTGCTTGGTACCAGAGGCAATTACATAAAAGCAGCATGTTTGCAGGATCTTATTTTTTTTAGGATAAAATCTCTTAGAGGCAGATCCTGCCACTTACTGTATTTACTATATTTTACAATGTCTACCACAACATGGTCCAAGTCTGGTTGGTTTGTGCAATCTACCACTGCATAATAAGAAATAAAATTAATATAGAAAGAAAAAAAATTCTGTGCAAGGTTATGATCCAAGCTAATATAGATGAATCTGATGCTGGATAGCAAAAAGATGATAACGCACTTCAGTTCTGTACCATACCAGGTGGATGCTCATATGCCCAATCTCATCCTTCTCTGATGCTGCAGAAATCAAAACCCAACATGAGAACCGATTCAAGTGATACTAAACACCACAAATGAGTTTTCCAAGTTCTCCAAATTCCAAGGTTTTAAACAGGCAGAGACTCAAATCCATTTAATTCACTTTCAAACAGAGTGCAAGTGAACACTACTGGTTTGTGGAAGTATAAAGTGCTGAAGCTTTAAAACTGCATGAATACAACTAATGTTGTAACTTGTATGACATATTTCATGTGTGTGTGCACATACACACATATTTATGCAAACACAATGAGCTTTTTTAAGTGCAAATTATCTTTGCCAGCATTTGCTACTGTTACTGTTTTTTCATTAGATTTCCATTTTTAACTCTGTACTAACAACCTCCCTAATGGGCCCACAGCATTCATGTTGCCTGCAATTTCTTCAAGGCCTTAATAGGTCTCAAAATACAGAGCATTCTTCACATTTTACTGACAGAACAGATCAGACAATGAGCAAGGAAGTGATTTCCCTACAGTTACACAGTGGGCTGCTACAAGTCTGAGGACAGAAATCAAGCATTAACCCAGTGCCATAAGCCTTAGTGCGTCCTGCTGAAGAAACCATGTACTTTGCATTGCATCATCCCCAGTGGCGCAAACACTGCCCAACAAAATTCTTAAATGTAAGCTACAGGTTCTGTGATTTCTCAGTCACATTTCTGAAAGAACAGATATATAACAGAAACCAAAAAAAAACCTTAAACCAACCCTAATCAGCTAAACGGTTTAATCTGTCTATTTCCAGTGGCAGGGTGTGCACTACTGAAAAAGAGCACAAGGCTCAGAATCGCCCATTTCTCAAATCCAATCTATGTTCTCAACTAGAGTGAAAGTACTGCCACCAACTAAACTATCTCCTCATTTTCTCCAGCTGTAAACTGTGAGTAATAAATCCCCAGTGGCTTTTTGAAGAATACTTTAGTCAATGTTCAGACTGTGCAGTCTGCAGATCCACAGGGGCTATGTTTTCCATTTTTAAAATAAAATGTTATCAGCTTTCATAGGAAAGCACACACATGTAGGAGAATGTTTTTACCTCAAAGAGTAGAACTGCTGTCAGAAAAGTGCCCCCTCCCCCCAAGCTTTTACTCCTATCTTGTTTCTTTTCAGACAGAAGGACATGAGCTAAACGTAGAAGTGATTAAGGCACAGGATTTGAATCAGAAAAGACACTTAATGTTCTTTAACAATAAAATGTGAACAACTGTCACAACACGGGAAAGATGCACAAAATAAGTTAAACCCCAGCCTAGATGAAGAAAGCATGATGTTTGGAGTCCTAACTACTATGTCAGCCTCGTTACTGGATCAGGGAAAAACAATATTGAAACGTCTTTGTGTGGAAGTGACACCACTAATCCAGCAAGCACAAGTCTTTTCCTGGCACTGCATGCACTGAAGCATCTGGCACCAGCAAGTTAAAAAAACAAGTCAGAGAGATAAAGCAATCCCCGATTGCTGTTTTCAATAAAAGCTGATTAGCTGTACCTTGGAGACAGGGAGTTGAAGGAATACTGGTTTGTTATGCTCTTGCCCAGTCCTCCATATCAACAGACTAGGAAGTATAACAACCCCTATACTGCTGTTACCGGCCAGCAACAAGAAGTAAAGCAAATACACTCAGATGAGTGAGAACAAGTCATGGAGACAAAGTAAAATCCCCTAAACCAGCAACCCAGCCCTCATCAGATAGGGGGCTGAATGAGCATTTCAAAATACAGTTTTACTGTGCTAACCCCCACTGTATAAAACTCAGATCTTTCTGATGAAAAGTGGAGGTTTAGCCTGATAATCTGCATGTTACATTCCAAATCTCACCAAATGAGGCTGCCTGTCTGCAGGATACAGAAGCAACAGAACTGCTGTTGAATATCAGAGTATTTACAGGTCAGTATTTTCTCCATTTATAACCTGGCAGCACCTCCTTGACATTAGCATAGAAGAATCTAGCAAATCTAGCAAAATAACAAGTTTTGTAATCAAATTATAAGAGCCTAGCAATGCATGTTTTCAATTATTGCAACGCCACTTGGAAAGCAAACGATAAGGATCTTTAGCATGTAGTTTGTTCATTACCATCCTTAAGCAAACTTCATTGCCATACCATCAAATGTATATGTAAATGTGTTGACCTTCAGAAACAAGATACTACCAACACAATCTGGTAGATGACATGTGCACACACCTAGTATATGTGCACATCTGTCTGACAGCAAAAGAAAAGCTTTAGATCAGAATCACAGAGGATAATCAATAGATTCGTAGATTGCATATGTATGTGCATGTTCATCTGTATTTAGTACACAAAATACCAATCAGAGAAATGTGAAACAACAATTTCAAACCTATTTGGAAATGCAGATGAGCAGTAGTCATGTATTTTCAAATTTATCAACAATTAAATATCATCATATTCTTCTGTTCCTATACCTTATTTTTGTAACCCATCCTAAAACCTTGACCATCTCTATAGACACCACAGGGACAGTCCAAGGGGTCAGCACAGCTGGAGGGGAGGACACCAGCAGTTCTCACAGGCCTCACAGCACCCAGGGGCCACACAGCCACCTGCTGCACACCCCACCTGAGCCATGTCGAATGATGGGGGAGGAAACCTGGTGTGTGCCCTTCCAGACCCTCTCTCCTTCACAGCAACAAGCTGCAGGAACTCCTGTAACTCATGACACTACCAACTGACAACTGGATTTTGCCACCTCCCTTTGCTAAACTGAAGTGGACCACAGGAGTACCCTAATCCACCTCTGAACCACTTACCTGCCCAATAAAAAGGGGACATTAGAGAAGTGCCAAAATCTGTCAGCATATGACTAATTCACCCATAAATCTTCAGAATAATTTTCTCAAACTAGCCAGTGCTTATTATGTCTTTCTATTCAAAACCTACATCTAATACCCGTGCTTCAAGGAATACCTTAAAACTCGAGAAAAAGGTCAGGTTTGATCTGAGGGGTGTGGAGGAAGAAGACTCTAAAGCTGCAATCACCATGGGAGCAAAACAGATACAGAAGTAGCCTGCACTTGCAGAGGATCAGATGGTGAACTTTTCACCTACAGCTGTCACACAGCTCACAACTTTTGCTTGGTGCTGTGCAAGACACAACATGAAGCTGAACCCTGTCCCAAAGAGCTTAATGGCCACAAAACAATGCACGTAAAACAGCTAACTCATCTCCCAGAGTCCTCTTGAAGGCAACAGTGCTCTACTGAAAGGCAGCAAATAGTCTACATGTGCACAGCTGTGTTGTGGCCCAAATAAGAAAGCTGGCCAAGAAAGGAAGGTTAATTAAGGTGGAAATTGGACACAGGTATTTAAAAAAAAATCCCAGTTTTTCTGGACTAGTAAGGAATTCCATTTTCAGCCATCTGAACTCATCAAAAGGAAAATACTGAAAAAAACGCTACAGAAGCATCTCTGTACAAGACTGAAGTAAAACATATAGAGGAAATAGCTTCCTTATATAAAATACAACAGTCTGACAAGTGTAGGTAGATGCTAATTTTAGTGGCAAACACTGTAATCTTGGTCTGATCAATTATATCTCTCTATGCTGGATGCCTCTGCCCCTCCACGATGGGAAGGGAAGTAGCAGTCTGCTGGCAGCAGCAGATTATCTGCTGAGCAACTTGTTCAGGGATGAGTGGAGATCTGATAAATTTGAGATCTGATAAACTGAGATCTGATAAAATTGAGATCCTATAAAATGCAGCAGATCCCATTAAACTCAACTGAAAGCCTGCCATTAATTTTAAATGTTACCTACAGGTATATAAAAATGTCCTAGATTCAGGGACAGACCTTAAGGAATAATACATAAAATAGAAGAAAAACAGCCAAAAATCTGTTCTGAGTTTTATATTGTGTTCCTGCATCTAGTGAGAAATGCCTTTTGCTTTACTTTTGGGGTATGACGGCAGTTTTATAGATGGCCCAAACATTTCTTTTAAGACTTTTTTTTAATTTGAAAAGATTAAGCCACTTGGTCATACTGAAAGCGAAAATGCAAGACATGGCTGTGAAAGATTTTTTTCTGTTTTTTAAAAATACAACTACATGGCCCAAAAACTTAAAATACACAGGCTCAAATCTCAGGAATCCATGAGCTGTCCTTGTGCAAAGCCAGGTGAAGATTTGTGCTCACAGCTGCATCTCAAGGTCTCACTCTGAAGCTCAGGTTGCCTGCTCCCACCAGATGTAGCACTATGGTACCAATCAACTTTCATAAAACACTGGCTAAACATTATGGGTATTTGACATATATATTCCCTGCTTGCCAGAAACTGAGAGCTGGTCTGAGAGCTCAAGACAATGCATACACACAGAGAAAAGTAGAACTATCTACAGTGGGGATGTAGCAGCTCACTTTTGTTTTCTAAGATACCTTTTGATATGTTTAGACTTTCTGAAGTTTCAGTTATGGATTAAATTCACTAAGACAAACACAACCAAATCACCATGTTATTCCTCTGTATTTATACTCCACAAAGAGATGCAGGTATATGGACAAGCTGCATCTGATTTCCACTGCATTCCACATACCAACAACACACGGCACAGACCACACAGGCACTGACAGAGTTGTTGCCTCTGCAAGAAAATGCTTCTCATATGATCTATATTTTATGCAGTTCCAGAAATTACAGAGAAATGATGAATTTACTTTTCCCTCTGACATCAATATCTGCAACATTCATTTTGAAGACACATACACTATCAGCACAGGAAATGTCTTTAAATTTTTTTTTTATCTTTCCTTCATAGTTTAGAAATACCACATTTCCATGAATATGAAGTCTAATTTTGTGCAGTGTTTTTATAAAACAAAAAAGAAATGCGTAAACTTGACGGTGAAACAGTGCAATCCAGCAGTTCAATGAAAGATCTGCCTGATGTTTGTGCTGCTGCTGCGCTAAAAGACAGCTAAGGGTAATCTTGTTTGTGCATGCTTTAGACACCCCAGGCACCACAGTTTCCTATACTGTTAATCACCTGGGTCACTTCTGTAGAAAGCACAGTAATGTTAACTCAGGTAATTCCCGGATTCAGTAATTTAAATTGTCACTCATACACTTCACTACACACTTTAGTAAGTCACTGTTATGACCAGGAAAGGCAAGTAATTAAGGTAGCAAACTGTTCAATCCTTATCCACAAAAATCTCCCTTTCAGAACTACTACCACCTTCTTAAGGAGGAACTTAACTAAAAAAGGACTCTACTCTCATTTTTCCAACCTGAAAACTTGTACGTGCTGCTGTTGGTAATGTCCAGGTGTGTGCACTGAGCACGACTGGCAAACAGGAGCACTAATTATTCAGGGGCATTGCATGCATAGGTGCAACTGCTCCTGTATATGCAGGGCCACTGTTCCACCCACCTCTTTTCTTTGGATGTGCTGAGGTACATCCAAACAAGTGTTACATGACTCAGTATGTAACATCCTAGATAATACCTTGCAAATGAAATATTTAGTCAGCTCATACTGAGCATCTCAATCCAAAACATGTTTAAAAAATAAACATTCAAGTGCTTTCGTGATTCATTTTTTTTGAGTTTTCCATCTGATTTAATTTCAATTCTTATCTGGGTCAAAATCTTTTTCTTTCTGTTTTATTTTTTGGGGTTTTTTAGTTATTTTTTTGTGGGGGGTGTTTTGGTTTTTTTGTTAGATTAGTTTTAGTCTAGCTGAGTTTCAAAATCATCACACTGTCACACAAATGTTCACCTTATTACCATCCAGGGAACAGCACAATGGCTGGAAAAGCCATCAGGGCAGGGCTGCTGCTTTTGGTGATGATATTGTTTATATGAATGGGAATATGAAACCACAGCCTAAAATAGATGGTATGAGTAGTGCTTTGGAGATCATTCTCTCTCCACTGATTACAGAGAAAGCCTTGATGAGCACTTCAGGCCAAATAACAAGCTGTTCAAATGGCCATGTCTCACCCATTTTTACCTTTTACTTCTAATAGAAAATCACATTTATTTACAGCAAAGAAACTAAACATAAGCTAGAAGATTTACTTTCAGTAATTAGAAATAAAGTTAGCTTGTTATGTATTTTTCTGAGTAAACTTACACAACTTCAATACAAATATTATTAGAAGTATGGAGTACATGAAAATGAAAGTGAGGACAGTGATTTTTCAAGTCAGTTACACTTCCACCCCTTTCCTTCTCAGTAGTTCTACTGGAGCTCATAGTTTGCATGGATTATATGAAACACTGAATGTTACAGTTTTAATAGTAACACACAAAAAGGAGAGTTTAAATGAGTATGCTCTCATCAGCAAATGTCTAACAAGGAGTACGGCTGTTGTTAATAACAATGTGTTTGTGCTGTTAGTGTGAATCATTTTATTTACCAGACATACTCAGGCTCTGCCCAGAGATGACTTCACCTACTGAATCAATGAAGAACACTGACCTCTGAGACAGAAAAAGAAAACTGCTATACTAGCAATACCACATAAGAGCATTCTTAAGAGAGGAGTTATTAGATAAGGAAAACCGATCAAGCAAAATTTGAAACCTGATCAAAGCAAATACACAAAAAGCTCCAGCTCACCTCAAGTTCTAGTCCTCAGCAAAATATGCTAAACCCTTACAGCTGTAACAGTTGCCCAGCCAGCTACAGCAAGGCTGGAGGAAGCTCTGTCAGTGCCACGGTGAAGAGTTTTCTACACCAGACACTGACACAGTCTTATGGCAGCCAGCACTGAAAAGCAGACCCAGCAACTCTGGTAACAACATTCTTTATGGCATGGTGGGACAGTGTCTTGGTATGAAGCTGAAGGAACAATTATCCCTAAGAGATTACAAACAGCACTGTTTAATACATGTGGACTTCTTTTTATGTATTCCTTTAACCAGTGTAATTAATGTGATTAAATAGAATTGTTACACAAATCGAGGAAATAATTTACAACAACAAAAGAGCTCAATGGGAAAAAGAGTAACTACTAATATATATTATAAACTCAAGATAACACTTAAACCAAATCTATTAATTTAGAAATTTTAATTCTTCTACTGCTCAGAGCAAATGCAGCTAGTTCTTTAGAGATTTTTTCTGAGAAAAAATTATATTTTTTTCCTGTAATTGCTTTTTCCACTCTCCTGAGTCAAAAATGTCTAAAACAAGTCCTTAAAATGGACCATTAATACAAGCAATATTAAAATTAACTAATATCCAAACCAGAAAATTATTATGAAATCATAAACAAAATTAAGATTCAACAGCCTATAAAGAAATAGATAAAAGCTGAAAACAAATGAATCTACCTACAGGTAACACAGGTGAAATTTAATGAACATATGACATTGTGAACACGTCTTGTGCAATAAAATCACAATTTCTTGTTCCTTCTTAAGGGTCTTATAAAAGATGAATATTTAGCTTAGTTTCTCACTTCTATTTCAACTTTTTTTTGAATCTGGATATTAAAAATTGTTATTAGCTTGTTGAATATTACCTCATTGGTCAGTCTCAGTATAAATTCACAAACAAAATTTTGTATCAGTTTTGATGTAAAAGCTGGTGAGAATTCCTGTACTTTCCCTCACATATGCAGTTCTCAGTGTTCTTTTTGTTACTTTATAGTATCTAACTGAGCCTTTGAAGCTATAAAAAAATTTTAACCTGAATCCATCATTTAACCTCACTGTGAAGCCATCAGTATAAAAAATTAATGTATCAAACAAGTCAAGTGTTTTAGTGTCCAGCATATTTCTGTGCATTGTATTGATTGCCATGCTTGTAACTGCTAGTTATGCACACATAATGCAATTTTTATATATGACCAAAGTAGTACTTTTACTAAAAATTTCATTATTAGGGAGTCAAATGACCATTTTTAGGCTGTTATGTGTTTTATCAATATAATGGTTTTTAGCCAAATCGATCAAAAAATTGCTGAAAAAGCACAGAAGACTTTTTCCTCAGAATGATCTATGACTAAGGATTTACAAGTTTTAAGACTCTAGACTCAGTTAGTTCTTTTGGTTTAACATTAAAATAGTGTTCTGAAAACAGAAAAAAAGCCCTCATTGGCTCACAGCTAAAAGAAGCAACTATGTTTATCATGGGAAACAGAAAAGGAAAGTAAAAGAAATTAAAAAGGTGATTGACTTAGCAGAGTCAGACAGAAAGAAGTACCTTGTCCCTGATTATAACAGAAAATATGTAAGCAGGTATTGAAAACTAAGGAATTTCTACCCTGTCACCACCTTGTGATATGTTTCTGTGCCTGTTTTCTTGTGGACACTCAGTAGACAGGGTGCCATTGGAAGCAGGTTTATGGACTGCTGAGGAAGTAGTATCTTGCTTTTTACTGTAGCACCTTGTGCTTCACACTTTTGCTTACACTTGCATAAATAGGAGCTGCTATTACCCTGCACGGCATGGAATAAAACTTCACCGTCCTGTTCTTCCTCAACCTTTCCCAAAGAAAAAAGTAAAACGTGAACTTCCTGAGCACCTCCTTCAATATCGACAATATTCCACCACAACACAACAGACCAGGGTTCCAAAAACACTATTTGCTTCACATACTCACATTTAAAACATACATGAGAATGATGTACAGATATGGAAAAGGACACAATAACACTGGTTAAAAGTGAACTCAAGCAACCGCTGAGTTTTCCTGCGTAACAGGAGGATGTTCTACTTCAAACAGTTGCTTTCAGATAAACCTGCTCTCTGACAACAAAAAGACAGATATTTTAGGGGAATGGCTTGACAAAGGATAAGAAACCAACAAAGCAAAAAAATTTCTGAGCTTTTATTTCAGTCAAAGAAATATCAGGTGTTACAATAGTTCTTTCTGTTCTTGTAAAGTTAAACAACAGGATTATCTAGCTATAAATCCAGTGTCATCTGCTCTTCTAATCTTTCCTATGGCTTACTATTTTTGTTTATGTGAGACTACTTAGTTGCAACACGCAAAATACTAGAAAGGTTTAAGTTTTCATCAAATAGTAACCAATTTTTTTCTAACAAGTTTCAAATAAGCAATATTGTACGAAACTTGTTATTTCAATTTTTTTTCTTTCCACTGCATCACATATTCTTATTTATAGACTTACATGATTATTCCCCACCAGTTCAAATTGCTCGTTTTCTTATTTATATTCTCTTGTCATTATTCTCTACCTGAGAACAAATTGCTCATTCTCAACTTTGCTTTAACCGGTACTTCTAGAAATTGTTTTCTGTTAAAGTAGAGAGCCTAGAAAGAGAACAGCAAAAGAACTAAGGAACAAAAACAGATACATGAACTTCAACCATTCTCAGACATTGACTAGAGAAATTTCAGGGTGATATTTGGAGAAGAAACCCCCCTCCTAGGCCTAAATGTCAAACTGAGAGTGTCACATACTCAATCTACAACTGCAGGCAAGTCCATCTCAACTGTGGGACCAGAAAATCTCATCATTTTACAGTAATCTTTCATACTGAGTAATTCTCTTCTGGCATGCTATCCCATCAATGCTGATTAATGTCAGTCTGCACAGAGCTAACAAGGGACTGACAGAGTCTACCCTGTACTGGCTTGGGATCTGCTCATTTCTGTTAGATGTTCTGACTTATCTGCACCTACATTAAATTACAACATAGCAAAAATGAGTCAACAGAACAAATATGGGAAAAATGTCTATGACCATTTAGGGACCTGATACCGGACCATCCTATTTGCAAGACCATTAAAAAGGATGAGAGTTCTTTGTACCCATTAATGAAAAAACAATATTTTCTTGTATCTCCAATGTAGTAAAAGCTTTCTGATTGATGAAACAGATAGTTTCAGTATAGCTTTATTTGAAAATAACACAAAGCAGCCAATTATAGCATTACCAGTTTAATCCTAGCTAATGGTCTATCCATCAGCATCATCCCCCCCACTAAAGTTGTGATACTTCTACTCTGTATACTATGGCCACCCTTGGTTTCATTCCCAAACTAACTCACTCTCAGGCTCTGTTCTGGAGAAAGCCAACTTCTTCCTCCTGGGAAAAAGGCAAAGCATGGCCAAGGGGTTAGCTTACAGAGAACACATATGTAAACCATGCCAAGGCTGGCTCCTGCTGCCAAGGGCACTCCAACACTGTTCCAGCATGCTATGTGTCCTCAGATGCCTTCACATCATGCCCAACGACAAACTATCATGCCTCTATCTCAAGGTTTCAAGAATAGCATTGCTGTGGGCTGTATTATTTTTGGCCCTGAGAACTGAGGAACCACACACACATACAAAACAAACAAACAATACGTCAGGGCCAAAGAAACAGACTCTGAGCCAAGGGCAGTGTGGTGTAGTCCCAGCATATCTTCTCCAGAGGGTGCCAGGGCATTCCCTGTCACGGTACACAAAGATGGTTTAGACACAGCCTTTATGAGATAGAGAGAGAAGCTAATCAACTAAATTAATCATGAAACACACCAAAGGGAGAGAGAAAAAGTCATGAGGAAGGAAATGCGGAGCAAAAGAACTACGTTCGTCTTCATGGAAGAGCTCAGAATGCAGAGTAATTATCTATTTACAATGACAAAATCTTGAAAGTGGCCAATAATAGTTCTAGAATACCATATTTGCCAATTGGGTATTTAATAACATTTACTTAATAGATAATGAACTATGAACTAGTCATAAAGGTTATGAAATGTTCATATATTGCCACTGAGGAAACCCAATACCTTGTGAGAAAAGGGGTAAATATTTAATTAATAGTTAATTAAATCTTAGGAGTCCAATTACCTGTAAGGGAATTATAAAGAAAACCCTACAAAAGAAACTGGAAGATTGGAATAGCCAAACAAAGAGAACTTTAAAATGTGTCTGTACAGAAATACTTCCCAATCTGCTATGCAACTGAACGTCAATAATTTATCCTACTCATTTAAATATGTATGCCTTTTTTCCAGTGTATTTTAAGGCATTTTATTCCACAGAATCAATTTTTGACATTACCCCAAATCCAAAACAGATGGAATATAATGAGGAAAAAACAGAAAGTCAAAGCATATTTATAAATTTTAACACACTTTTAGGGATGAACAATTTGTCAAGCCATGCTTTTGACAGAGAATTCACAGGATATGGGAAGCCATTTCGTCACTAGTGCCTACAGCATAACTAATACCAATAATACTCATCTAAATAATTGATATACAGAGGTCAAATTATCCCAATATCAAGTCTGGACAGAAAAAGAAGTAATATTTCTTGATAAATACCTCTTTGAAATATAATCTTTTTATTAAGAATTGTTGTAGTTTAGAAATATTAGCTATTTCTTGTAGTCAAATTTTAAGCTACTGTAGTTAATTGACTTGAGATACGTTATGAAAATATAAGTCAGGTGAGAATATTTATTTTCCACACTTCTACAGAAATTCTACCAGTGCCTTCAAATGAGCTTTACCATTAAATAAAAATGCATTGAATATACTGAAGCTTATGTACAAAGATAGGAACTTAAATATATATTTTAAGTTCTCTTCCAAAGGTAGGTTGCACTTTCGGTACCAAGTCCCTTAAATTCACTACACTCTTGCTTCTCATTATTACTGGTTTTCAGTCCTTCATTTCATCTTCAAGCTACTGATGAATGCTTCTCTCCAACCCACAGAAAATGTAATGTACCCCCACAGAGAAACACTAAAACTGCAGAATCCCTTTAATACAATGATTTTATTGATTTTTTTTTTTTTGAGACATCGAGCTTCTGCAGTGTGGTCTCTTCCCTACCAATGCTTTTATTTAAGTATTTATGTAATACTCCAATTAACAGTGTCATATTTTTGCCATTTTCACACCCACATATTTTTAATTCCTTAACACATAGACACCTTTTTTGTGTTTCTTAATACTTCTCTACATGCAATGACTTTTCCAAAAAAATTGCCAACAGTTCAGTAAGCTTACTAACTCATTTATTAAAGGCTCTAACTTATGTATTCAAATTTTGCAAGTGACTCTTTCCCTGATATGACAGTTTTCAATCACTTTTAATCATGCATTTTTCTGTTCTTGCCTTTGCCCCTCAACAATTTAAAAAGCGAAGCATACTTAATTTATTCTACTTTTAATTAAAGGGCCTCTTTCCTTATAGGTTTTTCCTGATAATATTAGAAGTACCTTCTAGTGCTCTTGGCTCCTCCTACACTATCCTCCTACTCTTATGTTCTCTACAGAAAATGCATGCCTAGTTCTGTAGGTTTTTCTTGCATACTTTCCATTGCCAGCATCTTTTGGAAGTCTTTCTTTACTCCAGATATTTTCTAACAATTGTACTTAAAGTGTGCAGGTTACATTTTCTGAATTTCCATATTTTAATGTGTTATATAAATGTGACTTTTTAAAATGTACATATTGAGCTGAAACAGTTCATAATCTACAAACAATGATTCCTCTTTTTATATCACCAACATTTCCTCCCTGGTCATAAAAAGTAAATGTTCCTTGATATTAATGTCACCTACTCGGCATCAGAAGACTAAGAAAAACAAGAAGTAAATGAAATAACCAGGAAAATGTTAAGAAAAGGGAGACAACTATGCTGAACTACATATTAGGAGAAAAGCCAACAAATAGATTTGCTTAAACAGAGTAAACCATCTGATGAAGAAAGCAGCAATTCTTCAGAGCAATTCTGCTTTGAAGGTGTTTGGACTAACAGATCACAAAATATACAGGACAGGTTTGTTGTCTCCCGCAACAACAAATGCTCAAACTATAGGAAAAGAAAATCCAATCAAAATCAAATAATGAATCATCTTTTCAATGTGAGATGTTCTATGAAAGTACCCATTTGTCATCCATTACATAGTACAGTAGGAAGACTATTGCTTACCTTAAACATGGATTTATATTAAAAAAAATATTATCTTGCTGATCTTCTGTATCCTTACTCAGGAAGATGACTTGCTTCCATAAATGTATTGTAATTATTACTTGCAATTACTTGTAATATGAAAAGCCACTCTTTCAGTCAATCCCAAGTGGCACTAACACTTCTAAAAAATGTTACTAATCCAAGTATTAGAATCTTCCATTTAGCTCCAACTATGTCCATATGCTCATATTTTTGTCCACTGTTTGGTTTTGAACTTTCTTATTATTCATATTTCTGCCTATGTGCCCAGACACTGATTGATCTTTCAAGGAATTGCAGTTGACCTGACCAAATAATTTTTGAGCCTGGAAGAATACATCAGCTGCTCAGTGTTCAGCAGAAGAGATATTCTGATGCCTAGCTAATTTCAGAACTTTATTTTGAATATTACATCTTATGCACATTTATTTACTACGTCATCTGTGTTTCTTCATCAATGAATACTACAGTAGTTCAAAGGTCTTTATTTTTAACTTGTCAAAGATTATTTCCTTAAAATATCATACAATAAAAACTAGATCAGTGTTAATTGCTGTTGTCACTGATATGCACGTGGAGCATTTACAATGTCCAAGCACTTTTTAGATTGCTCTTCACTGCTAACACCTTGCACATCTTTCTCAAAGTACTAAGGTTGCTTGCATTTCTGCTTAGTCACTTATTTTTCTTCTGAAATGAGTCATAAAATCTGGATCAAGACTAAAAATCAAACTACCCGTCAGTTACCAAGAGCAGTACTTCTTTTTCTAGTATCTAATTACTTGTTTTCTCAACCTTGTTTGTAATGATTTGTCTGACCCAACTTTACCCAGCTAAATGCTATTCCCACTATCTTAAACTAGGCATCTCTCATAAGAGTGGGATGAATTCCCAGCTAGACATGCCTGTCTCCCTTTATTACATCTAAAAAGAGCACAAACAGCTAACAAACTCAGCTAATATATAGCCTGGAGCAAGTAATTTGAAATGTTAAAATGGAAAGTGTATAGCATTAGTTTACCCACTTGTCTCCTTGGAGACGTGATGAAAATATATATATGCTTTAACACATTATGAAACTCCAGTACAACTTCAAAGATGAAATTCCCTAAAATACAATCTCCTTCTCAAGGCCTCTTGGAACTTCCTGTCTCTAGGAGCGATGCTTTTCAGCTTAATGGTGTGTTTTTCTTGTTGTAGAAGCCAGACACACAACCATTCATTTGGAACATCACCTTTTTAATTTCTCCTGTTCATTGTTCATTATGTTTGGAGAACCTGAACTGTTACACTTCTATTTATGAAGCCAGTTTTGCCCGTCACTTCCATCCCAGAGCTTCCAAACTCTGTCAGTGTACCCTGTCATGGACCGTGTTACAATGATTTTCACTTTGTTAGCCACTCACATTGTTTATAACTCTCTCCTTTAGTGGTCTCTGGCCTCATTATCAGTTCACATTGGTTCTGGCAACTGAAGAGTTGCCAACTGGTTACTTTTGCTCTTTTAAATTATTCATATTGATTACTTTGACAAATGTGACGTACGTGTTGGCCTGGAAATGCAGACAAAACAGAGAGAGGCACAAAACCTCCCTCAGTTTTTATTACAGTGGCTGCCACAAGTTATACTGTAGACCTTTTCACACACTGGAAGCTCCACAGAACAAAGAATATGTATTTCTTTGTGTATACAGCACCTCATACACCTTGAGGAATATTTCAATAGTATTAATCACAGGTGGTAATCATGCCATGTCTTCTTTAATAGCAACTTATGCACATCTCAGCAAATATGGCTTATTTATTTGAGCAACCTGACACTTCAAGTTTCTCTTCACCTTCTAGAAAAGAGTTCTCCACTGGCCTATCATGTTGGGAGAATTTTTAAAATATACAGGCCATGGAGTGCTATTGTAGGCCTGTTTTTGTGCAAATCTGTTTTTTCCCACAGAGAAGCACAGACCGGGAAACCTTGAACATTTCATAGGAATGAACTGTGTGTATAAACAAAAGGATGATAACAGCACCTGGTGTTTGTCTGCTAGGCAATGAGCTATCTGACTATGAGAGCGGTTTGAACTTTAAGGACCAATAGAAAGGAAACAGCAGATGCCCCCTTTGGCCAATGCCTTTGCAGTAAAATGATGTATTGTACCCCTAAAAAGTGTATATAAGTGATGTGTTTGGTGAATAAAGTTGAAGCACTGTAGATACCACTTCTATGAAGTTGCTCAGTGTATTCCGAGCTCCTCCCACGACACTATCACATTTTCCTAAAGCAATAGATTATTTACAGATTTTATGGCCCTTTTGTCCTTAACTGTTATATCTAGTCCTGGTATTTTTTACCAAGCTATCAAGTGAGTACAACTCTGAAATGCTAAATGCAGTTAAAGCACTATAAATGTTACATATTTCCTAAAGATGCTTATGCAAAACAAATACAGGGTAAGATCTCCATTCAGTGTATTAAACCTCACTTTAGGATCTTCAGGTGCTCAGTTCAATAAATTTGTTCTCTTAACAACTAAATAATTAGTAACACAGAAGTACACATCACTGTTTCACGGTCTGTCACGATGTTTACTATTTCTGTTTCTAAGGGCTTTTAACAGCATCAACCTTCCCCCTCATCAAGGCTTTTTTTTTGGAACAGGTCACTTACTTTGTAATACGGTCAATGTTAGCAATTTGCTTCTGGTTCCGGATAATTTCTATAGCTGCCCAAAGATGCTGGATAGCCTTTGTATCTGCCTGTCGTCTCTTCGTTAAGCGTGCCATGACCTGTTTACTTGGTCAGCTGCAGCCAATAAACAAAAAGAAAATATACAACAAAAAGTTAATCACGAATTATGAAATAGATTACATGATAATTGTATTGCAATAAATATGATTACAAGGAAAAAATTATTGTCATATAGAAATTCAATTTGTATATAACAGCATGTTTCATTGTGTTTAAAGATCAGTAAAAAGCAAAAAAAAACGTAGTTTACAAGAACCCCTTTCACAGCATGTAATCTATACAGAAGACAAAGGGTAAGCAGTAAAAAGTATAAAATCAATAGCAAATGACTCAACTTATGAAACTGGTTAGGAAAAGTCACTTAGTTTGCACCGCAGTTCCCTAATATTTGGTAAAAATGCAAAGCTACCCTGACCTGAAACTGCCACAGCCTCCTGCATAGCCTGCAACCCTTAAAAAGGGTGACCGGTGCTTGACTACATCACACAGTGCAAGTATGAACTTCTGACACAGAGCAAAAACTGGACCCACAGTTTAGCACACAGTGCAGTTCTCACAGTATTACTTTCATATTTTTATAATTTACAGCTATTTTAAAAAATCCATTTTGCAAGTAGAAACTAGAAGTATATTTTCATGGATGACAAGCATTTAAAAAAATATTTTGGAACACTTCCATTTTCTGTAACATGCTAAAACCCAACAGGACCAAAGTGCTTCTGATGGCATTTACCCATCTAACCAACCCTGAACAGGAACATAATGAGCATCTGGCTTTGTTTACAAATTTTCCAAAAGCTCGAGGCAATGAGTAGAGATAAGCCATAAATCGCCTACAGCTCTACTACAGGCACTGAATCCCTTTTTAAAAGCTTAACGATGCAGTTTGATCACTAAATAACTTTCTTCCAGTGCCACCACTTTCTCAATGAAAAAAAAATGACTGATTTACGAGTGCTACCAAGGTCTATAATTTATTTTAGAGCTCTGTCCTCAGAATGAACTCTGTGGTATGCACACGGATATTTGTAGCTAGCAGAATATTAACTTTAGTAACCTAAAATAATATAAAAAATGCAAAAACATTTCACCATCTGTGCAATGTTAAAGATGGGAATTTAAGTATTAAAAGTGTCCCTGCTCTCAAATTCAGAAAAATGAAACAGATTTGAGTATTCCATCAGTTGTAGCAATGTAACTTCCAAGTCAGTGGGACCTACAGGCACTTGTCAAAGAGGGCTGTCAAGTTTTAGATCTGATATTAGCTCAGAAACGCTCACTCACTCTACAGGTGTAATGAAATGAATGGTAACGTTCCATTATTAAGGATAAGAAATGATCTAACAGCATTACACTTCATGTTACACAGCCCACTTAAAGAAAAAAAAATAATGAAAAAAAAAAAGATGTTGTGAAGTGGAACATAAATGTCCAGGTCCGTGAGGCACCTTTGGCTGCAGGAGATAGCAGGGAAGGGCAGAGCAGAGCAGCACACAAGAAGATGTGGGCTGGTGACACATCGATCCCACACTTCTGCTTTAGAAATCTCTTCCCGCTGGGATTTAAAGCAAGGGCAACTGGATGGATCTCCCAGGAAAAAAAAAAAAAAAAAAGGCCAAGTATACACTTTTGAGGGAAGGATAAGAGGAAATGTGACAGACATACAGCTAAGAGTGACAGCAGTAGATAGCATCGCCTGAGAATGATTCAGAGAAAGAAAGTCTCTGTTGGGAATAGTGGGAGAAGACACTGCATCTCTGTGAGCTCTTCTGCATTCATTTCACAGAACACAAACTTTTACAAGTAAAAAAAAAACCCTCCTAGTTTGTAAGAGAAACATATAATTATTTGTAAAATTTAATTTTTAAGGGAAATAGACCAGTAAAATACAAAAATGGTTAGACCCTAACACATATATGGACAATTTTTACAGCCCTATTATCTTAGCATAAAGCTCCCTTCCTAACACCGAACTGACTGAAAGTGAGATCATTCTTTTTATCCCAGCTCTCTACAAACTCTCCGCTATAAAAGCTGTCAGACAACACGGCAGCCAACAAGCTGGACACGGGATCTCCTGCACAGCATCACATCCACATACGAGGACTGAGGAGGAAACACTCGCCCTTCTCGACCCTGATATCAGCGTGAAACAACAGACCAGTTCTCAGTTTATTCTGTAATGAGCAAAGCAGGCCGTGTTATCCCGACTCCTTTAAAAATAGCCGTTATTTTTGGCAGCCTGGCATATGGGCCGCCCGTGAGAGCGCCTGGCAAAGGGGATGAGGGGCTCTTCTCTCACACCCCCGCGACGCCTGAGCCCCAGAGCCTCAGCACAGGGCAGGGGCCCACCTGCCACCTCTGCATGGCTCCATCACCCCACTGTGCAGCCAAGGAAAGGCCGACCTTTGGGGACAAGGGATTCCCCCTCGTGCCTCCGGGGCTGTGTCCGAGGCAGGGAGAGGAAGGAGTGCTGTGCTCACGAGTTCCCGAAGCCCTGTGGCTGCAGAGTGGCACCTCAGACAGTGGCCGGTGGTCACAGGGAGGCCTCTCCCTGCAAAGGCCCTATGGGCTCCCTGTTTCCTTTGGAATGTGCTTTTGGAACAAATTCCCCAAGCAGCCCCCTGTCCCGTCCTTACTGTGCTTCCCTGGCCTGAAGCACACACATGCCGTGCCCTGTGCCATGGCCAGCTCCAACCCTCAGTGCCCACATGAGCCTCTCAGGCTCCAAACACTGCAGGGAGGTCACGTCACTGGACCAGGAGTCACCCCCAAACACAGCTGGTGTGGGTGGTCCCCCAAATGGTTCCCTCCTGGCTGGCTCCCTGCTCCCACTGCTGCACATGCTCTTCTGGCTCTTTTGTCTGGAAATAAAAGCAGTAAGGATTCTGACACACGGGACACAGCAATCACACCTGTTCTGTTCTTTTTTGTTTTCTTTTCCATTGTAAGACACAATAATTTTAGCAGGTGTTCTGCTTTCAAAGAATACACGCTTCATTTTCATAACTCTGGTTTACTATTTAAGGGCACTTTTGCTAAACTCAAGAGTTAACACTCCACTACTGAAATAGAAGTTCTTACACACCATATTGCCAAAAATACAAAAATAAGATGTTTTTTTTTTCCAAAAGCCCAGACTACTTTAGTGTTATTTTAATCTTTTAATTGCATGGTATAGAAAAAATACAGTCTTTGTGCATTACTGAAAAAGATTAAAAGATTGTGGCATATTTCTTGCTGTTCATTGCAGTCACTCTTCCTCCATGGTAAGACCAACCACAATAGTCTACTCCCTGCACTCACGCAAAATTATAAGCAGATTTCTGAATTACTACAAAATCTATTACAAAAAACTTGTATCAGACTGTCAATAGTTCATACAATGCTTTGGAGTTCTACTTCCAAGCAACAGAAAATGTTCCCAGTGCTTCCACATGCACAACCTATTCATTCAAATAACAGTTTATAGTTTAACAGGACACACTTTAGATTCTTAAGTCTATATTTATCACTTTTGATTATTTGCTTATGTGTGGGTTCGCACAAGCATAAACATGCAATGCGTCTGAGTATGTGTAAGAATCTATGGCTCAGAGGTTAAATATCCAAAGAGGCTGATTCACCCATGCAGTGTTCCAAAGAAGTTTGAACTCCAGAGTTTAAAGAGTTTATTTAAAGAGACTATTTAAAACCACAATATTGAGATGTACATTTGCATATAAATGCTTGAAGATGTTTCTCATCCTCCTCTTTCCTTATAGCATTCATTTCAAAATCCTGGAAATAAAAACTAAAAGCTGAAGTAAACTTTTCCCATGTGTGATTTGCTGGGCATCATGCTCATTTAGCTATGGTATCCCCTGTCCATACAAAATTATTTGCTTCATGCCATTTCTGTCACATTCTGCTTGCAAGTTTATGGCAGGATGAACCTTCTTGGAGAAAGGCTGACAAACATAGATGGCTTAAAATCTAGGAATTTATATCAGTAGGATGTGTATTAGGTTTTGCAGGCATCCACAGGACCTGCAGAATGTAAGAAATATTCTCCTAACAGAGAGAGTTTTGTGTGGCTGATGTGCGAGCTCACACACTTCCATCACATCCTCAGTTACACACGGTCCAAATCAAACAATTTATCTTCTCAGTTTTCAACTCTCTAACTGTTTCTCAGTTCAGTCTCAGCACGGTTTTACTGTACCTTATATTTTGAATTTCTCTTTAATGTTCTAAGTAGATTTCGAACACTATACCACTCTACTGTGCACAACTTTGCTCAAGAGCTCAGTGTGGGTAACACTTCCCAGAGGCAGCTCAACAACCTGTGCTCTATCTTGTGAATACACATAGCATGGCTTAACTTCTCCAAGCCCCCAGCAAAGTGTGCATTGCCAAGAGGCGGCAATGTCACAGCAGTGACAAACAAACAACAAGGCTACCGGTCATTAGCACACACTTGGCTGAATCAAATGCCGTACAGCTGTCTCCTGCAATAGCCATGGATATGGAAATCCGCACTGCAAGTCAAAATAAACAAAAATCACCTTGCAGCATTCAAGGGATTTAGCTCAAGGAACCTCCTGACCTGCTGCTTGCATCCAATTTAGCAGATACTATCAGGCAACTAAGTTTAGCTCAAAACTTTCCCTAAGTACAGAAAAAACTGAAAGGTAGTCAAATCTTGCCATGTTTCAGCTGTTAAATACCATCGTCCAAGCAAGATATGATGATTCTGAAAACTTAACTAATGAATTGGACTTTGCACTGAAGCAGACGGTGCTGCAGTTGGGTGCTACTGTTCTGATGGGAGCTGCTAATTAAGAGCTGACAAGTAGTAGCTTGTTAAATCTTCTGTTCGTACTTCACTGTAAGTGAGGCTACCTGCGGTGCTCGTCCCTTCCAGTGCAAAGTCAAACAGGTTAAACTTCATCCCTGCTATTAGCCACCATTTGGCTGAGATTCGGTATGCAGTTAATTGCAATGGAAAGAAGGTTTAAGAAGTTGATCCTTGCCACTGCTCAGCTGCTACTTTCTACCCTTCAGCCCTGCATCCCTGGGGCTTGTTATTACTTCTTCCACACTACACAGAGAAAAGCTTTCAGGCTCAACAGGAGGAGGAAACTAGGCTCAGTCCTAGTTTTTGTGGCTTTCATGCTGTGAGACTGGCAGAGTTTGGGTGGCTAGGAAACTTAAACACAAAATTAGCTTCATATTTATATGTACATTATATTATGGGTTCTAGTATTTCTTAAAATGTAACTTTTTGCAGTCAGCATAAAACTGTATATATCAGGAGTGCAAGAAGTTCCAAACGTTTTGCTTTGTTCTTGTATTAAATAGGTGCCTCCTACTGAAATCCAGATGACCAATTTTCAAGTTGATGCAGAGTTTGGGTCCCTCGACTTTATAAAAGTCTTTGTTGTACTATGACCTTCTGTAAGCTTACAATTTAGTTTGAAATTTAAACTGCTGTTAAAACATATCTGTCATCACCAGTTCAGTGGGAGCATAAACTCCTTAGTCTCCCCCTCCTAAAATAACTGTGAGTAAAAATACTAATAACTCTATTTTTACATAAGAAAGGTGCAGGTGAAAATGTCTTGACCGAGCAGCAGCACAGGTCATACATGGGGGGGAAACAAGAGGAGGTTTAACTTCAAGTCTGCCTTCCATAACGGGTGATCGAAAACTGGGGGGAGTATCTGCTAGAGTGAGAACAAAGCTCTTGGCAGGAGTAATCAATCCCATATTTTGTTTACCAACCACTTGTCTTCCCGAGCATGCAAGATTACAAGCATAACCAAGGATCAGCTGGGCACCTGGTAGCAGGAGAGTCTTTTGCAAGTGAAGGTTATTGGAAATAAAGATTTTGCATACAAAGTCGTTTTCAGATGTTTAAGAATAAGCAAGTGTTTTGGTATCATTAGATATTTATTCTGGACTTAATCCCTAAAATCAACAAATGCCTTTCTGCTGACTTTTCAGGGGTTTGGAGTAAACTTTCAACTGCTGACTGACTTCTACATCCTCACAATGAAAAACTTAGGGAGGTGTTGAATGATGTTAGTGAAGCTGAAAGATGTAACAAAGGATTGTGGCTGAAATACGCAAAATTTTTCTGTTAATTAAACTAAACTCAAAAAATGAGACTATAAAATAATAAAAGTTACTGAAAAGTGCTTTTTTTTTGTATTAGGAGATTAGTTCAGGCTGTAATGCTGTCATTTTGGAAGTTATTAAACCACAGAAGATTGTTGTATGTTGAATATGTGTCATTCCTAATGAAAATCTTTTCATTTCACTGTTAGATTAAGGTCTACACAGTCTATTCAAACGAGAAGTTTATTAACATAATTATCCTAAATACTTCCCATTTGCAATTGCAATACCCCTACTGTTCTGTGCAGCCCCACCTTTTGCTTTTCTCAACTGCAAGGTTTGATGTCATGCAACTTCTCGAGTGAGGTTTTGCACAGCCCCATAGCCCCATGAAGTGCAGTACAGACAGAAAGCATGACTGCATGAATACAAAACTGCAGTGTTTTGCTTCTTTCTCTCTGCAATTTAATTTTTTTCCAACTCCTGTACACAGAATACAAGAAAGCTTTTGCTGCTACCTTGTGCCATTTCAAGATGGCAGTGAGCCACTGTAGAAATCTGAGCCAAGGACAGTATAGAATTAAAGGCCCCAAGAATACTTTTACTACACATATGTGTAAACTCTATTTTAATCCCTGATATTGCATGTACTTCATTTGTATTGTATTCAATTCAGAATGATTAAGTAAGTGTCCTTCACTGGGACTAAGGCATACGACACTTGAATTTTAAGCTCAGACATTCTGAATCATCAGGATATAAATGGTAGAACTCTTTTTATTTTTCTTTTGAAACCAAACCTGGACTTTCTTGTTTAATTAACTAACCCCATTAGAGAGAACTTGACACAAATGTTGAGGTGCCATCCCAAAAGAGAATTTCTAAAAAGAGTAAGTGTAAACAGACTTTAACAAAACCTGATAAAAGCACCAACACCTGCTGCTGAGAAGGACAGAATAACAGCCATATATCCCAAACAAAGGCTGTCAAACAAAGTAGGTTTGTTCACTAACAAATACAAATATATGTACAGGGCTAAAATGTAATCCTGCATTCTGCTGCCCCTCCAGCCAACCCCAGTCTGGAATTTCACAGACAATAGCAAATGTCCTAAAAATTGGAAGGAAACTATCCTTTGTTCCTCTCTGGCAGAAATCACTGAATAAAACTTTATCTAGCATTGTAAGTTTGGAAAAGAGAACACAGCTTCCAAAGAAAGTAATACAGTTGAAAGGGCTGAAAGCAAAGAGCCAAATCTGTTACTAGCAATGTAGCCACACCAGCTTCTTTCAGTTGACTATTTTTGTAATGGTCATCATGTTTTATTCCAGATACAGTGCCTAGGTAAGCTGAAGCACATAATATATTTTCTGCTAAGGATCTGTCTTAATGCAAGGTTCTACATTGATCTTTTACAATAAGCAGTATTTTCCTTAATATTACAACTTTTAATAGGTATTAAACACAGAGAGTATTTTTTTATAGCTAGTAACAAAACTAACAGTTAAAAAGGAACATCAAAAACCACAGAAGTTTTTGTTTTACTGAGAAAATAATGTTTCAAAGCAGTGCTAGGGAGGGTTAGACTGGACAGTAGGAGTATAAATTTACCCACAGGGTGGTTAAACACTAGAACAGCCCTCCTAAAGAGGTTGTCCATGCCCCAAGCCTATCAGGGTTTAAGAGGCATTTGGCATTTGCCCTTGACATGATTTAACTTTTGGTCAGCCCTGAAGTGGTCATGTAGTTGGACTAGATGATTACTGTAGGACCCTTACGACTGAAATATTCTTTTCTTTTCCACTCTATTCTATTCTATTCTAATGACCACTGGAAATGCATCCACTGTTAGTGCATTTATCAAACTTCTAAATGAACATAATTTCAATTAAAAAAAACCCAACAATTTATGTGGTTTGGTTAAGGCTTAGTTAATGAAATTAAGTTACACTAAATAATTTCCACAATGGAGATTGCACTAGTATAAATTGCTTAAAAATAGGGTTTTGTAAAGTAATGCAAGTTTCTCATGAAGATAAACTTTAACTCCCATAGTAACAAAGCCCCTTATTTTTAGGATGATGATATACTAGGCTAGCATTAAACAGACTTTAAGCTGTTCCTCTCCAAAGATTATTCATCTTTGGTCAAAGGAAATGTCTATGAAAAAGACAGTCCAACACAACTAACTTCAATGTCACTAAATAACAGACAGCTCATATAGGGTGGAAAAGATCATCCTACACAGTTCTTGTCCCCTATCATGAAAAATAATGAGTTCTCGTCAGATTTGTTTATTTGGGGAGTTATAAAAAATAACACTCACACCCAAATTGCCACGAGCCACGCTCTGGGCTCCCCTGTACGAGTGCACAGGCACATGGACACACAAGTTACACACACAAGCATTGATGTAAGAGGCTTGAACTAACACGTTTTACCTTCCATTTGCCACAGACTAAGAGCATGAAGAGGGTCAGTTACAGAAGATTAAGTGACACGTGGAGACAGGATCATGTTCTGAGCCCACGCTGCACGCCAATACAGGCTTTCAGTGGTTTAACTACACCCAACACCAAATTCCCTATTTTCCAAAGCAGCCTGAAGCTAAACCACTTCGAAAAATGCTCGAGGAGAGTCCATGGAAGGAGTTAACTCCTAATGAGCAGTCTGGGCTATTTCCCCACGTAGACAAGCTCTTAGTAAATAGATGCTTCCTGTCCACTGGCTTGGCTGTAGTGAGCAGAGATGATTAATGCAGC
>JAWWES010000081.1:9029593-9081600 GCA_035583135.1 Lophotriccus pileatus | reverse complement strand
AGCAGAGATGATTAATGCAGCTACGCATCCTGACAGGCTCCAGTGCTCACTTGGTCATAAAAGGGGAAAAATCATGGCCAAAGAAGGCTGATGGTGAGGGCTGGAATTTCAGTTTGGATGATAAATAGGTGCCACTTTGATTCTGAAACTCTCTCTAATAAAAAGTGAGAGGTGGAAGACATCTTAGAAAATACTAAGAAATGTAAATGAGAGGAGTAGCTCCTTCTCCGAAAGCAAGCTTTTGATCATCATCTTCCTTTCTGCTCTGAAAGCTAAGGAGCTTGCTTGTTCTGCAAGCCTCAACTGAACTGATGTAATAAATTTCTCTGTCAGTAAGCAAGGTATAATAAATAAGGTATGATGACATAAATAAATAAATGATTTTTCAAGGTGTATTAGCAGGGAATGTTATTCTGCATAAGGTCAGTTTCTCACTAAACAATGAGGAAAAGAGACACATTTTCCAGGTCAAAGAATTCAGAATGTATGAAAAAGCACTAAATCATGAAAAAAAGATAAATTCATTGCAGATTATGTAAGCTATATGGTAGAATAAGGAGCTGATGTTGACTTTTTTTCTATGTAATGTGAGATTTCAAATTGCTGGTTTTTTTCTTCTCTTTCTCTGGACTACACACAACTGACACTATCTTTAAAGTACAAATTGTGATTCTGGTGCAAGCAACAGGACCTAAACCTTAGATGTTTGTAATAACTATTCCTCTACCAGGCTGTATTTTTATTGACAAAAGGCAGCTGAATCAATTTTTGTTGCTTCTTAACAAAAACGAATTCTGCCTGAACTTGTTTCTTTCAAAGCCCTTCTTTCTGGCCTCTCCCTCTGTGTAAATAAAAGCACAACTACACAACTTCTGTAACTGCTCAGATACTGAATTATTTCAAAGTAAGGGGTGTTATGCAGGCATAACCACTTTTCTCCAGCCGTTTTCTCCAGCAGTGAGGCCACGAGCAACATTAGCTCAGAGGAGACTTTCTCTTGCCATTTCTGGGAAAGCTGATACTATGTAAAGAAAACAAGTACAATTCTGAACCAACTGAGTTTCCAAACTGAAACTCCTTCAAGGCCAATATGCCTGGGTTTATTGGCTTACCCTTGGAAAGCTTCAGAAATGTGCTCAGAACTTACAGAGTTAAAACACATTGATCTGTAATGCAGGTAAGATGAGCCAAAGATAAACACTGCCAAAGCTTACAGACTTCTACAGCATTAATCAAAAGGAACTTTAAGGCAGGGAGAGGATCAAATTGTAACATCAGAGCTTTAGATTCTTCTTCTGAAATTCAATGCGAAAGTCAGAAATAATGGACCTGGAAGGCTCATGCAACACTCCCCCAGCTGTGGGACAGTTCATCAAGGCAAGAGCAAGAGAAAGAGAAAGAATAATATATCATGGAACTGGAAGCCTTCCCCCTAGTCCCCACCTCACTTGGTTTTCTTCTCAATGTTTTTTGGAGAATGTATTTCCTGGGTTGGGCACAGGCATCTGTCTTAACAGTACACTGTGAAGTGCATCTGGAGCATATGCTCTCTCCTTTACAGGCTGTACCCAAACTCACTACTTACATGCTTTCTTATAAAGCTGTCCTCTCATCCTGCCCCAAACCAAGTCTATCATCACTCCTTAGTGAAGCCTTAATCCCTACCCCTTTCTAAGGTCCATTTTGATTCTTTTTTCCCATTGACATTTCAAATATTTTTTTTATACCTCAAAAGCAGGTAATTTACTATGTTTGCACTTTCTTACTTCATATTGCCCTCATCTCTTCTCCCAAAATGTTCATGTCTGGACAAGGACAAAGCTTGCCTAGAGGACAATTTGTACATGTGAGAACAGCAGTTTTCACGAAAACCAATGTACAGTGAAAAACAACTGCATTCATAACTAAACAAATCCCAAAGCGGAAAACAGCTGAGTATAATCATGAGCCTTCTCTTTTTATCTTTGCTGCACAGGTTGGCAAATAAAACATGGAAAAATGATACAAAGTAAGTTTAAACCCCAAAAACTTTATAAAGAGGAACTTTAAAAGCCAAAACATTAATCAAAGAAATAAAAATCTTCCAAGGATCAGATCAGGCGCTGGAAATATACTGCCATTACTTCAGATAGCTGCAGTTTCTCAGCAAACCTGGTAACAGCTGACATCAAGAAAACCTGACCCTACCACTGCAGTTTGGCATGTCCTTCCTGTAAGTTGTTTAAAAGAGACAGGGAGAATATACCATTTAATTTTCTAACCAGCTCCTGGTATGGCTGATGGTGTGAGGGAGGTTGGCAAATGTTTTTTTCTAGCAGAGAATCTTTCCCAACACCATCCATGTAATCTGGGACTGCAGTCTCAAGTTTGTTGAGCTGTTTCAAAGATAGTGCAAGCTCTAGGGTGATCTCTTCTGATACATTTTCTATTACCTATTACTTTCAGATGCTTCCAAGTCTTATTTCTTCTCTTACCTGAAGCCAACTTACAGTATGTCTTTATTTTTTAATATAGATAATTCTTCTCAAGGCTTCTCCAGGACCCATTACGGGTGAATGGAATTATACATTTCTTTCTGAAAATCCATTTCACATCAGCCTGACTCCTGCATTTTATATCTGTTCTGTATTACTTCTGTGAAAAATTATTACTTTGACCAGTGGCTTGCTGTTATATTCATATGCATGTCCACAGCATATGCTGGAGCTGCAGATCAGAGGGACAAAAGAGCCCTCTGCAGCTCTGAGACTATGATACTCCTCACTTGCAAAATGAAGTTCTTCCTCTCCTCTGGCAGGTGCACCTGCAACCTATTTCTTTAGGCACTGATGGTGATGATGTCAATAGCATAGAGAAGATTACAAAGTCCTTTAGGGAGGGCATTACTTCCTGAACACTCAAGAGCTCTTCCTGCTCTATCATTATCTAGGGCTGAGGTTTATTAAAGGCAACAGGGCCATACTGTTCTGTTCTGAGCCACTTCCTTTGGATACAGAAACACAAGATTAATAATTTAGTTATCAGAACTAAGACCTCACTTTTCAGATTATTTCAGGTTTCCTACTACCAGCATTTGGCTGGGTTTTTATTTTACTCCTTTAACCTGAATTCAGGTGAATGATCCAGAGCTCTGACACAGAGCCTTATCCCTACAGGGTGGGGGACATTCACAGAAGTGCAAGACATAACTGAACAGCATGTCATCCCTGTGGCTACTAACAGAAGTGAAACTCCAGAAAAATCACCTAATCCTACCATCAACTTATCCTAAATTTCAGAAAATATCATCCACGAAATACAGCCTCCTGTTGTGATTTCTGCAAAAATCTTTTCTGCCTAACACAAAGGAAATGAACTGCAAGCGTATCACAACATTATGGTGTTATAACAAAGGGCAAACCCGTTGACTTGAAGCCTGGATTTACAATACAATATTCTGCAGGAAACAGAGGAAATAAAATACTAGAGGTTCTGGCAGTCTCTCCAATCAATATCTTATTTCATCATGCGGTGGTCTTTCAGCCTAGGCAGAAGACCTGGAGTCCACTGTGCTGCTGAAACACCTGACTGGAACGACTCCAGTTGTGATGCCTGATGCTGAATAAGGCAGTTAACTCCAGGCTACTTCACCATGCACTAGAAACCACCTGACACACAGTCTAACACTTCATCATCCTCTTCAGCTGCTCCCTTTCCTACTGAACTGAAGATAAAGTGGAAACAGAGAGGTTAATTTGCTCCTGACAGGGTTTTTGAAGCTGGATTACCAGATTGCTTGATTTCAGACAGCTACTCCTTAGGAAAGTGGTTATTTTCTCACAGGGGTGTAACTTTTATTCTCATGTAAGTCAAATCCATTAATAAAGAACACCAAGTCTAAACATGGGAAGACTTCATAATAGTAATGATTTCCTTACTGGCTTATATACATGTTTGGGTTTGATATATTTACATGCTAAAATTAATTCTAAAACAGTTTATAGAGTGTGTTCAGCCCCTATTTCTATTTCACTTGTTCATGTCTGTTTCATAAAGGTTTAATTTTTCATTTCACTTTTTTGAATATGACAAGATATAAAGCAAGACTGTGAGAGCTTCTTTTACATTGAAGAGCAAGGTTTCTTTGTTTCAGTGATGCTGAGGCCCAATGGGTGGCCACAAAGTAACTATGGCCTTGTTCTAACTTACCACATGAAATCTAAGATGTTTTTCACTGTTTTCACCTACATTAACAGAAACTGATTGTGTTTGTCCAAGTGACAAACATATTTTTCCTTCCATGCTGAAAGAAAACTTATGGAATCCTGAATTGGTCATTTTAAAGTGAAGAAAGACCAAGGTATTGTTTTAAGATGCTTCATGTCCCTTCTCCGAGGGCTGAGAGATTCTGACTTTTATCACCTTTTTTCTGCTGAAGACAGTCTGTTATTTTATTTTTAGACATGAGATTTCCTACCGAAACCAATTGTGGGTTTACAGTCTTCGCTGAGCTCCAACAACAGAGCAAAACTCCTTTTGAGGAGACTTTTTAGGCCGTGTTTGCTGGAGGCTGCTGCCACCACAGTGGTCAAACTAGTTTGAAGTGCTAGTTTATACCAACTGCAAGAAATTTTACTCCCCAGTCTAGCAGCATGGCTGTTAAACCAGACACTGTCCTGTGCTCTTCCTGCAGCCTTCAAGCATAGCGGTTTCACTTTGCTAAAGAAGACACTGACATTCATGTCAGTCTCTGGATTGCAGCTTCTGAGTTTATGACAGATGGGAAACCAACAGAGGAGTTAAAATCCTGTGAATCCACGCACAGCTTATAGCCAGTAGCCATCTGGCTGGGGATCTACATAATACCACAAGAGGATGACAAGAAAGAAAAAAAAGAGGCACTTCCATTTGTCTTCCCGTTCTTTGTGCTACCTGGTTTGAATATACTTAATAATCACATTGCAAATAGTCTTTCGGCTATTCCATACAGGTTAAACAACCCCAGTATTTTCTTACTAGCACTTTCCACACAGAAAAACAAATTTGGTGTTAGGCAAAAAGTCCAATACATGACAACGTATAACATTTGTCTATGGTAAGAGACAAACAGGCAGCATTTAACAAATGTGTAAGCATTTAAGGAGAGAACAGAGAAGGGAAAGCACCAAGGAACCCCATTCAGCAATGCTTCCAGTTACTCCATAAAAACAATTCCAGGCATAAGTTGTAACACAGGGCCTCTAAAGTATAATTACTTGGGGAAAAAATGCGGTCAACGAAAGTTACCTAACCTGTTCAGAGAAGAAAGCATCTCTTTACCTCTAAAATGTGCTGGGAAGGCTGAAAATCTGGTTTTTAAAGGCAAAAAGGTATAAGCTTTATTAAAACCCTCTTTTGCACAGCAAAGTGTTCAGCTAGCTTCAGCCAGGAAACATGCAAACCTTCCTTACAGACAAAACCCCTTTTTTGCCTCACCCTGCTGAAATGTTTAGCTAGGCACTTTCAGCCCCTGCATGTTTGTTAGCATTCAGCTTTCTGAAAAGAGCAGATTTCTGATGTAAAGAAAGAGTATAGCCTCTAGACCAAGAATTCTTTACCCTGTGTGCCGTGCTGCAAAAATGAGAGCATATTAAGCAACTTGAGAACAGGAAATAACACTGACAAACAAACTAATATTCTTTCCATAGCGTGGTCACTCAGAGGAGGACATTTGAAATTTCATCTCCCCAAATCAAGAAATGTTTATTCTACTTTTGGCAGGGCTGCTGAATGCTTGTATGCTCCCTCCTTCTTGTCCAGCTGTTTTATGATCCTTTCAGTGAAGCAGATAGTCACACTAGAGTAGAAGTGAACACTGAGCTGCACAGCTTTTTCATAAAGTTCTCTCCTTCGAAAAATGTTGCTTTATGGGTCCCAAGATGGTTTGTGGAAATACACAAGTACGTATGTGGGAATGTAACTTAGATCCCCTCACCTCATCTGGAGCGTTCAGCAGTGTAGGTGAAGCTCCAGCTCCACAGCTACTCACAGTCCTACTGTGAGTCTGTTATTTTGTTAATGTAACCTCCAACGTGAGAGACTGGAAAAACGGATTGGATGCAGACATCTATTTCTGAGCTAATCACTCCACTCTCCCTTCACACTTGACATGATCTACTCAAGGCTACAATTCATCTTGTTGTGAAGCAGACATCGCAAATAGGTCAGATGAATTAAGCCCTAAAATTAACCATTTCTCTCCAGGGAAGATAAAGTGAGATTAGGATGAGTTCATGTGGCTGGATTTAAATCACGTGCACTCCACTTAGGCTGTCTGTTTTAACCAGTGCCTACACTTACCTAGTTTAAAGTAGTGCTTACATCTCAGCTAAGGGATTCAGCCACCATATTATTGAATTTTCTGCTTTTTCTTTGCCTTTTTTTGGATAAAAAAATCTCATTGTTCTGATTTGTTTCCACATGAACACCTTAGAATAACTGAAGGTATCTTATTTCCTCCGTCTGCCTAAAGAAAAAAAAAATACAGTTGTGTTTTTCACTGAGAAAGGCTTAAATAACTGCAATTTTTCCTAAAAATAGCCCAAACAAATCCAGGGAAATTTCATTTATAACCCCAGTAATATCACTCAATTCTAGTAAAAGGACTGATTAATGAAAAAGTCTGATATGTATTCTAATTTTCCATTGGGAATAATGTACATTTTGAATTATTTTTCTTTTCTTGTCAGACTGAGTTTTTAATTAAGCAAAAGTGCAGTGTAAGAATTTTTTTTAATTTTTGTTACAAGAAGTGTAATTTTTATAAATGTGGCTATCTAGCCAGACAAAATGAAACTGCGAAAGCAGAATTTGCTTCAGTTTACAGAATTTGCTTCAATTTACAACAATACCTTGGTCAAGTAGAAACTAAGCTAGGAAAAAAAATTAATATCTTTAGTTATTTCAAGAGGCTAACTTTCCCTAACTTTGACTCACAGGTCACAAGGCTGTTTATTTCAGATCAGTAGTACAAATTTTTCATCCCTTTTTATAACATTGTGACCTTTGTCCTCTATATCACATAGCTACTGGAACCATCATCTCACCCTTCTGTCTTTATCAGCATGCAGCTAATCAAATTTATTTGGTTATCCTGAGCTTGATTTCTACATGCATTGCCTCCAATTACTTCCAAATAGTTTAACAAGCTCAATAAAAAGAAGCAAACATATAAGCAGTGAAAATTTTCCAAACTGAAAAATGTCTTCAACAATTTAAAATAAAGACCTTGCCTCATTCACCGGCGTTTCTTCATTTTGACCTTGACTTTTATGGACTCCGTTGAAAGTTACAAAACGGAACGTAAAACAAATTTTAAAAATGTTAAACCCAAAGGTACAGCCTCCTTTCCCAGAGAAGCTGGATGTGGAACTATATCCCACTGGCCAGCAAGTGGCCCACAGAAGAGTCAGGCTGCTCACAGGCCATGCCCCAGTCCCTTCAGGGACACCTTTAGAGAGGGTGCTGGAAAAGCAGTTCTAAACATTTAGGATTCATCTGACACTATGATTCAAGCCTTCAGCCTCAGAAGCTGTCTTTAGCTCTTTCTTTGATTTATTAAGTGTTAATACCATATTCTTCTACCTTCTAAAACATGTTACTCTCTCCTAATTTGCTAAATAAGAAGAAATTGTGTCTAAATTCTTTTCTACAGCTTTTACTTACAAAGAAGGATCTCACATTGGATTTAACTCTGTATATGCTCCACATATTGCATTTCAAATAAAATATTTTATCTTCAGCAGTTGCTATTTAGAGCAAACCCCAGAAATGAAAAGCTAAAGCAAAAATCAGATATAAAATACACTTCCATTTTTATGTCAAAAGAAATTGCTTACTTCATGCGTTCAGTTATCTTCTTGCTGCTTATAAATGCAGGGGTTTTTTTGGATGAACTATAAAAACTGATTTACAAAAGAGGTTAATTAATTCTCAAAGTAATGTGCAAAAACTGTTCAAGTTCACTTCTATTTGATGTTGGATCGGGAAATTTGTGGTTTTGCAGCTCGCAGCATCACCACCTGACCAGGTCCTTTTGTTTCAGACCATGCTGGTGTCATTTAACACAGCAGCACAGGAAAGCAGAACAGTGTCCTGTGCAAGCATCTGATATTATATGATGACATACAGAAGACTGTATCCTGCCCCTATATTGCTAGGAGCAATGCTTCAAAGAAATTAGGCACTGCAAATAGCCACAATGAACCTTACTAATTGCAGAAAGCTTTGCAGGTGACAGAGAGGAACGAGGTCTTCCCAGATTCTACAGGTAATGCTCTTATGTCCTAAATCACAAGATTTGATTACCCTTCTCTAGGCATGCTTTGCTGCCACTGTTATTAGACTTTATATCATCAAGCCCTTTCTGAAAATTGAACCACTATATTTAACTATATGACCTCTACAGTGATTTCTACAAGCTAAATGCCCACTGTCCAAAACATTATTTATACCTTATAAAATTACAAGTTACTCATAAATACCTGATTTCTTGATCGTGTTTTATGAAGCTGGAAAAGAAGGAGAAAACAATACAACCTGATCATTTCTCTTGTTATTTCATATTACTATATATCTCAAAACTAACTTTTTTTACTATCTCATTTCCAAAACAAACAAAATATATGTCCATCCCACTCCCTGTCACCTTGACAGGACCTGTTACACCTCTCTCTATTATTTATACTTCTATACATTATAAGGCCTTGAAAATTTTAAAAGTTTAATGTTATAGACTGAAAACATTAACTCTTTATCTTGTCTTTAGTTTTTGTCTCTTTTTTATGGTTACCAACTGCAGCAAGACGACTTCCTGATACAACCCTTTAATCCAAACCCCTCTGGCAGGACCACAGAGGAATGAAAAGGAGTTCCAGAGATGTTTTTCCCCCTTCAGCTAGTCTCTTTAAGAGTTATGGATTTTTCTTTACTCTTTGAAGACATCTGTATTAAATTACCCACACAACAGTAATCCTAACAAAACCAAAATTTATTAAAACAAAGAGAAAATGGAATTAAAACAAAATAAATTGTTTGCTTAACATAGCTGAATTTACAATTCTCATACATTAAATTAGATAAGGCATAAACCAGATAAGCTTGACTTCAGATAAAAAAGAAAAAATGAATCCTGTAGTTTATCCTTTGAAATTAAATATTCTTTCTGACCACACCAGTCAGCCTGTCAATGCTGCTTGCTGCTTAGAGACCAACAATTCCCTTTTTGTCTCCCACTGATACGCTTAATAAACCCCATTTTGGGTTTCCTAAACACTTCTCCAAACACAAAAAAATGGTCTTTGGTAAACAATTTCAGTCTCCATTCTCTGAAGAGTTACACCACAGAGGAAATAAAAAACCCCTTAATTATGATTTATGGCTGCCTTTCCAAGGTTTATGACCCAGCTCAAATATTACCTTTTGCTTACCATCTTGGCTGGGTACCCACGTTTTGCTACATCCAATGGGCAAATCTCATGTTCAGTACACTCCCTGCCTCTTCCACTTGTCACACGTGATGAGTTATAGACAAGGACTAAGGCTCACTCTCACCAACAGCTACATCTCAAAACAAAGTCCAATGGACATTCAGAAAAAATCACTCCTGGGTGATGTCTGGAATGACAGATTGTTCTTTGTTTCCACCTTTATGGGTTTTAGGACTCACATACACATTTTTTGCATGAGTACACTGCATCATTTAGCGGGTGGTATTTCCCTGATATAACCACAGTATGACTCTTGGACAGCTATAATAAAAACTGATCTGTCATAGAAACTTTGGAAGTGTAATGAATGTGGCAAGCTCGTTCCTTCTGACATGCAGCTGTGCATGCAAGCATGCTTTCAAAAATGGCTTAGATATGCAGAACTTCTTTCTGTTGAGCAAATAAAGACACACTGCAAACAGGCTCCATGCTGGGATTCCAACACAGAAGTACCAGAAGAACGAGGAGAGCAGTGGTGAAGAGATCCCATCCGTACCTTGCATTAAGTAAGTGTAACTGTTCTCAACTTAAAGCATGGTCTAAGCCATTCTCAATGTTTTACTCTTCAGCCTCTCCCATAAATTTGAAATGAGAAAAAACCCAAGAACCCAGACAAGAAACACTGAAGGCATCAAAGCAATGGAGATATTATTACAGAGCTACCTAACAATATCCACATATCTGATGTGATACAATCCAGTGCTAAACAAGGACTACTGTAGTCAGGCAAGTAAAAGAAGTAATCATGACTTGAAAGCAGATTCCTATAAAAGAAGGATAGCTTGTGACTCCCAGAGCTGGAACATATCATTTTTGATATAACAGGAGGCTTGGAGGAAGCCCTTCAACAGCAGGAATTTAGGGTGTGGCTTTTGGTTCCCTAAAGCCAAAAGCAAATGAACTGTGATCTGAGATCCGTTCAACAGAATGTTGTATTAATTTATTTTTTTAATTATAAAATCATATATGGGACAGTCTTTCCAAGCAACAGATCAAGTTAATTTCAGTCATTACAAAGGCACATCAAGTTATTCGAACATTCAATTAAAATAATCTTACAGAACTGCATTTAAATTGTACCATCACTCTGACGATATCCAAAGCAAAACATAAAACAAAGGTCAAAGTAGAGAACACTATGGAGCAAGTTAATACCCATGAAAAATGAGCACAAGAAAAACAAAACTATTCCATGGTGAAAAATGGTAGCAGAGGATGTGAGAAGAGACGTTATTCCTCTCCTCTATTGCTGCTCATCTAACAAACAAAAAAAAAGCCAGAGAAAAGGAATTTCAGCATTTCTAGTGGAAAAGGAAAAGACAACTCTGCCTTACCATGTTACAAGGAAAGGACTTAGAAAAGAAGGTGCATGACCAAAATAGGACCTCTCTGCTTGCACATCTCCCTCTCAAGCTCGAGGACACACAGACCCTGCTATAGGTGATTTTTCCTTTTTTTTCGTTTACTCTACAGTTTCTTACAAGGAAATAATTTTGTAATTGACTTAAGGCAAGGATTCCTTCTTAAAAATAACCAGAAAAAAATCTTAATGCTTTAGTAATCTCTCTCTTAATCCTCTCTATACATATCACTGGAAAAGACTTCAAAAACTGATTAATCCAAAGATAATTATATTCAACTATTCTTCGATGAGGAATAAAAATTTATTGGAATGCAGCTAATACACAGTGTCTTCCTTAAAGAAATAAAGTATTTAAATATTCTTTCAAAACGCTTTCAGATGCATATACTGATAATATCAATAAAAGTTAACGAATATCACAAAAAAATCTCTAGTTGATTCCTTTCAAGTGAAAGTTTTTCTCAATTTTATAGTTTCTGCACACATTTGAGATGAGTCCAAGAATCTACCAACACATTTAATTCTTTCTAATGTAGAAATGTTTAGATAGCATGCCTGTATCTGTGAGAAGGGAATGGCCCTCCTTGTTTTTACAGGAAAAATATGCAATATATTAGACATAAATTAGCATGATACTTCGAGTAGTAACCGTGAAAAATCAACCTTGATACAAAATTCAAATTATTCAGAAATATATTAATTTTAGATCCTGACCTTCTGGCTACCACTGCAGCAGAATACAATTAACACTTTTCTGAGGCTCCCACAATGTATAATCAAAGAGTTTTTATGACTAAGTGATACATGAAATGATACAAGGGACTCTTTGAAGTACTGCAGACTAAAAAGAACATTGAAAAACAGTATCTGCCATGTTTGCACACAAATATTCTTCATAAGCAAAGCCGAGCTAAACACATGGCCAGGATAGAGTTTCTTTAAAGGTGGTGAATTCGGACAAACAGTACTGGTTTTACATTAAAAAAGATGACAGAATGGCAGAAGTTTGTTAAGAAACTAATGTTTTAGAAGAAGGAAGTGAGGACAGAGTGTATTTTAAAGACTCTTTAAAAAGGTAATGTCAAAAAGGTCAACGGAGTTTTCATAATTATCCACTACTTGGGGTGCATACTGGAAGAGTGGGAGTTGAGACCACATTTCAGGGGTAGATGGGTGTGCACCAGCGCTGCTAAATATGCTGAGACCTTTTTATTTTTTAAAAAAATCCAAGTAATCCTAATTTTAATATCTTTATTATTGCCAAAAACCAACACAAAATGATTAACAACTGTGAATGTGCACCTAGGTTCTGTACAGTCATTTGTGGACCGCTGCAGGATAACCAACAGACGTGCAACTCAAAACAAATATTTGTGACGTCTCTGGCTCAGTACTAGCAGTCATTTCCACAAGTTAAAATAGGATCTTTCAATATTTGGGCTATAAAGGTGTGATTCACCAGGGCTCTTGACTACAAGATGATTTACCTGGGACTGGGAGAACCCTCAGCAGCACCCTGCAAAGCTGTTCTCCAGCAGCACTGGAGCAGCTGACGGACAGCCCTGGCTGGAAGTGCTCAGTTGCCCTGTTGGAGTGCAGCCACTTCAGTATTTATTCTAACATGGTTCAAACCCTCAAATCCTAGATAGCTGCACACTCCCTAAGGTTAGAAACACAATGTCCATGTGCCTCACTTATCCACTAAAGGTAAAAGGTTAAGATTATACTAGACAGGAGAAACCAACTCTCCTGTACATTATAACAACCTCCAGTGAATAAAAATTCATCACTGTGATACCGCCCATTGGTTTGTACCTGGAATTTAATTTTTTTCTCATCCTTAAGGAAGGAAGAATTAAAGTTACAGTGCTTTTTTTTTTAAAAAAAATTATTATTACTGAGTATAGAGAACAAAACTCTTATAAAAACCCGGTATTTGTAAAAACCATACCTATTTCAATTTTCACAAAACAATCTGGAGAAGGGAAATTACTACATTTTCTTAATACATTATGCCTCCAGTGACCTTCAGCTCTGATGAAAATTGGCATCACTCATTTTTTTAATTACTAACACAGAGCTCTGGATTAGTTAAAGAGCTTATGAACTCTTCAATATTTCAAATACATTGTTAAAGGCAAAAATGTAAATGGCCTTCATTCATAACATTTTTAACGCAGAAGGTGACAATTCTCACGATGTCACTGTAAGAAAGCACTGGCAATAACACTCAGTGGGTTTGAATGGCACTAGAATAGAAGCTGGCATGTCCAGACAAGTGAGAAAGGGAAGGAAATGGTTGGGACATGCCCATCACCACCACACAGGAGCAGAAAGACAAACAGAAAAAGAAAGGCTCATGTTCACACATGCCTGGCAAAGAGACCTCACAAGGCCAGGGATGAAATGGGGAGCGCTCGCTGGGTAGGTCCCCACAAGAGCAGGAGTGCAAAATGCTTCCAATGCAGACAGCATGGCACCACTGTCCTCACAAACCAGCATGATGATGGGATGGCATCAGGGGCTGCACACAGCTAGAAATGGGCAAAAGAAAAATTCTGTAGGATGACTCAGACTCTAACTCCATAAGAAAACACTCTTCTCCACCAGGCCATGTCCACAAGCCAATTCAAAATCCACAAGCAAAATCCTACAGTTCAAACCATAAATGGATGTATTTGGCCAATATGCTCAGTACTGGACTTGCCATAGGATAGAGAGCTCTAAGGTACTAAGTATTACCCAAACTGCAGAAAAATATGTAATTTCCAAAGTTCATAGATAATCCTTCAAGAAAAGATACTACAACAGGGTAACTAAGTAACTAATTTTCTCTAGTGTAATTCCTAGTATCCTAAAGAAGCTAGGTTTTTTTTGTTGTTCCTTTTTTTATTTTGGGGGGTTTTGTGTGGGTTTTTTTGGTTTGGTTTGGTTTGGTTTTGTTAGACCTTCCAAAGAACTTCAAAACCCTGCCCACAATCTAAAGCAGGGAGAGTTGAGTCTTTGAAAGGTTAAAGAGCTTGCCCAAGATCTGTAAATAGCAGAGACAAATCTCCAAGCTCCATCTCCCCTCCCTTACTCCACTGTCATGAATCAGAAATAATCCTGCACCAAAGCTTTATCCCAGGGATTACAGAAATTATTTTAAATGACTGTACACGGAGAAAAATGCATAAATCTAAAGTTCTGACATGAATTCTAAATAATTTGATTTTAAGAGAAGTAGTGTTTCAGTTCAATTCTCTGCTCCAGTTATAATCTCCCTTAAAAAAATCAAGAAACTCATTTCAAAATAACCAAGATGAATAAACACTCTTTTCAGTAGAGCAGCAAATCAGGTAGATGGATGTCTTAAAGATACGTGTTCGAAGTCTCGCATCTCATTACTGCCTACAGCCCTCCAGTCTCAATCCTGACAACAGTCAATAGGTTTTATGAACAAGCATGTTCTGGAAGAGACGCTGGACTATGTGGCTGATAAACAGACAGATAAGATGGTACAGAAATACAAAACGTCAAACATCCATTTACCACAGATATCAGCCTGGGAGCTTGCAGTAATGTTTATGCAGATAAGAAAAAAAAAAAAAAGATCAAAAAGAAAGCTATGCAAGTAGTTTGGTTCTATTATTTATTCTAAGATTTTGGCTTTGTAAATATAAATCAAATACAAATGTACAGCACTGCCAAGGAAATAAATTATATTAGATATCTATACATTAATACATTCCAGTAAACCAGTCTAAGGAACAAATCTAGCCATAATTCAGTCAAGACTCTGTGCAGAACCATACTATTAAATTTCTATGGTATGTGAAGAATAAAACAAGTTTAAGCAATACAGTTCTTCAAATCATATCAAAAGCAAAATGCCTGCAAACTCCTAAAGCAATGTTACTAATTTATCATTGTTACAGCTTAAGAATGTAGCCACATCACATAAATTGCTTCTCCCTCATGTAGTATCTTTGAATCGCTCGATTTGAAAAAAAAATAAATAATCCAAAGTGTATTACAAAGAGACTGCACTTTTATGGCACAGGAGGTAGCAGACGGTGAAACAAGAAACAATATAATGGCATGAAGAATTATACGCATTTTGCATTGGACTTATCATTTATATGAAAAATACACAAGTGCACAAAAAAATTGAGACACTCGATTGTTTCTCTTGAAGGAAAAAAATCTGTTTGGTATAGGGCAGCTAGTTGGAAGACACATAGATTTTTCAGTAATTCTGAAAGGAAAGGAGTCAATAACAGCTAAAATATAACTCATACTACAAAATGCCGTTCTAACAATTTTGGGATGTTACAAGGTGCACATCCACTTTAATTAAAAATAGGGTAAAAATATTCAGAATCCTACACAACAGCTTTGCCTTTCCTGGATCTCATCCAGGAGGAGTAGTAGACTTCATCATTTTTTCTCTTGTAATTAAAAAAAAATGGATTTCTCTTCTAGCCAATTATATATTTTTCTGCAAATTTTTATTAAAAAAAAAAAAGGGAACAAGCTAAACACCAGGGGGACTTAATTTCCTTCAGGTAATTCAACACATTGGTACAATTTTTGTACTCTTAATTCTATGTCTCCTATATTCATGACCTACTGTCTCCTATATTCATGACCTACTCACTGCTCTTCTACTTAGGCAGAGTATCTGAGTACTTCTCTGCTGACTTCAGTTATTTTAGTCATTTTCCCACACCAAAAGCCTCCTCAGTTGTCTGATTTGCTATAAATTTTCATGGATTATAAGCCACCTCCCTGACATCCTCCCCTTTCCTTGTTATATCTTGTTTCCTGCAATCGTGGGAAAGGGATATGGGACATTTCATCTGTGCTCTGCCTGATTATCTTGGTGGTCCTTACTGCCTTTTATTTCCCATTTGCCAGCATCTAAAAAAGCCCAAAGGTTTTCTAAAAAGCAGTACCAATCAATATTTTTGTACCAACAAATATTTTTTTTAATCCTCCCAAAACTGCTTTGAAAGTTCAGTGCATATAGTGAACAAGAAAATGCTAATTACAAGGAATAAAAAATAAACTGGCTTATGTTTTTAATTGGCCACAGCTAACAGCTAGAAGAAAGCAAGCAACAGAAGTACATATTGGAAAGCCAATCTCATTATTTAAAAATGCAATGCTTCTTTTTATTTGGAATGTTCTAGCTGCTGTTTCAAGCAAGCTTCACGAGGAAAAGTGAAAAGTAATTATATTGCCTCCATTTATTAATTTTTTTGTAAAATCACTATTCTTAATAATTCATAATCTCAGACAAGAAAGTTTTCTTCTCAGTCTACTTTTTCTTGTTTTTCTTTAGAAAAGGAAAAGCTTGTGTAAAATCTGTGCAACTGTATTTTGAGAAAGAATTAAAACAGACTGCCTGACCTGATAAGCCCTCTGGAAGACTCAACTAAAAGTCTAAGAAATAGAAAAGCTGAGCTGCAGGAAGATTGCACTGACTATTTTGGTACTAAGTCTCCTGTCTCATGTGCCACTCCTATCTTTTTTAAGCAGAAATGACAATACATGGCCAGCTGCTGACAGTCAGCTTCAACAGTACAGCAGATAAATTTGTTTAAGAAGTCTGTCCAGCAGGTATGTCTAAGTTCAGTTCCTGGCAGTGCTACTGGCTTGCTGTGACTCCAGGAAAGTTTCTTAACTTTGGTTAAAATATATATATATAATATCTACATTCTTTTGATTTCATAAATTTCCTTCATTTTTTGTAAAATGGAACCCCCCCCAACATATACATTCTGATTCCCGAACTCGCTAGTCATGCTGGAATGACGGGTACTCAGATTCCGTGAGCGAACAGTGAAGAAGCCATTCCTGTTTAATTACACTCAAGAAAGGAATCCAAGAGGGCGTTTCCAAGTGTAGGGCTCATGTTCTACAGCACAAGCCCCCTCTGTGCTGAAGTCTGAAACCAGACAATTCCTGTAAGAACAATATTCAGCTCTCTGGAAAGCTCTGAGGGCAGCTCCAGATTTTATCACAGTGAATGCCTCAGCTCACTGATGACACCAGAACTTCTGATGCCATGGCAAAAAGTAAAGAATGGGCTCTGAGCAAATGTAAACCAAAATACATTTCAATCTTCCCAGAGAAGAGACATTCACTCTGAACAAAGAAATAGCAGTACAGCACTGCTAAGAGAATTGCTAGCAAGATTTGTAGTCTCTTGGTGAAGATTTTATGGAAGATATTTCTCTGAAGGAAGATGATACAACTGCTCATGATATTCTTTCCCAAGTTATTAGCAGTTTCTCAATTTCAAAATAACATTAATTTAGTTACCAAGTACAAAATTTGCTAATTTTATTGTAGCATTTTCTTTAAAACTAATCCAAAAATCATAGTAGCAACTGTTTTTCACTATTTCTACACTGTAGGCACAATTCCATTTCCTGCTGCTACGCGGGTACCAGCAACGTGGAGTTCTAGCCATTTTTACAGAGCTATTAAACAATTTAGCATATTAAATCTGCTTGCCTTTTGCTTTTGCACTTGCCTTCATTTTTATCAAAACCACTTTCTCTCCATCTCTACTCTTACTTCTAATATTCTATTCTTCTAGTGCTAAAAGTATTGGCATATTATCTTTATCTGCTTCTGCCCTAGAAGCAGACTTGTTCTCAGAATAACATGGAAGTGTATGCCTTAGCAACTGTTCCCCCCTAATTTATACTCCAAATGCCTCATAATATAGTGAAGTGCTGATACTGCTATTTTACAGGGAGGAAATCGTGCCATAGAGGAGTATATTCAAAATCTGTTACAAGCACAAAAATGATGCAGCATGACTGGTAAATCATTTCAGAAACCTGATGAGTTATTCTCATCTGCTCCATACTGAGCCCATGGTGGCCAGTGCATGGCTGCTGAACCACTCCTGCCTCACAGTATTTCAGGTACAGTTCCGATGAGGCTGCCAATCCTGTACCTAATGCAGTGATGGCTGAATAAATTCAAATTATTGGATTAGGAAGAAATAACAAGGGTTGACGAAGCAAACATCACCCTAGCACTCAATACTGAGACAAGACTTAACCTCCATTTGGATAGCCCTAAGCTATCCAAAGCACATGGTATGGGAGTTTTGGCTCATATCCATATAGGAATATTAGTGTGTAATCCATAGGGTGAGCAAGTTTGGCCATATTTGCCCTGTAGAGTAAACACTGAAAAGCAGTCATGACACGACATGTCTGATACAGACACCATGACAGGTTCCTCCATCTGAAATACTCACGCTCAGATCCTACAGCCCAGCTTCCAACCCACACTTACTCAGACTGGCTGTGTGTTGTCACCTTCACACCAGTATACTGTGGCTTAAGTGGCTTTTTACTCTTTTCTAGAGTCACCTACTTCTAGACATATTTGTAGAGATCATAGAACCATAGGGATTAATCAAAGACACATTCACTGAATTTCTTGGGTACGACATGAAGCTACTCAAATACGTGGGATACTCCAGGGCTAAAGGTCAAGAAGGTAACATAGGTAACGGCATAGTTTCAGCCTCTCTGTTGGAACACTAGAGTAATGTCAACATCTAATTCACAATAAATCTAAATCCTAGCTTATTAATGTAAGCAGGCTGTAAATAAGAGTAACATTAGATATTTCTAGTGACTCAGCTCAAAAGATGCCTTCCAACCTAACACAGCTCTAAGGCCCACAAATATCAGTTCTTTTCCTAAATCAAGATCTGACTGGAGAGACTGACATTGCTACGAGGAACCTGGAGAATCTGGTAATTTGAAGACAATGTGAAGTATCCTGGGTCTTCCTGGGGAAGCCTTTTTGTTGTGCTGAATAGAAGGAATCTTAAGGAGAGTTGTGCCCTAAGCCTGAGGCCTCTAAAGGTAGGTGTTGGCTAATTGAATGCTTGGAGGAAAGGGTCTCTAGCGTTTGGGATCAGGAACAAAGCTCAGCTGATGAAATTATGGGAAAACTTAAGGAAGACAGACCACATGTCTGTTCTACTGTCTGAAAAGTTTACTGTAATTCACTTTAGTTGATGGGGTAGAGAAAAGCAAACAAGCTGGGCTGGGTAATACCTACAGCACACATTCCTCTACAGTCAGTTTTTGAGAAGAGTGGAAAGTACTCCCTGGTGAGTAGCAACTGGATAAGGTTATTAGTGTTTTTTCCACAAACCATCTTGGCTGAGGATCTTGTAGCCTTGAACCTTTTTATGCTCACGGCACTTTTTAAGATTGTTTTTCTTTTTTTTTTTTTTTCATTTTAGTCGTGGAACAAAAGCTGTGTTTGGAAGGCCTAGCACAGGTACCCAATCTCAGCATCACAATTAACAGGGTGTGCAATTTCAGAAGTCTGATAACTGGTTTTTAGCCTTTGCTTGCAGTGAGATCAAAATAATTACACCCAACAACTAACGCTATCCAGGCTATTCTGCTGTGAATAGTCCTGGGTATCTCCAGTTAGCTTACAGCTCAATGCATTATTTTGGTGACTTTATGCAAAACAGAAACAGTCCCCATCACAAATTTCTACTATAGACAAAAATAACATGAGCACATTAAGCTGCTTTCGCTTGTCACCCCTGATGAACTTCATATGGCAACCAGACCAAAAGCCCCCGCTGAGCCCCCGAAGCTGAATGTGAAACGGAAATATCACAAAAAAACCCACTGCCAGCATCCCAGAACATGACTCACACTGCATAAGTACCAAATCACTACATTTAGATGATTCTGGTCTGTTTATTCTGTATGGATAGATCAAGTACTCTGAAACTCCATTTGCTGGAGGAAGCAGACTGGGCACCGGGGCTCCTGACTTGGTAGTCTCCTTCTGTGCTGGTTAACGTCAGGCAAGTCACTGCACATCTCTACAGTACTACTTCCAAATGCAAAACTAATTATACTAATCCCCTTTGTACAGCACTTAAACATCTATGGATGAAAAGAATTATACGAAGAACTATTTATGTTATTAGAGCAAAAAAAGTAAAATACTGCATGGAAAGCCAGGGCCAAGCCTCTTCTGTCAGTTTGTCCTTCTTGACAGGGATAAACTCTTAGGTTTAGAAATTACCTCAAAATGCTCTTTAAAATTGATGTGCCTTCCTGAGCGGAGTAAAATGGGGAACTTATAAGGGAAAACCATTGAAACAAGAGAAGTGAAGCTGTAAACTGTCCTAAGGGCCAGATTTTCAAAGATGTCTGAAGATAGATATCAGGTCCATATGTGGTGGGATTTTCAGAACCAACATTTATTCAGAGTCCCACTAACATCAATGGCATCCCAGTAGTGTAGCCTTCGCAAACAACTGCAACTTTAATCAATCTGATAATTGAAAATCTGACCCCAAGTAAACAAACTGAACCAAAATTGTTTAATGTTGCTTGTATGAGTATTGTGGAAATTTTTTTAGAGAGAAATGTGACTTTTAAATTGCAGTTTAGCAATCCATAAATGCTAATGAGATCCCGTGCTGTTTGCCTTGCGATAATTTTTTCCTATTAAAATCTTGTTCTTTTTTTAACCTATAATAAGCACATCACTAGTCTAAGCACGTTCATTGTTCAAAGTTTAAATTTACAGCTAAAATAAAGAGAGACTGTTTACCAGTAACCGGAATGCTTTGAGATATGAATTCTTATATTCAAACCAATGACCTCCCTATATGTCCTTTCACTCCAGACTGGTCTTGTGTCTTTGCAATTAATAACTATATTAGGCCATTTTAACTGACTGGGCCATTTTTGGTTTCCTCCCAACCATAGAGAGAAAACTCAGGGAAATTCCAAAAATTCTCAGGGAGAGCAAGGTAATCAAAATAGAAAACTTACATGTAAACTATACATATTAAAAAAATAAGCTACCTATTGGTAAATAAGTTATTTTTCTATTTTTAAGTGTACAAGTACATTTTATCAAGGTGAGTTAAACAGTTGCACCTGGCAAGTATCTATCTGAGGTTTTGGTGTCTTCTATACAAACCATTCCAACACTAACAGCACATGATGAAGATAGGGATGGAGCTCCAGACAGCAACATCTCCAATATCTCTATTGCTATTTCTTAACCACGTTGTGTGCTCTGGAGAAGTACTCTGTAATAACGGTGGGAGATTCATCTTTGCAGTCTGATAGCAAATTTTGACAGAGTCTCCAATTGACTTCGACAGTCTGCGTGGAAATGGCTGAACTGTTAAACCCTCCAGAAAACATACAATGAACAGCCTGAAGCATTTGAATGTGTGAAAATAGAAGTAGACAACCCATGACATGAAAGTATAAAAAAACAAATTCTGCTTTAGAGGAAGAACACCAGCAATAAAATTCTGAGATTAAATAAAACCTGCTGATTAAAAAGTATAATTCTACCATGATCTGAGGCAGAAAATGAAGAATGTTATTCATAAGAACATATGTGTCTCCTGCAAAAGCCTCTGAGGAAGTGGTCTTGATGAAAGCAGAAGTAGTAAACACCAAGCCCAAGATCTTAATGAGGCTAAGTGAGAGTTCAAACTCTTTTAGCCTTAAGCAGATATTCCATAACAGCTTTAATAAATGATAGAGAAGGAGGGGGGGGGAAGGTAAGAAGCCACATGGATCTCATTCCCATAATGTGCAGCATGTGGATGGTGGATGGCTTTCCTCATTGAAGCATTCCTGATTCTTTCCATAAAAAAAAGTCCACAGATGGCAAAAAAAGAGCCAACTCGACTGACACTGCTAAGTGGGTACCTGTCTACCCCCGAGCATTGAAAGACAGGGCTTCAACCCTTTCACTTACACAAGCCAGGCTGGCTGCTTTCACAAGGAATTGTGACAGCATTTTCAGTGGGTTTGATCCAGAAGAAAATAACTACATTTTCGTTGAAAATCTTTCCAAAAACAAGGCCAAGACAGACATTCCTAAAAATGTTAACCAGACCAAAATTAAAAGAACTGCAATTTTCAGAAGCATATGCATGGTCCTAAATCTTTCTGTTGTGTAAAGACATTATTTACTGCTCTTATTAGCAAATGAAATTATGTAAAAAGAACTACTAACAATAAGAAACATCCATGTTAGTTAATATGTTAAAATTCTAAGACATATTCAAAACATTTTTTTTCCATTTCTAGACAAACAAAGAAAGCCAAAACCTCTTTTTCTGAACAATCTTTTTGAGTTGAGCATGATTTCACTCACTAGTACTAGTCAAAAGCATTTTTCTTGAAAGCATTTTCAAAATGAAAATTGTTTTTCCATCTACTTCTGATATCTCTGTGAAATGGGGTACATCTGCACCATGGATGAAGGATCTTTAAGCAGACAAGTTATTTTTGGAAGAACACTGGGATGGTTCTTATAAACATTAGACTGATATGGTTATGCAGTATGGTCTAATACTGAATTATTTTGAACTCCTTTGGAAATCCATTCCAGGTTAATATTGATTATTAATATCAATCAGTTTTAAGAATTAGCTTGGGTTCTTTTTCACCTACCTCTTACTCTATCATAACAAACATCTAGTTTCTCCTACTGTAATTTAACCAGGATTCTGAGAGACTGAGTGGTAAATGATAAAATGTGCCTTTGTAAGTAGAAGAGAAGCATTTCTGTGCCAGCAGATGATTGCCACGTGCAGATCTGTGATTGCCTAAGTCCTATTGACATCACCACACAAATTGGCTCCCATTCCCTTGGTCATACACTTGTAAAATCCATGCCTGATAACCTTGTAAAAAGACAATTTACAGTTTAACTACAATACAAACAAGCATTATTTCTCCTACCACTGAATTATATCCATTCCTGATGCACAAAATATTATATGTTTAACAGTGCACACTACTCAGCAACTTTACCCATGGTGTTACAGCTTTTGCAGGAGGGTCTTCTACAAAGCATTCTTGAACTACACCTCGTATTGGGATTTTTTTCCTCATCCCTCCTAGATATACCTAGTTTTCTCATCTCTCTCCTTTGCCTCCATCATCTCTTTGCTGTCTTCTTTTACATTTGCATTTCATGGACTGCACCTTCTCTTCTATTTCATAAACTCGGAAAACCTACCTCATCTATGAATGTTATTACTGAACATGCCACTTCATATTTTTTCTGTACTGTATCATGCCACACTACATTTATTCATGCACCAATACTAACTAATTTGGAGAAGGAATTTTTGTGACTTTTTTTAATCCTATGCTGTTATTTCGTAAATTGCCAAGTACATATGCTTTACTATTTAAATAAACAATAGTAACAAAATTCAGATGAAACTTTACAGAAATGTAGGTACTCAGAATGTAATTACCCAAACAGGAAGTTGGGCAGGATAAAAAGGCAAGCATCTTTCTCTTGTGGAAAACACCAACAGACCATACAAATGGCTTGGATGAGTCAAAATAAATACATACTTTAAATGAAATTTCCAAACACAGCACACCATCATCTATCACTTTTTGATTATCTAGAGCACCTATCAAAGGTGCTAGAGCCTCATCAGCAAACACCTTCTTGAGGCTGCCTCCCCTTGCTGTAGTCTGACACGCAGGAAGTAAAGGTCATCATTTAAATTCAAGGCAAAGCGATTGTAAAGCAGCACATTCTGCTCGATGTGGGGCTCCTGCATCAACAGTTCAGTGGAACTCAGAAGAAATACTGGAAAGCAGGGGTGTAATTTCAATCTGTTAAGAGCTTTTTTGTTCCTAAATTTCAGCAGCTTGGATATGAAAAGGTTTGATACCCACTGCAATATTGCACTTCATTTATTAGTTTGATAATCATCTGGCCACCACACCCAGCAACACAGACTGAACTCAACAGACGCTTGTTTGCTCTCCGGCAGGATGGCCTCAGACTGCTTAAACACCACTCCTAAATTGCAATTCAGCCACTCAAACCCTTTTTTTAAGAGGCATCTTCAGGTCTTGAAGGAACATACCTGCAAGTATGTTCCTTTAACACTGACTTTTTGCTTTTACTATCACTCATTTCTCATTTTCCTTTGCCATGCAGCTGGTTTCAGCACTGTTTTGTAACCTGAGTTGCTTTCTCTGACTGAAGTCCCTATTTTCTGGTTAAGAAATACACAGTGAGGACACAGCACATTTGAGTTTGCAGATTTCTCCGTGCTCTTCCAAAAGAAAGAGAGCAAAAGCATCAAATCCCCATTTAACCTGCCTTAATGCACTGAGGTCTTACTCAGCAGTGGGATAGCATTCATGAAACCTTTAGTCAAATTACTGCTCTATGATCAGATTCCTCATGTACATATATCGTGACTAACTACTTCAAAAAAGCAATCACATCCCAGAATGCCCAGCTGAAAGTATAACAAGAAGTTGTATCAAAATTGTCATACACTAACATAATAAAGCAGAGGAGCTATTAAAAGTCAGAGAAAGAAACCATTGAAAAAAATTGCTTATTAAGAAAACACTGCAAATTAGATGAACAACTGACCCTCTGTTTAAAGTCTCTCTGCTGAAGGTATAGTAACACAGAGATACTTAACAGGATCATAACCTCTCATGTGATGAAGCTTTCAGTGTACATCAGGGAAGCACAAGGAAATAAGCCAAGGGATCCAGACATAGACAGATGGAATTAACATCTCTGGATTCTGAGCTTTCATTGAACAAGAGGGAAATACAGTTCCCATCTTCATATGAAACACAACTTCCTTGTTCCACCTGCACTCAGACAACAATACCTCAGAAGCATATGAACTTTCTTTTCCATGTCTGTAGGGAAATAACTGAAAAGCACATGGGTGACCCTCTAAAAACTGCTAGTGCGAAGTGCATCACTGCCAGGGAATTTACTGTCCCTCTTTAGACAAGATACTTGCCTAGTGCATACCAAAAAAAGGTTTATTTCATTGTGAGTAGCTCCCTCTCAGAAAATATAAGACACTTAAAAGCATCACATTTTTCTCTGCTTTTCACTGTCACATATTAGCTGCTGCCGCATTTATTTCCCTTTTTATTTATCTAGATCACTGGGCTTCTACTATTGCAGCACATAAGAGTCTAAGAAATTAAGTTTCCTAATGCTGTTGAATACATAAATTACAAACTTTTCCCACTTTTTTCACATAACTATACTTAAAGAATAAGCCATTTTTCAGAGCAATATTTAATTTCAGAAAGTTATTTGGGGTTATAATTTTAAGATGTGGCTTTCATTTTCATGCTCACAAACTACGTCTGTTATGAAAATATTTCTTAGCAAGCTGCTGCCTAATTAGATGACTTAATCTTGCAAAACTCTGTATTTAAAAGCAAAAGAAATGCCAAAGAATATCAAAATCATATTTTTTTTCCGTTGTTTGCTACGATGTGCATTTTTTTCTATTTATATTGTGTACAGAATAAAGAAAAAATAGTTGAGTGATAAGACCATGAATTCACATTGTGTTTTCCTTTATACTGTTCATCTGTTAACTAGGGTGTTTATAGCTTGTTTGCTTTTTAGGTTTTTCTTTTTTTTTTTTTCCAAAAGTGACATTTAGAAGCCAATAACCCAAAGTGTATTACTGAACTCTTTAACAGTGTCCAATAGGTAGACGACCTAGCTGTAGGGTGATTAAATGATTTAACTGCTAGATCAATGAATGCAGCATGAATTAAAATGGCTGCAAGCTTTTTCAGGCATAAGATGGGACCTAAAAAAAAAAAAAAAGGGTTATCTTACTTTTTATTTCACGAAAATGTAACCATTTACTTTGAAAAGGAAAAAAATACATGTTTTCCTGACAGAAATAATACAGCATTATTCTAATATATCGTGACTATACCATATATTTTTATTGTCAAAGATCTGACTATATTTTGCCATTCTCATACTGAATAACCTCATTCAGGAAAAAGCAGTCACTGCTCAAGAAACATAATGGTGCTAGGATCTGGTCCAAAGTGAACTGTTATCTCACGCGTGAAGATAATGAATGTTAATTTAAAATAATGTTCTTTCAACTCCAGGGTTTTTTTCATATAATCAATCAGGCCTGAAAATGTGTGCATGCGCTCTCTCTCGCATGCTCACTCTCTCTGTCACTCATCCATAAACACTTCATTTTATATTCTCATTCCCAGATATTCAGGAGAAAATTTACTGCAGGTGTAAACTAATATTGCTCCACTAAAATCAACAGTGCTGCACCAAATTACGTTAACATAGACAGTGGTCCTCTCTCCCCTATCCTGTGACTGTGTGTACCTTGACTTCCACTTTAATGCGCATCTCATGCCAAACTCTCGCTTTTTCCTTTCATATGTGCATTTCCCAGCTCTTATTTGCACTCAACAATCACTATAGCCTTTCATTAACTGGCCCCTCGAGGTCTCTTATCTCCATCAAATGCCTCGGGAGAAGCAGGTACACATGGCTCTTTTCTGCAACCCAGGAAGAAGCTCTTGGAAAATGTGCAAAGAGAAAGCACTGCAGTGGGAGGCTGCAAGGCATGTGGAGAGGACAGCACAGGCTTGACCTAAAAAGCAATAGGTTTTAACATGACAGCTAAAATGTTCAGTTCTTACAGGAAGGAGAGTTTAAAACATTAAAAAAATGGAAAAAATAAAAGTTCTATATGTGTAAAAACAGGAACAATAATTTAAATTATTACTGTTTGGGAACTAGTATGGAGGGGGGTAAATATTCAATAGATTTCTACCTCAGAAAATTGCGTGATTTTTGGCACCTTTTTAGGAAACATCTGAGATCAGCAATGGCTGGAAACAAGACTGTATTACATGACATGCTAGTTTGATCAAGAAAGGCAGTTCTCATGGAAGAAGAGCCAAGCAGAAATTTGGATACCATTCCTTCCCACTGGCCCAGGAAACACTGTAACTGCTTATCCACTAACTTGGCAGAGCAAACCATGTTCTGCTTCTAGGCTCCTTGGTGCACCTGTACTCAAAGTATCTGTGCCATCACTTAGCTTTAGCTCACATTTATCGGTATTTCCTGTGCCCCTATAAGGGACACAAATCCTTCCATTTTATTGAAAGCTACATGTCTTCAGGAATTAGTGCTACAACTTAGGCTTATACTTGGTTGACTGGAAAATGGGTTATTATTAACAAACTTTTTAAAACTATGGAGAAAAAGAATGTCAGCATGGATAAAAAAAAAATAATAAAATGACACCTGGAGATACTTGACTCTCAAACTATATTTCCTAAAAGGTACAAGTTGAATAACAAGAGGAAATCTCATGTCTGGAATCAGAGAGAAGTTAGGAGTATGCTTCCAATTAGGAGATTTACAAAGAAGCCTTCTGGGAGCCAGCAGAGTGAAAAGTGTGCAGGAAAAGGAAGAATGTCTTTCTTACAACAAATATTTCCTGCAAATCTATTTACTTCAGGTCAGTGTAAGAAGAAGAAGACAAAGCTACAAAACTGAAAGATGCAATTACAGATGGAGAGTGTCCCTGTTTCTCACTTTCCAACACTATCAGTCTGAAATGCCTCCAGGTGTGCATCAGCACTCTCCTTCAAAAAGAAATGTCAGTGAAATAAAACATTTTCTTTTAGCAAGGAAGCAAACAAACAAACAAGGTTTTAATATGGCAGCTTTTAAGCAACCTGACAATACATTCTAGTCAGTCTGTTAAAACATCAGACGTTGTGAGGTACCAATGAGCAAAGTGTACATCCCTTCTCACTGTTCCTCACATTTTACCACGACCAAGAAAAGTTTTCAGAAATCCATTTGTGGAAAAAAAAAAGTCTTTTTTTTAATTGAGAAAATGTTAGTGTTAATGCCAAATTATTCGGTGTGCTGTATTATATTCAAATGTCAGCTTGCACGTGATGACTGACACTGAAACATCCAGCTTCCTGAGAAAAGGTTCAGGCAATCAGCTCTTAGGAACATCCTAAACTCTCAACTGCACTTACATGAAACTAAAAATGGTGCCAGTCGGGTTCCTGGACAAACAACTAATAACAATTCTTTGTTTCTAATTAAGAAAGGAAAAAAGTTTTCTGTGATTTCTGAACTGCATAACAAAGAAGGAATAGAAGCACAAGCTGAGGAGAACATTACTCTTTCTAAACTCTTTATTGCATGGAATAAAAAGGATTGCCTAGGTTTTACAGGTAAATGATAATGACCAGGATGAAACAAGGTCATTTTCAGAATTCAGGTTTTTAATTTATGTTCTGTGATACAAAAAATAATTTGATTATTTAACTGCTTTTAGATTCACAATTTCCATAACTTTGAAACTGTTAAAATTCTCTATTTCATGATATATCTGTTTTCTAGCTTTCCTAATGTAAAATAAACCTTTCTTCTCATAATGGTATCAGCTTTTCCAGTAGGAATTTCTACTTTTACCCATTTCCTTTATTTATAATTAAGGCATTCTATAACATACAGGATTTAAGGTATACAGAAAATGTTAAAAGCCACTAACAGAAAAATTTTATCCACATTTTCTCTGTTCTTTTCATAAATACCGCAAATTTCTTCAAAGACTAATACACATGTAGGAAAAGTGCCTTGGCTTCAATGGAAACAATCACCAATGCAAAATTTGGCATGTGCAAGGAGAACAACAGTCATAGTGTTGATATTGAAAAGACATAAAAATGCCTATATAGCACTGCTATGTAACTCCAGTAGAAGAACCAAAAATATAACATTACATAAAATTTTATCAGCACAACAAACTGTAACTGTGTTCTTCCTTGAATATTGAAGTTATACCTAAGGTTTCAATTTTAAAACTATTTTACAAAACTAAACTTCATTCATCATTATCCTCCATGGCCTATACATTTTTACGCCTGTGGGAAAAATAGTGCCTATATGATCAAGGTCTTCATCATTATATTAATAATAATCTATGGGTAAGAGTGAATTTTCTGCAGTGCATATCAATTTTCATCAGTGAACAATCAGTGACTGTGAGGCCTGTGATTACATTTTATGAAATAGCAATTCTTTTGTTTTGATTTTGTGCAATTTTGAACCTGGATCCTACTAATTGCTTGGGGAGAGGGGATTGTGCATAAACACTGGGTTTAAGCTTGTCTCTGAAATCAGTGACACCTCAGAAAATTAACAACCAACCAGAAGGAAAACTGGAGAACCCCCCATCACCATTCTGAGGTAAAATTTCCACTTTAATTTGTGCATGTGAACGCACACACTGCAATGTTATGTAAGGCACAGACTATCTCCTCTTCAGAAGTTTTCTTTTATTGGCAATGACACCAAGAAAATAGTAATAAGGCACAAGCAGCCAATGCAGACTTGGCTGGTACTTGGGTTTCTGCCTTGAGAAGCATCTGTAATTGCAAACAGGTATCTGTAGTGTGAGATCCTCTCTTACTGAATGCATAAATGTTGTGTGAGACTTAACAGAGAATGACGACAGCACGCTAAGAAAGATAAAGCTCTCTTGTCTCTCAGATCTCCTCGAAGATTTGTTGAGCAATAAACATATCTCATATCCTTTTAATTTCTTTTCCTCAGCATACTATTTCTAGCTACTTTGGGATTCTGCTAATCATTTTCTCTCAACTCCATTTTGTTTCACTTCATTGCTTTTCCAAAAGGTTCCAATAAAACCTCACGTTGACAGATAAGAATTGCTCTGCTAAAATTAGTAAACTAAGTACCATGTCCCGTGAGTCACAGCGTGAGACTCCCATCCACCTCTCTTTAAAAGACCAGATAACAATGCCATGCCCTAAGTGCATGAGATCAAACTATAAATGCCCACTTGCCAAAATGCTGCTTTTGACTACTACACCTGCTAGCAGACTCCTACGCTCTGTAGCCAAAACATTGGCTATCTGCATTAAAATCATATATTTGAATATATGGCAAGTTGGTTTAATGTTTATTTTTAACATACTAACAAAACAAGAGAAAATGAAGCATAGGAGAAATGAGAGGTAAACAGCAATATGTTTAACTTTTCTTTTTTAAAATTACTAGATCTCAAATCAACAGTATCTTATTATGGATAAAAATGAATTATTGCAGTGAGGCCAGTTCTTTGCCATTTCCACAAAAAGGGTGAATGGGATGTTACTGGTATTTTTGTAGGTGTGTTTGAATTAATTTTTTAACCTGTAAGTGGATTAAAGTACTTCAAATTTCACTATGTCTGGTGTTAAAATTATTTGTTAAGAATTAGTTTTATATCATACTAGAAATAAGAGTTGTATGAATCATTAATAAAGAGTTGTGAATCATTAATTCACATTTTATTCTGCAAAGATTTAATCCTGGAATTGAAAACTGAAAATAGCGTAAAGGTATATTCAAAGGTATTCTCACTGTTGGTACATACACCAGCAAATTATATTTTACTTATCTTTTTTAATATCTTTCTAATTTTGGAATTACAAATACTATGGTCCTGTCATTTGAACCAATAACATACTTTAAACTCAATTTACGTGTCTCTCTACTTCCATAACAGAAACTTTTGCCTTTAGTGACGTGGAAAATGAGAGGTTGGAAGAAAATCAAAACCAGATGTTTTGTACACAAACTCTCAATAACTATGCCTTGGATTTATCTACATGGTACAGCTACAGGATTGGGCTCTGATGGGATATTACCAAAGCTGGCTGACCTAAAATTAGACACCATGAGCTTTAACTTGGGTTCATGGACATGTCACGGTATATCACCCTTGTGCCTTCTCTCACCTGCCCACAGAACTAAAAGACCCCAGTCATTTCAGGGAGAAATAAATCAAAAGACATAAATATGAATGAAATCTTACTAAAATGCCAGTTTCACCACTAAAATTTTTTTTCATATAATTCAACATCCAGAGCATGTTATAATTAAATAAATAATAACACAGAATTCAGGCTTGCTCAATTAACTTGATGGCAGACATTGGTGTAAAGAGATGATAAAACTATGTTTAAAGACTACAGTTGAAAACATGGGGTGGGGGGGGGGAATGGGCTCAATCCAGCCCTGGTGTTTGCAGGGAGCTGCATGTAGAGGCCTTGGAAAGGCTTGAGGGCACAGTGTTTATTATACTGCACACAGCCACACTGGTGTCTATCAACCTCCCTCCAGTTACTGCCACTACATCCAGGAATGAAGGATTTTGTGGAGTTTTCCACCCATTTTGAATTTTATGTAAATGACAAGATGCTCTCACAACTAGTGAATTTGCATCTTTATACTGCACTGAAAAATGGTCAAAACTTTTTCGTATTTTTTGTGATTTTTTTTTAATATAAGAGTCAACTTATTAAGAAATTCCTCCAAAATGGAATCATTATGTCATCTGATAAACTACCTATTTTGCAGGTTATGCTCTCCCAACTGGCAGATTAAACCTTAGAACAATAACCCAATTATGAGCTAAATTTACATTCAACTGATCGAAAATGATCCAGAACCTGACAAGAACAATCTTTGTTCACAACGTTTAGCACAAGCAACACTGACAGACTAAAATGTATGAGTTATATAAAAGATGACACACGTTGCACTGCCCAGCTACCAAGGGCACCACGCTCCAAGTACTACACAAGTATTGTGGGAGTGTTCATTGCATCCTGAGACTAAACAAACACAACAAACACTAAGGCACAAAACCCCCCGCAGATAAAGAATAGGATCTGACATTAGCTCCTAAACAATCAGTGCAGGAAGGATGGATAAAGAAAGTCCTATTATATGGAAGGAAAACCACTGCAATTAATAAAATTGGCAGCAAGGATTTGAAATAAATTTACATATTTACTGGATAGGTATAAGAACAGGAACTGCTCCAACAATTGTTACCTAATCTTTGAAAAAATCCCCAAACTCAACTTCATTAAAGAAAGTAAACTCCTTTGTGTGTTTGGCCAGTAATTTTAAACAACTTGGCATTTTATGTACAAAGTTCATCACTGGTGTGAGCCACGTATACCTTGCAGAGATTAATTTTGTTTACAGTTCAACTTAGCATTTGTAACAACCCACAATATGGGTAAAAGAGTTCTTTTACTAACATTTATGCTAATCTGGATCTAGCTAAAAAGTAATTTAAGAAAAAAATCAGAAGTTTACTGGTGACATCTTTATCGTCACCTTGTCTTTCTTTCAGAACTTTTAGCCTGGACCAATTCACACTGCCTGAGGTCTTCACACACTTCTAGAGATAAATGTTTTGAAAGACTGTGGAAGGCAGTAACTATGAAAACTAGTAACAGGTATGTCCAAAATTTGTGAAATTTAGATCACGGAAGTTGAGTCCTGAATTTCAAAACGTGTCTCCTAAATCTAAAATTTAGATGCCTAAAATTAAGAAAACATCTTCAATGTTATATTTTATCTATTTCTTTTTGAAGTATTTTATTCTAATTCAGAGATTGCAGATGGTACAGTTCAGTGGTCCCCAGGATGTGGTTCATGGGTAGAAATGCATGACAGTCTAGATGTAGCCTGAGGCACTTCAAGGTGAGTTTGAAGCCAAATTAGTTGTCCATTCCCATTGTTTTCTTCTCTCACGTCACTAACAGCACCCAACATGTTTTATTTACCTGCAAGGTGGAAAAGTCGAGCACACTTCGAAGCCTTTCACCATCTCTCACCATCTCCTTTGCTCTTGAGATGACCTTAGGCTGAAAATATTCAGGCTCTTCCTCAGGTCTTTCTGAACAGTCCCTTCTACTCTCTGCGACAAGGGCAGGGGGAACCTGAACCAGGCAACCTGAACAGTAGCTGCACACAGAAGGCCTGCTGGATACCAGCCCTATGGACACACCAGCCCACACAACAGCAAACGACCGACAGGCTGTGCGCACAGCAATTCCGGTCACGAAACTCTTGTCACTTCAGTAGTGCTCAGTTTCTTCCTGGAAAGTTAAGATGCATTGCTCTGGCTCATACTACCTAAGAACTAAGACCAACTAATAAGAATTTTTATTCATGGTGAACACATTTTTTTTTTTTACATTTATATTTAAAAAGAATAGCTGCAAGTGCTTGCTTAGATTTAAAAAAAGAAAAAGAAACCAAACCAAACCACCTAGGAAGGTGCACTACCCCATCAAACTTGTGCTACAAAGTTTCAAACTGTGGAATAGTATCTTCTAGCGCTGAACGAAGTTTTAAGACCCCCCACACACACACAACATCCACACACTCACAACTCCCCTCCTGTAGCTTCATCACAAGACAATTTTCATCACATTACTCAGTTCAGGAGATGCAGTGGAAAAGTAATTTTTCTCACTCGTCTTTGGCGCTGAACCCGATACCAAGTATCAGTTGCAGATGCAGAGACCACCATCCATAGCACAACCATCAAAAGTCATCAATACAGTCACTTTTTTTCCCACCCACTAAAACCAAACTAATCATCAGCAAGATAAGTGTTCTCTGATGAACTACCTAGACCATGAACCATTCCCTTCCCCCCCTTCCCCATACAACTATCTGCTCAAAGCAGAGAAGGTTTGTTTAGGCATGGAAAATCTGGCATTTTAATGCCATAATTCCACAGTGGGAATTAATTAATGGCGCAAATCCACACTGTGAATTATTTTGTGGGTACTTTCACTTTTACACAAAACACCAGTCAGCAAATAGTCTACTTCCCTAAAGACTTTCTGTAGCACACTCAGAATGGTTGATAATTTAAAAAAAAAAAAATGTGGAGAGATGCCAGATCCTTTGTACTGAAGGATGAGGAACTAGAAAAACCCAAGGGGCTGAAACTTGAACCACAAACTGGCATTTTCCCTCCCATTATCCCTCTCCTGACACCTGTCTCAGTGATCACCCCTAAAGAATTCAACAATTTCCTTCAGAGAACAGCAACAGAAGTGAGAAAATATCTAGGACAAGAAAGCCTTTTCTACCTTTGTTCTTTTTTTACTGCAGTAAGATCTTCTCAAAACTACAACAAATAGAATTACTGCTACAATACAGAAACCATGGCTGATGATTCCATGTTAAATGCCCAACTATACAATTATAAAACCAGCTAGCACCAAATTAAAGTTTTTCACTCCTTTTACTCTTCTCAAGCCACCCTATCTCTAGCCTGTGTAGAGTTCTTTTTTCCACGTTCACAGACAACCAAAACCAAATTCTTAAATTAGTCTGTTGTTTTCAGGGTAAGCCCCAAAAGACACACAAAGTTTCTCAAGTCCTTAACATTAATATTTTAGTAGGGGGGCCGTTGTCTGGAGCACACAGACGGCCAGGAAAGCGCGACGAAGCTCCCCATCATCCCTAGCATGGCACCCCCACACTTACACTTCCATCCTTTCCCCGAAAAGAAAGGAGACAGGCCTCGGAGCAGCCCCGAGGCAGGGGAAAGGGAGAACACCCCACAAAGTGCACCGAGGGTAGTTATCTGAAGACACGGCTTCAGGGGCGCACACACACACACGCACAAAACTCCCCAAAGCCCACACAAAGCGAGCCCCTCGATGGTCCAAATGGCCCGGAGCGCGGCCGCCGAGCCCGGCGGGGCTCCGGGAGGGACCTTTCTGGTGGGGGCAGCGAGCGCACTGCTCTCGGGGAGCCGCGGGGGCAGAGCGGGGAAATCGGCCCCTCCTGCCCCCGGGTCCTACCCCAGACAACGGCGGAGGCGAGGGAGCCCCGGGGCCGTGCCGGGGCACAGCGCGATCCGGGCGGCGAGGCCGTCCCGGCCGCGGGGGTGGCACCGCCCGCAGCCGCCGGGGGGAGGAGGGCTGGGGCTCCGAGCTCACCCCTCTCCCTGTCCCCTCCCCTGCCCCCCGCGGGCACGGCAGCCATGGCCCCTCGCCCGGCCTGCGGGGGCCCCGCCGTCTCTCTCTCCTGTGGAGCTTCGGCGCTGTCGAGCAGCTGCCATTACTCGGGCCAAGACCCGTCCTCCAAGCAGGCATCCCCCCTCCCCAGCGAGGAAATGCGGCGGCGGGGGACGGAGGGGGGGTGCGAGCGAAGGGAAAGCGGGGGAGAGTGGGGAGCAAAGCGGTGGCCCCGCGTGTGGGGGAGAGCGGGGCCGGGAGGGTGGCGGGGCCGAGGCCGGGCTGCGCCACACCCCGCCCGGCCTCGCCTCTCACGCGAGTCCCCGGCTCCCCGCGCCCTGCAGGCCCGCGCCGAGCGCTGGAAGCGGCGATTCTCCCCGGAGCGCCCCTTTCCCCACCCCACCTCCTCCCGCCCCGGCCCCGGGGCTGGCTGCAACTCGGCACCGGGGACCCGCCGCCGCCTCCCAGCCGAAATCCGACCGGGGAAAGGTGCGGGGGGCAAAAATAATCGCCGTTAATAATCACACGCGCTCCGCCGCCGTCCCCTTCTCCTCCGCGGTTTCCAAGCGGGCTGCCAGATAATCCTGCCCACTCCGAAAAATGAAATAATAATAATAATAAAAAAATCCCGCCTTCCATCTCCCCCCCGCAGCCCCACACATTTTATTATTAAGTATAATTGCTCCCCCCTCCTCATATGGCACCCCGCGGGGAAGGATTGCCCCCTCCCCTGGTGCCCAGCCCTTCCCCTGTCCCCTCTCCCCCATCTCCTTGGAACAGTGTGTACATGATTTTGTAGTTTTTTTTTTAAGGCGCCATGTTTATAATCCTCCATCATATTAAAAAAAAAAAAATCCACCCAGCATGAGACACGGCGTCTCTCGCACCCCAAAGCCAGGGAGGCAGACACAGAAATATCCACAGGGCTGTAAATTCACCCCCCCTCCCGCACACACACCCCTCCTCCCCAGACTTAAAAGTCTCTCTCACCTTGTGCGGCTGGCGCTGCTTCTGCTGCTGCAGGGGGGGAGAAGTTAAGCCAGGGGAAACTTTTCAATTCCTTCCCCAGGCCGCTGCTGCCTCCTCCTTCCACATATTTTTCCCCTCAGAGTTTTATTGTGTCTGAATTTTCTCTCTCTCTCTCCTCTTCTGTCTGTCCACAGTTCAGGTTTCTGGGGTAAACAGGGTTTAGGATGGTGCTAGGGATATTTGGGAGAAGGAGAACTCTAGTGGTGTCTGCTGGAGTTGCTGTTTGTTTCTTTTATTATTTTTTTTAATAATACATTTGAAACGGATCTTTAACTATTTATTATGTATGTATTTTATCATAGTCTTAGGTCTGTATCCTATCTTATTGCAGAGGAAAAATATGGCGCTTATCTGGCCTTGATACATGCAAATTTCTGCTATTATGAAGTCCAACCTGGAGAAATTACAGATAATGGTTTTGAAAGTAGACACTCACCTTGAGCAACAGAAACTAAAACATACAGAATCAACGATCTGTCTCAGAATTTCTATGTTTTATAAGCTGTGGATCATGAAATCATAGAATCATTTAGATTGGAAAAGACCTTTATGATCATTGAATCCAACTGCTAACCATACTTTCACTGCAGGGTTGGGAAAGGCATGGTAATATGAAATATATAACTTTATAGGCATATATAGATATGTAAGTAGCAAGAAAAGATGTACATGTAATCCTGTTTTTTATTGAGTTTGAGATAAATATTAATAAATGTCTAGGAAAATTTATTCTAAAGTTTCTGAAATGTTGCAGGAATTATTAAATGGGTAAGTAACACACTTCACAATTCATTAAACTTGACTAGAGATGTGGCATGCTTTTATTAAAATACACTGCAAGCTTAGTTCTATAAACATTTATGCATGCAAAAAAGTTTAGTCACTAGTATTACTAAAATAGTAGACTGAAATAGTGCTAATGTTGAAAAAGATGCATCCATTGTGTCTGGCCCAAAAGTTTGCACATTGAACAGTGAAAGTTTCTCCACTGTGTTCAGTAAATAAGATTTCTACTAGTGTCTAAACTCCCAGTTCCTTTGAGACTGCTGCATCAGGACTTTGAAAATAAAATGCAAATAATGGTTAGTTGCACAACTGTGATAAAGCTTTACTTCTATTATGTATTTAAATATGAAAGAACATTTTACATTATCTAAAATAAATAGATAGGAAAGAAAGTGCTGGTAATATGCTTTCAAAGAGTGCTTGAGGGGTTGGGCAGATACCCAATACTGGTACTATAATTTATTAACTGCATTATATTGCCTGTATTAATAAAAAGCAAATGAAATTTACAGGCAATTTTTTAAGTAAAAAGGGATTTACCATCAATATAATTACAAAAAGACTACCTTATGTTAAGCATTTATTTGTGATGTTTGGCTATGATTTCGTTAAGGCATGTAATTTTCAAAAGAAATTTGATAGAAATATATGCCAAGCGTCCGTGGGATATTGCTGGCTTGGCTGTCTTAGGTTTCTATGAAACCTTCTCTGTACAAATTGCATCTGAGCTGTATTTATAAATGGGGACGGGGGGGAGTTTGGGTCCTTACAACTTCTGATGTTTCTACCATCCAGTCAAGCTCACAGTTCTGCTCAAGTTGGCATGGTTAAGGCAAACCAATTTTTGCATTCAGAAGCAAACAGAGGACAAGCATAGCTAGCAGCATACATAACCATTTTGAATTCTTCAGCTCAAACAGCTGGGTACCCCCAACAACTGGATCAGCTGGGGGGATTTGCCATAACTCCAAAACAAAGCTCCAAAGCCAGTCTCAGGTTTTTTCGTGAAAAGATTTATTACCCTGCTGCAGTGCCTTCTCCTTACCTATGTAAATATTTATTTAAGGCAGAAGTTCAGCTATCTTCAGTGTAAAGAGGTTTTAGCCCTTTATCTCTCACAGGACCCATAGAGAGCTGTCAAATAAATACTTAGGCCGCAGTTTCACCAACGCGGAAGCACACGCGGGTTGGAAGCCTTATGGTTTTCCTACCATACAGGTTCTTACCTGGAGTCTACTGCTTGCCAACAATCTCTTGTACTTAACATATTTGTAACGGCTAGTCTGGACTGCGTCCAAATATTTGTTTCAGGATACAAATATTTGATTTTGGAAAGAACAAGGTATCCTAAAGCAAACATGTAGGGAGTGTCTGCAACCATAGCCACCTTACCTTCTTTGAGCTGCTGGGCAGTGAATTAAGTCAAGCGTAGAAAGACAAGAATAGAGCTCATTACATAGGTGTTCATGGGCCTGGTTTTGAAATATTTTGATATCCTCATTAGGTCCACTGGGTAACTGCGTTACATAGCCTTCAGGATGCACGTTGAAGGATAAAAAGGATGCATTTTTGGTGTCGTTTTGACTTTTTTTTATGTGTACTGTAAAGACTTTTTAATGCTCATTACTGTGCAGGTTTGAAGCCCAGGTAGGTGGCCTGGGTTAGTCCCGACTCCTGGGTTATCCGCAGGTAGTTCGGTGTCCAACACGAGCCCTGTGGCCGGTCCCTCTCGGCCATTCACTTTCTCCGGGAGCGGGGGCCGGGAGCGCCGAGCCCGGCAGACAATGGGAAGGAAATTCCCCCTCCCCCAGCCCCGACCGCGGCGGGTTTCCTCATCGGCATGGGGAAATGTTTGTTCCAACAAAAAAAGCGGGCTGAGGGCCGCCTCCAGCCCCCCTTCCCCGCGGTGGGGGCGGTGCGAGGCCGCGGGGCCGCTCAGGCATTTCCTCCCGCGCGGCCGGGAAGGTCCCTGGGAAGGACGAGCGGGAGCGGGGGCTCAGGGACGGGACGGGCACCTCTCGGGTTGCCGGGGCTCGGTTGGGGAAAGGGTTGGCTTGTCCTAAAGGTCTCTAGAGCTGCCCCCGGCAGACTGGGGGGGAATGGTGAGGGCTCCGGCCGCCTGCTTGCTGACGCGGCTGGGGGGAAAGAAAACGCACCACTGCGTCAGTGCTAGAAAGAAAACATGATAAAGTTACTTACTTCCGAGTAGAAAGTACTTGCCATAGGAATACATCTGCGTGTGTGCTATATGCTTTTGCCAGTATTGCTGCACTGGTGTGTAAACACTCGGCTTGTCAGCACTGTTTGCTTCCCTTGGAAAGGGGCTTGGAGGGGGAAGAAGAAGCTGCATGAAGAGAAGCACAGTTTGCCTGAATAAGCGTCATCCAGACTAAGAATGTAATCTACTGTCGTGAATTAAAGGGCATATCAGGCAGGTTCGTTGGGAAGAAATCCTTTGCAGGTTGGCGACACTCAAACCATGACTCGGGAAGTCCCTGAGCTGAAAATAGTTGGAGCCTGGGACGTGAATTTCCTGTGTACCTGGGCATTACCATGTCCCACCAGGTACGTCCACTACACTTTTGGAGTGTGAGAAGAACCACACTACCTGTTAACATGCAGACTGGTAAATATGCCTCCATTCTCCTTGTAAATGATACTCCTCCCCTCCTCCATTTCAAAAGTTCATTGTATTTTTAATTCTGCTACTGGAGAATGCAATCATGTGGATATGACTTGTATTCTTGTCACACTCTTTTGCCTTTCTCTTACTTCAGTGGTACAACCATCAAATGTGCAGGTGAACAAGTACATCATTACTAGCGGGTGCTAGGTACTGGTCTTGATACCATGAAATCATCAGTTGAATGCTGCCCTTAGGAGAACAGGGAATGTTGTGTCCTTTTCACCACAGGACTCATGGTAGGCTAATGCACAGCCCTGCCTTCTCCAGGACTTTCTACCATCTTCCTGGCAGAACCAAACCCACCCACGATGTGCTCAAGTCCTTATCTGACTGTGTAAGATAGTTGTCTTGCTGGTGGTGCCAACCCACTTCACTGTGTGCTCCACTCCCAGCCACTCTGAAACAAAAATAATTTGAATGCGTTTCTTGAGAGGCAGGTCTGCTGTGTTGTGATCATAGAAGTATTAATGCAGAAAATTAGTGTAAATTTTTCATCAGAACAAAGTTTAGCAACGCAGTTTTCTTTGCAGTAAAAATCTCAGCAAGGCATTTAATTTAGGAAGCTGGGGGAAGGGAACAAAGCCTTAATAACAACAGGCTCAGGAAATCCACGGAGCTGAAAACAGTTGGAGGATGGGAGAGTCTTAAGGAGAAGCTTATGCTGTTCCTTTTTTCTCGGGTATTGAAAAGAAAATAGCAGGCTCAAGATGGGGACACAGAGCGCAGACCCCCCCAATAATGTCTGCTATCTGTAGAATGAGTCCAAGCCACCCAGAGCTGCCGTTCTTGCATGGCTGACATGATGAGGATTGAAGTAGACCCTGCAGCAGCCAGGACTCTTCCTCCCTTTTCAGCTTCCCTCTACTTGCTGTGTCCCTGGGCGTGCAGACTGGCCATCCAGTGCTGGCTAACCAAATGCTCAGAGGAGCTTGATCAGGCATTCTGCGACTTGGTGAGGCTTGAGAAGGTAATGGTATAAATAAGAAAAGAACTGTCAGAATTTCTAAAGACGTTCTGTGGTGTTTGTTGAAAACAATACGTTGTGGACAGGTGGATCTTTTGTCTGACCCTCTATGGCCAGTACTCACATGTGTGAGTACCTTGTGGGCGTAACTGGTAATAAAAAAAAAATCTGAGAACTGTTTAGCAAGTGTAGATGTAGGCTAAGATACAAAAATCCATTTTCTTTCTTCACTGTGTTCTCTCTTTACATTTTCATGCACAACTGGGAATAGAGGTTTATCCTAAAAAGTTTACCTGTGAGTAAACTGACATATGTTTATGACATATGACATGACATGTGTTTACAGCAGCATTATGCCTCATGAAAACTGTATGCCTGATTCAGCACAGAGTCTGCCAAAGAAAACTTAGTTCCATATCTTTCAACTAATTCATAACAACAGAGCAAGTTTGTACCGGTTTCATACTTTGTGAAAAAAGAAGTTTTAATGTAATTTATCTTACACAGTTTGTCCAGTCTTGGTGTAATATCTAAAATAATTTATATCTATGCAAAATACGTGCACAAAAATTAAATTTGCTTTTAGACTGAAATAGCATCTATTGTTATTTTATGAGGATGCTGTGACTGGAAATATATCATTTACCAGAAAAAAAAAACAGCTATGACTATGAGGAAATAAGTAGTACCTATTATTATTAAATAATTAAAAAACTAGAGGTTTTATATGGAGACATCATGAATGTCATAACTGGAGGGAAATATTAATTACACTGCGCATCATATTAAATGCCAGCATAGCAAAAATATATTCTGTACTTAAAGTAAGTGGGGTCTGTCATCCCAAAATGGTATGAAATACATGGATAAGGGAGGTGAATGCATTAGGAGCATGTAGAGATGTTCAAGTGCCTTTAAAACTGAGGCAGTTCATGATAAGCTGGGCTTAACCTGGTCTGGTCCAGCAATGCATTTGAGCTAATTACTGCAGAAATACTCTGTCTCTGCCCTGTTCTTCAAAGCCTTCCATATTCAAAGTTGGCTTGTTAGCTCTGAGGTAGTGCTGGACCCGGGCTGGTTCCATGCATTGATGTGGCACTTCTCTGGGCTTAACAAGCCTTTCCAGGAAACAGATTTCTGTCTTATATAGAGCAGAAACATTCAAATGTTTCTAAAAGAGGTAATGTGTTATCACTGATACTTAACTGAACCTAATAAGCATTGTTAGACCAGAGCTGATCATCAGTTGTGGCTCCGTGAAGCTCCGGTTCCCAGGAATACACTGTTTTGCACGGCATTAACTCCAGTCTCACACTGTTTATTTTGCCAGTTGCGTTGCTACACCAAAGAGGCAAAATTGTTTCTGGAACAGAGCTGCTCTCAAGTCTTAACACATTGCCAGAGCTGAAGATCCCTACCAGACTGAAGCTGGCCTGGCGTGAAGCCATCGTGATGTGATTGCAGCTTTGATGTATCCTGATGTCATCTGCAGCTTGACTGCAGCTCTCAGAGATATCACTGATTGGCTGTACAGGATAGGCTTTAATTAATAGCAACATTTGTGTCAGTTTTGAACCATTATGGTCAAGATGAAAGCTAATGTAGGAACAAAAAATAAAAAAAAGAAAATCCACATCTGTCATTCTGTGGTTTTGACACCTTATTTGAAGCATTTTCTGTTATCCAGAGTTAATATGTTGGATAAGATAAAATAGTTTTGATCCGTTATCACTGAGTTAATTTTTGTTGCATTCTGTAAGGAATCGCATGCTTAAAATCAATTGTAATATTCAAGTCTAATTGTTCTTTCATTAACAACATTCCTACACTGACAGAATTAGAAGGGAATGCCATGACAAGTAAATCAAAGTGGAACTTACACACTGGGTCTGTTTGAAATGAAGGGATTTGAAAAGAGCACTGGGACAAATACACTGTATATTATTTGATCTTACATGTCATGTAGGATATCTATTATTTATAATTCACAAGTAATAAATTTTATTTATATATTTGTCTATTTTTCTTAGCTAATAGCTACATTATGTTCAGCATATGGCAATGTAACCACTTAAAGATTCTTCATTTTAAAAAATTATTAACACCCTATTAGCTTTAATAAGAATAATATAAGAATTTTGATATATCTTGTAAATTTACCAAGCATATTAATCAAAAATCATGGTTGGTTAGTAACAGGGTAACTAAGTACAGCTATCACTGAAATAGTAACTTTGAATATCGTGCGTTGGTGAAGTTAAAAAGTCCCACTGAATCTCCTTGACCCTGAAAAAAACCCCAACATTAAAGGAATCAGATTTTGACATCCTGACCCATATGCATATGTCACTCAAGGCAATTTTGATAATATGTTTTCTCTTTGATACCCACACTTAATAAATTTTTCACATTGACACATAAATCCACATATTTTATTTCTAGTATTTGCATGTTTTATAGCCTCTTCTTAATGCTGGACTAGTGCTAATTTTGTTCATTTTTAAACATAAAAGGAAAGATTTATCATCCCCAAGTTTCAGTTGTGAACCTTAGGTCATGCTACTTTTCATCTCAGTTATTTATGTGAATGGTTTTTTTGGGTGAAAACTATATTGCATTCACTTTGGAAATACTGTTGCCTTTGAATGGTTTAGCACAACTCCAAGGTGTTGGGACAGACATACTGAGAAGTTTTTCCTTCTTTCTCTCATAACTTTCTAGAGATCCAGGGAATCCTGCTCAAGTGTCAATTAAATAACTGTTGTGTTTATATTTTAAGGGGGGAAAAAAGCACTGCTAATAGTTTCTTATTCATTATGCAAGATCAAGCTAAACATGGTGTGTTGGTACAATTTTATAGCGTAAGAAATTTCTGTGTGACTTTTAAAAGAAAAATAAAGTGCAGTGTTAATACTGAAGTCTGTGGATGAAATTAACAGAAAAAAATTGTGGAATACCAAAAACAGAAAAAATTGTATTTGGAAAACGAATCAATAGAACTGGTGTTCTATAATCATACTGTTATTATATTTAAAACTATTTTTCTAATGCTATTCAGAAAAGTTGCAAAATGGATTATGTACACATGATAGAGAACAACACAGCTGATAAAACCTCAGGAATTTGCAAGAAGTTTACAAAAAATTTCAAAGGGTAACCTGTAATAAACATTACAGGCAAAGAAGCAAAATTTGATATAATAATTGTAATAATTGTAATAATTAATCATCATATTATTATTGGAAAAGGTATTGGATTTCCAAATGGATTCTCAATTTGAAAAGGCAGAATACCCCCCAGTCCTCTTACTTAGTATGCGGCATTTTAGAATTAAGTTCATAATGCTGGGTAATACAAAAATAGGACAAATCATTTTACACAAAAGCCTATGTTTGAATTCTAATCTGGGGCTAAGTTCTGTCTGTAAGAAAAATTTCCAGACGTTTTAGACACTGCACTGTATCAATCAGTTTACTGAGAACGTGATCCTTTACTTACAAAGTTGTATTTGCTTTCAAGTACCAATCTGTGAGGATGGGAGGAGGTGGTTAGTGCACACCATGCATATGAGGAATAAAAAAGATGATATGTGTCTTTTTAATAGAGTTTAAGATTACTCCAACAGGGTGTCAAAAATATTAGGAGGGAAAAAAAACAAACAAACAACAAAAACCCATTGGAAAACCTCTCTAAAACTAAAACAAAAATAGTTTTTTCAAATAGCCAGAAGACTCAAACTGAACCATCTTAAAAGATTTCATACAGATGTAGGGATTCCTGAAGAAACAAATTAACCCTTTCTGTCAAGTTGTAAGCATTGTCCAATGTGTATGAATAACATGTTCAAGCAAGGACTGTAAAAGTAAAATCTTTCCTCTCTTGGGAATTTAGTGACTAGGAATGAACTCGAAGTATCCTCGTAGCAGTATTTGCTCTTTAATGTAGGCAAATCCTGGGGTCAAGTGTCCCAAATTTGTATCCTCATTTATATTTTACTGGTTGGCAAGGCCACCTAGATGAGAGGTGACACTAATGCTAGCAGTGAACTTCTCTTGCCTTTTTATTACAACAGTGAAATCATTCAGGTCCCCTGATGGTAAAAAAGATAGAACAGATTTATGCATGCTATTTTAAAACACAGTGTCTATAGGGGGAAAAAAATATAAACTACAAACCCCTTGCAGAACATTAATTGATGTATTAAACTGCACTATTTGCAAGCATTTTCATTCAGCCCTGTGGAACTCCCAGGCTCAGGGGATGTGGGGAAGTATGAGCTATTTGTAAGCAATTAACTTACCATGAAGTAATGGTGGCAGTTTGTTTGAAGGTCTTCACAGAGACAAAGTGTGATAAGGAGACATCCCTTCAGAGGGTTGGAGCCTTGATTATTTTTGCCTCAGTTATTAGGTTTACATGGCGCAATGCAGACTGGCAAAATTCTGCTCTTGAGTTTTAGCAGAACATTCCTGGCAGCATGTAAGTCAAAACTGAACTCATTAAATATGACAGCAATGTAATTGTACTATCTTTTTGGGAATACCTATTCAAACATGATACTGATATATATATATATATATGTATATATGTGTGCGTGTGTGTTGTATAGATATATATAAAAGGCTTTCTTCTTTCTAGAAACAAAGAATAAAGACCAGTGTTATGTATGACATGACTCAGTAGTTCAGTAATTCTGAAAGGAGACAGTAATCATGCTGGATAATTAGTTGAACATAAACTTGTGCAGTTAATGAAAGGAGGATATTGTCGCAATAAGTAAGGTAAACTGGAATGATTAGAGGAGGAGTAAGGAGTTGAAGACCAAATTAAAACCAAAAAACTTTTGTTGCTTTTAAACCAGTAAGTCTACAGGAAAGTTGTTATGCAATTGACATAAGATTTAGATGGTATGTATTGACTTTTTTTCTGAGACTTCAAAAAGAGCTAGTAAAGAATACAACGCCAGAATAAAATTACCTCTGTAAAAATTTTTAATAGAAGTTTGGGTTAGTATTTTGATCATAAACTGTCTGATGAATAAATAAATAAAAGGTGTCCCTCGCTCTTATCTAGCCCTGATACCAGCCTACACAAAATGGCTTATATTCAGGTGGCTATCTTCTGTTACCTCTCAAATACAATGTTCTCAGGCAAACTGGAGCTTAGCACTGCTTTGTTTATCTCCATAGACATTGCTTCTTTATTATGCTGCCTGCATACTCAAATTTATAGAAATATATGAGTCCAGTTAATCTTAAAAAAAATTGATCTTCAGACAACCCTAACCATTGCCCTAGACAAATATTTTTGTTGCTATTTGAGCAAATTGTTTGCAAAGCAGCTACAAGGCTAGCAAGCAATGCGAGATTGATTTGAATGTGCATCCATGGAAATACAGTTTACAATTACTAGAATTAAATACATCGTGTCTATTGTTTGTTTGTGTTTTTAATTTAATTGTTTGTTACTAGTTGTCTTCATAATATACATTTTAAAAAATACTGAAAAACTCATATTCGGTGCATTTGAAGGCCCGTGATTTCTAAGCGTTTAGGAACCTCTTAAACAGCTTTTTTAACTTGTTGAGACATTCTTGAGTTAGCAAGCACAATAATACCTGAATACACATACGCATACACATACAACCTACCTTAATTAAAAACATCAGAATGTTAAAAATAAATGTATAAAAATCAGTTAATAAAAAAAGTTAATACAACCTTAAGCTGCTCATAGCCTATGTTTTGAAAGGACACAATGTGAAAAATGGAAACGAAAAAGTAGGGCCTTTAGTAATAGCGACAGCTGTCACATACTCATTTTTGTCTCTCACGGATATTAAAAATGGCTAAATAGAATTGATTAAACTTTGCTTTAGAGCTGCCCTGGAAAGGAAGCAGCTATGATAGATTTCATCCAACAAATTACATATTTTTTTTAATTGAGGCTTATGATAAAAATGCTTGGAGTTATTACATAGCATTCCTTCTATGATGCTATGAAATAGAGAGGGAATAGTGGAACTCTACTACCATTTGTCATATTAGAACTATAGAAGCCATCTGCACTCCAGAAGACTACTGCTCAGTATTCCTGTGGTTTGCAGGACCATATGTGTGGATCATTTAATTCAACAACAGAACACAGATCATACTGATTATTTCTGTCACACAGAGATATTACTGATTTTTTCCTATTCCACAGTTTATTTTTGGAAAATTATTCTTATTTTCAGACAATCTAAATATTAGTTGTGCTATCATTTAGGAAGCACAAGTTTTAAGTAAATTTCACTGGAATTTTGGAAGGGGCAATGGGAAAAAAAAGGGATTTTATCCTCAACATCTTCTTCTGAACATATCTGTAATGGTGTATCCATCTCTCATTTATTAAGGCCGTGAAAGCCCTACTGCTTAGATTCCTAAATGGAGGTATAACGGTATAAGTTCAAAAAAATCATATAATTTGTTTGGCCATGAAAAAATGTCCTTAAAATAAAAATCCTTAAACATGGTACATAGGCAAAAAGGCACTGAGAAAATTCAAGTTACCATGCCATTTTAAAATGCTTTCTGTTACCTGCTGAGAACCATTTGTAAATGTTTAGGACTTTGAATGCACTTTATGGAATGTAGTAGTGGTTCCAGCAATGCCAAAACTTGTAAGTATGAATCTGAGAGTCAAAAAAAAAAAAAATGTCATGAGTGATTCCTTGTGCTTTCGTATTTCCATTGCATGTGTACCGTTGGAACCTCTGTTAGGCCACGCTTTACATCTCTGAATTCAAAGGAAGTTTAAAGCCCCTTAGAAGTCAAGGAAATTTAGCTTGAGTGACACCTTTAGAGTTGTTCCATTTCTTCTGTTTACAGTGAAATCTGGCAAAATAATCTCATCGTTTTGGAGGCTGCTTTTACAGAGAAATAGGAGCTCACTTTTAATATTTTACGAAAGTGATTTAGCAAGGCAGAACAGGAAACTCCATTCTTTCTAGCAAAATCAATAAATCACTTTCATTCTACTCAGTTTCAAAGTTTACTGAAGGTCTGACTTATAAATGAGCTGGACCTGCTTCTTTCCTTGGTAAGTTTTTGTAAGTACTAAGATGAATGTGAGATGAAATGAGCTTCTCTATGATAGAGTAAGAGCCTAATCTGAATTCCAGTGAAACTGAATGGAGAGAGTCCTGTGCTTTACACAATGGAAAAAGGTCACAAATCACATGCATCACTTATACAGGCCATGCTGCACCACACTCTTGAGTGATTCTTAGGAGGGAAAAACATAAGCCCATGTATTTGGGGACAGTAGGATCCATTTTCTGTCTGCTTTGTGTTGGTGGCAGCCAGGAAAGTGAGGGCAGGAAGGACCTGAGACCCTGCTCAGAGGGAGACATCAGCGACTGGAGAGATCAGCACCTGCAGAGTCAACAGAGACACTAGAGAAAAGAAAGACCAGGGGAATCATGTTTTTTTTTTTCATCAACCTTATTGTCTTACTTATTTTTTTATCATTTTTTCTCCTTTTCTTACCAGTCTCCATATTGCTTAAGGGAGTAATGTCTGTGTGAGTCTTCCATCATAGAGAACGACTTACGTGGACTTCAGGGGAGGAAGGAAGACAATGAAAGCACAAACCTTCGTGTCTGAGTGGACATCACTCAGCAGAGGATCAGCATTGTGCTGGTGTGGCCTCTATGCTTTCAAAACTTAGAAACATTTCTCTGCTGTTGTGTCAGTATTTTATTTTATAAGATTTCTTTTCCCCACATATTTTTCAAGCTATCAGTTGAGGGGGGAGGAGGGAAGCCTTTGTGCAAAACACTCAGCCCTGTATTTGTGCAAAATGTAAAATAGATGCCTGGCAGGCAAACATAGAGTGCATACTGCCACAGTAAACTGGTGACTGCTTTCAAACCATTGCTTTCTACTTCATTGCACATAAATAAGATTCTCCTAACCTCTTCGTTTGAGTTTGATGAGAAGAAAATCACAAGACTTTTATGCAAGATCAGCTAAAAGCAAACTAAGAAAGAGCATCTTAGAGAGAGGGCTGATAGGGCTCACTGCCATAGTGACGGACCTTAAAGCACTGGTGCTCTTGGTTTGTATGGTCTAACATATCATTCTCCTCGCCAGCTCCAAAGTATGAATGAACTGTAACCAGGTCTGCATCTGAAAGCACTGTTTGCTCTGTCCTGGAAAGGCATTGCATATAACTGATGACCTGATTATACTGTTTGTGAATGGTTGTGTGCTTTTCTAGCATAAAGGGGGATTTTATAATTTTGAGGAGTGTGGGTTAACCCCATCAGGAAGTGCAGCCCCACACAGCAACTCACTCACTCACTCACTCACTCACTCCACTCCCGTGGGAAGGAGGAGGGAATCAGAAGGGTAAAAATGAGAAAATTCATAGATAAAAATAAAGACAGTGTAATTGATAAAGCCAAAGCTGCACACTCAAGCAGAGCAAAACAAGGAATTCATTCACTACTTCCATAGGCAGGTGTCAGCCATCTCCAGGAAAGCAGGGCTCCATCACACATGACAGTGAGTTGGAAAGACAAACTGCATGACTCCAAGTATTCCCCTTCTTCCTTCTTCCCCCAGCTGTTGTTGTTGAGCATGCTGTCATATGGTGTGGGATACCCCTTTGGTCAGTTGGGGTCTGCTGTCCTGGCTGTGTCCCCTGCCAGCCTCTTGTGCATGCCCAGCCCTTGCTGATGGGGTGGGGTGAGAAGCAGAGATCTTGGTACTGTGTAAGCACTGCTCAGCAACAGCTAAAACATCCCTGTGTTACCAATGCTGTTTTGGTCACAAATCCAAAACACTGCCCTGCATACTGCTAAGAAGAAAATTACCTTCATCCCAGGCATAACCTGTACACGAGATTAAGTTCTTACAATTCCTTATGCATCTCAAATGCTTTGAGAAGAGGGTTCAGTAGCATCCTTGCTAAATGGAGCATTTGCCATAAGCATTAGACAAAAGTGCTCCTTTGATCTGCTCATAAAGATCAGCGTTGACTTCTCCATATGTGCAGATGCTCAGTCTGGAACTAGTTTGCTAACCAAGGGAAGCAGGTTCTCTGGATGCCCTCCCTGTGCAGGCCTTTTGAGTGAATTCTTTAAAAAATTTCTATTGAAAATGTGTGTTAGAGATTGGTTCTCTTTTTTTTGCCACCCAGGACACAGTCATAATTTTCTTTTCCAGACACTATTTTATTTGGGAACATGAAGCTGAAAACAATGTAATTTTATTTTGCTGGTTGGAGATTTGAATACTGAGAAAATTACTGCTTGACTAGTTTTATAACAACCAATGGCAATACATTTATTTTGAGATAGGTCTTCTTTTAAATTTTCTTGTCTAAAATAATTTTAAAAAATATTCCAGAAGCAAAACAGAAGGAAAAAAAGAGAAATTCTGGTTTAGGAAGAGTGAAGCTTTTAGTAGCAGTATTCGTATAAAAATTATAATGAGAGATTGCTGGAGGTGATGAAGGAGAACTTTAGGAGGAGTAGAGAAAGGAGACATAATTGCCACAATGAAAGCTTTTTAAGAGAGGAGCTCAGACTTGATGCACATCAGAGGTGGAAAACAGCACACAACATTTTATATAGGATGGGACATTGCTGAATGTACTCCATCCACTTTAGTATGCATATCAAAAATGTAAATGAGAAGAAAGTCGAGTCTTGCTATGAGTACTGACACATGTACATTAGGATGTATGAATTTGCCATCTTTGAACACACTATTCAATTATAAAAACCCTGGCTGCCCCTTATTTGCATGAGCATCTTAAAAAACTACTAGTTTTTCCTACTAAGTTTAATTACAATCATGGTCATAAAAATAAAGTGTAAAAATCCATTTAGTATGTGGTTTTAAGATTTGTTTCTTACATCTCATGGGGATACTTCTACAGTCTTTGTTGGATTCTTTTTCCAAACTTTGAAAGAGCATCAGAAAGCTGAGGGATATTTGCAATTTCTTCTCAGGTCTGTAGATTCCTTACCTTACAAGGCTACTACCGGTGTCAGTCCTGTAATTTGGCCTGCAGTGTTGAAAATCTTTTTTCTTTGTTTCTTCCAGACACTGCCAATGTTGTACCAGATCAGTAGTTAACAGCACACATGGGAGGAAAGTAATCAAGCTCAGTCTGGAAAAAATAGCAGCGATGGTGAGAATGTGAGAACACCTCCTGGGTTTGCCAGTGTTGCTCACAGAGTTTGAATTGCCCCGGGCGTGGGGATCTGAGAGATCTTTGCTCATGCTGTGTTCCTTCACAGCGCTGGTGCCTGTTTGATTTGCTGGTGCCTGTTGCCAGCATCGCACCTCTCAAGAATTCAGAGCCTGTTTAGCAGGCAGTTAATTTGTACTTTTGCTGCCTGCTTGCTACAGGGTGAAACACTAAGTTTTTGAAAGTCCAGTGTTGCAATGTAAGAATTTGTTTTTGCATTCATTTGTTTGGAGAGGAAATGGGGCAACTAATGAGGGTTTATTCGATTAATTTATTTATTACTTCTTTTTAATTATTTCAGATTCTCACGTTCCAAACTTATTGGGCATGTGAGTACATTTCAGAGTAATGGGTTTCTTACATTAAACAGTGATTTTGAAAAATTGTGAAAACTAAGAAAAAGGAGAGTACAGAAAGGGATAAATGATTCACATGCTATGTTTTCCAGTGTGAGATAAACATCAGATAACGAAGTCAGGCCCAAAGGGTATATGTTGGCAATCAATTCTGCTCAGCCAGACATTCATAAATATGATTTATTTAAATTATGTGCTGTTCAATAAACATTTGAATCTTTATTTATACCTCTTGATTTGCCAAAATGTTTTACTTGAAATCCAAGAGTACGAGAGAATATGATAAGAACTACTGTCACCATCTGTTAAAGGAGAAAACTTGACATATTTTTTGGAAGAAACATGCATATTTTCTTCGGAAAAAATATTGTGAAAGACTGCTTATGGTATGGTCAAGGGGCAAAAGGAACATAAAAAATATTTTAACCTACTCTTTATAGGCAAGTAGTTGAAATAGTTGTTTCAATAATGTAATGGGATATTACAGAATTAACAATGTATTTCTGTAATCTTCCATTGCCTTTCCTTAGAAAAGTTTTGCAGTTGGAGACAGTCTCCCTGACCTTTCATTTCTTTAGCTTAACAGTTTGTTATCAAAAAAAGAGATCTCCTTCGTGCATGAAAGGGCTGTGTCATTTCAGAACATTACAGAGAAAAATAATGAAAGTAATTTTTATGTGAAGCAAATTACAAACAAGCAGGTACCTGAATTTCTGGCACTTCTTACCAGATGAAACTCCAAAAAACTTGTTGATTCCTATTCACAGTGGTCCCAGTAGATATTTTTGGCTTTCCTTTGGCTTCAGTTCAGTTTACTATTGTGACAGCTAGAAGTCACAGTACTGCTTTCCCTTCTTGAAGATCTCACTATGTTGTCTTTAGGGCAGATGTGGAAAAGGCAGGGATAAGAGATGATATCTATGTAGAAATATTAATTTAGCCTGCAACTTTAGTTTTGGATCTGGCTTGTATTTTATTGGGTCATATGTAAGCTATTATTATAATTTTATTATTTTGTTCTACAATGGTTTCCTTCCCAAGCCCTTTTTGAAGGGAAAAGGAAACTAAGAAAATACACGGTCACATTTCGTTGTGTGCAAGAGAAGAAGAGAGAAAAAAAAGTTGTTAAAACTTTTGTGAAAACTTGTAGTAGCATGGATAGAGGAAAGTCTGCAAAACTCTTTATTAGATGAATAAAGAGCCACTGGAAGCATCTCCACTGTTGGTACAACTGCTTGTGCCTATTGATAAACTTGCTCTGTGCTGGTACTTTGTTTCATCATTGTCTCCGTTTGAGTGGGACACAAGTGTTTTGTTGAGACCAAACCACAGGGGAGACCCAAAACTCCTCCCCCTAA
>JAWWES010000081.1:8995130-9009556 GCA_035583135.1 Lophotriccus pileatus | reverse complement strand
GTACTAACAGCCTTGTACTCTGCATGAGCTGTCAGAACTTTCCATAGCTTTGGGAACTTGAGAAATAATAATAATGTAACATTAACAAGTTTCACTTATTTATTCAGTCCTGGAATGAGGAGATCAACAGAGCAGCTTCCCTTCAATCTGTTGACATCATGGAAAACTAAACTGGAGTAGGAAAGATGAAGAGGGCATCAAGCCTGGTAAGCAAAGGAGGATAATGAAATTCAGGAGCCAGATAAAAACAACATTAACTCCTACAGCAGAGACAAATCACTTTAGATGAGAACAAAAGAGGCTGCCCACAGCAGTTCTTGTCAGAAATACACAAGGGGCTCTAGTAGCCTACATTTCAGAGATCCTCCAATGTCTTGGACACTGACATTTTGGACTGCAGGGTCGGGCACATCAGTGGTTGCAGAAACAGTCCTCTGGGTAAATAGGTGCCTCACTCACACTTAAACCTGCTGTGATTCCAGCTGGGAGGTGCCTACATTTTCCAACTGGCTCATACCATCATAACACACAGCAGGTGCTTGAATCCAGTGACACACAGGACAGCGGCTGCTGCTTTCTCCCCGTGAGCGATGAGGAGGAGACACCTCTGCCCACCTTTCCGTAAGGACCTTGTGGGTTTGCAGTGCCACAGACCAACCCAGCAAGCTGAAAGGCCAGTCTTTATGTAGTGGGGATTGCAGGAGCCTGCCCAAACCACCTATGGAAAAGGCTTCACAGGACAACTTTCCTCTTAAAATTGAGCCATGGTGTAATCTCAAACACAAGAAATGTGAAGTAAAAGGAGAAAAAAATTAATGAACTGACTGCAGCCTTCTTTTGAGGGAAGGGTTGGACTTATGTTCCCTCTTTCAATAGTTATTTTTGTGTTTTTTAGTCACTATGTTTTTTATATAAAGCTGATTGTATGTGAAATGCATGAACTAAGATCTAGGCAATGAGTAGGGCCCAAGTGTTCTCTCCCTGGTGAGGCTGCTTCTGGCAATTCCTGCTTCTACTACATCTCTCTAGACCATGAAAATTATTTCCTAGCTGCCCTTCCCCAGTTAACACAACCTTTATGCTCTCTATATTGTTTTCCTTCTGATTTCTTGCAAACATTTCCTGTTTTCTAGCTGTAAGCAGTTTTTGTCAGATACCCCCCAGAGGGACCTAATTCTTTTCAGTCATTGAACATTGACCTTGGAAGGACTTGACTCTTCTCATTGACTGTACAGAGCAACCTTTGGCTCTTTAAAATCAACTTCTGACTCCAGACACTGAATATTGAGATACTGCAATGCCCAAATTGGAAGTGTATAAAATTCCAAGAGTCTTTTTGTCCTGAATAGATACCCGTGTAATTTTAAGAACAGTTAAAATATTAACATGTTTATAAAGTTAAAGTGTTAATGTTTACAAAATGCTTGCAGATGTGTAAGAATAGAGGGCTCTGCTATATAGCGTGAGAGTTTTGCAGCAAATTATGTAACACTAAAATCTTATATTGAATAATCTAAGTCATGGAAAGAAGTCTCTGTAATGGAGGGAGTTATTCAAATTCTATTTACCACCCTGACCAAAAGTTGTGTAATTTTTGCTATTTATTTCAGACACTCAGTGAAGGAGGGAAAATATGAAGATAGAGTGTTTACTACTGGTGTGAAACACTCTGAAAAGACATTTGCTTTTAGAAGCTAAGTTAGTGTACTTTTGCATGGTTTATACTTGGCTGGAGCAAGTAAGCAGAAGGCATTTAGTCCTGAGAAATGTACATATATTTCTGTGATTCTGGTGACATTTTTTGGTTTGCAACTATGCAGAAGTTTTAGTTATGTGAGAAGTTATGAGAAAAAACAGCTGTTTGGCATACATGATGGCTTATCTTAAAGTGGGTGAATCAAAGTAGAACTTGCAGTGTTTGACGTGCAGATGTATTAAGCCTGCTGTTATCCAAAGGTCAAAAAGATATTTATAGATTAACTGGTGTTAAAGAAAATATTAACTATTTGCAAACTTAGGATACACTTGGGGAAAAAACCCCACACTTCTGTAGCTTCTTTCTGTGGCATTGTTTTACCCTTTGTTTAAGGAGAAGACATAAGTTTACTTTTCCCTCTTTTGTTATTTTCAATAGAAAGACAAAATATGCACTTACCCAGAATACGAGGCAATTTATACAAGGCTGAAATCCCCACACACATTAACACTCCTTCAGTATTATTTAAAAGATGTCTAAGTTTTGTTTCCTGCTAGTTACGGGGGAAACTGCAGCAACTTAAATGCCATTATACAGGAGTTCTGGAGTGATGGTTATTTTAAATGATTTTGGAATAAATAAAATATTAATAAAATTTTATTATCCTTTTTAGGCATTTACTAGAGAAGTAAGAACTTGCAGAACATCTTTGAGTCAGGAGCTAAACAGATAATTCTTTGTTTAACTAGTTGTAAAGTCAAAAGAGCCTTTATTTGAAGTAGTTGCGTTGTATACATCTTACATTTGATATATTTTGTCAGTAGCATAAGCACAGGGAGATAGGATTAAACACACTGAACTGAAAGGAACATATTTAGAACATATCCATATAACAGCCCCTTAATCTCTGGTGGCCTGTGAAAAAAGAGCCACTCTGGAGGTGTGGATGGTCCCTGTGAACAAGCAGAACCCAGCCTGGACAAGTTCAGCTCCTGGGCTTCCTTAGAATAAACACCCAGAATATCAACATCACCCAAAGAGTGTTGCATTCCATTAAAACTTCTCTGCAGGGAAGGGACTGGGGGTTTATTTTATTTTAATTTTATTTTAATGACTGTGCATTTAACTCTTGTAAAAGAGCTGAAGGCGTGGAGAAGTGTTGTGGATTTCATTCTTCTTGCTAGACATTTTTGGAGTGAGAAGGCAGCTCCCCAAGTTTGCCCAAGGTACTTGGGAGGCTCAGGGGATCCTCTCATCCTCTCCCAACAGCTGCTGCATTTCTGCACTTCAGTAACACCCACATGATGGCAGAAGAGAACAGACAGCTGCAGACACAATCTGACAGGCTTAAGAGAAGCACCAAGTTAACTTCTGGTATTTTTGTAAAGTACTTTCTATATATATCTGTTAAAGTATATAAACATCTGGAAGTGTTTAAATGTAACTATGTGGAATAAATGAATACATGTACATATATATAGTATGCATTTATAAATATAGATTTCTGATAAGTATGAGGAAAAGTGGGTTTAGTTTTGGATGGGGCTTACTGTTCCTAAGAATCAGAGAATAACAGATATGTAAAAACAGTTGACTTAAAACCCTTTCTTACTTTCATTGCCAGAAGCTGGTAATGATTTGTTTTGTCTATAGTGTTACATGGGTAAAAATCTATGATTAAATGAGACTAGGATGAGACTGTGAAAAGGAGAAAACCATACAGTTCTAAGTCTTTCCACAGTCAGTGAAGCTCATTTTACTAACTTAGAGCAGGCTGCACTTAGCAACTGGAAAAAATAACAAGAAAAAAGTGAACTTTGTTGTTACCACTCTACATAGTTTTACTGCATACATTGCACATACCAATGTTTAAAATCTCCCAGCCTCACTAATCCAAAATGATTTCAGACATGCAATTTATTTTTATAGGCAGTCTTGTAAAAATAATTTTTCTTGGGTTTATGTCTGGAAAGTGTTCACTACATTACAGGCACTGCATCAGCTAATAGCAATTACTGGGGGCAAAAAAAACCCAAAATAGAGCAAAATTAGCAAATTAATTATATGTGAAAAGTTAACAGAAACTATGATTTGAGCACAAGGCTAAGAATCACTTCCCCAGAAATCCTCCTCTCAACTCTGTCATCTGATTTTTTGGACAATCCCAAATAAATCTAACCTTTCTGTTTCTCATTATCATGAAGATTAATTAGTGAGTGGTTGTGCAATACTTGGAAAAAAACCCCAAAAAACCAAAAAACAAACCAAAACCAAAACAACCACCACCAACAAAAAAATCCCAAACAGAAAATGCTGACCATTATTATGATGAGGTTCAAGATCCTTAATTTGACATGGGTGTACAAGTAGATGGCCTTTTAATTGCAAACTACATATAAGTGATACTTGCACAGTGATTGACTTCTGATTGCAACTGCATATCTAAAATAGAGAAAAAGTTATAATTAATTTTTAAAATTAAATTGTAATTAAAAGTTGTAGGCATGGGTTGTGGCAATTAGTTGTCTTCTCTTGTTTTGTGGAGCATGCCACTATTCCAGAGTGTGTTATTGCAGGGCAGCTGCAATAGAAGGGCAAGAACTCATTCATGTGTTTTAAATGCTGTGGTAGCTACAGTTAAAGATGAGTAATAGCGACTGGATCACCACAAATACCTGATTATGCAAAAGAAGGAGGAAGGATATGGTGTGAACATCAGCAGCCTGCTTAGTAAGCTGGCCTTTCTGTAGTGGTTTTCCAAAGAGAGCCCAGCATGATATGTGCCCACCCCTTTGGATGCAGTCAAGTGCCCGAGCCTCCAACGTGGAGTTCACACAGAGACACGGTGTTGTGCCCCAGCCTCGTGCCTCTCTTTGTGCCCTGCTTCCCATGGGTAGAAAACCAGGACTAGGGGCTGGCTCCAATAATATCCAGACCAGGGAACTGGGATTGCAGAGGGGTGCCCTTAAACACTTGCCGCCCTAAACTTAGATGTGGTCTGCAGTATTCAAAGGAATCCATCAAACATTTTTTCTAAGTTTCACTCTTCCTGAGAAACATAGACAAAACATTGCTTGAGCCAGCTTTGCTGGTGACCAGCAGCCTTGTGCAAGAGATGAATTTCTTTCTCTTCTTCTCACTTTCTGCATCAGAAACTTTCACGTGTTCATAGACTCTGTTGCTTTTTTATATACTTGTTAGAGTTAAAAAGCAAATTTATATGCTTTGGTAACTGGGAACTTGTGTTATAATGCAGTATGGGGATTTCTTTCAGACTGCCCGAGTCAGAATATAGGGATTTAGGGGTTTGAGGACAGTCCAGGAGCACTGAGCCCACCCTTCTTAGAGTACCCAGACTGTGGCTGAAGGTGGGCAGCTCTTGCATCATCCTACATTGTGCAGGATGGCACTTGGGTACCAAAAGGTGACTGTTTAGAATCAGAGGAAAGAGCATAATTTGCATAAAGTGAAAATGACAGAAAAAGAGGATCAAATGTAGCATCTGTTGACCTGAAAGTTAGAAATTAAGAAACAAATCTGCCTTATCCTGAAAGAAAAATAGATGAGTGCATCCAATGGCATGTGAAATGGAAGATGAACATGTCATGTGAAATAGGAGCTAATGACCAAAATTATCTAAATTACCTAGAAAAACATTTTTTCCCCTTAATGTCTCCAAGCTACTCTGTATCAGAACACTCTTTAATTTTTGTGGGTCCAGCTGCCTGCATACCACGACCTCATCCCTGGCTATGTAGAATTTGTCTTGATGGAATCAGAAAAAAAGAGTATTTTGTGATCTGGCTGTTTAATATTAACTGAAAAGGAGTACCCAGATAGATTGTTCCTTTTTAAAGGATCTGATTCCCAGGGTGAACCTAATCACCTGTGGCGAGGAGGAAGGGGGAAGGAAACCATGTCTTTTTTTTGCATAGCATCAGTTCTTCAAATAGAGGCTACTGTAGCACCACTGACAAACTTGACATGGTTGTTCCTTTTGATAGTATGATAGTTTTGGAAGTTAGTCAGCAGGACTGAAGTCTTTAATTTTATGCAGCGAGAGATGTTCTGTGCCAAACTCCAACATTACTTGAGGATTTAATGACCTTAATGGTAAAAGTGTTGGGGTTTGTGATTAAGAGCTCTTACTAAAATAGATCTGTTAACATACAGTCTTAACAAGTTTATGAACAAAAAATAAAGGAAAGTGGGGTGCTGGAAAGCTACTTGAACTCACAGAACAGCCAAAATGATTCTGTGATTTTATAATTCTAAGGAGCTTTACTTAAGGTAACTAGAAATCTTTAGGTTGTGAGATTACTTAGCTGATGAAAGAATATAATTTGGATTCTAAGTCTGATTTTAATTCTACACTGGGAGACATATGAAAACACTGGGTGGGTAAGATTTGTCTGAAAAATTAATAACAATAAATTAATTAATTAATCCCTAAAAAGAAATATTTGTTTCTTTGTTTAAAAGGTAACAATACATCTTCTGAGGTCCTTCAGTACAGCAGTATTCTTAATTAAAAGCGACATTCTGAATTCACTGGCAGGTCATATTGTGCACCTTGAGAATTTTGGAAAAAAACCCATCAAATTTGGTGGCAGCAACCACATTTAACCTGGACAGCTGTTTCTTTGCTGCTAACAGAATGTGGTAGATGCTTTCTTTTTGATGGCATAAGATTAAAGAAAGCAGGCACTATCCTGACCAAAATATTAAGCTTGACAGCGTCTGTAAAGATCCCCCATCAGAATCTCTCAGTAACTGGGGAAGATATCCTAGGGCACAAGCCAGTAAGTAAAAAAAAGATAAAAAAGACAAAAAGTGTTAAACACAAAGTTAAAAGCAGGCTCAGTCCTGACATCCAGAAAACTGTCTCTATAGATTGTCTTACTGCAATTATGCCCGGGCACAGTTTATCTGCCTGTTAAAAGCAGGCATTGGTTTTGACAACTTCAGTATCCAAATAGATATTCAGATTAAGGTTTATTTTTTACCTTTCCAAGGAGTCATTTAACCTATTTAGCTGCCTCTCAGTGTTTCTATATATTTATTTTCTTCTTTTAATAAAATAATACAGTCTTTATATTTAATTTGATTTCATAGCTCTTTTAACTTTCAGCTAATGCTACTGTTTTCTTTTATTTATTTTTCTTTATTGACCCAAAATTTGGCTTAGCAAACCCCATTTTATTGTTCAAAGTTACTGAGATTTATTTAAATCTTCTGTGAAATTTTGTTTCCATTTGCAAAGATCTCAAAGAAGAATTCACAGTCATACTGTTGCTGCTGGGGTCTCATCATATTGAAAGCATTCAATAGTATACATTGCCATACCACTTTGCATCTTTGAAATACAATCAGATTCAGCTTTCCATGTAATCAGTCTGTGAATCTAAAGAGGGAAATAAGAACTTAAGACCCAGACAACAGCTGATTCCAGAAGCTGATTCTTCCTCTCCCTTTCCCACTCCTGCAAAGGCAGAGGGGAGACTCCCAGAGGGGTCATTGACCTCCTGGGAAGCAGGTCTGGAGGCTGTTCATGGAGGTGTGCCTGCTAGTGAGTGTGTTTTACACCCAGCAAAATGCCTGTGCTGGTGCATAAGTCTGGGTCATGGTTTGGCCTTTATTGATCTTTTTGCTGATTGTGGGTCAAACATTACTCCTGGTTGCAATTAGAAATTAAGTAACCCGGCTTTTGGGGACAGTGGAGTTGCTCCTAATTCACAGTTCATAACAGAGACCAGAGGTCTCTGATTTTTAAAAGATTTAGCTTTTGTTATTCCAAAAGTGCTCAGGACAGACTGATAGTGGTAAACCAGTATTTTTTAACAAAGTCTCATGAGAAAAATGACAAACTGAAATGAAGATCTTCACTGCTAGGCTGTGAGTTTGGGGAATTTTTACTTTGTGTTACCTTTTGCTTGAATAAGCAGTTGTGCATGATGGATTTTGACAGAATCAGGGAGGATATTCTGAAAGGCAAAAATTATTTACATTTCACAGCTGACTGACTAATGATCTGTCTCTCTATGCTGGATTCGGCAGTGCAAGTTTCGTCTCCAGTACTTCTCATCTAGCTGGGAATCAAAACAACAATGTGACTTTCCAGCCCAAGTGATTTAGGCAGGGATTGCTTGGCAGGGCTTTCTGTGGGAAATCCATGCCACCTCATCAAGCCTGTTTGGCAGAAGTGAAGTCGGTGCCGTGCTCTGCTCTTTCTGCTGTTCCACCATGACTTGAAAGGGAGGTCTCAGGAATGTCACTTTTGAGGAAAACATGGATGCAATCTTCTTAATAAAGAAAGTGAGGTGATATTTTTAGTGCCATATTTAAGATATAGTACACCAGCATTCTCATATAAAGTTTCCAGTTAAGATGGAAACTTCAAAATCCAGGTCAGTGGACTTACATAAATCTAAATGTCTGGCACTGCTTGCTCCCATGAATATGATTGTTGATACCACTGCTAAACCCTTGCCATTGATTTCTTGGTGAAATAGGCATCCTGGCCTGGAATATGCTACTTATTCTACTAAGTATTGGATACCTAAAGCTATTTCCTTATGCTGCAGGGAATTAATTTGGAGGAGTCTACTGAGTAGTACATTATACATTTACAAGATTAGTTTAATCAACATAGAGAGGTAAAAAAGGGGGGGGGAAGGGCTTAATTTGATCATTCCATATGAAGTTTGTTGTTATTTCAAGTTGAAAATTAATCCTCTAAAAGCAACCACTCTGAACACTCCTAAAGTCACAGTGTGACTTATCACTTTCACCACCTCAGGAATACATTAACATGTACCTGACACCACTGCTTACAGAGCAGAATTCAATCTGCCAAGGAACAGTGTTGATATAGTAAGAACTACATTTGCATAGCCACTAATAACCAATAAAAACTAATTAATCATATTAGCTATTTTAAAATACATAACTGCATCTACCTAAGAAAAAAAAAACAGATAACATTCTTCACATATATCCATTACTGTATACTAAAAATTTACTTTATTCATAGTAACCTGAGATCACTTTGTTTGCTTATGATTTAAATGAAAAAAAATGCCTAAATGTACCCCTTGGAGTCAAGCCAGACTGACACTTTCTGTATGATATCATTTTGAGATCCAGGTTTATGTGATGTATGATTACATCATGAAAATTGCAGTTTAGCCACAATTTTTCAAAGGCAGTCAGTAATGTGAGATTTTTCAGGGCCTAAGCAATCTTGTGTTGCTTTAGAGGGGCCTGCTTTTTCAGACCTTGTGTCTGGTTGTCTTCAGTGATGCAAAGGTGCCCAGCTCCTCACTTCCAAAATTCTGAGTACTCATTTTCAGGCTGCCTAAATGATGGAAGAACTTGGACCTTGTTTTCAAACCGTTAGTTGCCTTGAAGACAAAACTGGAGATACTGAGCCACACAGTGATTTTGAAAACTTTTAGACCACCCTCTTCTGCAAGGAAAGGGACCGGTGCCGGTATGGCTCTGCCAGTCAGAAGGTATCTCCCTACAGGTGATGGCACGTGCCCAAGCCTCACTTGGACTGAAGTGCAGTGTGCTGAAGGCTGCTTCCCAAAAGACCACTGTAAATTGCTTTTAGCTATTGGAACCCGAGAGGTCCTCCATGTGGCATTTGTCAGATGCATCATTTCCTTGTGCTCCGCTGGCTGTTGGGATGTTGCAGCACCACAGTGCTTAGGAGTTACTCTGACCTTTTAATGACACTTTGTGCTGTGCACGGTGTTGTCTTCACACTCATTTGTTTCAGCCTGTCAAACCCTCACAGGAAGAAGCTGGAAGAAGCAAAGCTTTTGAGACTTGGGTCTAATGCACTTGGTTTCTCCTTCTGAAAAGTAAATATTTGTGTAATAATCTGCAGAACCCCAAAAGCAGCTGTGAAATGATCTAGGCATGAGATCTTGTGAGCAGATCCAGGATGTAGGAAAACAGCCAGGAAGATCTTGTTTACTCTGCTTTGAGAAAATGACAACTGAAATTACAGATAAAACATCTGTCTGAGAGGAGACTGCCAAGTGGGAAATGTAGTGGTAGAGCCTATACTGTACCTGTTGTGCTGGTGGTAAGGGTGACAAGAACTGGGGAGCTGTCCCTCTCTCTCCCATGAACAGCTAATTCCTGAGACCTGTGCTGTGCTCCTGTGTTTACTCAAACTCAGCTCTCTGTAGTCTGCAAAATCTGGCCTTTTCTCAGCCTCAACCCTGCCCTTGGATGGCTCCCATGGTTTCTGACCTCCAGCTACCTTTTCTATGCTATTTATAGCACACCAGCTGGGGAACATTATTATGCATCTCTGTTGAATTTATATTTTGAAGAGTGACTTTGGTTTTTATTTACATTCATGTTAATTCAATAAGTTGTTTGGCATCCTTTGGACTTTTCTAGTCAGGCTCCCTTTACACTGCATTTATCACATTGCTTCCTCCAGTTTTGTTTTTCTTTCCCCTGCCATAACTGATTCTCTCTGTCCTCCAGCTTTCCATTAGCTATCTCCTTTGTTTGGAAAAAAGTAACCCAGAGTATATTTTTTTCTTTCTTAAAAGTGTAATTTGTTACCAGGAAATAAGCATAGAGATCAGTTGGAAAGTAGAACTCAAGTCTCAGTGTGCTCATCTGATTTCTTGTGACCAGTTTCTTGTAGATGCAGGTATCTTGTTTCAACACCTTGATCATTGTGCTTTTCCCAGTTCATTTCCAACTAAGTGTTCTGCTTTGTTTCATGTGTCTTCATCTTCTGTGCTTTCAGCTGCCCTTTCAGATATGGCCTTTCAGTTACATCAGATTTTATCTCTTGGATATTCCAACTTCTCAGACATAAGCTCCTGTATTCTGGGTCCAGACTGTGAATACTGGATGTGTATAGATGGGGGAATACTCTAAGAAGTAGATGAGTTTAGATGAGGAGAAAAGAATTTAGGCTCTAGCTCAGTTATTAACTTTTTTTTTTATGCTTAGCAATAAAAGCGGGGGAATAATACAGTACATCCATATAGTGTTAATAACTTTATGTCATTATTATCCCAGGTGTTATTGCGCTCTTATTAAAGGGTACATGCTTCTACTGTGACATGAGGCAACACAACAGAATCCACATTCAATTCTTATTTTATAAATCCCGTGGAAAGTACATAACATGTCTCTGGACAGATAGATGCATTCAGCAAGCATTTAAGTGTTTGACCAGCAGATTCACTTGTACCATGCACAGGCAGCTTCCTGTTTGTACAGAAATAAAACTCAGTGGTGCATTTGCCCAGATATAGAAAGTCACAAGAGAATATTTAACTTCTCTGACTGGCCTTTTTCTACAGCTGAAAACTGATATTTAAAGAAAATATTTTTCTTCAATCAGTTTATAACTAATTTTTGAAACTCTCGTTTGTAGTTCTTTTACTGACCCAAAAAAGCTGCCACCAGCAACTGCAGGCACTGAAATGAAGGTTTCTTATGGGGCGCCTGCTCAGATCTTCTCTGGGGGCTTCCAAGTGCCCTGTAAAGTTCTTTTCATTTGAGATACTCATAAATTATACTGATGATCGTTAATGGTTCCCTTACTATGCATTTCATAGGTCTAAGTATTTTTGACTATTATTCAATGGAAATGTTGGAGTGATGAAGAAACTAGAATGGCGAATACCTGAAGCTCCGAGGTTTTTTGCACAGCTTCGCAGCCTCCTATACGTGTATTTCTGCAGAAATTAAATACAGGGCTTTGAGGGTAACCCATGTATACCTCTCAGATATGGCAGCACTGGACACAGATAATAGTGTATGCACACAACCACGGTAATTGGCCAAGTCAATACTGGTTCAGTCAATTGGAATGGTAAGGTGAAGTTGTTGGCAATTTGATGGTTGAACGTAATATACCAAATATGTGCTTCAGAGTGGGAAGAGTTAAAGGTTTGACTTTTCTTTGGATGTGTTATAGCACAATGCTTGTGCCTTATTTCTTTCCAAAATAGTGTATTAAAATTCTGCTTTGCCTCTTTAATTTACTATTCTTCAAAAAGTTAAAAATACACTAAAATCTGGGCTATAGACAGAAAGCACTAGAGGTTACATTTATACCAGCAAGTAGGGGAGATATTGGAGCAGACAGGTAAAATATTTGGTGTTAGTGTCCATATCATACAACTTCTGTGGGTTATACTTTGGGTTGCCTGTAGACCACCTGGACTGAGCTACCCTGTGCATTTGGAGTCCACAAGGAGTTTGCTTGGAGTTACCTTCTGATTTTTCCCAAAGAAAACTCTTTATGCTCTCTGAGACTTCCCTGTGAAGTGAATCAAATATCCTCTTAAAACAGTATTAGTATTAGATCTTAGATTAAGTTGCAGAAATTAACTGGAGATTCTTGTAGAATAAATCATCATAGACTATTCCTAGATGCAGTTTGGCCTATTTTCTATCAAACAGTATTTCGTTATTAAGTGTCTTGACAAGAAACTCTTACCTTTGTGAATTTAAATAACTGTTTTGTAGAAGATGTAAAATTTGCATGTTTTGTTCCATCCCATCCCTCAGACTAAGCTTTAAATATTTACTTTCCCTGTGCATCAGGAATGACATGTGAAGTGTTTCCCTTCAGCTATGAAAAATATTCATGAGTCTTCTTCAAAGTTTGTGGAATACATAAAGTCCTGTCAGCAGTAATCCCTGGGCCATCAGTCTTCCAAGCCTAGGTTACAAACTTGCACAGTTATTATGTCTGTATTAAGACATTATTAGGCTTTGACTGCGGTTGGCAGATGCCAGCCCATAGCAGTCCATATGGCTAACTGGTATCATTCCCTGCCCTTTCCTGTCCCCTGGAATGTGCTGCACCTTGTCTAGGGGAGCCAAAACCGTGGTAAGGATGTCATTGCTACTCCCTGGCCTTGTTAGTGGTGTCTGTACAAGTAAATAAAGAAGGACCAGGGAATAGGATCCCAGCACCACGATTGTCCCAACCAATGGGTTACATGGGGTGATTGGGTGTCTCACCTAGTTGGTGAGGGAAAGGGTGTGGATATGTCTACCTGGACTTCAGTAAAGCCTCAGGTACTGCCTCCCACAGCATTCTTTCCAAGAAGCTGGCAGCCCATGACTTGGGCAGGCGCACTTTCTGCTGGGTTAAGAACTGTCTGGATGTTCGGGAGCGGTGAATGGAGTTACATCCAGCTGGTGGCACTGGTGAGGCCACACCTGGAGTTCTGTGTTCAGTTTTGAGCCCCTCACTTCAAGAATGACGTTGAGGAGGACAACAGAGCTGACAATGGAAGGTTCTGGAGCACACGTCTTATCAGGAGTGCTGAGGGAGCTGGGAGTGTTTAGTCTAGAGAAAAGGATCGTTGCAACCACCATTTTAAGGTATATTGGCCTCAGCACAGACTCTGATCCATGGGGCAGCCGTGGTCCAGACATGGAGATGGGTGTGAGCAGAGGAGCACAAAGCTGGGACTTGGGGGAATGTGAATACACAGAATGTTCCTTTGACTGGCAGGACTACTACAGTGTACCACAAGAAATTCCTGTCCAGGAACAGGCCATAATTATTGACTGCAACATTCAAACCTTCCAGGGAGCTACATATTCCAGCCAACAGTTCCTCTGCAAGAAGGGCAGTTGGGTCAGGACAAGGGAGTACATATGCTTGCCCCTGCACCAGCAGTGATAATCTCTTTCTTCTTCCTTTGGCTGCAAAGCTTCTGTGTTAGCAGACCTTAACCTTTTTTATATTTTATTATAGCTCCTTCAATGGTTATACCTCAGGGCATGGAAAACACTCATCTGAAACAACTGAGTATTTATTTAGTAGAACAAGGTCTCCATCCAGTGTGGTGTCTGTCTTTTCCCTCTTATCTCAGAAAGAAAGACATCAGAAAAACCCAGGAACATAAATGTGACCCAAATGTCCCAGACCTGCTGGGGAAAATAAATATAATTCCAGACTCTGTTTGATATAGTATCTATCACTCTAGAAATTTGAGTTTGATGAACTCTTAAGTTCCATCATCCTTAAAGTGTGTTGCTCAGTTCCCCAGAGCTGACAGAAAACGGACAGAACATGAGGTATGTTGAAAAACTAGCAGAGCATGTGGACTTCTCCAAAAGAACATGAAGTGCCCCATACTCGCTGCTTCAAAGGGAGAAAACTGTCCACCTTCTTAGTCATGCCACATTCTGGACTTGCTGGAGGTTTCTTGGAAAGCAAGAAAGTAAAATTTTCAGTTCTGTTTGTTCATAAAAGTGGTCATTATGCAACATTCTGGCAATAGCATTTATAACCCATTTCTTTAAAATTTTTCTCTCCATGCTGTGTTCTCTATTATCCTTTCTTTGGCTCTTTTACTTTACCTCATCCTCCAAAATGAGGACATATGGTTCTTAGTTTTCTTTTATTTATTTATGTTCTCTGCATGAGAAGTGTGACTGTTATTTCAATTTGTTTTTCTGACAAGCTAAAATAGTGTTTCTGTATGTCTTCACTGCTATGCATTAAAATAATTGTTTGCATTAAAATAATTTTCTTCTATTTTTTGCTTTGATTTGTATTTCACATCTAATGCTAGAGACTGCTTTTATGTCATTTTATAAAATTCAGTCAAAATTTAACCAAGATTAGGTACTTTGGGGTTTTTCCTCTCCGTTTTCTCCTTTCATTTAGCTCAGCACATGCCCCACAACTGACTTGTGGCATCTGTTATTCCTGTCT
>JAWWES010000081.1:8920030-8995030 GCA_035583135.1 Lophotriccus pileatus | reverse complement strand
CAGCCCTGTCTGGTGCCTTGGGTGTCCAGGAGCATCTCAAATCTCATGACAAGAAGACTATGGGGCAGGTGAATTGAGTGCCTAGGGACAGAGACAACATTAGCGTGCCTGACCACATGATGACAACTACAAATGGGATGTCCAGGCACAGATTGTATATATAATTCTTAATTACACTTAATTTTCATAAAGTCTTAATTTGCAAGGTGGGGCTTAGTCCTAGTACAGTGGTGACTTTACCAACTTGCTGGACCATGAGATGTCACCTGGATTCCCTGGATTCTCCTTGCCCTGTCTTCCCCACGTTTCCAGCCAGGAGCTGTCCACTGCCCAGGGGCTTGTTCAGGTGTGGAGCTGTCTGATGGGTCTGGAAGAGAACAGGGGATGCTGCTCCCATCATATCTGTGTATGATGTGTGTAGCTACAGATTTAGCTAGCTCCTAAATTCAGACTAGGAAAAAAGTAATCAGACATGGAGTTAGGGATTTTTTTTCCCCCTTACATTAGAAGACTCAGTGTGACACTGGTGCTGCTCAGGAGCACTTTGGCCCAGAGATTGTCAAAGTCACCCATAGTATTCAGCCAAAGGTGTGCTAAAAGCTACAAAACCTGACTGTGCCAAAATTCTTCTCTGTATAAAGGAGCACAGTCCCTCCCACAGGAATTGCTCTGGGACAGAGGTCACCAGCACCTCCCTGATGAATGTGGTGGGTTTTTTGAGAAGATACCCTCACTGACTTCCTTTTCCTTATCAATTATAAATTAACTAATATTGGGGATATTAGGGAGGATCAGCTCCTATCCTAAGACAAACAGAAAGAGTGACTCTTTTACTTGCAATAGGAAGTGAAAATATGAGAAATTACTGATTCCTTTCTCTGTTGCAAGCATCCAAGGTTTAAGCACCATCTATTCTGTGTTCCTGCATCCTGAAAAGATAAAAAAGGGTTCTCAAACAAGGCACAAAACCTTCATTATTAACCAAATCCTCCTCCTCTTTCTGACTGAGTATAAAAGGTGAGTTCCTTCCACAATTACATTATATAAGGACAATTACTCAGTACCTTGAAAGAAATCTCTTGACTCTCTGCACTGAATGTGATCCTTTTTCAAAGCTCATGTCAATATTGGCCTATGACATTTGAAATTGTTAGCATTCTTTCCAAAGGGGTCTAGCTCTATGAATGATTTCTTGTAATAACAACCAGAAATAGCTACATTTTCTTTGAAGTTAACACAGAACCCCCTAAACTGCAGAGTGAAATTCCCCCATGAAAATATTTAACTAACAAGAGTCCACATTTTCATCTGGAGACCAATGTTTACACTTTTTAGGCTATTTTATAGACCACACATTTTTATTATTGATCAAGATTTAGAACCTAGGTTTATTTCAGTCTTTCACATAAATAGGCTAAAAGCTCTAGATCGTTAGTTCTTTCTGCTTTTATTTGCTGGAAGATATTTCACACCACTTTTAAAGATTAGGATTTGGTAACACTTTATTCTAGCTGTCTTATTGTTTTAATTTATGTGGTCTTAGGAATAACAGAGATCATAACAAACTCTGCTGGTATTAAAGAGGGTGGTATGTGCACACAGATGCAGTCAGTGAAAGACATTTCTTTTATTTTCCTTTAGAATCTATTACACTGGTTCTAAAGACTCAGGCAGCAAATGAATCTGAAAATGTTTATCTTCTGGTGAACAGTCAAATTAGTAATTTTAAAACTGCATTATTATAAGGTTTTTATTTTAAAAGGTGGGAAGATGTTTGAGGTCTAAGGGTAAATAAAATATTGTCAGAATACTAATTCTTAAGCTTTCTTGAGAAATATAAGCCACACACAAGTATCAACAGACTTGTCATATTCTTTACCCTCCACAGTCTTCATGTAGGCTGGCAACGATTCTGCAGTCTGTGTCTGAGACTCCACTGTAAGTCTAAAACAGCAGAAAGATGGAACTTAGGATAGTTGGATTTTTAGAAGAGTTGAAGATAGATTTTTCAAAGGAGGCTGGAAGAATGAGATGCTCAGTTTTTCATGAATTTAAGTGATATCTGTCATGAGCCAAGAGTATCTGTTCTGAGCAGGTCTTCAGGAGGTTTATAAAGCCCCTCTTTTGCTAAGGACATACCTTATCACCAGTATCTGTTCATCAGACAGGAGGGAAGGAACAGAGGAAAGTGTTCTTGTCTAAATGAGAAAGTTAAGGTGAGAAAGTCTGCTCTGAGGTTAAATATTGGAGGAGTTCTGAAACTCAGGCTAAAAAAGAGAGGCAAAAAAAGAAAAAAAACCTAACTATAAATATCACAAGGAATCCTTGTCTAAGCAACCTATTACATAACCATAAATCCTGGGAATGAACACTGAGCAAATACAGTGTGCTGCTAAAGCACTGGAATCAGTCTGAGTAGAAAGAGTAACCTACTTTTATTTTGTTATTTTATTATGTCCAGGTGTAAAGTTGTTGTCCTTGACACCAGATACTGAGTTTAAAGCGATTTGTACTGCATTTACCCGGACTTCCATGGGTGAATGGCCGTTTACTGGAACTGAGAGAATTTCTCCAGAAATCATTCCTTGCTTTAATAGTGGATCACCATAACTTGAGTTCTAGTCCTGGTATATTTTTTAAATTGTAATGACCCAGGGATTGATAGAACATATTTTCTGGGACTGTGAATTTTGGGGATGGTGACTTACTGCTGGAGGGCAGCATAAGTCAGCTAGGATGTACCTGCATGGTGTCAGGCTCTCTGGGAGACAGAAGCTGGTTGCTTCCAGAATGACCTTGAATGCAAGTTTTCAATCTGGAAGTAACTGTGGGTGTTTCCCCTGTCGGATCTGAGGGATGTAGACTGTCTGCAAGATCCTTTAAGCTGATCTGACTTAGCCGATTCTCTGCCACTGTGGATGTTTGTATGTCTCCTGTTATCTCTGTGCCATGCCCTTCCTCTACAGTTGATTTCATGCCTCAAGTAGGTCAAGTTTTTAGTAAAAGACACTATACAAGATGTGAGACTAGACTAGTTTCTTCTAGCCTGAAACCCCACGATATTTTATGAGATATCAAAGGTAAATTGAATGATAAGTGGCAGATTTAGCACCTTTGAGTCCTTCTGGAGTCTTCTTCTATTCTATGAAACAGGACAATGTTCAAATATAACTCAGTATCATGTAGCACAGGAATTCACTGTGGATTAAAATTTAACCATTTTAATAGAAACTTTTCCTTTTAGCCATGTGTTAGTTATCCTTAGAGAAAGGTGGTTGGAATGGGCATGGAGACACATCACTGCTCATCCATGTGATCAGCAACAACAAATAAATGTGCGTTCCTGATCCATATTTAGGCAGCTAAATAAGTGGCTTCACTTCGAGCTGTGCTGCAGACTTGAAGATGTGCCCAGTAGTGTAGGACCCACAGCAGATGCTGATTATTATTGACATTTGCTTTCAGCCAAACACAAGCCGCCCAGCTGACAGCTGCACTGGCAATTTGCTGTCAGCCTCAGAGAGGTCGTGGAGCTGTGTAACATGTACTAACCACCATTTTTCTTGATCTGGCACGCAGCCAAGGGAAGTTATGGAGTCCAATATGCATCATGGAGAGAACAGTAGGGTCATGGAATCAAAATGGGTGATAAAGACTCAGGCGGACAGTCTGGTTAGGTGGCATTTTCATATAAAAGAAGCTGATGACTGCAGGAGGACTAATTACGGGACTCCTGGTCACAGCATCCTGTAGCAAAACTATGATTTGTCTCGGGAGAAGAATCAAAAACCCCAGTGAAATATTCAGTGCTGCCCCTCCTAAATGTTAGCTGTCTGGCACCAAGGATTCACAGTGCTTTGATGGACACTGAAATTGCTATGCTGAAAGTAAGTATTAAGTGAGGCAAAAAAAAGAGGGGTTGGAGCAACCATAAGCTAAATCAGATGCAAGAAAAAGCTAATATGAAGACAACAGATGAAAATACTTCTCCCTAACATGCAGGGCCCCAGTTCAAAACTGTTCTCAGTTACTTCTGGGTACTTTTCTATTGCACAGTGCGTATTTAACTTCTGCTCACTGCAGTTTGGGCTTCCCATACCCTGGGTCCAGAATCAGTTCTGCCACAAAGATTTTTTTAATATTCATTTTTTTATTGCAAATAATGGACCTGTAATGACTCAGATTCAGAAAAATGACACATGCAGACATTCCCATCAAGACAGCTTGGGTCCAGAGTGCACTGGACGCAAGGAGGAAACACATTTTCAAATCAATGTGCAAATTCTTTACTTGGCTGTGGTACCTCTCAGTATCTTTAATATAGATAAATATATGCCTTTGTTATAAATCCAGCAACCTATATATAAAATGCTTTTAGTTTGCTGTGGTTTGGTTTTGTTTTTTCGAGTCTGAGAGATGGTCTGAGTTTTGATGCTTTGTTATTGGCTGGCCTATAACACCAAACCAATGCCAGGCTACCTCTTTTTGTGCTCATGGCCTAGAAAGATTTGTAAGTTATCTCCATTATATCTCTACCACACTATATAATTTGATCATTTCTCTCTTTTAAAACATAACTTTATGGGTTCGGCTTGGTGAGACTTGTGATGCTGTTGTCAGTCATTTGAAAAACAACTGTATCATGCATCCAAGTGGAGTGGTTACTTGGAAAAAGTGGCAGTATTTGATAATGGAATAAGTAACTAGTATGAAAGAGTAAGATCAAAACAGTAAAAACTCAGAAATTGTGAATTGTTCTGAAAAGGGTAGTGAGAGGTAAATAGTTCTGATTGAAAGTTGTGAATTGTGAGTGAGTAACACATAGGAAAAACTAGTAGAAACTTTGTATGGGCAGGAGCTACAGACCTCTTGAGTTGTCTTGGCCTTGGGAGTCACTACTAGGAAAATTATGGAGGTGAGACTTGTGAAAGTTTCATACCTGCTCTGTAATATAGATATAGCAAGTAAGTTGTATTTTTCTTATTACAACAAAAAACAGGCTAAATTATTCCTTTGTCTTTTGAGTATTGGATTATTGCAGAGATGGGTGAAAGAAAAACAAAAAACTATCTGCAGTCAATGAATGGGACATACCCACAATTTTAAAAGCAACATCTGGGAATAGATTTTTTGACACTTCTACTCCCTTCTCTTCTGGGAAATATTTCTACAGATATATTGGAAGAACTATTTTCTCTGTCTATATCGACAAGTAAGTATGTTTAATTCCAATTGCATGTTTCAAGATAATGTAATAGATTGGTACATATTAATGTAATGTTTAGAGACTGAATTTTCTTCAATCTGAATTTTACTTCCTAGAGTATTTTCGTATTAAGCTTCAGAAGATAATGATCGAAAAACCGCATTTTTGAGGTCAAAATAGACATAATGGGAAAAAACAAACAATGAATAGCTTTAGGGACAAATGTCTCTGGGTGCTTAACAGAGTAAACCAGTGAATAGTTTGTATTAGGATTTGTAGAGTGCTTCAGGACCCTTCAGAACTTGGATAATGGCAAACTGACACTAAACAGAGTTATGACAAAGCCAACAAGGCAAAACCTAAAATATTATAAAGTGGATGGCTTAGTTCCCTTGGCTATAAAGGGCCTCTATAACAGAGGGAGAGAACATGTAGTTCAGAGGAGGGGGTTTGATTGGCTTTCTTCTGCATCTGAATTGAATGTTTGACTATTTCAGACATTCAGAGTACGGCAGGCTCACAGTAAGCCAAACTTTTGTTGCTCTACACAACCTAAACAGTGGTGGATATTGCTCTTGCATACCTGACTCTACTGTCATGCACAAACACTTAGGTATTCCAAAGATTTTGCCCCAGAATTAAAACATAACCTAATGTGATACTTGCCAAACAGAAGCTGCAATGCCTGTGGTCTTCAGTGAAAATGTGCTACCAGAACTTTAATAGAGTAAGGAAGTTGAAGAAACTCAATCTTTTGGCTTGCTCTTGACAATCAGGTGGATAAAGGAAAAAAGGCTCAAGAAACTTGCCTTTGATAGAGAAGGAAAAGTTGCTGTTGAATTTTCTTGCACATATTGCCAGCAAAAACTTTTAGCAGCATAAAGAACTTCTCAGCAAAAAAACTCCCACAAACCAATTAATATTCTTATATAGGAAATCCCTTCAAGTCCACAAAATAACACTTGACAAATTAGAATAACTACATTCAAGTCCCACAATTTGTTTTTGTCCAATGTATATCTGTGTTCTGTGATTCTGCCCAATTCTCCCTGAGAGTTGCAAATGTGGTCACTTTATGCAGCTGACAGCATTTATTATACAATATGAAGAATTGTTGTGCTACTGCATGAGTGTGATGAATTTCTCCAGCTCTGAAGCATGTTCAAGGGTGGAGATTACCAGAAGCTTTATCATGTGGGTCTGACTGTATCAGTTTTTTCTTTTGCTCTCCATCATTGGCCACATCTCCCTATCCCTTCCTGTACTGTTTGACCCAGATTCATCATGGAACTCAAAGGCATCTCATTGCCCCTCTCCAAACAGCTCCTGCTCCCCAGATCTCTTGCCAGCACTGAAGCTGTGGGTTCTAAGAAATGAGCCAAGAAGTCCTCAGCAGGTTTTTAGCTTGCAATTCCCATCCCACCCCCTGACTTCTTACAGTCAGGTGACATTGCACACCTCACTGCTGTGCTCCTGTGACTAATAAGGACGAAACCTCAAAATTAGTGAAATACTGATATCTTGGTGCAAACTGACTTGGGAGAAAAGAAAAGCACCTACAGGCAGATAGATGAATGTGTGAAAATATTCTGGATACAAATACTAAAGAAATATGTCTAAAAAAAAAAAAGATGAAAAAGAAAGAAAGTGTGAGTAAGTCAGATAAATGGGCTTGGAGTCACTGAAGGAAGCTTTTGGTAGCATAAAGCTACAGTTATTCTATTTCCTCATTTTGCAGCAAAATGTGTCTCTCTGATGCCACTGCTTTCATCTACATCTACAAGCCTGAGTAACTAATGTTCTCCCATTCTGAGTTTTCTGGAGGACATAAATGAATGTGTAAGTTATTTCAATGGGGAGAGGAAGATGAGACCAAGTCTTCCAGAAGGAGACTAAATGTGCTTAATTTGCTTATGTGCATTGTCTATGGAGGGCAGCAAGGAGGGAGCCCTGGCAGGTGGTACAGCCTGCCTTGAGAAAACAAGGCTGGCTGCAGCCTTTCTGTGTACCATCAGCCTGAGACTCCTCTGGGTCTCACCTGAGACACTTCTCCTGCGACTGGTTTGGGGTTTTTGTGATTTTTCAGTTCAGAGTACTAAAAATATCCAGAGTGTCATTTAAATAGGAGTCTCACCCACTTTCATCCTCAAATCATGATGTTACATTAAACATTTTATTTATAATCTAAATAATATGCCAAACATATTGCCACATGCTATTACCAGCACTATTACTAACTTCTTCCAGCAAATAACTACTAGTAAAAGCTATCTGTAGAGTAGAACTGTTAGCAGCCTTTGACTTAATTTTGTGTAGTGCTTGCAGTTCTCCTTTTAAAGAAAAAAAAAAAAGTTTTGTATGAAAGACAATCTGTCTTATGTTATTTAATAAGTTCCAGAAAATGCATGAGCTCAATTTTTGTTCAGCTTTCAAACAGATGTTATCTTCTTTAAAAATGATCCCATCCCAAATGCAGCAATTTTAAGTGCACATTTACTGTGTAGTCCAACACTTCTTGGGTTTAAAAACACATTTTATTACAAGCCAGAACATCAGATCTTGAAACAGATTGTGTGCCTATTCTTAGGAGCAGGGACCAAATAGCAGATGCCCTTGGTCCCAGAGGAACTGTGAGGGTAAAAAATAATTTTCCTCTTCACTCATTACACTTTTCTTAATCATATGCATGATACATATTTATTTTCCAAATACATGAAAGCACTGCTCCCACAGGCCAGGTCACAAACCCAGTCTATCTTTCATCCTGGTGAATTAGGACTATCAATTAGAAAAGTTGGGTTGAGGTGTCCTGGAAGATAATTTCTTCTTTACCTCCTATCCTGCAGCGTGACCATCCCTCCTCTACAGCTGAGCACTGCACGAGTCCAGCCAGGTCAGGGTTTTCAGAGCAGGACTTCCAAATCTGACCTCAGAAGGGTTTCTGGGTATTTTCAAACCTTTGGGATCAGCTAAATGCCTAATTGCTCAGAACTATTGAGACATATTGTTCTGAGCACAGCCAAAGCGCATGTGGACTTTGAAGCTACAGAACTTTTGGAAACTAGGAAATTTCATTCCAAATGTTGCCTCATTCAGAACTAGGAAACATAAGGAACATGTTGCCTCTTTGGGAATGTAGCATCTGAACAGATATATAAATGCTTTTCATTTCAACAAGTGCATTGATCCCTTTTTTGTAGACCTGCCTGAGAGGCTTATATATGATATTGGAACTTGAATCATGCACAGGGCTTGAAAGTAACAGCAGCTCCTTCCTTGAAGTGCCCTTTCCCAAGGTAGTGGGTGTGTTGCCAGAACAAGTCCCTCCTGTACAGGTGGAGTGAACCATGCTGAGTGATAATTTGTCCCTTATTTTTCCCTTTACTTTGTCATTCGTGACTGATGAATCTGGCAGACAGGGAATAAACTGAATTTTTCTTGTCATCAGGATATAAACTTTTGCAATTCACTTGTGTTAATGCTGCGCAGCTGTTTGATGCTCTGACTGTAAAGGACCAAGAAGACATTTTAAAGCTTGGACTTTTTCAGACAATGTGCTCCTGATTGCTTTTCAGTCAGCTCAGCAGCAGCCTGGTTGCAGGAACAGGCTGACTCTGCCATTCAGGCTGCTTCAAACTGAGACACAAGAATCAATGCAGAATGAAAGTCCGTGCTTGGTGAAGAACCCAAGTATAGGGAAAAGAACCCAAGAGTAAGGAGAGGTACAAGTAAAGAGAGTACAGGAAGTGTACTTTCATGCTGTGGGTTACTAGAAAGGGGCTAGGATCATGGGGTTACAATTCTCAGAGCCCATAGCACTAAGACAAATGAAAAAAGACAGAAAACCCCCCACAAACAAGATCAAGGATGCCCAGGGAAGTGATGGAAGCACCACGCCTGGAAGTGTTCAAAAGCTGTGTGGATGTGGTACTTGCGGGTAGGGTTTAGTGGTGAACATGTCAGTTATGGGTTAATGGTTGGATTTGATGATCTTAGAGATCTCTTCCAACCTTAATAAATCTATGATTTATTAGAAATAAATAAATATATATATATAAATATATAATCATTAGAAATATTGCCAGGAATAAGGCACTGCTTGCCAAGCATGAAGCCACTTGAAGGAGCCACTTAAAGTCCTTGCGTAGCATCAGAAACTTTTAAGTTCGTAATTACAGCATAAAATGTTGATGAAGAAGTCTTTTTTAAATAAAAGATGACAAGACTGGAAAAAGAGTTGAATATAGAAAGGATCAGTCTGGACTAGCAAGTGATAGAAAGGTCATACCTCAATGAGATAAAAAAAAAAGCATTTTAAATAGAGTTATCAGAGTCATTAATATAGAGTTAGATAAGACTTAGAAAATTGTCCTGGATAAAACTACCTAGAGCCTTTTCATCCTTCACTAATACACTGTTAGGTTTTGCTACCTGCAAAATGTTTCTTAGATGATATTCACAGGTTTTCCCTGTCCAAAGGTTGAGGCTGGGTAGGTCCTCAGCTGTTTCTCATCCAAATTACCAGAAGAGTTCAACTGTATGCCTTACCTGTCAGAAACTTTCCTTTCAGAGCAAACAGATGTCTCCTGCATCCCTAGCAATGAGTTGCATCACTGATGCAGTCAGAGTCAACTTAAGAGCTTCTAGGATTGTCAGAGGAAATGCTGGTAAGTGAATGGAGGATGTTGCTGTGAGTAGGGAGAATGACATTTATTTAACAAGAATATGATTTGTTTAAGTGGATTTACTTCTTGAGGTCATCTGTCAGACTTAAAAATGCCATTTGCAAATTTTTCAAATGATACTTTTGAAGTATAAATACTGTTGCTCTGAGTTTATTACCATAGTGTAGGGGATTAAACAAGCTCTTCAATTTTCATTAGTTTGCCTGGTCTAAACTTTCTCTAAACCCCTCCCCTGACACGATGCTGGAAAGGAAAATGCCAAAGTTCTGACATTAAAAATTAAACTAAAGTTTATTAAATTTGGATTGAAGGTGAGAGGATGGTGACTGCTGCACATTGTGCCCCCGTCAGCAGTTTCAGAAAAATTATGTCACTTTTGAACAAAGCAAAATTATTTCGTTTCAAAGTGCAAAGTGTAATTAGACCTTTCCTTTTAGTAGAAATTCCCAGTGCATGTAGGCAAGATCAGCTGCCTGCTTTGTGTGAATTCTCAGATTGCAAAACTACTTTCCCTCCATCTGATTTCCTTTGAAAAGGCCTATTTCTTCAGACTGTATTCATCCATTTTCATTGTAAATGAGGTACAAAACATAATTACTTTATGAAAGCTGGAAACTCAGAATGGCCTTATTTAGAAGGCAGAAGCCTGGGGATTATTGGCAATTTGTAAAAAGTTATGACTGTGTTGCTGTGATCTGTCAAAACTAGCAAATAGGAATATTGTTATGCATGCTTTAAAAAATAACCACGAGAATCTAATCCTGGATTACCACAGTGCTCATGGGTCCTCAATTAAATCAGGAAAAGTGGCTTAATCTTTCCTCTTCATTTTCAGAAGTGACAAAGATATTTAAAAGGTTTTCAGTGGTGGAGGGTAATGTGGTGCAGACGAAGTGAAAGAGGTTTTTTTTGTTTGTTGTTTTGAATTAGCAAGAATGGCAAGGAAAGGATAGATTATAGTGATAGAAAATGTCGGTGGGGGTTCTTGGAAAAGGAGAAAGGAAAGAAGACAGAGGGTTGTCTGAAGGATTAGAGGCAGAGGGGAAAACATAGACACAGCAGAGAGCGAAAAATGGAAGGAGCAGCCAAAGAGGTGGAATATGATTAGAGGCAAAGAATGAAAGCCTTTGCATGAGGTGTCTCAACTGATAGAAAATCATTAAAATATTCTGATAAATGGGGGGGAAAGGAAATGCAAATCAAAGTGTGAAGATGACAAATCAAGAGAATGATAGCTGATTCCACAGACAAAAAAAAGACTTATCAGTGGAGAGGACCTCAGTGTGCTGGAAGAACAGCTGCAGAGGCAAGAGCAACTGCATAGGAGTCAAAGCAGGAGGGAAATGATGGGAACTGAAGGTAGAGTTGAGCAGCATCCAGCATGGACTTGGCAAGAACAAATAATGTCAGACCTTAAAAACTTCCCTCTGCAGCTCTGTGGGTGGAAGACAAACAGAAGATACCCTGTGTGGTGTCTGTAATAAGGCTTTTGATGTTGCTTTGAAGAGTATTCTCACAAGCAGGTCTTGACAATGTGTTTCTAAACAGGACTACAACAGACTGAGGCATAAAACAGGCTGGAAATATGTACTCTAGTGATAATGAAGAGGGATGCTTTGGAGCCTGTTATCATTAACTATGGGAGAACAGAACAGGAGAATGCTCATTAAACATACAGAGGACATGCAACTGTGAGGAGTTACCAGGACATTGTATAATTTGACCAGAATCATGGGAGAAAAAAAGGAGAGAAAAAGACACCATAGGAAAAAAAGCCTAAAAATTAGGACACATTTCAATGAGAATAAATCCTGGTGCATGCTTTTTAAGTAGGTATAATGAGCTGCCATGTAGGAAAGATATGATGTTGAGAGAGAAACACAACCTTCTGAATAGTTCTTGCTAGCAAAAAATCTTGAATAAGTGTCTGCATGGAGAAAATCTGGAGATCAAGTCAGTTTATTTCTCTCTTTTCTTTTTGCAAAATAGACTCCCTTATAATTCCACTCCTTGATTTTCACAACCATTTTTAAAATATAGTGGTTTTATCATCTGTTGATGCAACCTGATATCAACTTGTCTTTCCCTTACCATACTAGAAGGTCTGAAAGCAAGTTTCAGCTATTTGCTCTTGCAAAATTAATTTCTTCTGGAAAACAAGAAGAAGAAAATGAATCATTAGTAATCCAAGAAGCAGCAAGGTCAAACTTCATTCTTAAGAATATGCATCTGATAGTTTAAGGGGTTTTATAAATCAGATTGACAGCTGGACTCACCAGTGTATTTTTTCTTAGAAGTCCAGTCGCTTTTTACATGTTAAATTCCATGTAAGAGATCAAACAGGTCCTGCTGACCTGTTTTGGAAAAATAAGTTTAACTTCTGCCAGTTTAACTCCTATTCATATATAATGATAGCCTTTAATGTCCAAGAAATAGATTTTTCATTGGATGATTTCTTCCCAGGGTTTCTGGGCATAGAGATTTTCTCTGGAAAGTGCCACAGACTCCTCCCAAGCCAGCCCGATCTCCTGGATTTCACATCTCAGTGTTGAGGTAAGTTTTGACTTGGATCAAAAAGGCAGCCAGCTCCCTCTTGAAAAGTTTTTAGAAGCCAGTCTGAATGAGGACCCAGATGCCACAGCCAAAGCCCATCCTGGACCCAGGAGAGTCAGCAGTGGTGGATAATCATGTTTAGTTTATTAGTTGCTGAGAGGTATTTGCATTAAAGAACAACAAAATCAAATAATTTTAAACTACCAAAAATCACCAGGTCCTACACACACCACGCATTTTTAGTACTGTTGTCATAATGTGGAAATCATTGTTCCTAAATGCAGGGTTCCATCTTTTAAAGATGGACCTAAGTTAGAGTAGTGTATTCCAGAAGACAATTGCTCTGAGGGTCTTCAAGGCCCATCCATTTCCTGCAGTTTTATTTAACTTCTGCAGACGCTCTAGAGTTTCCATTTTGCCTTGTGTTCCTGGGAAGTCTCTGAACATTTCCATAGATGCCAGTGAAGTATGCCAGTTATTCCACAATAAATCAATCAGTCAGTCAGTCAATCAATCAATCACATAATAAAATCTATAATTATCTGTCACAGAGTTTCATGCCAACATATGGCATTGAGAAAGTATGTTTAATGAACCACTGGTCTTACTTAAAAGATCAGCTCTTACATATCTTTATTTTCTGCACAAATGGAACAAGGGAATAAAGATTTTAGAAAACAGAATCAGGAAAAAAACCACTGTTATTTCCTTCCTACTCATTGTTCTGTAAATCCACTGATTTAAATTATGTTCATGGAGCTATAGATTGAGGGTTTTCCCCTTGCATGTTGGTAGATAATTCTATTTAAGTTTTTAAATAAAACTTAGATACACACAAAATAATGTATGCACTGAGAAACATCAAGTTCATCACAAAAAGTAGAAGTAAGAATGCTTCACATAATCTGCTTGTTTGTTTAAAAAATCCTTTTCTGATGGTGTTCCCCTGATGGCTGCCACAGAGAGGTTGCTGTAGAAGCAGGAGCAGCAGGGGCAGACGGATGAGTTCCCACATGTAGGGTGCACATTCCTCGTGTGGGGGATTTACAGTTCCAAAGAACAGCGCTAAAAGCACCACTGGGTACAGATCCCTGTGCATTAATTCCAAGTTCTGTGTTAACAAAATGACTGTTTTAAGCCTTTTCTTTCCGCTGGGCTTTTACTGAACAAAAACCAGTTGACAACTGTGGACAAAAAGCCCCAAGCGCTTTATGTTTGTCAAATTGCCTCTTTAGTGGATGCATTAGGAATCAGAAGCATAAGAAAAATTCAAATTGCTTCAGGCTTTTGTGTTGAAACTTCTTTAAACAGAGATCTTATTTGACCTTCACAATACACACATCTTTCATTAACCTGGTGATCTGAAGACATACTGTCAGGTTTGTTTTAGGACAAAGAAAGAATAAGAGGGAGAATTAAGGGCACGTAACCCATTAAAACTCATCCCATATTTCCTCTTATCTCTCTGGGTAACATTTAACTGTTTCTGCAGTGACTCATACCCCATGTTCTCACAATTGAACAAATTTATATTCTCTGGGCAACTTTAATATCTGTATAGATGGCTTTCTTCTTCTAGTTGTCCTTTATTTTCTTATAATCCATTAACTTTATTAGTTAAAATAATTGCTTCACTGGTATAAGATGAAGGGGTAAATTAATAGAAACATTGGTCAAATTCCAGATTGCAATTTAAATCTGTAACCAAAATGGATGTGATTGAAAAATTTGTAGTGGATAAACCCTTTTCTGTTCATTCTTTGGGAATTGACTTGTTTTTCATGAGAGTCACAGATGGCTCCTGCTCTAGAGGCAATGGTCTAAATAAAATATCTTTTAAAGAAATTATTTGGTAAAAGAAAAACACTAAATCATTTAATAATGCAGTGGGGATGAAACCCAGGTTTTCAGCTCCTGCAGAAGAATAAATAAAAATCAGCTTCTTAATTTGGGAACTGATCTCCAGGTTATGATAGGTCAAGAATCCAGAAATTTTAGTTAATTTTTCCATTGTATGAATGAAAACTGGAGCAGTGGACAAAAGCTGACCCCTATTCCTCCCCCCATCATAAGTCTTTTTGAACCAAGTTTCTTTAATCTTACAGGCAACAGGGAGAAAAGTTCATGATCTGAAAAGACAAATGTATAATACTATACACAGTATTCTTGTAGTAGTATATAGCACATATAGCACATTTACTATACAGGGTATTTATACATAAATGCTAATATATGTACCGTAATGCTGCATATAAAATAAAAGGCTCCCCTGTTTGATCTAAAGGAGTTACATTGGTTTTCATCCAACAAACGAATGAGTGTGTGGAAAACAAGGTGGCTGTGAGGACAGGGCCCTTAAACACATACAAGACACAACAGTACAATGCCAAACAGCTGTCTGGCCATAAAAATTAAGCCTAGAAAGTTTCACAGGTATATGAGGACAGGAAGTAAGGATAATTTTCCAACTTCAGAATAATAACCTGAGTTACTCCTTTAGGTTTACTAGACAGTCAGTGAAAAGAGGTGGCATAGTTTAGCTTGTCCCAGGGAAGGAGTCTTAATTAGATTGGATGAAATGCTTCCTGATAGGAAGCATTTCTTTCTTTCTGCTGCCTATACAGAGTTATTGGGTGACCAAATCAGAAACATGTTCTGAAGCAGATGTCATAACATGTCTGAAACAGAAGCAAGTGTCCACAGCTGGTGAGGGGAATCCCACCAGAGCAGTCATAGCTCCATAGTCGTTATGCTGCTATCAGCAGGTGAGATTGGGAAGCAATGCTGGCAGCTCTTCTAATGATGTTTGTCTTTGTGTTCCCTCAAAAATGCCAGTCTTATAAAGAGTGGGGTTTAAAGGCTCACCTGACAACTTTCAGAAAAACTACAAGTCAAGAAAAAGATGTTACCACAGATTTTCTCTTCTTCATGGTCACCCCTGAGAATGCAGCTGTTGAGGTGATTTAATCATCTGAGCTGTTGTCCCAGGCATAGGGACTGTTCTGAAAAGCATGTAGAAATGTGGAGAGTGTTCAGAGATGTGGAAAGGCCTCAGAACAAGTAGGGAGTAACTTAACCGCAGGTCATCAATCTGGAAAAGCATTTCTAAAAAAAAAAAAAGGCCTACAAAATCAGAAAGATTGTATAGATAGATAAGATTTTTTTTCCTCACTAGTCATCTTAGTTTCACTAATGCCCCTTGTTCTTGTACTGTTAGGTGACAAATTCAAAACATACAATGTAGGTGTTGAGTTTTTTCTTCTACATGATGTGACTCTGTCACAAGATCAGATACATAAAAAGCAAAATTCAATACCTGGAGGGCATATCTTGTGGTGTCTGGTCATCACAAGGAGAACATCTCTGTGTCAGTAAGTTCCAAAACTGCCTGGAAGGCAGGAGAGTACATCAAAGGAGCAGGCACTCTATGCCTGCCCCATTCCTATGATCTTTCCTTGACACCTGCTCTCAACAGCTACTGGTGTCAAGGTGCAGAGCTAAATGGGTCAATGGAGGCATACTCATGTTCTCACAGTGTGCAAAGAGGGTGCCTATTTACAGTGTGGCACTTGAGATGTAGGAATCCAGAGTATAGACACCTTCTAGCTTGACTTTGGAAAGGAACATCTGAAGCCTACATGTATCCCAGAAGAAGAAGCTTAAACCTCAGCAGGTTGAAGAGCCTGAGAAAGTGAAGGGACTCAGCTCTGTAAGGAAAATAAAGCAGTTTCTCCTCACCCCCTTCCTTTCTCTTCTCTGTGGTGAACAGTAACAGAACTGGAGAGAATGGCCTGAAGTTGTGTCAGGGGAGGTTTAGGTTGGATATTAGAAAAAGGTTCTTCACCCAGAAAGCGGTTGGGCACTGAACAGGCTCCCCAGAGAAGTGGTCACAGCAGCAAGGCTGACAGAATTCAAAAAGAGTTTGGACAATACTCTCAGGCACATGGTGTGGGTCTTGGGGCAGGGCCAGGAGTTGGACTTGATGATCCTTGTGGGTCCCTTCCAACTTGATATATTATGTGATTCTGTGATTTTCTCCTCTTTTCTTTAAAGATGACTTGATAACTTTAAAAAGATCACAGAGACTGAAGCAATAAAGCCTTTTCTGAACCATCACTGGAGCTTCCCAGTAAATCAGATTCTTCACGATAAAACTTTTAATGTCAGAATTTATTTTTTTTTTCAATTTCCTGTCCTTGAAGCAGAGATCATCCAGGAGCTTTTGAAGCAGGTGTAACACAGGAGATTGGAAAGAATAAGCTATTTTATGGAGACACTATACAAGTGTTTCAGTTCATCTAAAGTTAATTAAAGTTTGAAATTTGAGATATAATAATGTATCTAACTCCTTGAGTGGGCTGTGTGGAAATCATAGTAAATCCAGCTTGCTCAGGTCTTGACAAGGGAAAGAGAAAATGAACATCATCAGCATGGCTCTATATGACTCCTGTGACCATTTCAAACCCTGCACAGATTGAAGCTGAGAAGAAAGGCTTCCAGTATTCCTCTCTATCAGTGAGACTGCCATACACACTGCTTTAAAATGGATGGTAAAGACTTTAAAACCAGAGCCATTCCTTTGAGGCAAAGGGCTGAAGCTTTCAAAAGAGAGTCTTTGTCAGCACTTTCAGCATCCTGTTTTGAGAAGTTGCCACTATCAGCTGGAAGAGTTTGCCCCGCAGCCCAGGCACGAAGGCTGGCTGTGTAGAAAGGAAACCCACTGCAGTGGGAAATAAAACAGGTTTACTGACCATCTTCACTGATGCACTGTAACCTTCTGCAATGGTTCAGGCAAGGATATTTTAGTGCACATTATCAAAAGACCAAGACCATGTGCAATTACTGCAGCACAGCTGAAAGAGGCTGACATCACCATATACACCACTAGGTTTCTTGCAGTTGATCATCCTTAGAGGTTGGTTTTAGCTTAACTTAGTTCTGGGTCATCATCATGTGTTTAATTCTTTGAAAAAGAGAGAAAAGGAGAAAAATTTCTGGAAAGAAAGTTTTCTGGTGGTTACGTGTACAAGGGTTTCTCTGAGTCTTCTGGCAGGTACCACCTACTGGGGCACATAACGTTATATCCAAGGCTGGAGTTTACAGACCTGTATTCTTCTTGAAAATCATTATTTACCGGTAATTTAAGATTCATTTGAAGTCCAATGAAAGCATTTTTATAGAAAGCAGATAATTAAGGAATCTGCTTTCTCAAGGTTGCATCTTAAACCTTTTGTCTACCTATTTTCTCTTTAAACAGCTGTGAGCAAACTGAAGAAAACCCTATTAGTTCAGGCTGGTTGCTTGAGCCATGGTGGGTGCAAGGTGTCCAAGGGAAAGACAGATGGGGTCAGGATCCGCAGTGCTGAAACCAAGAGATTGTCTGCCTGGTTTGGGAGATGAGCAGAGAGAGGAGATAAAGATTTTCTGTCTAGGCAGAGAAACAGCAGGTCTTCATGGCTGAATCAGTATTTCTGATCTCTGCTGTACCTTAAGCATATTTCCTTGGGCACGCAAAAGTGCCTAAGCTGGCTCAGGGTCTAGGCTACAACAGGCATCTTGAATAGAAGGCACACTAAATTGTGTGGTAAATTCACTAAAGTGAATTTTCTGGTGCTGACCTACCGCCAGACACTGCTTTGTCTGAGTGGGCTCAGGGAAGGCTGCAGTTGCAGTGCTTTAACCTCCAAGAAGTACCTGCTGTGTCCTTCCCAGTGCCTGGCTTGGGAGGGCTATGAACACCACTGGGCACAAACCAAAAGGAAAAGTCACAGCCAGGTCTGTGCCTTTCTGCATCTTCTTCATGGCTTTATCTATGCATAGGGAGTTGGAGTCATGACAGGGAATGAACTGCCGGCATTAAAATATGTGGCAGAAGGCACTCTTGCTTCAGGGCAAGCTACTGAAAGTACCTCAGTTCAAGACAGTGAGCTCATGTTACTGAGCAGAGAAGAAAGATGTGACTAGCACCTGGGTCCTGGGCTCACCTGCAGCTGGGAGAACTGGGATCCCATAGTCCTCAGGCTGTCACAGCCCCAGACAGCAGTGTGATAAACCTCTCCTAGTGGGTCACATCTGGTTCTTCATCTGCCGCTGTGAGCAGATGCCCTAAGTGGGATATACCCACTTAAGAGAAAAGAACAATTTTCCGTTGGGTAACTCACGCAGCAAAAGGCCAGGACTTATAATCCACTAGGCTGATCATTAATGTGTCTCACTAGCTTTAGTGAGAAATGCTGCATGTCTTTCCTGGCAGGGCAGATGCCAGACCTGGGGGAAGGGCTGGCCTCTGCTGATCCTTGCACTGTTGAGCTGCTGTCTTCCTATAGTCTGCTTTCCCCCCTCAGGTGTTATACCTTGTCATACCAGTATTTACCTTGTATTTATTCCCTGGTCTCACTGAGCTGCCACAAGTGTCTCAGCAAAGACACCTCTCTGTTCCTGCTTTTTTAACCTGACATGGATTCAGCCTACAGCCCTGATCACACCTTGGTGGTCATTTTTTGCTTAAACTGAGCCAAGGTCTCTGCAGCTGCCTGAAAGGAGGTTGTAGCAAGGTGGGCATCAATCTCTTCTCCCAAGTAGTGAGTGACAGGACAAGAGAAAATGGCCTCAAGTTGCACCTGGGGAGGTTTAGATTGGATATTAGGAAAAATTTCTTTACCAAAAGGGTTTTCAAGAATCAGAACAGTCTGCCCAAGGAAGTGGTGAAGTTAGCATCACTGGACCCACTTTAAAAGACATGTGGATGTGGCAATGAGGGACATGGTTTAGTGGTGAACTGGGTTAATGGTTGGACTTGCAGATATTAGAGGACTTTTCCAAACTAAACAATTCTGTGATTCTAGGATGTCTCACAGCCATGTTGCACTAGGCAAGGCTGTGAGTCCCAGGCAGCTCATGGCAGCACAGAGGGTCACGGTGGTTTAATTTACAGGAGGAGAGGCTGGTGATGAATAGATGGCCTTTAGCGATAGCTCTGGGTGATACTGTGGTGAGAAGCACCCCGGTGTGATGGTGTGAATGAATGATGATGTGCACTGGCTGAGCTGGTTCTTAAGGGCTGTGTCGTGTGCCAGGCTGTGCTCCTGCAAGGGCTCAGCAGTGTGAAATGCAGTACGTGAGTGCAGGACATGCTGAGTACACGCTTGAGTGCCCTGCCTTGTTCCTTAGGACTGTCTTTTGTTATCCCCACTCCTCTCTTCCTTAGTGCAGCAGCCCTGATCCACTCTTCTCCCAAAGGGACACCCAGCAGTTCACAGTGCAGGGATCAGGGGATCAAGGCTTCTGAGTGCTCCTTGGAGAGGAAGGGGGCCTGTATTAACAGCTCTGTAGATGCCTTTTTTTACTTTTAGGATTAGAGTCAAAAAATAGGATAACATAGATAGTAAAAACCCTTACAGAAATTTTAATCCTTGTCCTGCCCATCAGAACTGTAATCATGTAAACTGCCATCCATCTAGATTAAAATCAGAAGCCGTGCGAAAAAATGCTGTGAAGCCACCAGTTGTTAAACTCCAAGACCAGTTTATTTGTTGAAGGAGAGCACAGTCCTGAGAGCTCAGCTGCGCCACTGAGATCTGTATTACTTCACAGCAAACACCTCTGAATTCTGCTTTCTTCTAGGAGGATTCTCAGCATGACAGATACTTCTTCATTTCTTTCACACAGGTTTGAATTCCATTTATCAGGTGTTGTATCATGTATGTTTTTTGTTAGCATGTGGGATTACTCTTTGCTTCTTTTGTGAACGTAAAGAAAACAGTGAAGAAAAAAGTTGTGGATTTTTTGGAGGCTCCTGTCAAGGTATTTTTATTGAAAAATCTGAAGTTAAAATGTTGTCATTAGGTGGCCTTGGGCAGGTGCACCTAGTTCCACAAAGTTAAATGACTATGCAGTTTGTAGCTTCCTTACCATGGATTTGGGAGGCTGAATTCCTTATGCAAGGTGCTGCATGTGCAGCTTGTGACTGTGGAGATCTATTGGCAGCATCTTTCAGAAACGACCCACTTCCACTTCCTCATCTTCTGCTCAAGTGAATGCTCTCCCATAGTAACTCTGAAATCCTGCTATGGCTGTGGTACAGCCATATGTATGAGTCCCTGGCCAAATGTGAATCAAGATGTGCATAGACACTACTAGCAGTGAATTTAAAACAATTTTTCCAAGGATGAGTTGGTAAGTAACACAAAATCCTTTGGATGTATGCAAGCCATACATGCATACACTGATAGATATTCAGCAAATTATTTACTAGTGAATCTTGGCTACAAAAAGATAGATAAAAATGTAACTCTTTTTGGACATAATTTACCAAAAGAGTACAATGCCTCTAACGAAAGAGCAAGACTGTGATTAAAAATCAATATTGGTGCTGTCTCTGCCACACTGTTCACAGCTAACACAGGTTACAAAAGCCTAAAATAGAGATGCTTCCTAGTGTTTCAGCTGTTTAACACCGTTGGTTTATTCACCTCTACTTTTTTCTAACATTTAGATAATCTTCATTGCAACCCAGAGCAGGTTCCAGAGGACAAGGTCATGTCTCACAGCGTGTGCTGGCAGGTGTCACAGTGAGACCTGACAGTGACACACACAAGTCCAAAGGGGTGGCCAGTGGTCCAGGCACTGCAGCAGGGAAACAGAGAAGATTGTGGGTCGTGGCTGTGTTTTGAGAGGATAGAAGATCTCGTTTAACAGATACCAGATATACCAGCATCAGTCCCCTGATGCAACAAAACTATGTTTTTCTGAGGATTCCCACAGCACTGAGAAGTAATCACTTCCCTTGCTACACCAGAAAACACTTTCTCACTCTGCAGTGACAAATTTGTGGAGCCCCAAGCCAGCTCTGCTGAAGATGAACAACTAAATGAAATTACTCTGATAATTAAGTTCATACAGCAACTGCTAAGCATGGTACTGTGCCCACTGAAGAATTTGTGGTTTAGTTATATTTATTATAAATTCAAATATCACATCTAGACCATAAGCTAAATTATACTGCTATCTGTTAGAGGCAACATTCAACAACAAATGTTTGAGAGCAGCTGTTTGATTTAGTCTTGGCTTTTCATAGATCATTCGATTTCCCTGTAGAGGTCTTTCCAGACCTATGAATTTAGGTAATTTTATTTAAAAAGTATATATTTCTCAAGACTCTCTAATCAAAAGTCAAGCCTCTGTAAACTGAGGAAAAGGAAACATTTCTGACTTCAGTGGGGTTGTGACCATTTACCAGGGCCTGGTCTGGCCTCCAGGCTGAAGTTACAACCCCTGCAAATGGTACATCAGAGATAATCTTGTGGTTGGGTTTTTTTACTAATGTTAGACAGAACTCCCATGGTTATGACCTGTTTCCTGGTCTTCTAATTTGCTCTTTTTCAGTACAAATCTCTTTGTGTTGTTATCAGAACAAGAGATGAAGCCCACCTCTTTTATCCTTTTGAAAACAACCCACAAGAAATAGGCATCCCCTCTGTACAAACTTGCACTGACTTGTTCTCTTTTTTAATTTAAATTTCTAAAAGAAGATATATTGTTATTTCCAGTGTTATTTCTGCACAACCAACAAAAAAAAAATGCAATAAAAGCACAGTCCATATGATATCTGCTTTTTATCATCCTTTCTCCCCTTTAACTCCCTTTCTGAATGGGAGCAAGCAGAATGAAAACAAAATGCAAAAGAATATATATAAGTGCAGCATGGAAAAAAAATCTTTCACAAACATTTAGAATCGTGTTTATTTTATGGCTTTAATACTTGGTAAAAATAGTCCACAAAACTGATTGCATGTGGAAAAAATGCAAACCCTGCTCTGTGTCTTCAAAATGCAATTGTGCTAATGGCACATACAAAACCAGAGCATCTTACTGCAAAAATGGGTTTTCATGTGTAATCAGGGTGAATAGCATAAGACTGTTCCTTGAACCTTTACCATAAAGAAAATGTTGTCATATCAGGTCCTATTTTCACTTTCTCCTGACACTACATCATGCTCAGCAGTTGTCTGCTGTTGTTTGCCCTCTGGTATCATGTTCTCAATTTCCCCCTATTTATCACTTCTGCAATTACCAGGCTAATACATTTTGTGAAATGCTGCCTTAGATTCTGTTTGTCAAGGCTTCCATATAAGCACAAGCATCCACTTTGCGTTTTTCACTCAGACATATCTCTAAAGATGATGGCAAGGTAAACTTCTCCTTGGAAGATCTTTTGGATTTGAGAGGCTTCAGAGTGTGAGAGGGGATTTGCTGCAAACAGAGGTTTGGGGTAATCTTCTGTAATCTTGTGTAAGTTGCAATAAGCATCTTTTCCTCTTGGGTTAAAGTAATTGTGAGCACATGGAGGAGGCCATAGGAAATGAACAAAAGTGATCTTCAAACGAACTTGCAAAATAAATGCATTGATGTGCAATGAGGAGGGAGGAGATGCTCTCAGAGGAGTGAGTGAGCTGTCCCCAGCCTGCCATGGCAAGACCTGTAACTCTTGACACATGAGAAACATTTGCAAAGGGAGGAGAAACACACCACCATTTGCTGAAATATTGGTCATGTTCTGTTTAATCCTTTCATCGTTCTTCTTTTTTTTCCTTTGCTGCCTTTCCATGGAAACATAACACAGTCTATTGTTTTGTTTAATTTTTGTGATTTGCTTCTCTTCTATTGACCTCCTCTAATATGTGTCTGATTCTATTTTTTTTCAGACTAGTTAATGATCCAGGAAGAGGAAAGACATTTTCAGGGCAGTTCGAATATAAATGATAAACTGTAAGTCACATTTGTTTGCACATGGACAGTATTTGTGGTTTCACACTGTTCCAATGCAGGGGCTCTGCTTCCAAGAACTGGCTGGGTAGTTTGCCTGTTATTTATTACACTGTCCCAAGCAGATGATTTCTGGATGATTAACAGAGCTATCATTGCATTCTTACATGTGGGCTGAACGTATCTTGCTGCTTCTGAAATACTTAGTAGTTGTTAAAAATAAAAATAAAATTATTTTTAAAAAAAGCAGCCAGAAATACGCATCTACTAACCTTGTTGTTAAATGTCTTTTAAATGTTAGCAGTATTTTAGCTGTAATTAAAGCCTAGATGAACTTTCCCAGCTTTCCCATTGTCCATGGCTTGCAAATTGTTGCAATCCCAACCTTTATTTAAATCACAGTGAGGAGATTACACTAATGGTTATTTGACTTTTCAGAGTGGGAAAGGATCTCAGAGACAACACTGTCTTCCAAAGAGCATAGGGAAGTTTACCTTCAGCATCCCAATGGGGTTAATTCAAACAGTAGCCTGAACTACAGAATATTTCAGGTAGCTTTTCCTCCCACGGTTTAGAAACTAGATAAGCAGAGCCCCAAGGTAGGGATGATGCTACTGAGGAAACATTTTCTACATGCCTGGAAAGCATCTGGCAGTCCTCTGGTTTATGGAAGTGAAAGGCATAATCTGAAGATTTCCTTGGAAATGCAAATTTAACTTAAAACCCACTATGTTGTCTCCCTTCTTACTGCATGGGTTTAACAAATGCCAATTGCAGCCATTGCTCTGTAGTATGTTGGGGGAGTTATCTATGGTCTGTTTAGGAACATTTTATGATTAAAGGGTAGGAAATGATCATTTTTACTTCAGTTGGTTAAACTGCTCAGATTGTACTGTGGTAGCAAAGCCTGTGACCCGAGAAAGTTTGCCAAGTTCCATGACACATCTCCCAGTACAAGCAAATAGTATATAAACCCATCTTGGGTTACTTTATTTTCCATTTCTGGAATGTGGGAAGCTAAAGGAGAAACCATGAATGTTATTATTACCATTACATTCACTGTTTCATATCACTGAGCCTCAGCATCAGCCCTGGCGAGTAGAAAAAGAGTCAGCAATATTCTTTAAATCTCTTGTCATAGATCCTAAACTGAATTCATCTCTGTATTTCCTGTTTATTTATGTGATTAATCTATTTAAATATTTTAGAGAGGGCTCTATCCAACAGTGCTCAGAGAAGTGTGTTCATGTACACTTCAATTCTTGGAGATGAACTGGAAACACGAGGAGTTATTCAAAAGCGACTAAGCTGCATTTATATCCATTTCTTCATGGTTTTTTATTTTCTGTAAGTAATGTGGGTGCCAAGGGAGAATGGTAAAGAGAAAAGCCTTCAGTTTACTCAGAGGGGACTTGGCCAGAGTCACCCCTTTCTTCCTGCACTAACAGGCCTTTGCCAAGAAAAAAGTGCCATATTTTAACTCTTTTTATCTTTCAATACCTCATATGCACTCATCAACCCAAAAAAAAGGCTTGCTTTGCTCAATGAAGACAATCCTTTTGCCTCATGGTTAAATTTGAAATCTAGTTCTGTATGAAAGTGTTTAATCTAGTTTCTCCTACAGAGAAAAATAAACCCACTAATTTCCTCATGCTTTACCTAGGTATAACAGGAACATAAAAATGTAAAGAATGATACTTCATTGTACCTCTTCTGTGGTGGAGGTCTGTTTTGATGCTCTTCTCATAGGAATGAGACACTTAACTCGACCTGCAGCATTTTTTCCCTTTTTTGTTCTGTTTTCCAGATGATATCTTGTACCCTGGCAGTACAGCCATTTCCCTGTCAGAGAAGCGCAGGAAAAGGAGGAAAACAAATGCAAAATTTCCTATTGAATGATTCAATTCATCTGGAATAATATTTGAAATAATGAGAGCTTTCTGCCATTAGCAAAGTCCTGTGTCCACTATTTAAACTGAAATGTGTACTGTGGAATTGCAGTCCTATCTTCCAAATAAATTGGGTTTCCTGCCTAGAGAACACTGAGTGCCAGAAAACACCCCGCTCAAAATACCACAGGGATTTATAACACTCATGTCAATACAAGAAAGGATTAATTTACAGGTTATTAATTAGAAAATTTTGCAACAGTTTTAGGTGCCCACTGTTAATGCACTAGGCAGTAACTCTCTAGATAGTAATAAATTTTGAATTATTTTTAATTATTTTTGAAAGTTATATTGGATCCTCTGATTTCCATTTGATTTCCCAAAGCAGTGAAGTTGCCATGTTAAGATTGTAAAGATCCATGTCCTGAATCAGATCTTAATGAATATTGTCTCCTCCCAAATCACTGATTCATGTTCCAAAATTTATGTGTTCATATGCGTGTTACTTGGCCAAATGTTGTGAGTTACATAGGACTGATGGACTGACAGATAGCAAAGATGGAAAATGTATATTAATTCCAATTTTTTTTTTCATATAAATGCTCTCAAATAGTTCTTCTTACAGTTTTAGTCCAGCCAACAGTCCACTGCAACCAGTGGATTAGCTGATTTAAAATGCTTTGTGCATGACAAGAATCTGATCACCAAGACTCACTTCTGGGATCCATGGTGTTTTTCACTGTTCATGTAACGTGGTGCAAATGTCCCTCATGAGGCCTTCAGAGAAGACTCAACACAGCAGGAGTAACACCAGGCATGTGTCTGGTTACAAGTGTCTGAGGAAAACTGAGGAATGCCTTTCTGGCTCTGAAGGATCATTGCAATAGAGGACATGTTTCTGGAGTCCAGTGGATTTAAAAACTACTGTTGAGTAAGCCTGATCTTCGAGATTATCATGTACAGGATCAGCTCTTTACTGTTGGATCCAGTATATGTGAAAATGAGCTTTGCAAACTGACGAGAGGGAGCATCGTGATGTTCAGTGCCCAGCCAGCACTTCTGCAGGCTTGCTGGGAGCTCTGAGCTGAGGAAAGGATGGACATGTTGTGGACTTGTCAGCCCACCCCAGCTAAACTTCTGTGCCAGTGGGCCCAAGATTTATTTCCATTATTCTGATCCTATGCTTCTTTTAGGACAGAAAAGGTATTGCTATCATTGCTCATTAGTTTTGTCTATGACATTAACAATTGGGGTATGGCTCATCAGTGATAACAGAAAAACTGCTGGATCCTTCTAGAGAAAACTTAGTGATATAGAAAGACTTCTTATTCTCTTTCTAGTGTTTAATTTAATACGTTGTATTTTAACAATGCTACACTCAAAAAATATTTCATATGTATAGTAAAGGAAACTTTTGTGTCTGTGACATGTCTGTCAGTATAGAAATAGTTGGTGTGTGCCAGGGTCATTTTACAACAGACAGTGGGAAATAGGATCAGATGTGCATAATTAGAATAAATCTTGGGAAAACTCTACGGTATCTCAAGAGTAAGCTCAGTTCTTAACTAGCCCCACAATTCCTGTTAAGACCTTGGGGGATATGAAGTTCACCTGACATATCTTTCTCTGAAAAATATGCTATAAAGCTCTATCTAGCAGCTCACTTTTAATTTTTTGCAAGTCTGGCAGCACTTGGAGTGTTTGAAGATCAGCTCAGAAAGGGTCACTTGAATGTAACTTGTTAATCTTTAAAATTTGAAAGATTTCCATGAAAAGTCTCCATGAGAATTCAGGAGAGTTGTACTGGGTAACAAAGCAGTTTCTGTCGAGCACTGTGAGTCTTGGCTGCTGTACATCAGTGCAGGAGACCGGAGCTGAGGAAAGCCCGTAAGCTGGTGCTCCAAGAGTTGCGTTGGAAAGGCTTTTGTTATGCTCCAACTTTTTGCTGTTCAGAACAGATTGGATTGAAATGAAATTCAGGATGGGAGTCAGCCATAATGAGAGAGAATTTTTGTTGTCTGGTGACTGTTCAGCTGGCAGTTAGCTGCAATTATCTCTATTGTTCCCCAATTAGCGGTTGCTGGCCTTCTGCCACTCTGCTTCATAATGATAATGTTAAAGAATTGAATTCACATGTAGCCTGTTACAATCTCAGGGATGCCAGTGTGGGCTCTGGCCAGAAGCTGCTTATCTGTCTTTTTGCAAAAAGGTACATCTATGTTTGTTAAGAAAGCTGAAAAAAGGGGTCACAACAACCTGAGACTTGCCACCTACTACATCTCACTGATATATTTTGGTATATTTTTATAGTTTCAGGCTCTGCTTTTGCATGCTGGGAAGATTTCCACCACTTAGATCTGACAGTTGGCATTTCACCTAGGCATCGTTTCATTTTTTGTTTCCTTGCTTCAGTGATAGTGTATCTCCAAAACCAGCCTAGGTGCAATTCATGTGTCTCTGCACTACTGGGTGGTTCACGAAGAAACCACCTAACTCCTCAGTCCTTTTGGTTCCTGAAGGCATTCCTAATTTTTACCCTCACACATGTCTTTGCCACAGGGGAGACAAGTGGATGTGCAGGTCTTTCCCTGCTAGGCGTAGGTCTAATCCTTAAGCACATGGTGCACAACATCTAGGACCAGGGCGCTTTTGTAGGTAGTCTCCTCCTTCTTAATTCCCACAAACTGATGTCAACTTGATCCTGTACAGCAGAAAAAAAAATCCTTGCTTATTCAAAACAGAGGTAGGGCTCAAGGTCACAATCTCCTGGACCCTAATTTTTCCAAAGGGCTGCAGTGTAGTTACACGAGACAAGAAAGAGCAACACCAAGGAACACCAGTGTAGAAGGTCAGAAGAGTGTAAGTTACGTTTTCTCTTCATGCCTGAGAGGTCCTCAAGTTACTGCTGCACTGCGTTTCTCCCCAGTATCTCTGCATAGCTACTACTTAACGTCTCCCCAGCTGCTTTTGCAGATCAGCTCAGAGCTGGGCTGATCTATCCAAATTTAATTTGGTTCTCAACACCCAGGGAATTTAGTTAGATTTTGGTACTTGCACATGAATAATGTGAACATCAAAAAGGGTAGTAAGAAACTACTTTACACTGTGTAATGAATTAAATCTCAGCCCTTCTTTCTAAACTACTAGATTCAAAAGGTGGCCTTCCTTTACAAATAGCTGTAACTGATTTCTCTCCTTGAAAATTATTATCCTTCTGTTCATAGACTCATAGAATTATTAAGGTTGGAAGAGACCTCAGAATCATCAAGTCCGACCTTTGACTGAATACCAGCATACCCACTAAACCATAATCCCAGTGTGCCATGTCTGCTCATTTTTGAACACTTCCAGGGATAGTGACTTCACTACCTCCCTGGGAGACCTGTTTCAATGCTTTACCATTCTTTCAGTGAAGAAATTTTTCCCAGCATCCAAATTCAACTTCCCCTGGCGTAACTTGAGGCCATTTCCCCTCATCCTGTTTCTTGTTGCCTGGGAGAAGAGACTGAATCCCATCTTGACACAACCTCCTTTCAGGTAGTTGTAGAGAGAGATAAGGTCTCCCCTGTTCTCCAGGCTGAACAACCTCAGTTTCCTGAGCTATTCCTCATAAATGACATTTTCTAGACCTTTCATGAGCCCTGTTGTCATTCTCTGGACATACTTCAGCACCTCAATGTCCTTCTTGAAGTGAGTGGCTCAGAACTGGACACAGGATTCAAGGTGCAGCTTCACCAGTGCTGAGTACAGGGGGACAAGCACTGCCCTGGTCCTGCTGGCCACACTATTTCTGATACAAGCCAGGATGTCATTGGCCTTCCTGGCCACCTTGGGCACATGCTGGCTCACTTTCAGCTGCTGTTGACCAGCACCCCCAGGTCCTTTTCCCCTGGGCAGCTTTTCAGTCACTCTGCCCCCAGCCTGTAGCACCACCTGGGGCTGTTGTGACCCAAGTGCAAGATCTGGCACTTTCCTTTGATGAACCTCATCCATTTGGCCTCAGCCCATTGATCCAACCTGTCCAGAACCCTCTACAGAACCTTCCAATCCTCCAGCAGGTCAACATTCTCACCCAGCTTGGTGTTGTCTGTATACTGACTGAGGATGCCTTCAATCCCTTCATCCAGATCATCATCAAAGCTATTAGACAAAACCTGAGCCCTGGGGAACACGCTTGTGACTGGTCACCAACTGGATGTAACTCCATTCATCACCACTCTCTGGGCCTGGACATCTAGCCAGTTCTTTTCCTAGTGAGGAGCACACATGTCCAAGCCATGGGCTGCCAGTTTCTGCAGGAGAATGCCCTGGGGTACAGGGTCAAAGTCTTTACTGAAATCCAGATAGACAACAACCACAGCCTTTCCCTCATCCACTAAGCAAGTCATAGTCATAAAAGGAGATCAAGTTGATCAAGCAGGAGCTGCCTTTCACAAAACCGTGCTGGCTGGGCCTGATCCCCCCGTTGTCTGTTGGTGCTGCATGATGGCACTAAGGATGACTTGTTCCACCTCTTTCTCCATCAGTGAGGTTGGGCTGACAGGCCTGCAGTTCCCTGGATCTTCCTTTCAGCCCTTCTTACAGATGAGTTCACACTGGCCAGCCTCCAGCTGTCTGGAACCTCCCCAGTTAACCAGGACTGCTTCATATCAGAACTGATTTCAACTTCCCGTTCAGTTCTCTTTGATCTTGCAAATTGCAGACTTTTTAAGATCTCTTGTAGTATTCTTAAAGCACTGATGCTCACATTATTGCTCATATTTAAACTACATTTTAATTGGTGCTAAATTTGAGAACATTGACCTTTTATATGTGACAAAAACGTATATCACTATTTAGCAAGGCTTTAAAGAGCTCAGAAGGCTAAAAATTACTGTGAGGAGAAATCAAAAAAAGTTAAATCAGAAAACAGTATCTAGTGTACTGGGCAACTATAAACCCATGACACTGTAACACTATGCAATGACTCTATTCTCATGACAAAAGCATTTTATTATTCTTACTTCTACATTAGCTTAAACATTTTTTTTTAAAGTGGATCTTTCTTCCTTGTGATTTCCCTTACAGACGCACATATAGATAGTTGTTTTAGTGTAGTTTAGTTCTTTTGTTGCCTTATGTTTGATGCTTTATTATGTTTTGATTTCTTTTACAAGGAAATCTATTTAATTTCTACTATCTAGCAGTCTTCATCTTATAATCACTTCAGTTTATAATCTGTTTTTCCTTTGTAGAAGAGAACAGGATGCCTCTTTGTTTTGAATTTATCGTGTTTCAAATGTCTTGTAATCAAGTGGAAGTAATGAGGTTGAAAGCATCACTATACCTGTGCAAATGCCTTGTAGAACCAAAGGAAGGAGAAATAAATTATTATCAAATACAGCCTACTTGGTCATTAAGTCCTTCCAAGTAGCACAGGAGAAGAAATACACCAGAGTTAAGAAGGAATAGTGCTTTTGAAGTAGACAGAGGAGGGAATGAAGCACAGTGTCTCCCTTGAGCTAATATGACTTCCTTTTAGTCTCCTACTAATTTTTTTTTATGGTTTGAACCAGTGCTTTGAATAGTTGAAGCTAGCCAAGCGATGGATAATTGAATTTTTTCCATTGTTTGGTTCACCTTTAATTAGCACATTTTACTGGCCTTTTCAGTAATTATTGTTAATCATTTATGTAGCACCTTAATGATCTTGTATGAGGACTTTATATTTTTCAGAACTAATTGCTGCCTTACAACAGAAGAAGAAAGTGTGACTCCAGCTTACCAAGATAAAGTTGAATGTCAGCTTTTGCACAGCTTCTGATAAATAACACTCTGAGTTTCTATTGTGTTACAAAGGCCATTTGTCCACTTAAAAAACACTTTCAGAGCATCTGTCACTGTCTTTGTTCTGCTTCAGTGCACTATGCTCTAAAAGCATTATTTCCAAAAGGGGAATTAGAAAATCCAGCTGCAATATTATCCCTATACCTCCCAGCTAGCTGGAGAATATCAGCAGCAGGTTCTTCTTATTATTGGATTTGGTTAATCCAGAATGTAAAATAAATCTAATTAAAAATAATTAAATAAATTTGGGGGGTTTCTTTCCTTCTCTGTGTCTGACATTTACATTTACATTTGAACTGCCTTTCCCTTAATACCTATTCCCTTAGGACAAGTCATGTATATTTTTTTAACTGTGCTATAGTTTGACAGTCTCTTCTGCTCTGTAAGTGAAACTTCTTTTCTGCTGGGGAAAAAAACAAATACTAAAAAATCAATTTTGTGATAATGTAGATACTTTATGAACATGTTGGTCAAAATCCTTGCATCTGTTGGATCTTTCTGAAATCTGGCACACTTGCAGAGCTAGAGAAGAAAACATGTCCTACTTTTATGCATGTCCTGGGACCTTGGTGTTTTAGGACTTGCAGAGAAAACAGAACAAAAGCATGGTCAACACATGAGAACTTGTGTCCAATATGCGAGAAGAGACAGCAAATCAATAAAACTCTCATAGATGCTTGTCAGCAGGAGAGGAGACAGTTGCCCCAGGAAACTACCAAACTAACAAATAGACTGTTGAAACATTATGGAAAAGGAGGTTTTAAGAAAGAGTTTAAAAACAGAATGAAAAGTTTTACACATATTTGTAAGAGGTTGCTCTCAAACATTAACAGTGGCTAGAAAGAAAGGATAAAGCTTCTTTTTGAAAATCTAGCCAGGTAAAATCTAGACACATGCTCTGAACAGAGCCTGGAGCTGGCTTCAGGGCCAAATCAGAAGGAAAAAACTTTTATTGTCTGGGAAAGCCTGCAGAAGCCTTTCTTTGATATGAAAGAGAGGGGGAATGTCAGAGACAGAAAGAGAGAGAAAAATACCTTTGCAAAGGTCTTCTGGGTATAGAGGGAAGGCGTGGGATTTACTCAGTCCCAAGAAAGCATGACACATGCATGACAGCAGAGCCTGGATAATAGTCTGAGCTGAGTAAATTAATCAGAAACTGTGTATTTCAGAGGTGTCAAAGTAACGTGATGGTCAGGTTATAGTCCTTTGTGATCTGATGCTTAATAGTTCTGTCCACAAGAAATGAGAGAAAAATATGATGCAGTGTGTTACTTTTGTACTGGCTGTGTTGAGCCCAAATGTCTACAACAAAGTGTTAGAGATGGTCTAGGATTTTAGTTTGGACAAAAGAGTCCTGTCTAACTTCCCATAGCTACAATGTAGATATTACTAATCATAGTGAAAGGAAAGAACAACAGTTAGATCATCATTCAGATGCCAGATTTTAGAGAAGTTTTTTAGCAGTTGGATTAATTGCACCCTACTCTTCTTTAAATATTAGTGGCTTCCTTTTCAGACTACACAGAGACCCTAAAACAGGTGCTTCCAGAATAAATACCTACATTCAGATATACGAATCCCAATCATGGGGTAGAAGTGAGGCGTAGAAGCAGAGGGAAAGTTTATATTGATAGACAACATTTACTTAGAAAAGATGTACACAGAAAGGACAGAGTGGTAGGAGACCCCCAAAGGGGGATGGAAAAAGACAAGGGCACACTGAAGAATATTCAAAAGGAACTGTTTGAGAGGTAGAAGGATTTATTTACTTTAGATCACTAACTGGAGACTGAGGAGAAACACAGGAAAGAGGGCTAATGATGCTGAGTTGAACGTATATGGAAAAACATACCAGAATCTGTCAGCTTTATCTTGGAAAAAATAAATTAGGCTTCTTGGTAGAGTGAGAAGCAGAGGCAGGCATAATAAAAGTTTTGAGGAATGTGTCAATTTGTTGGTAAATTTTTTTTTTTTCCAAAACTCAGTCTCCGTACCTGTAAAATGGGACCACAGCAAATACTGCATCCTGAATCATCAGGCAGAGCATGCAGATACTGTTCCTGGAGGTGAACATCAGGAGCCAGAGCCACCCTGGGTCCTCAGGAGAACTTTCTGATTCTTTTTGCTTCTCACTGCCCTGCCCCAGCCAGTCTCTTGCAGTGAATCAAAGGTACTCTGTTTCCTCCAAGGCCACACTTTGTAGAGTGTCATGCTTCTTCTCAAAGTATAATGTGGCAAAACAAAATTTGACTCACTCACTTTATGCCATGGTTCACACATGGTGTACATGAGCAGTGGTGTTTCCATGAAGGCCCTCCTCACTTAGTCTCTTTTCCATCCTCCCTGTCTCTTACATCTTCCATTTCTGTCTTTATGGAAACAGCCTAGAAAGGGTAAGTTACAAAAAGTGCTATTGCTTAACTATTCATTGGGTGCAGTTAAAAAATCGTGCAAAGGGTGAGCTGGGTGGTGTTTAAGATACATCAGGAATTAAACTGCTTAGGGAAAACTGTTGCCCATAGTTTGCAGTCCTGGAACGTAGATGTCACAAGCAATGAGGAAAGATTTTCCAGTAGGAAAAAATTAAGCTTCCTCAGCTTGAAACAGGCAGCACAGATTACAAATCAGGATTCCCTATTTTCAGCATAATTATTAATAATTTGAGATTAAGTTTTACAGCAATGACATTTGCTGATTCAATGGAATATCCTACCACTGGTGTCTGAGTTTACTGGTGTGGAAGTGGTTGGTTGTTTTCTTTGAGCTTTAACACATCACTAGTGTTTCATAACACCATCATCTTCATCACTGCAAGATGACTAAACCATTTTGTTTCAGTCTGATCCAAGCAAAGTGGTCTTTTGGTACCATAACAAGAATGAAAAACCTAGAAGAAAATTATTACTTCACTACTTGGGGAAAACTCTTACCTTCTAAAAATACTCTGTAGCTGGCTGTAAGCCTACTTGGCAGGGGACTTGTGGAGGGGTCTTCAGGTTTGAAACTTTACTTCAGGTGTTGAATGTCACCCACCACCCTTTTGGCAAAAAATATACACGGAACTTGGATTTTAGGCTAATAGGGCTTGATGGAGTTGAAGTAACAGTAAATTTACTTGTACATGCAGCTCCTTTGAAACTTCAGAAGACCATTTAAAAGGTTCCTGCCACTTCAAGGGTTACATTTCCAGTGTATTTTAATTCCAACAAGGTTCATGTGTCTTCTAAAATAGAAATACTTGTTTTTCTTCTTTAGTTCAACAGTGATCTCTCTAGTTGGATTAATGCTAGCAACATGGACAGTGATAAGAGAGTTGTCAGGCAATGTTAAGAACCAGAGTTTCAGATTTTTCCCTGAAATGGACTAATCAGGGTAGAAAAACTTTCAAAGGTTTTGAAAATGTGAATGAAAACAATAATATTTTTTAAAAATGAAGCCTGTTCCTGCCATTCTGGATACACATACTTCAGAGTGTCACACAAGTGCATGAGAACTAACTTACATCACTTTGTGTTCTAAAATAAGGGCATAATTTGCTTAAAAAGCCAAAATGCATCTATTTTTGAACTCAGACTGGTCCTGATATACAGGAAGCTAATTTCAAAATACTTTTCCAATTATAAAGAAACAGATTCTTTTTCTGCATAACAATAACGTTTTCCTCCAAATTTTTAATGCATGCTATTATATAACACTGAATGACTTGTATTGCTAAGAGAAATGTTTGAACACCTTGGAATCCAGGTCTGTGGATTTGCAATGTTAAGATTTATCACGGTGATTTTTTTCCCCTGTCTTGTGGTCTATTTACATTAATGTGTACTTGTGGAATTATGAATACATTAAGTTATTAGGTGTATAATAATGTGAGAGGATAAAACACCCAAATAAGTTGCGTGCTGTGACTTTTGCTATAAATAACGTCCTTGTTTTTACTCTCTTGTGCTCAGTTTTCCCTGTTACTCTGCTTTGGAGTTCTGTGTTGATTGGCTGCAGTTACTCCTGCTGTCCTCAAGATTTTAACTGGGTTTTTTTTCAGGCTGAAGTAACAAACTGGAAGCAGAGCTGATGCAAGGGGAATGTACACTGTACCTAGAGAATATGGATAATACAAACTAGTTCACTGGCTGTAACTTTTTATTTCCTCTTTGCAGAGAAAGAGATCTTGCTGAATTAAGTCACAGAATGATCATGATCCGTTGGTATGTGCACCCATCAGAAATGAAAGGCAGTAGCAGGATTGCTGTGGGCTGGACCCTCTCTTTAGAGGAAGAGTAGTTTTAATGACCTTGTGCAAGGCATAGCTGGGACCCTGATGGAATATGGCATGCAAATTTAATCACTTATGTTCAAATCCACGTGAAAAAAAATGCAGGCAACCAACAGGGAAAAAACAGAGTGCAAAAGATTCATCTTCTCTATCTATGTGAAGCAAACACTGAGAAGGAATATCACAAACTTGGAAATAGAGCAGAGAAAAAACAAAGTGCTGCTAGTATTACTTAACTGTCAAGGGAGATAATGGATCCAGACTGTTTAGGAATACAGGTAGTCTGGAAGTCAGGATTAATTTTATCCATCAAAGTGGTGTGGTCTGGAACAACTTTCCAGTACAATAAATGTAGCAAAAGCCATAAATAGTTTAATCTTGATCAGTTTTTTAAAAAATCATGCTATAATCTGAGGTCTCCAAGTGATATTTTAAACAAAGATGTGAATCTTGAAAATGTCAGTTGAGACCACTACACAGTTGTCATTGCAGACAATGTTTACTAGAAGTTTTTGAGTTGGAAGAAACGTCACTGTTTTATCTCAGGTTCTGAAAGCCTGTTATTTCCAGTGATTAGGAGAAAATTATGTTTTACCACAAGCTAAATAACTTAGGAACAGAACATCCATATCAGAATATCGGAGGTTTGGTACAGTCCTATGACTACACATATATAGTATAACGCTATTCATAAACATTTTATGTTAATTTGTTCAGCCACTGAGGCAGTTGCTCCATTTGTAACTTCATTTATGATGTTTATAATTTGAAAACTTTTGCCAAACAAATACTTTTGAAATGATTTGTGTTGTTAGAAGTCTCTTACGATTTCTTTTCATGGAACTCTAGCTTCTAAGTACAATCCATAAATCCTTTCCTCTAAAACTTCATTTTACTCTCAGTATCCAAATGTGTGTCAGTTGATACTTTTTTAAAATTTTATTTTTATGCCAAGATATGTCTGACATGAAGATGTATGGAATGTACAAAACAGATTGAAATTGGGGTCTTTAAATAAACAGTATACTTAATACCACTGAAACCACGTGGAACATCAACAAACGCATTTATCAAATGGCACAAGTGGGAATTTTTAAGGGTTGAAAGGGCCTCTGAATTGTGTTGCATCAATTATTTCAAGTGAAAGGAGGAAGACTCTGTATCAGTGAACACATCTATTCTGTGAAACCAGTACGGCAAATACGGTACAAAAGAAATTTCCTTATTATTTAACCGGTATTATCCTGGGCAAACTCCTCTCCTGGTGCCAAAGACTGAGGTGGAGGCTCTCCATTCTTTTAAAGATGTCCATGGTGTCTGAAGCCTGTCTTTTGGAGTTCAACTCGTGTATTTTGCAGTTAGGATGCTATCTCTTCAACACAGTGAAACTGAATTTCTTAAGAATGCTTTGCATACTTTAACTTTTTGGTGAGCCTTTCCTAAGCTAATTCTCCCTGCTTTACAATTGCATAATAGTCTCAGATCGAACTCTCTTTAAAAATGCTGCTGCTGCTTTAATTTGAAATAAATAGATTTTTATTTACATTTCTCAGTTCCTTAATTTATTTGAGCTGAGGGGAATCAGTTATTCTTGGGCATGGATTCATATTTAAATCTATCTACAAGAAATGCATTAATGAGTATTATGATAATAACACAATAATACCCTGATTAAGATGGTAGTTTTAAGTCATGAATATAAATCGTCTTCAGCCTGAGATTCCATGCATTAACTTTTGGGAGAATATGTGCTTAGCCCAGCCAGATTGGCTCCTTCACAAAAAAAAGTTATTAGTATAGAAAATCTAAAGTGAAAGTTCCAAGTATTTTATAAATAGTATTGATGGGGGTTTGCATCCAAGAAATATCACAATTTTAGATATATTAAGTCTTCAAGTTCACTAAGGCATGTGATTAGACACAAATATCTGCTTGTAATAGAATCTTGCTGCAGAGCTGGGAAAGTGTGTTTGTCTGCATGCACAACAGTTTAAATAATTCAAGAACAGAGGAAAAGGCTGTTACTTGAATAATAGATAGATCAGAAGACCGTGAGGAAGAGATCTAAAATAAAACCAGCTATCTGAAAAACTCTGTTTAGTGACAGGGGAAATAGTTTTGATGACTCAGAGGTTCTCTATCTTCAGAAACTGAGTGGAATAGTTGTCTCAGAAAAGAGTGATCATTTGAGGATTTATAATGAAACAGTTATTTCACTGGCTATTTCACCACATTTTCAGCTGTAAACAAGTCTCAACTGCTGATGTATTTATGAGTTTAGTTGCTGATGTTGTTTGAAGTTGATGTTTGCAACAGTTAGATGACTTAAATTATCAATAATAAAGTCAGAGATTAGATCGCTACAGCCATCCCAAATGGTTCTACATAGTCCATTTACCTTATTAGCACCGTGTTTTGAGGTATCAGCACCAGAGACCAGATGGTAAAAATATTCTTGTTACAAAGAAGGTAAAAGAAAATAATTAGCTTTTTCTATTATAGACATTACTAGCAAGAGTCTAATTTAACCATGCATGCTAACACAACTAAATAAAGTTGCCACTATATATTGAGATACCTGATAACAGAGAAGGATTTTGTGTGTTCCTCAATGCACTGCTGGATATCAGCCCAGGGACCTACAGCTCTGGGCTATCTGTAATGCTGCTGCTTGGTGTGGTAAAGGGAATACTGGGAAACGTAGGTCTGAATGTGAGGAAACTGGGAATAAGGATTTTTGGATTCTTCATCCACTGAAATGAAGGCCCAGTTCTTAGATCTTTCTCATAATTCTGCTGAAAGGAGACATGTAAAATCAGGCTTCTCTACAAAAAGGTTTCACTGGCAGGTAAAAGCCCAAAGTGTTTGGGTGGTGAAGGCTGGAAAACTTGGTCACGTATTTTCAAAAGCACCCCCACACACCTCCCAGGAAATAGTGCAGCAATAGAAATATTATTTATTTCCTACTCTAGTGAAGCAGTCCAAATTTTTCTCTCTTCTACATGTATCTTGAATAACTCACTATTCTTGATGGAATTTTGCAGATCTGTTTATCCAAACTTTAAACAGGTAGCCCAATACTGATTCCTGTGGGATATCACCAGCCAGTTTCTCTCTCCTTAATAATTCATCTATAATTTCTCATTGTCAGGAGTTCACAAGCCAGCTTTTGATTGGACTAATTGTCTTGTTGTCTAAGCCAAACTGAATTAATTTTCTCCCTAGACTATCATATGCCTCTTTAGCAAACACCTGTCTAAAATCCAAGGATATCCAAGGCCCTCCCTGACTTCAGTTTTCTGCCTAAAAACTATCAAGCTTGTCTGGCCATCTTTATTTTTAGATTTCTGTATTGTTTTGTCCCCATGATAACAGTCCCATCTATGAACTAGTGACAGCCCATCATCTGTTACTCAGGGACCACAGGGGCTCTGGGACACCTCATGACCTGCCAAGCCCCATCCAGATATTCAACCAGGCCTTGAGAGTGGGCTCAAGAACTGCTCTCCTCCAAGTCCTCTGAAAGAGGAGCACCAAGAACAAACAAAAGGCACTGTTGGCTGCAGCCCACGCTCCAGCTATCCAGACCAAAGGGATGGTGAGTGGTTCCACTGGAACAGGCACAACAAGACATTCTCACCAAACATGGGGAAGGCAATGAGAGAATTGGGACTGGGAATACCAGAGGCACAGCATATCCATCTGACATGTGCCACCTGGCACAGTGCTGCAGTCAGGAGCTAAGGGATCCCCTGGGAATAGGACATAGCCCTTAGCAAGGCAGGCTGTGTTAGCTTTGCTGCAGGCCAAGGTGTTCTTCACATGTGGTGTTTGCTTCAGGATGGTCTGAAACCTTACCTGAGAGCTGGGATGTATGATGAGGCTGGATCATTTCAATTTGGTTTTTCAAGGAATTCAGGTTTGGTTGAAGTAAAGCAAAGATTCCTTTATGAGATGTTATGCATTTGGAAGAATAACTAATATTTTTGTGGCTTATTTGCTATCATGATTGTTCAAATACAGTAAAGTGTCACTCTGTAGTAAGGGAGGATGTGTTTATCATGCCAGTACAGGGTTAGTTAAAATTGCATTCTAGTATATTTTCTGAGTTTCAAATATGACTCGGTCTTTCTGACAAAGTCTTTTAAAAAGGAAGAAAACATTGCATAAATCACATTCAAAGATTGTGTTATGTGTATTGAAGCATGTTAAAATCTTCTCTGTTAACTGATTAGATATATTGAACTACCTTGTCCTGCAACAATTGCTTGTTTTCTTCATTGAAACAACCTCAAATTTTTCCTTTACCTGCCCCTTCAACATCATTCTACAAGTGTCAAACATGCATACTTAAGTGAAATTTAAAATAAATATAACAATAATAAATAAATAAAATATAAGATGCTTTTAAAACAACTTGAAGAGCTCCTACTATTTCGCCCAAGGAAGAATGAAGGGCTATTTTTGACCACAGATTAGAGAAATAAGCTTTTCTCTTAAACACAGATCCTTAATGCCCAACTTAATGCCCAAATATATGAGCATAGACCGTTATATTTTAATGGATTTTTTTCCAAGTTTTTGAAGCCTTTAGAGGAATTTTAGGTGCAGTGTTGACCTAATTCGAGTATTCCATAGTCATAGTAAAGCCAGCTCTACAAGCATAGTAGACAATGCAACTTACCTGATTGGTGAATGGACTAATTATAAGAAGTAAAAAAACTTTGAGCCTGGTACAATCTCCTGAACGTTTAGTAGCAACACTGTAAACTGGAGGAGGAAAAAAGTCCCAGGAGGGCAAAAGTACTGAGATCATCCTTTTTTAATGAAGGTTTATTTTGTTGGGGTTTTTTTAAGTGAAGCAAAAGTCCTGTGCTTTTTAGCCCATATAGGTGTCATCACCCTCCTGGGTTTTCAAGTGGTCTCTTGAAATTTAGCACATTCTCAAGTCCTCTCTGACCGGCAGTCGTTTACTTATTTTGCATAAGAACAGTTTCAGTGTGACAGAACCAAATCTATCTCTGTTTACGGTACACACCTACAAGGTGGGAGACATTGGTTCAAGTTTCCAATCCAGCCACGTGAAGGGAGACCACTAACCCAGGTGTCCCGTTTTTAGGCAGCCAGCTGTGTGCCAGCCTCATCATCAGGTGAGATCTGTCTTATGAGAAAAGGACTGAATAGATACAGATGGTTAACAGCAGGAGAAGGTGCTCACTGTGAAACCCAAAGTAGTTGAGATGCTTCACACTGCTGGGGAACAGCACAGCCAAACAGGAGAGCTTTGTCCATGCATTGCAAAGGGAATCCTGAATTTGGATGCTCAGGAACACTGAGCATTCCTACTTGAATATCAGTAGGTTTCTTCAGCTGAATTACTGGTTTCTGCTGGCCTCCAGTCAATGGGAAGGTCTGATCTTTGGACACTTCACCTTTCTCATTACCTTGTTCCACAGCTGTAATGCTTGAATAGTGGAGGCAAAGGTGAATCACATTAAATTTCTTATCTTCCACCAAGACACCTTAGGTGCATCAGACTTTTTATGGAAATGAAATATTTAATGTGCAGAATAATCTAGCAAGAGCTAACTCATATGATATATTTACAAGAATCATTTCCACTGAAGAGTAATAAGGTATGCTCTCATAATCATCCTTGAGCTCAGCCTCTATTTTAGCAAATTTGTTGTGTCCAAGTTGTGTCTTTTTATCTGTGTTTGCTATTAGCTTTGCTATGACTTCTACCTTTTTTTATGTTTGAAAGCTCCTTTTTTTTTTCAGACTACTAGTTAGAAGCCATGGGTCAGACACATTTATATACAAAACCACTACGTGTGGGATGGATAATGGCAAAGAAATTACCATGAAAATCATTTAGTCTGGAAGAGTGAAATTACATCTATTGTGCTCCCAAGAAGACAATACATGAAGTGCTAAGGGAAGGGTTATAATCAGATACTTTGATTAAGCCTATCAAGAGAAACACAAAAAGCTGGTATTATGAGTGCCCATTCCCACAGTCATTGGCATTTTTTGTATTTAATTTTTCAAACAAACAAAACAAAACAAAATAACAACCCCCCAGTTCCTCCCCTAATTTATGAGAACAAGCAGTACTATTTTAGGTTAAGGATAATGTTTGTTTCCAATACTTGTGCTGTAGGTATCAAAATTTTGGCTGCTAAAATTTGTCTTAGACTAAGCATCCAAAATCTCAGTGCCTGTACTGAACTTCTTCAATCTTTAAAGCAGATCTGGAAAGACTGAAAGAAAAGAATTGTGTTCATGTTTTTCTTTTTTTTTTTTTTCAGAACTGCAATTCTGCCACATTCTCATCAAATTGAGAATGTGGCTCTGTCCAAAACATTTGTCTAACTCTGGCAATCCATACCTTTTTATTTTTTTATTTTGATGTTAAAGAGCTCCTCGTTCTCAAACCTTATTTATTTCAGAAATAAAACCAAACAACTCTTTTTTCCTGGAAACTATTTTCTCCCCAAAAATATGAAGCTGTGTTGTCTCTTGGATCCACTAAATCTCTTTCTAGATGAAAGCTCAGGATATACGTCAAGACAGACTTTCATGTTCTCTACATTTTTTCAACATGCTCAGAGACCCAGGTACAGCTTAATGGTCCCGGGGAAGGTGGCAGCACTGATTTCTGGAGCACATCAGGCTCTCTTCTGAACACTGTAGAACATGGGAAACCTCTGCTTTGCATGGAAAAATCAATTTTACATTGAAATTAAAATAGGAGCAGAACAGCCAAGATCAAAGGGAGAGTTGCATGATGAATTCTGTAGTTTTTAGACCTATGGGAGTGTTATATTACAAATGGATTGCACTTCCCTTCCAAATTCTACTTTGGTGTCTGACTACTAAGTACAAATCTAAGTAATTTGTCTGATAATCCAGCCTTAGAGTCCCCCTTCATCTAAAAATTTAAGTCCCCCAAGTAAACTGTCTTCAAGATAAAATGAGAAGGTATGAACTTTCTAATAACATCTAGTATTTAATTTTTATGCTATTCTTGTATAACTCACAAAAAGTGAATTTTCCTGCTTTTGGGCTGTATGGCATAAAACCCCTTGCCAGTTTATTGCAGGTCTGACTCTAACCTGTTCTAAAATTCTGATTTGAAAATTATTTTATTGTATTTATTCTATGTATAATACTCAGTTGAGCTCATTTAAAGCTGCTTTCTGGGTAACTGAAATAAAAGGTAGTCTCCCTTGTTCTGCCTTTCAGAGAGATGAACCTATCAGAGCAACTGTAAGGTATAATTACACTGAATAAGTGAACTGCCAAGAGAGTGTCAGCCCACTGCTCTCTGTTTTGGCAGGCCTTTTACTGCTGGGAGCCTACAACCAAATTTACGTGTTTCAAATACTGGGCAAGTACCAGGTGAAATTTCAGCAGCCATGGGCTCGTTATTCCTTTACAGGTCCTTCCACTTCTACAGCTGGAAAGTCACATTAGCATGTATCAATAAAATTCTTACACACATTGTGCTAAAACTAAGGCCTGCTTGACTCAGATGTTGGATACAATAAAGTAATTTGGCTTAATATAGAGCTAATCAAGGCTCCATCTTGACATGACCCATGAAAATAGCTGTCTTCTAGCCATCAGTTTCACTGGCACTAGACAATTACGCTTTCTCTCTTGCAAAACTGTGTATTTATAGTGTAGCAGATAGCTGCACTGGGTATATTCTTGGAAGCCAAGATAAAGCCCTTACTTTTCTGCACAAATAATCTGGTTTTGAAAAGCATTCAAATGTAAAAATGATGTTAACAAGTATGTTGAAGTAACCTCCAGTGGAAATACCATAGTAATTTATCAAGTAGGAGTTTAAAATGCCTACATTCACATTTTTTTTCCGAATGGTCCATTTTGACCTCAAAGTGTTACTCTTGACTAAAATAACAACCTATCCTTGAGTTTTCATGAGTCTTCAGGAACTGAAGAAAATTTTCCTCTGAACCGAGACAGCCCTCTCAAGTCAGGCATCTGCTTTGCCTGTCTGTTCCCTCCAAGCAGATAATAATCTCCTCAATTGCATTTCATCTTCTAGACTGGAAACCAAAGTGTCCATAGGCTCCACATTTGTTGATTTCAGCTGCCAGAAAATCAAAAGAACTGAAAGGTTTGCTCTGAGGTTTTTTTTTTTCCTCTTTGTGAGTCTTCTTTAAAGAACAAACTGTTATAAAGGCAGAAAAAATATTTAACCCAGGAATATTTTTTTAAATACTGCATTACAGTGCTACAACATTCAGGGGCCAACTGTGGTTATATATGCTACTAAGCCCTCATTCATATGAACAATATACTATTCAACCTTATGAAATATTTGAAAATAGCAAGGTTATGGCAATGGTTCTGTTTTTCTTCCTGACAATGGAACTATTCTTTGCTTAAAGGCTTTAATTTCTTATGCAGGAGGGAATTTCTCCAGGGAAAATCGCACACGTTATTTAGAGGGAAGGAAAAATTTGTACTCATAAATTTTAATGTGTAATTTATTTGCTTGTTTCTGTGGATTAGTCTGAAGAAAAATGTGAAGGGCAAAAGCCAACATGTCTTGATTAATGATCCAAAAGACCTTTCAGGGATTAGGAATCTGGGTGAATTGTTTAAAAACATCTAGACTTTTAGGGGGACGTTTCTAAATGTTCTAACTTAAACCAATACCTTTTTAAATTGCATAATAATAACTCTTACCATATGGTGAACATAAGTGTATTCCAAAGGCCTCCTTCCAATTTCACTTGCTTGCTTTAACTCTCTATTGAATACATGGCAGTATATTCTTGTCATGTACAGCAGGAGGTGAAATACAAATTGGTAACTGGAGATAAGAGAAATAAAAACATGTGCTACTAACTCCTAGTTCATATCAACAATACTGTACTAAAAAGAAGTTACAAAATATCTGAAATTAACATACTTATGGTGATGGCACCTCTGCTTTCTACTGCTGACTGTAACTGGCTAGATCCCTCTAGGTTCCTAGAAGGAAAGTGAGATCTACCTCTTAATTCAAATCAAAGTTAAGTTTTATTTAAAGAATTGACAGCATTGATTCCTCTGGCTAAGTAGAGATTAAGGTTTAGTTAGCAGGTTTAAGCACAACTCAAAAGAGTGAGAATATGCAGTGAGGCCCTATTGGGAAAAAACTCCACAGAGCTGGTACACCTAACTGGGCACACCACCTATGAGTAGCACACAGTCTGCTCATATGAGAACCTCCTAGTTACAAAAATTGTTTTTTTATATTAGTTATATTAAAAAACATGCACTGTCAAAGACGTGGTGGGAAAATAATTAATTTAAAGAAATAGTTACCGACTGACTGTGTCTCATGCCATTCCTGTAAGAGTATCTAAATCTAATTCTGGGGGAACATTTTTTTTTTGGATTGGGAAAAAAAAGATTGACAAATAAAAAGAAGGAACAAACAAATCTGTACTAAGCAAAGAATCTAGGCAAGGACTTTTCCTGTTTTCACATAAACTCCAACCCCAGCTTATTTAAATAAGTCCACGGCAAATCGGTTAATGAAGAACTTCAGACCCAGTGGCTGGGAAAACAACTCAGAATAAATGTACAAATATAGCATGAGTTTCCAAACTAAAATGATGCATAGATGTCTGAATTGTTTCTGGCACAGGAGCTCATGAATTGTATTTCCTCATGAAGAAATCCATGAAGTAATTTGGAACCGTCCCAGCGGAGCTACCAGGTACCATATATGTATTGGAAAAAACTTACATGAATATCTGGCTATGCCACAATCCTAATCCTCAGAACCAAATATAATAAACTCTCTGTGATAAGACAGCAGATGAGACATAAGGAAGACAACCACCTCTGAAAAATAAAAGAGAGATTTGACCACAGAAGCCCAAGACTAGTGCTATTTACTGCAGCATTTTCAAACTGAACTAAAGGGTTCACATGCAGAAAGGCTTGACTTATCACAGGCCATCAACACTGACATCTTGAAGCCCTTTCTCTGTGACAGCATCATAAATTCTGGAAAAAATACAGTTTCCAGAGAGGCAATCCTTCAGCATGGGTAAATACAGAGATTTATCAACAAAAGGAAATCAGCCAAAATACACTTTTTCAAGAAACACTTTAAAAAACTCCAACAAGCTCACAACTCTTCCATGTGAAGCAAAATCAATAAAAATCATGTCAATAAAAGCAGCACAGAAAAATCCAAGAGGATTTATGTGAATAGTGAGGAAATTGATACAAATGTTGAAAAATGTGCTAGTAGGCTTACTTACAAGGCCTAATACATTAATCTATAATATTAAGTTACATCTATAATATATCTATAATTTATAATATTAAGTTTTAAGGGCTAAATAAATGATGAAGCTCAACCTGTGGAAAGTTAAAAAACTGAATTAATAGGTGAAATATGCATCTTAAAAAAGAATTAAAAGAAAGCTTAGCAAGAGCAGGATTGGTCTTAACCAATCTTCAAACACATTTTCAGCCATAGAAGACTGTATCAGAGATATATCAAACAAACACTTAAAATAGGCACTAAAATTTTGTAAGAAAATATTTGATAGCCTCCTCCTTGGAACACTGTAGAAGCAAGAAGAAAGTAAATATGATATAATGGTTTTATAACAGGGCATATCTTTCACAGGTGAAGTAGACAGAATATTGACAAAAGCAGCATAGATGTCAGAGAGGTTCTCTCAGTGTGGCATTTGGCACTGACTATGGGTTTTTAAGATGGAGTCAAAGAAAGTCAGAACAGAGTGATCCAACAGCAGAACATTGCTTGCATTTTACCAGTGATACAGCTCCTATTTAAGACAATCAGCTAACAGGCAAACGAAACAGTACTGTAAGAAAAGGTGGGTTAATAAGCAATAATAAAAACAATTAACAATACCAACTATTTTGTAATTTTCCATTGTATTTAAGGGCAATGAGTGTTAAGACAATTTGCTTTCATGTAGGTATAAGAAATAATCAAATGAATATTATGAACTGGGAAGTCAATTGCATGATTAATTAAATCAAAAGAAATATGGTCACTGCAAATTTAGTAACTCAAGACCAAACCAATCTTTGCTTCCAATATCATTTCTAAATTCATATCTGGATGTCTCCAGTGTTTTTGAAAAATAGTAAATATTGAGCTGAGATTAGTTTATAAAAATTCATAGATTTATCCTAAAATTCCATAATTCCAGCGCGTGCTAAGAATGAAGCTATAGGGAGTATCACTGCCTGACAGAAAAACATGGAAAAGGGTCACTGGTAATAGAAGGACTCTCTTCTTCTTTTTTTTTTTTTTTTCCTAGCTCTTTTTTGATTGCATGGGAGAATCCAGATTCAGGCAAAACCCAAATCATTGACTAATTCTGACACTCAGATCTTTACAGTTATAGTTACCTTTCATGCCTTGGGAAAAAGAAAAGGAGCTGTTACCTTTTGCAAGATCCCCTGTTACAGCTCTGAAGTTACTGTTGATTTTCAGGAATTTAGTTTCCTTTCACTTCAGAGCTGGGATATATTGACCTTGGGTATTCTGAACCTGCATTTATAAAGCTGATGATGCTGATGGAATGAATCACACAGGCTTGCATTTCCATTTAATTCATATGTCTTTTGAATTGTGTCTTTTTTACACATCATGCTGAATTTAGACCTTGGAAAATTGAATTGCTAGTTGAATTATAGTGGTAAGTGGCACTTTAGAATGCCTATTGAAAGTTCTTAGTTTTTTCTATGTGCCACAAGCAGTACTAATTTTCAAAAGTCGTTAGGGTTAGCTTATCCTTCTGAAGGACTATTTTTGGACATGGCAAACTCACCCTCCCTCCCCTCTCCCCACGTATGGGCCTGAAGAGTTGTTTTTGTTGGCAAAGTGATAAAGACTGAGCACATGAGTGCCTGAGCCTGCAGGGACTCTCAGCTGGTGGGTGGGATAGATCAGGAGACACGGAGCAGTTCATGGCAAAATGGCACAGGTGAAGCCACAGATCTCCAAAGACACTGTGGGACCACAACTTACTTCTTTTTGCCTTTGACCCCGGAAAAGCGCCTTGACAGGGCACTGCTGGGTACATGTCAGGAGCAGGGGGTGCTGGTAAGCCCTTCTCCTTACGCCAGAAGTAGAGCCAGTCCTTCCACCTTCACTAGCTGGCAGGCAACTCCATGGATGTTCTTTAGGTTGCTACTGATCTCTGACTTGGATTTCGTCATGCTTCCTTCCTTATCTTTTCAGCAGGAATCAACAGGTATGAGTCGTCGTTCCTCAGTCTTGGAGCTGGAAAATTAAAATGAAATGGTGAGTGCACTGCTGAGAGGCCCTGAGCTGGCACTCTGGGCTGAAATTACATCTGTGAGTGTAACACAGATGAGCCCAGGCCTGGCTTGGGCCACCTACAACAATGATCTGCTGGAGTACACCCTCCTAAAATGACTCTCAGCCTGGAAGAAGATTTTTTTCCAGCCGGGTCAGAGCAGCAACAGAAGTGTTTCAGTAAGTCAGATCCATCTATACCAGTGCACTGCTATGTGATGAAATATAACTTCTCCCTTTGCCCAGAGAAGCTGTGGATGCCCCATCCCTGGAATTGTTCCAGGTCAACTTGTATGACCAGCCAACCTGGCCTATTGGCTGGCAGCTCTGCCCATGGTGGGGGTTGGAAAAAGATGATCTTTAAGGTCCGTTCCAATCTAAGCCTTTCTATGATCGCTTTGAATCTACGAAACAATTGTATCACATTTATCACAAAGTAGATGAGCACAGTCCTGCTTTTAATTATGTTGGAGTAAGCCTAAGGTGGTGCCAAAGCCTCTTCTGCAGCCACTCAAGCATTACACCTACATAGGCCTGTGCCCAGAGCTGGGGCTGAATCACCTGTGTGCTGCCTATAAAACTGGAGATCTTGTTGCTACTTTCTTTGGGGCTTTGTGTCTCTACATTACCACTGCCAGCCCTAAGTGCAGCAGTTCTTGCTTCGCTTAAAAAAAAATAAAAACGTAGTCTAGTGTTGCACTTCTTAGTATTGGAAGAATTATGGAATATCTATAAATATATATATATCCTGCTCCAAAGCTAAGTCCCTTCTGAACGTGATTAGACTTGAAAAATGTGGAAAGTCTCAGTGCTTTTAGACCATAAATCTGTCAGGACGCATCTTTTTTCTCACTTTGTGCTATATGAGTTGAATGTGAAAGGATTACTTTTTCAGTCTGCCTTTTTCCAATCTGGAAAGACATGATATGCATTTATTTATTTATTTATTTGATTGAAAATTCATTTTCTTATTCTTGATATTACAGTTTACTTTATGATTGAGGTTACCACAAAGGGCACCTTTAAAAAGTTTTTCTTTTTTCCTGATAACATTTTTTGGTGTTTTTTCTCTGTGAAAATATTACTTCTTAGTTGAGTGAATTCTGCTATTACTATTGTCTTTTCCATTAAGCTTTTTTTGAAATGAAGTGAGGGAGAAAGAATCTGAAGGAAGAAATGGCAGTTTAGCCAGCAAAAGAAATTTCCAAAATGTTGTTGAGCTACCATGGCTGTCCCTACAATATTTCTATTGCAATCTGTTCATAATTTCCTGATCAGCTTGTGCAATTCTCTAAAGACTGTGGCTTTGACAGATACGGTCTGGGTCAGGAATGGTTCTTAGTCATAAAAGAGTCAATCTTTTTCCCTCAGCTGCAACCCGCTCATTGTGTTTGTTCATGTATAAATTCAGATAGTATAGATTAGAAGAAGATAAGTTACGTTTAAGGGCTGATCAAAGTCACCATTTCAGGAAAAAAAAGGTTTTTTTAAAAATTTTTATGTATATGTTAGAGTAGGTATTCTAGGTCTGTACAAAAGAATTAAAATAAGTGTTTGTTTGGGTTTTTTTTAAGAGATTAATCAACACTTGGGTATCTCCTCCAAAATTCTGCTACATGCTCCAATATTGAAGGTTCACAGACAACAGGAAACAAATTGTGTTGCTTTGCAATATCATCATGTAACTTTGGTCCATTTTTCGTGTACATCATACAGAGCTTCCTCTTTTAGCAAAAAATCTGCAAAAGGATTTTTGTCATACAACTAACATTCTAGGTTTTCTGAAATCAAAATCCTTTTTTTTTTCTTTTCCTAAAAAACTAAATAAAAAGCATCCTAATGAAGTTTAAACAAAAGAAGGTATATAATAGATTATTTGCACTATATCTTTATGTATACACTCCAGTGCATTGCACAAAGAAATCTTGAAGACATTCTGAGCTATTTAGCCTAGGAAATCATTAATCCTAGGCTACAAAGTAAACCAAGCTGATGGGATCTCATGAGCTGGTAAAGGGTCTCCTTGTGCAGCTCTCTTAAGGAACTCGACTTTAATAAGCAGATGATGAAATTCAGAGTAGTTCTCACATCCAAGCAAATAAATATTCAGGGCCAGGGGGAAATCACCATAACAGTCATATGCTTCCTAAATTGCTGACTAGATATGCTTTAAGCATATTCTCATATCAATCTTACATTTTGATGGGGAGAGACTAGCCCACCTCCTGTATATTATGATTTTGAAAATAATAGGTAAGACTAAACAATAACTAAAGATAGAGTGGAAGTGAATATGTTCTGATGTGCCAGCTCTGGAGTCAGCATAAAGCGCTTGACATGAAGAATTGGTTAAATGGGTACAAAAAAGCAACTAAACAAGCTAAAGTTAGTAATAGGCAGCTGCAGGCTGAAAGCTTGCCCAGTTTCTGAGGAGTGGAAAGACACTAGAAACTCTATTCATGTTCTTTGTGTTTGTGTTTCCCTCAAAGAGGGTTATGAAGAGTGTTAAGAAAAAGAAATATATTCATGCATCCTATATTGTCCACTGGCAGCTGGCAGAAGTCAAGAGCTTTAGAAACTTTGTCTTTCTGCTGTGTGTCCTAGAACTCTGACCTTCTGCATTTTCATCAATATGACAAAATCTGTGATCTTCTTATAAATCTCCTTCAAACAAAATTTTGCTTATGAATCTCAAAACATAGCACCCAAATGAAGTTCACCTACTCCAAGTGCAAGAAAGGTTCATACATATTCTCTTTGGTTTACATCAGGGTATATTAAAAGCCAAATTCAGCCAATGTTTTGGGTATTTATTTTGTTTATTTTTCCTGCTCCTTGGCAAGGTGCATCACAGTCTGTTGAAGATTGAGGGTGTTCAGGGATTTCAAATGGGTAGATTTACTATGAATCCACTATTGGTGGATTTTTAAAACAGCAAAATGAGAATTGGATACCCTGCTCCTCCAGTAGTGACTGCCAACAACACTTTGAAAAGTAAAGCAATGCACTGTAGTAGTCCTTACCTAATAGCAAAGACCTGAATTATACCACTGCTTGTCAGGTCAGAGATTTTGTGAGTCCCAGGGCACACAGCCCTGTACATTGGAAAATATTTCCCAAGAGGAATCTAGCAGCACAGCATGTCCACAGTCTTTGTGCTCACAAAATAGAGGCAAAAATTTAAATTAAAATAAAAAAACCCAGAACTATTCAGGGTTTTGATTCAGTCACTGAATTTCCCATGTAAACCAGAACGTCCAGAAACTTCCCAGGAGGATTCAGGCTATTTCTTCCTTCGTTACACAGGGCATAAGTAGCAGTACAGCTGTGATTTGATGCAGGGGCAACAGAGAAATTTCTATTAATGCCATTGTTCTACATTGTGATTGGAATCCATCTACTTCTTTGTCTTTTGCAGATAGGAAGTTTGCTCCCCTAAATGCAACAGAACGAGAAAATGAAAACATCCTCTCTGTTGCAATACCAAGTGAGGTCCCAGAATGCTGGTGCTGAGATCTGTGTCTGGACAGAGTCCAGTCCTCTTGTCGTTTGCAGGACTGATCAGATTTATGTTAGCCTTATCACTGGAGAAGATTTTGGGGGGGTCAAGAAATCTCTTCCTTTTTTTTTTTTTTAAAACAGGTTTTGTTAAATAGAGAGCCAGATATGCTTAACAAAGGATTTCTTTTTTTTTTTTTAATTTTCCATTGCCTTGAATGGCGTTTTCCTTCATTTAGTTGCATATCTGGTCCTTGCTGTGCCCCACATTTGAGGTAATATTGTTATGCTGAGAAAAAAAGTTTTTATCCAAAATAGTATGATTTTGGTATAGGTGTTTTCACATTTAAAAATAGAATAATAAGGCACACTACTCTGACAGCACTGTGAGTACAAGTTGAGCACAAAACATAGATAACAACTGAATAGACTGTTGGCATTTAAAGTTTGTGCAACTAAATTAAAATCACTGTTTTTTCCTTATATTAAAATATTCTTGATTACAAAAATTGAGTCCTCAGAGCCAAGATTTTATGTTAAAAAAAAAAAAAGGTTAGATCATTGTAATCAGAAGCTAAATGTGGGTTTGATATTAGTCAGAATACTACCCAGAAGGTGAGAAGTATTTTTGTAAATTAGCAGTCTAGAGTTCCTCTCTCTTACTCATCACCATTTAAAAGGTAGGCAGGACATATAAGCACCCTGTATCTCAGTGGGGGGTCAAAGGCACCTCCTGGAGAGAAAAAGATATCTCACACTGTTGGAATGAATTGCTTTTTCCAGGTGTCTGTTCCTATAAATTACTGGTAAAAGGTGACTCAAAGCCTTTCATTCTAATATTTTCCTCTTAGGTGAAGTGAATCCCATCTAATTTTAATAAATTCAGAGAAATATTGGAATGGAAAAAAAATTAAATCAGGCATTCTGCAGTGCAGGGCATTTATGTGCCTTCCCACAAGTAAAATTATGTTTTGGATAATAAATGTGCCTATAAATATCAGGTAGCTATGGGAATTTTTAAAGATTGTATGTTGCTGGAAGGATAAATAGAGACTGACTGCCAGTGCTAGCAAGATGGTAATCTTTCAGCAGAACACTTGCAAGTTGCTATTCGCATGTGAAACATTGTAGAGGACAACATTTAAGGGTCAAATATAGTAGAAACTGGACTGAAGGGATATGGTTGGCATACTGGGTAGGTTTCAGTAGTGAACAAAAACTAGAGCCCATCAGACCCTGGGAATTCCCAAATGTTCTTTAATAAAGTTCATTTTCACCACACAGCAAATTATTACAGCTTTAAATGGCATTTTATTTCTGCCTCAGTCTCAGATGACCCTTTCTCCCCCCAGCTGGCCTGTTGGCTGCCTTATTTCTTCACACCTTCTGGGATAAGAAAGTATTCAGAAACAGAAGCTTTAGGGATACATCTCAAGATTCAGAAACTCCGTAATTAGATGCTTTAATTTTGAACTCCTAAAACCTGATTCCAGAATAGAATCCACTGCACTCCTCATCATGCTGTACCTGAGGATGGATACCCAGCTCGTCACACTCAACAGAGAGACCCCTTGAGCAAACCAAGAGTAACCTCTGAGTCTACATACGAAACAAAAGCCACCTTGCAGTTGTTTTCTGTACAGAGGCACTGAACCCCAGTTCTATAGTCTGTAATCATTCTTTGAAGAAGCATGTATAGGTCTCTCTTCCTTTTTTTTTCCCTAAGTAAAACTTTTTTTTTCTTCTCAAAACGTAGGAACTTTCCTTACTTTTACACCTTTGTACTGTAGGACACACAGCCTTAACTGAGAGAAAGAAATTCGAGTGTGTTTTCATCTCAACAGCTCTGCACCCATCTTTTAGGAAAATGTCCTCCCCACAAAGGTACGAGCTGCTCAGGAGTAGTGCTGCAAACTGCTCCAGCTGAATCTGCTCCAATGCACAGAAAACAGGTAATTAGGAACTATTATGTGTTTTTATTTGCTCAAATTATATATCTGGAGAAAATGACAAACTTTGGTGCTCCAGGTGGCTTCGTCAAAGTTACCAGGTGAGAGAAAAATAAAGGGTAATTGTAGTAAGATTAAATTAGATACACTTATATTTCACTTGTTTTGATAAAGTTTAATCATTTTGCAATGTCTCATCTTTTTGTCAACAGAAATCTTTTCCCTAAATTGTCTGTTTTCCCACCCAGATTAACTTATCTCACGAAAGACACTTATGGTCCCCAACTTTGTCTTTGATGTCCTTAACACACTCAGATAAAAGGAAGGCAAAGTTATATGTCCTAAAAATTATACAGAAACAGCTTTGTATGCACAGCAGTGATATGTGTGGTCCTGCCCTGCCTGCCAGGAGTGTGTATGTATGAATGCATATGGGTTGACAAGATATAGATACATAAGGCATTTTACATCAAATGATATAGATAAAATACATTTATATCAGCACCTAAACCTTTATGTTATCATACTATTCTGGAGTCCTGGAGAATTTTGCAACTCAGTAAATCAGTCTATAACTGGTATATTGTTACTAGAAGTCTGGGAAAATATTATCAGAGTTAAGGAATTTCCTCAGCCATTACTTATTGTTATTTCTAACACTGTCTTCACTTAGTCCAGTGTGAATTAGGTGTCCTTGTGCCAAGTGATTTTATCTCTTTCCATACCAGGAAACTTCTTTATTTATACAGAGGAGAGCAAAGATAAATACAGTTTTCCCTCCCTTTCCTTTGTGAGTATGAAGCTTATCATAGGATCAGAGGAAATATTAAAAGAATACAATTATCCCAGCATTTGCTGTACAATGTTGGCAGGTAAGTGCAGGGAACAGGAATAATCTATAAACTCAGGAAAAAACCCACTGCATTGACACTCTTCTCTCAAGGCACATATTCCAAGAAGGATTACAAATTCTCCATTCACATTTTCTGTTTTTTAAGAGTTGCTCACGTTTGGGGTTACAGTGAGACACCTCAGCCCCTGAAGGCAGGGTCTGTGTTCAGTGAGATGATTTCTTTTCTACCCCTTACTCTGATCTGTGACATGAAGATGCAATGTCAAATATATGGCCCTAAAGTTTCAGTTACACAAAATCAGTCTGCATACCTGCAACCAGAAACTATGGTATCAGCAGCAACAAGATTGCACCAGAGATTTCTGGTTTCCAATATTTAACCGTTCTGCAGAGTATGAATGTAGTCTTCATTGGCAGTTTGATAAAAGAAAAAATGTATACCAAATGTAAAACTCAACTTGTTTTGGAGTAAAGTATCAGTTTTTACAGAGTGAATTGCTGTATCAAATCCATCAGCAACTGCAAAGTCTACCAAAGCAAATCCTCTTCCAGCACAAGCAAAATATGGATAGCAGCAGCAAAAAAAGAAAACCTCTCCCTAAAAAGCCTGAGAAAACAAAGGTCCCTGATGTTACCTTAAATATAATGAATAATAATAAGTACTGCTAAAACAAACTTCCAATATAACCTTGACAGTGACACCAATGATTTGTGCAAATGGCAAATGGTGTTTTCTTAATAGACAATTAAGGTCCATTTTCTTAAATGAGTCTGGTAGGAGGTGATCCTCGGTGGACATCCACGTGGTTCTGCCACATTCTTACCAACACACTAATCTGCAGAATCATGAGTGCAAGTGTGCTAATGACAATAAAGGCTTTACATGAAGAAGGTTAGTTACCATCTACCATTTCGAGATAGTTACCATTTTTGTTTGAACAAATGCTAGTGATGATCTTTCTTTTAGCTTACAGATGGAGGCTTTGGAAAGGTCTGCTCCCATATGTCTGCACCCATTAATATCTGTGCTGGTGCTGGAGTCTGCAACAAACACTGTTGGTTTGTTGTTATGAGATATGAAATCAGAGGTACTAATGGAGAAATTTAGTTTCATTCTTGCCCTCTTTAAGTAATTCCTTATCCTAGAAATGATTTCACAGTTTTCTTCTTCTTGCCATTCTTGTCTGCAGGATCTCTCCTAATCCACAGCTCAATCATGCTTACGTTGTAGTTTTACAAAAACAGAAAATCCATCACACCCATAAAGGAGCAGAATAAATACGGCCCAAGATCAAAAGCGTGGGTGTGTTTTTATTGATCACAAATCATTAAAATGGGCTCTTGTGCAAAACAAGAAGGATGTTGAACACCTCCTGCTTTTCCAAATTGTGGAGTTGGTGCTGAGTTCCCTTCCCAGTCTTTCTCTATTTTTTCTCACGCACTGACTATAGGTATGACCACTGTCCTGAGCTCTTCACACTCTGCCTAAGTCAGACTTCATTGCAGTTTAAGCCAATTTCTTACCAGAGTACAACTGATGAATCTGAATAGGAATCACTACATTTGGGCAGAACTAGCATGGAAATCAGCTCATTTACATTTTCCAGGCTACGCAAAAGTCAGTAGACAAGAACACTGTTTGTGTAGAGATTGTTGAATTAAATGAATGTGAGTCAGCAAGTCCTTTAACATGGCATTCAAAAAGTTATTTCTTAGACTGTCTTCCAGCTGTTGTATAATATTCTGATTTCATTTATAATATGTGCAGTCACACAAATTCTGTTGACGTCAGTTGTAATTCCTCCTTATAATTAGTGCATATTTCTCTTCTCATGTTTAACACAGGGAAGTGGAGGAATCATTAATTTTTCTCAAATAATTAAGTTGCCATTAAATATAACGAAGATAAGAAAATTAAACAAACTGTCTTATGAGTCTGAATGAAATTTAAACTGAAAAAAAAAAAATAGGTAACTGTCTACATCTGTTTTTTTTCCAGAAGTAAATAACCTTTTTTTTTTAAAAAAAAAAACAAAACACAAAACCACTTCAGCTGGTGCCTTGACAAGTGTGTACATCTGTCACATTAAGAGCAAATCCCAAACACTTAAATAAATTAATACTTAAGGATATCATAACTCTTATGCCACCCGCATAATTATGTCACTTCAGTAGTGTTTTACTGCATAACACAGTAGACTTGGAATGGATTCTTGTGGTGCACACACAAGAGAGTGCTGACATCTAGCTTAAACCTACCTTTGCCCCTATCAGTCCTTCTCCTGTGCCTCAAATCAATGAAATTCACGTTAAAATCAACAGGAAAAACTCTCACCGATTCTAAAAAAAGCCTCAAAATAATGCAGATCTCTTCATATATGAAAGACAGGTTCTAGCCTATTATTCTTATTCTTTCATATCTCTTCATAAAATGGGTTTGGTTGGAAACGACCTTAAAGATCACCTAATTCCATGCTCCTTGTCATGAGCAGGAGTAGTAATTGTAATGTCTCAAAACAAAAACCTCTTGCGCTGGCTTACTATTATAGTAAAAAATGTAAAAAAAGGAAAAAAAAGAAAGTATGAAGGTAGTTAATTAATTTTCAAGAAGGGGGCAGAAACAGCACAGTCAATGCAACCCTCGTTGCGCAAAAGCTTCCACTGTTCATTCATTTCAAATCATTTATAAAACCTCTTTGAAAAAGACAGTATGTTAGGAGGAAATTTATCTGCTAATGCCAAGACTAAACCACAGATGTTTCTTTTTATTCAAGTCCATTGGAGAAATGAAGAATATCTGTTTTGCAGAAGAGAATCTGAAAAAGTTTTCTTCAAAACATATTACTTATTCCTGCATATTTCATATTCCTACAATTTCAAAAAAACCCACTAGTTTTCATTGTTGCAGAAGACCAAATTTGTATCTTCTGGCATGACCACAGGGATGGTTACATCTTGCAGATAACAATTTTGAGAGCCACCAGACCCTGTAAGGACAGAAAAACCCAATGACTGGAAGCATTATTTGTTTGTCTGACTTTGAAGAACTCAATGATCCGTGAGCAGGCAGAAACAAAAGACTCATTTGCAAGGTACAGCCTTGGCTATGCAAAGCTTTTGTGTGCACTTAGTTTCAGGCCCAGTTAGTCCAGCATATACAGCTGAGAAATTGCAGCCTATTTTCCAACTTCTAAATGTGGAAAGATTTGGGACCTGGTCCAAATCTCAGTGAAGTCAATGGGCATCTCTCCATAGACTCCAGTGGACTTTGAACTGGGATCTTTGTTCCAAACACTGCTAGTAAGCAAAGCTGTGAGAAAGTATTATGGGTAGTTGCTCTACTGAGTGTCTTTAGGAAAAAACTGGTCTGTGAGATGTGACTTTGCACACGTGAGTACGTGTGTGTATTTACAAATTATATGCCAACAGGAAAAAAGACATTTTCATGAGCAAACTGCTTTCCTTAAATGACTTTCTCCTGGCCTGGCTATTTTTGACTGAATGTACTATAAACAAAGCAGGACAGACATTTTTATCATTCAGACAAGGATTTCTCTTGGGTCACCGTAAGAGCAACAATTAAGTCACCTCTTGAGGGAGGCAATGGCAGTGTTCATATGGATATGTGCATGCAACCTAAGCTTTCCATGACCCCCTTGTTTTTGTGCCAACTTTTCACAATTAATTGACATGACCCATACTGGCCTTACATTCCCTCCTCACCACCAAATACCTCACTACTTGCCATTCCTCCCTTCCCCACTACTGCATCCAAATCCCACCCACCACTGGGAAATTCCTGCCTGTATCCTGAATCAGCTGTCTGTTTTTCCAGGGCAATTCTAATTACTCAGAAGGAAGGGGGGAAAAAAGGCAGCTGGAACGTGTCATTGATTCTCAATGGATTTCCACTGAATCTGCCCATCTTTCTCCTAGCTGAACCTGCAATTGAAGATCTTTGCAAATGCAGACTTAACCTTGTGCAGCCTATTTACTACTTCTATTACTGCCAGGCTCCCTTGATTGTCACATACTCTAATTATTTTTGCTCAAGATATTCGTAATATGCAAAGAGACAGTTTGAGGACTTGGCTCAGGAAGTCATTTTACTATGCCATAAAAAAAAAAAGAAACATCCACACAAGTGATGTGTGAAGACAGCAGGTCCCCAAATCTGCTGAAAAAATACTCAGTGGTAAGCTTCTTGTGTCTGTCTTGCTGACATAGTTGGTAGCTATATTTTTGCTGCAAGTACATAAGTTCTGAGTTGTAACCTAAAAGGAGATTTTGTTTCAGCCTGAGTTTTGTATATAGGAAATAATGCACTTCACTCCACCAAGGATCTTGTAATTCACCCTAAAAACCCTGAAATTCATCAGCTTCACTGCTGTTTTCCGTTCAATCCTTTTGTTGCAGAACTAGAGACTTCTCCCATAAGGTTAATAGCCCATTCAGTTCTCCTTCCTAATCCTTTGTAGAAATATGATTGAAGGTGATGGGTATGAATACAATGCAGGCTGCTCTCAATATGGTGAATCAGTCTTTGTTAAGGATTTTCATACCACAGTTAATTCAGTTAAGAGAACCTCAACACTACTGAGTAGGCAGCAATGCCCCTGCTCCAAACTTAGGAGCAAAACCTCATTTTTATATAGGATTCAAGGATTTGGGGTTGATTTTCTGGTCTGTGGACAGATTTGGACACTACTTAGAATCACATCACTGCTCCAAATTTCTGTAAAATAAGTTATTTTTGTTCTTTAAAGAACTTCAGGAAAAGGGTCTTTCTTGACAAAAGTTTCTGAGAAAAACCTGACTCCAGCTAAAGTAAATGGGAGTTCTGCCACTGAATTTACTGAGACCAGTGTTGTGCCCCGAGGACTGTAGATATCCCACAACCCTGTTGAATCTGTTCTTGTTACATCTGATACATTTCTTGTTAGGGAAAACATAAGAGCTAAAGCACTTATCCATACTGGATCCTCTCCAGTACCAATTCCCTTTGAGCTTCCAAGCAAGGCATGAAATATAAAAATGAGCACTCTTCTCACCTTCTGGACAGCTTCTGAGCCATCTGTCTGGAAAGACACTATATAGAAGCTTGAAAACTGTCTCTTTTTTTTTCCACAAACTAACTTTGGCCTGAAAAGCAAGTTTCACTGTTGAGTGCAACCACAGTATTGAGACTTTCCACAGTGAATTCTCTGTTTTGGGACAAGGTGTTTTTTACTTTGAGGCTGAAGGGAAGATTCAACACTCTAAATCTTAGGCATGTACCGGTTGCTTAAATCAGAAGGCCAAGTCCAATGTGTCATCTCTGATGGCTCTAGAAGAGGATGAAATGCACATAAGTTAGGCACCTACCTGGCTTCATTGACTTTAAAATTCTCTGTGTTAAAGAAGAAAGCTAAAATCTATTTTCATGCAGGCAAGCCAATAAAGAAACAAATCTTGATGTCCTAACAGTGATGTTAAATAGAGATGTTGAAAAAATTCAGGACTGAGAACCACCCAAAAGCCTGGATAGTTTTTGAAGCTATTCGAATCACTTTTGTCTATAAATTGGGTTGGACAGTCTTGTGAGAACTGGTTTTTTATGAACTTTTCAAGTTCTTTCTGCTTATAGATAAGCTGTAAATAGCCTGAGAAAAGGCTTTCTCATAGAATTTTCTCATTCTAGCCCCAAGGGATTTGGGGCAGTGTGAAAACAAAGACAGAAAATAAATTTTAAGATTGCCTAAAAGCTTGAAGATGAAGAGAAGTGCATGGTAAGAGAGTGGAGGAGAGAGAAATAAGATAGATGATGAGGCCAGTTTTTTGCTTTGAGTGGATTCCCCTAATATAAGAATATGGGATGACAGTTGACAAGATCATAGAAATGCAAGGACAACTCTACTCAGACCAAGGATTTGTCTAGCCTGGTATCTGACCAGCAGCAAAAGCCTTCCAGTGTAAGAACAGGACAAGCTTGTGTGCATTATCTCCTTGGGGCTGCTCACAGCAGCTTGTATTTTGTGGTTTCTTGAGCCACTGATGCCATCCCAGTGCCAGTCACTGCTTATTCAGGAGAAGGGCCATGCCTTCCCACAGGATGGAGGGAGATTGCAGTTCCTGTGAGTTCACTGCCCACCTACCAGCCGCTTTCCTCATAAAGTACAAACAGTCCCCCTTTTTCTGAGCTGATCTTTCCCTGTACAGCAGAAGGTTCACAGGATATGAGGATCTTACCAACAAAGAATATTGGGAAGGGGTTTGTCTTATTTACACCAGCCTAGAAAACAATTCAAAACCACTGAATGAGGAAATGAGGGAAGGGTGGAGCAAAAGATGAGAGATTAAACTCTCTGCCTTCGAGTGTTACTGGTAACAACGTAATTTCTCCCTGTGTTCACATTCTTGTTTGTGTGAACTAAAGCAGAGGAGAGATTTGTCTCCCAGTATCAACACAGAGGCTGTGGCAATCTGGAGGCCACCAAGATGATTAGAGGGGTGGAGCACCTCTCCTATCAGGAAAGGCTGAGAGAATTGGGATTGTTCAGCCTGGAAAACAGAGGGCTTTGGGGTGACCTAATTGTGGCCTTCCAGTACCTGGAGGGAGCCCGCAAGAAAGATGGAGAGGGACTTTTTACAAGAGCATGTGGTGACAGGACAAGGGGAAATGGCTTCAAACTGAAAAAGAGAAGCTTTAGATTAGACATTAAGAAAAAATTCTTTCCTGTGAGGGTGGTGAGGTTGTGGATGCCCCATCCCTGGAGGTATTCAATGCCAGATTGGATGGAGCTCTGAGCAAGTTGGTACAGTGGAAGGTGTTCCTGCCCGCGGCAGTGGGACTGGAACCAGATGATCTTTAAGGTCCCTTCCAACCCAAATCCTTATATGATTCTATGACTCTATGTAAAATATCTGCATATTATAACAGGTTTTATTCTACTAAAGCAGAAATTATGAAAAGTCCTGTCAGTAAAAAGAAGAAAATGTTTAACTTGTTTGTGCTCAATTATACTTTCTATCCCAATATGTCAAATGGTCCCCATGTAGAGTGTGGAGTGGGAAAGAACTTCCTTATTTGTTCTAAGTGTTAAAGGAGATGAAGAGACTATGCATCCACAAGAGGTACAGCTTTTATCCTTGCATAGCTGACTCAAGAAGGTAAGGCCTTCTTAAAGCAGAATTAAGAAACTGTATAAACCTCATGGCATTTATAAAATACCACTCAGCAACACAGTGGGGTGCAGGAATATTCTCCTTAATGACAAATTGTCCTTCCTTTGACAGCTATGCAGCTGGCCAGCAGGGATTACTAACCTCATTAATATCTCATGTTTAGTTCTAGTTTATAAATAGAGCTGCAATTAGGCATGTACATGGTCTATGCAACTAAGTGTTCTTATCGCTTTTTCCCTCCTGTCCTCTTCTCCAGTCTTTCCATTTATTTTATTTGTTTATTCTGTCTGAATCCAGGCTGTTAGCTCTACAGATCAGAAATGTTTGTTTGTACAGTTGGAATGATAAGATGATCTTGTTCAGATGGGAGCTGTGGTAGTACAAATATAATACAAATGTTGCTAATTAGTAACGTTGTTAATCTGTTTGACAAAATCCTTTTGCATTTATTTTACTGACAAAGGAATAAGCACTCTGGTGAGGAGTATATAGATTAGAGCACTAGAGATTCAGGCCAGAAGTTACAGCATACTCTCATTTTTCCTGCTAACTTCCTTAGATGATTTAAGCTGCAATCTCAGTGTTCTTTCTGACTGTTTCTCTCTTCTTGTACTAAAGGCAATTGCTCATTCCTGAAAGCAGCTCTCTTTATGATCACCTCCCCTATTCTTGTATGTCAGGGAAGACAACACTTATAAAAATGTTTACAGTGAACAGAATAATTTTGTTGGTAGATCTCCTAAAATTGAAAATCAGTGGGGGGGAAAAAAAAAGACAAAAGTTATGGTTTTTCTTTCTTTAGAAAACAAAAAAATTAAACTAAATGTTTTCATTTGTCCATCAACAAATTGTTTCATTTGAATATCAGTCATCAGCCTCAGCTGTGATGTAATGAAAAGATGTGTGTGACAATAGACTCTGTAAAACTACAGTTAGGTCATCGCATTTGGTTAGAGCTCTGAGATTGAATCCTCTGCTCTTTCTAAAAGGTTCCCAAATTCCCCACCATGTTCCTGCCTTACTCTGCATGAAGTATAAAACATCAGTATGGTCACTGAGATAGACTGACCTCCTAGGGTGGCTGTTACCCCTTCCTGTGTGCAGTGGTGCTTTGGTGACTTCATTTCTGTGATTAGTGGAGTGTCTTTATCAACAGGGGAGTGAGATGCTTGGAAAGCGGGAGAGGTGAATAAAGAACTCTTAAGGAGAAAGGGAAAGAAGATGTATGTTCTCCAATTCCCTGGTTAAAAGCCTAACTGTTGTATCGAAGGATAAAACCTCTTCTAGTATTTTTTAATTCCAACTGATCATTTCTCTTTCATTGTTTTGATCAGATTATCTCTAAAACAAGTAGAAAATAAGTTACTAATAACAGTTTATTGTATGAAATAAGTATATAATTAGTAATAATTTTCTTTAAAAATTTTCTCTAAAAATTTTCTCTGAATTCAATCTACAATTATAAATGGGTTAGGGTCATTCAGAAGTGTATTTTCTAGTTAATAAATAACTCATGTGGAAGGAATTATCCAATGGTAGCATTAGTTACAGTTAAACATAATTCTCACTTAGCTAAGATGTTTTCAAACTGTTGTTGGACTATTCCTGCTTCCATGTTGCAGCTGAAACCTAATGACTGCAGAAAAGTAGTTGAATCATAGAATGGTTTGGGTTGAAAGTGACCTTAGAGATCATATAGTTCCAATCTCCCTGCCATGGACAGGGACACCTTCCACTAGACCAGGCTGCTCCAAGATCCATCCAACCCGGCCTTGAACACTCCCAGGAATGGGGCATCCACAGCTTCACTGGGCAACCTCTGTCAGTGCCTCACCACCCTCACAGTAAAGAATTTCTTCTTAATATCTAATCTAAATTGACCCTCTTTCTGTCTATAGAAACATCCTGTAGCTCTGAATTTACACAGGACAGTAAAGCTCACTGTGCTGCATTGACTGCTTTTACAGTATTGCAATGCAACCCTGAGGTTTTGCAGATGCTTCTTGTTATATTCCACATTAATATTTCAGAGCATCTGAAAATGTTTTCTACTCTACACTAAATGTCAGACAAGACAGAGTATGCAACTAATGAAACAGCAACCAATAGCATCTACCAGTCAGCAATCCAGCAAATCAGTTTTGCTGTGTTGTTTGTTTTTTTCTTCTCAGAAGAATTACTATAGATTGAGTTTGTGCAAATGAGTCTTGCAAAAAAACTTTCTCATATTACTTCAGGGTATCTATTTAATTCCCCTTTTGCCAGCTTGTCTTCTTCCTACACCCATTCTTTTGATTTCTGACAGGCTGTGTGAGCAAAATTTTGGGGCCAGACACCATATGTCTTCATATAATCCTTCACCAAGGGAACATAACAAAATACTTGGTTGTGTATGGACAAATAGCTTGGTGCATTCTTGAACAGCAGAAAGGGCTTTAAAATGATTTGTAGTACTTCATAAAAGTCATCAGTTCACTCAAAACTTGAGTCCACCGCTTGAGTTTTTTGGTGTTACTGGATCAGTGACAAAGACTGAAGCCTTGACTTGCCACGTGGACACAAAAAGCAGCCACAGTGCTGGCTTTCACAGGAAAAACCCACTTCTCAATGACACTCTGTACACACAGTCCTGCTCCTCTGCATCCTCCCCTTCTTCCATCCCTGACTGCACTCTCATTCCAGGACTCAGGACAGGAACAGGCAGTGAGAGAAAGTGCTTGGAGCCCTGCTAGTTGGCACCTGGAGCTGAGCTGCTCCTTTGTACTCACAAATCCAGCACCTTTTCTTATCTGTCACATCTGTGTTCCACCACAGCACTGCAGACGGGTATTTTTAATTCTTCTGTATAAATTTACAAGCATTCCATCAGCTTTAAAATAAACAAACACATCCATCAGGCATAAGTATTCAGGGTTAATGTAGAGATGGAAAGGATAAGACAAGTTGATTAATAGAGTAACATTGCCTAGACTGACAGTGATAAGTTAGAAATATGTGATTTTTCCGTAAGAATGTGACTGAAGTCAGACATTTAAGGCCATTCTTTTGTGGGTTAAAAAGAATTTTCGCTTCCTCAAAAATAAATAAATATGGATTTCCAGGAAGTAGCATAATCAAACTCTATGAAAAAATGTAATGGAACTTAATTACAATTTAAAAAACGGGAGGGGAGATTATGTGAATTAATTAGGTTTATTAAAAATAATTAAAATATAGAATTCAAAAATCACTAAATAATTATGCTATATTAATTAGATAATCATATATCTACTGTAGTGTTCTCTGGGAGTTTTTAAATAAATTTAGAAAGGTTATTATTCTCTGTTTGTAAACAATAGAAATATTTATCCTGAGTTTTCTCTGACTAAAAATATTGTGTGGTTGGTAACGCCATTGAGTTCATTGGCACTGCATAAGTTCAGTGACAATGGTTTGAAGTATCAGCTAGAGATCAAACCAAAACAGAGCAAACCCAAAGAGAGTGCTCTGTGCAGTACCCTTGAAATGGGGAGATGACTGCTTTCCTGAAGCCTTCAGGGGTGTTGGTTTTCCAGACTTAATACAAAAAGTCTTATTTTGCTCCAGTTTTGAGCTGCCACCTAATCTGCTTTCACCACTGCAGCTTCAAAAGGCACTAAGCATATTCAAGCATTTATGGAATAAATTTATGCATAACTGTGAAGTCCTTAACATCTAGACTGCAGTTTCTTTGTTTCATTTAATTGTTCCTCAAAAAGGTACTTACTGTTTCCAGATCTCCGTAGCTTACCAATTTCAAATGAAACAGGAGTACATAGAAAGTACTCAAAACTCACTTGATATTATTTTGTAACTCTCTAAGGAGTGGTTCCAGCACTTTCTGTGTCGTACAGAACCGTAATTATTAACTGTTTAATAAAAAGTGCAGAAATACTGCAAATTAACTGCTTTGCTTGCTAAAAGCCCATCAATGCCATGATGATAAGCCTAAAGCAGCATTATGAAGCATGTTTTCTATATAGCCATTCTGGCAGAAATTAATGTGGTCAGAGTTGATTACTGTTGACCAGCATTTTCCATTTAAGACTGTTTGAAGTTGCCTACAATGCTGTATAGAATAGACTAGACTTAAATAGAACAGACCTACAGTGATCATCCAGTCAAACTGCCTGAGCCCTTCAGGGCTGATCACAAGGAAAAGCACATTGTTAAGGGCATTGTCCAAATGCCTCTTAATAACTGACAAGAGTGGGAGGGTGGGAAGTGGGAGTGTGAGGGGGTGTATACAACAACTGTGCATTAAAACAATCATTCCGCTGAGAAATTAGGGGACCTCTGTGGCTTGGAGGGTTATCCTGGCTTCATTCCTAAGTAAATATTCCAAAATTTGGATATGTAGCAAAGTTCTGAAAAAAATCAGTCAGCAATAGAAATTTGCTAGTATTTAATAGCTGTGTAACTCTCCTGAGATTTAATAAGACTCAGTATGTTGCAGTCCACGCCTGCACAGCTGGAGCTAGTCTTTCCTTGCAATTGCTCCTTTCTCTTGATAGTACTGAAAACATTAAGAAGGTTCTGCTGTTCCCTCAATATACCTGTTGAATGGAAAAAAAAATTAAAGGCATGAGAGAGAGACAGAGTCTGCATGAAGCACGAAAGAAAGAAACAAAAGAAACACAAAAAATATTCAGAACATAATACAAAAATAATGCATAGTTAAACTGGTATCCAGAATACACTCCAGAAGAGCATGATGAAATCCATGACAAACACTTCAATCATATTAAGAGGATTATTAGGATTTCTACTGATATTGTTTGCCATTTTCATAAATTGAAATGACATTCAAAATTAACTTATGTAATGGTGGAAAACTCAAGTTTTTAAGAGATAAGAAATACAACAAAGGCGTCATGTTCACCAGCATTATGTCGAGGTCCAGGAGATTTAAATCTTGGTGAGGAACCAAATACTGAACTGTAATTATTGCTGGACTAATGAATGGTCTCAGTAGATCTCACTCATCCCACACAGAGTGTGTCAAGGCAGCAACATGTATGCCTGCGCTCCCCTCTGGTTTTCATAAGCCCTTTTTGGTACTTGTGGCACAGGGCTGAGATTTGAGCCTCCAAGCAGGCAGAACCCACGCTGTAGTCAAGCACCTCCACACTTCTGCCGTTCCTCACTGCTTTCATAAGCTCTGGTTCTCGGACTTTAAGTCACCATCAATGCAAGGCCTCTCCTGCCCACCCAGAGCCATCTCCCATGCTGGAGGGAACAATTTCCCCCACACCTGTGGTGCCCCCAGAGCTCTATGGACACAGACTAGAAGGCAATGATTTCTCCTTTTTTTGGCTCTGGTCTCATCCCTTTAACTCTCCATTCAAAAGCTTCTCCTCTCTTGCTCCTCTGAAAATTATTATCACAGTTAGCTCTGTCTTGGGACTTCTCCAGCTCACCATGCTAGAAAGGCAAAGACCCTTTCCTTATATGAAATTTCAAGTGGTTTCTTCTCCATTTCACTGCTTACATTCTGATATCAAGGTTTATGAATCACTCTGGGACTCTTCTTTACATTTACCACAGGAACGTTTTGGCTAAAGACCTTCCCAGGCTTTCCTCATGCCACCTCTGAAACCAGAGCCATGTAACTGAATGGTGACCACAGACAAGAGTTTGAATGTGTGCAACAACCAGTTTGGGTGAGGCTGCTGCATGTTGGAGGTGTGGGTGTGCTGTAGTTTGATTTGGTGTTTTCCTGTCTGAGAGCAGATTGCCTGGTCTTTTTGTACCTGCTCAGCTTTATGGGAGGCAATTGTTTAGAGCTGAAGGCTGAACTACAGGAAAAGGGAGGCTTAAGCTAGGACTTGGTGGCTGCCTGTTTTATTGCCTTAGGTAATAGAGGAAAATGCCTTTCTGGTAGCAGCAAGGCATCGATTAATATTTAAAGACGGTTATGAGGGCTTCTTTATCTACACTCACTGGGGAGATCAGAAGCATTCTGTCCTGCCTCATGGAATAATGGTTTAGCTCCCAGTACCTCCCACATACATAAAAACCCACGGAAGTTTGTCCAACTGCTGTCACTGAGGAACCCTGCAAGGTGCTGATGTGTTTTGTTGCTTCAGCCAGGTGCAGAGGGTTCCTTCAGGAGGTGGCATTCACTCCCTAGAGGGTCACATATCTGGGTCATGAAGGCTAGTATGTTGAAGAAGTTCTCTCCATGTGGTCCCCCAAAACAGCTGAGATCATGATGGAAAACATTTGTTCCCCTCTTGCAGTAGTCTGTGGGGGTAGACAGGTCCTTGGAGGTACAGGGGAAACAAGCAACACCACAGAGGCTGGAGTTCAGTCTGGCTTCCCCCTCTCTCTGCTACAAAGGTCTGGCTGATCATGTCAAAGGCAGAACACTCTACCTGCTCTGCCAGGTTACATACCAGGTCACAGGCTGTGCAGTATGGAGATGAGGGGGTAAACACTGGAAAGTCCTCCCAGGATGTTAGTGAATTAGATGCCTTTCTGGAAGCATCTGCCTGGCATCTGGTGTTGATTTCATTGGGACTGTCTGAAGCACTCTCAGCAAAGTATCTTAAAATTGCAGTTTGTAGGTTGTTAGAAATTAGGAAGTCCAAAGCAATCAGGCTGCAGGCATTTTGGCATGGAACACAAAATTAGGTAGTTAGCTTTTGACCTTCATCTCTAAGTCCCTACAAAGGGCTAATAATAATGTGCCACCTCATCTGGGTGCTGTGAAAATTAATCCATTCCATTTGTGAAGTATCCAAATACTCCAGCACTGAGCACATCAGAACAACCATTGAGAAAATTGGCAAATCTCTGTTCTGAGGAGGGTTTGGATAGCATGAATAAAGTAAGATCTCCAAGGTCACATACTGTATAAAATAAAAGGAGCATAGATACTGAGGAAAAAACATCATCCTGTAATGAAGGTCTGGATTGTAATGCACACAGCAGAAGGCCAACAGGAAACTTACAGGCAACCTTAATTCTTCCCTTCTGAAACTTCTGAATACTTGGCTTTATAGCCTTGGTCCTTCCCTCCTGCCTTCCTGCCTCCCTCCCTCCCCTCCAGTGATTTAATGGTGACTTGACAAACTCTGTAAGTTTTAACATTCCCAGTTTTATTGCTGACTGTGACATCACATGGTGTGGGACAACCCTTTGGTCAGTTGGGGTCAGCTGTCCCAGCTGTGCTCCCTCCCAGCCTCTGGTGCTCCCCCAGCCTCCTGACTGCCAGGGTTGCTGTTTAAGCTCAGCAGTGCCTGAAAGACTGATGTGTATCAACACCGTTTTGGTCACAAATCTAAAACATAACAACATATGAGTTGCTATGAAAAAAATTAACTCTATACTAGCCAAATCAAGTACATTTCCTTCCTTTGCTTTCCTTTCTTTGCTTTTGTTTTTTATTTCCATCCTTGCTTTCTCCCCTTTATCTTGTTTTCTCTTTCTAGGACAGCATTTTTGAATGCTGTGTACCTTTTCTGCCACCATGAAAGTGAATTCTACATGGCAGCGAACAGCTGTTTAGAAGGGAAATATTTCCAAGCATCTCAAATTGACAGGATCTTTCCCAGCTTTTTGGAGCTTGGTAATATCCAGAAAAAAATACGAATGCTCAGATGTTTTTTCTCTAACATGTGCTCATCATGTGACTCATCTTTACTGTGCACTGAGATCCAGCAGAACTTGCATCCAGGACACACAGAACAGATCGAAGTGACAGTTTACATTTGTTGGTTTATGTTTTCAAAAGGGACACATTTCCTAAAACAATGAGAGATGTTTTGGGACACTGATTCATAGAGATACATGAAGTGGCTTAGAAAATATTTTAAAACTACAATTGCAGCCAGTTGCACAAGGCAGAGTGATGAAAGAATTAGAAAATATTGTAATACTGAGGTATGGCGTGGGATGAAAAATTAGTTTGCAGCTTGTTTCTGCTCTTTATAATGAGCTTGTTTGTGCAGCATGATATGTATGGGCAGCAGGCACAGCAGGAGACCCTCATGCCCACTCATGGGCTGTGCCAGCAGGTACAGCCACAGCCTGGCCATGGGCTTTTAGCCAGGCAGCCGCACGGGCAGGACGGAGGGCATTCCTCATCCACAGTCATTTCAGGGACTGCTCCTTCTGGGACAGCCCCAGCTGTACCCTCAGTATGAACAGGTATATTTAGACAGTGTCTACTTGCTGTGTAATCTTGGAGAAGTCATTTAACTTCTTTTTGTCCAGAGTTACAGTAGATGCTACCACGGGAAGTCTCCAAGTGATACTTGCTGGTAACTTTAGAGCTCTGATGAATCTTTCTGTGAATGTTTGGCAGCATTTGCAAACCACTAGTAGTGCTTCCTAAATATTTAAGGATACCATGTCACAGCTAATGAAGCACCTTAAACTGAAAGAGCAGGTGAGAGCTCAGCAGTTCTAAAATCCTGGTTGTTTTTATTTAAATGATTACATGGAAGAGTAGCTCTTCTTGTCTTATCTTCTGCATATGTACTTTTGTAAGCACTTTAATGGTATCATATTGATAACTAAAAGTCAGGTTCATATGTTTTGAAACAAGAATGGGCTGTTATTGATATAGTCTGACTTCCTCCACAGGTGGCTGAAATTCTCTGTGCAATTCTTTCACCAAGTCCCAGTTCACCTACAGCATTTATTTAAAAAAAAATCTGATCAGCTCAACATCTGGTTTTATTTGAAGATATCTATTCCCTTCTTAAATAAACTGCTTACTACATGGCTACTAACACTGATCACAAAATACATTTTCCAGTGACAAAGGAATCCGAGTGTGTGGGTAGGATTCCACTTGGAAAAGCCAACACAGAATTTCTTGGGAAATGGATTTCTTTTCCATAAGCCAGGTTACCTGGTTGAATTATAATTTCCAAGATGCACTGTGGTCTTTATTCTACTCAAAAGAAGCGTAGTAGGTCATTGGTAAAAAAAAAAAAAGAAAAGGGATATATCAATGGCCATGTAATTCCAGTTTCTGGTTGTCAATATAATGATTATATCAAACCCAAAATATTTTCCATGTGAGTATTTATATTCAGAATTATATGAAAAACAGAAACATGGTAAAAAAAATTTAAAAAATTAGATATAATAAAATATACTTTATTATTCTTTTTCAGTTAAGACCACCAATCAAATATACTGTTTTCAAGGCTATGCAGGACAGTGCTATGACCCACAGCCAGAAAGCTTCCAGTTCTGCTTAGAACAATTATGATGCACCAGGGAGTTCTTTCTCCTCTGAATAAGATATCAAGAAAAAGGAGAAAAGCTTGATTTTGAGGTGGGATTTGGAAGACAGATGTTTAATTTCCTCCTTCAGACTTCCTATATTACTGAATATATTATCTGGGTCTCAGTTACTGGGGCTTTTTTTCAGGTTCCCAAACACAGGGGCCACAGATGAAGAAATGTGTAATGGCTTTTGGGACAATCTCTCCACAAGTTTCTTAACTCTGTTAAGCCCTGCGACAGTACAGGACAGTTGCCTAAGCAAAGCATCGTGCAGCAGGGAAGCTCACCATGAAAATGCAGCATATGTGAAGTTTCAGCTCCTCCAAGGGTAAGCAATGGCTGAATCAGAGTTTTGGGGATCACAGTTTTGTACTTGCCCTTTATCCTCCACAAGATGGCTTTTTTCCCTTTCATTGTTATTTTACTAGTGGTTTTTTGTTGGTTTTTGTTTGTTTGTTTGTTTGTGTTTTGTTTTGTTTAATCTGTTTGTGCCTCACTCAAAAATCATTCATAGATATGAAACCAGGAGGTAGGTCTACCTGAACTATCAGTCAAGCTCCGAAAGCAAAGGCTATACAGACTATGAGTTATTATCACTGCCAATAGGTGGGATCATATAACTAAGGTGGATGTTTAAAATAAAACTGAAGCTGAGCACGTATTCTTAGAGCAGTATAAATAAATTTTCTCACTTATTTGTGATATGGAATATTATTTTTGCTTAATTCCATTTTTTCTGTTTACAATGGATTTTTATATGCAGTATCATATAATGAGGACAGTTTTTTTGCATTTAAGTACAACCCCCACAAAGCCAGACCACCACAGTTACTGTGGAAAGATCGATACTAAATTGTCAGAAATTTTATGAAAATGGCTGAATCAAAAAGGGAAGAATTCCATCAGTCCATCCGCTCCCAGAGAAGAATGCAGTAGCACTTCAGGCCTTGCTATGAAGAGAATTCATGGAAGAAGGCAACAGAAATATTCTAACCATGGGAAAAATGTCAGTGGGAACTTTACCTTATTAGGCACTGATGGATGCATTCCTGCCTCAAGATTTTTCTTCCATGTGAGTTCCCTTCACTAAAGTTCTCACTTAAGGCTAAACACAAATCCTTAAAAATGCTGCTTTTTTCCATTGGTCCTGCAATTACTTTTTTTCCTGGTTGATCCTATTTGGATTTTAAAATTCCAGAAGCTTATATTTGTCAAGAATAAAAATGTTGTACTTTGCAACATTTTGCTGCTTGTTTCGGTAGTAAGTGTTTAAGAAATTGAATCGATTGCATTAGATACTTATGGAAGACCTCAGCTCTTCCTCTAGGGTTTGCTTTGCTAGATAACACAAGCTAAAATAAAATTTCCTCTTTCTATAGTATATGGGGTTTAATGAGGTTGCAACTAAGAAAAGAGCTATATCTCTTTTATTCTAATGTGAGCAGACTGTAAAGTCTGTCTGAAAAGATTAGCAGAACAGTGACATATCCTAGATCAGAAGTGACATCCCAAGACCAAAGGCAGTGAAATTAGAGCTATTCAGAACAGGAAGGGGTTTTTTGGTGGGTGTGTGGTTTTTTGGGGTTTTTTTGGTTTTTTTTTGTTTTTTTTTTTTTTTTTGCTAACTAAATATTTTGGGTTTTCATGGCTCTTCATTGTTTGTTACTTGATTTCAGGAGCCCTTTTAAAAAATATTCGACATACATCACATTTGAAAAAAGTTATTAACAGGCTGCATCTTTATTTTCTCAAAATAATAACAAAACAAGAGAAAAGTTGATATTTATTGGGTTTTTTTTAAGTTCCAGGCAAAAAAAAAAAAAAAAAAAAAAAAAAAAAAAAAAAAAAAAAAAAGAAGAAGACAAACAAATCCCCCAAACAAGCTCCTACATCCCATTTTTTTTCCAAATGGCAGAGAACAAATAAATATCAACAGTGTGATCACAAAGGGCTCACAATCTCAGAAATCCAAGTATTAATTTTTGCAAACCACCTTTAAGACAAGGCTTCAAATTTGCAAAGTGTGTCCAGTAAGCCTCTTCATCTCAAATCTTAGTATGTGAGTTCATGAAAGATGAGAAGTTTTCTTGTTTAAAAAGCTGTGACCTCAGCTGACATATGCATTACAGGCTATGATGGAACAGATGTTTCTCTCCATGTCCAACAAACGAAAAATATCCTAAAGAAATGTGTATACAAATATGGGTCAAAATTTGAAATTTTAGAGTAATACTTTAGAAATTGGAACCATGAAAACAATTTTTATTATTATTTTAGGGTCAGCTGCTGTGAAACTGAAATAACCTTAATCAAATTTATGTTGACACAGTATTTCAACAAGTTTATGCCATCTCTTTTATCCAGCTACTTTAATATAGCTTGTTTTCATGTCTTTGTGCACATACAATGAAGTAAAGAAATCAAAGGCAGTGCACGAGAGATGCTGCAATCTCATTTTGGGAACTGCTGAAAGAAAGTTTAGTTTTTGTGTTATTAGTGAATAAAATATACACAAACCAGAAAAATTGCAGATTTCCTGCCCTACTGATATTTTTGGAAATGCAGGAACTTTATTTGTTCCAAGTTTCCTTAGTATTTTGAGCAGATGCTGCAGTTTAATCTCAAGGAAAGTTTATGAAGAACATCTCTTCGTTTTCTGTGGTCTAGAAGACCAAATGCTTCCTTCAGGCTCAGGAGAGTAAAATTCAGCCCCCTGCCCACAGACTGACCTCAGGAAAGCCATGTCATCTTTGAGAAACTTGTGAAATGTTTGCAATACTCATTGTCAGAACTTTATTTGAAGCTGGTGAGCGCAGCTCAGGTAGAAAGGCACGAAAGCCATCCAGTGGCCAATATATGCTTCCATTGGTACCAAAGCCTTCAAACAGAATATCTGGGCTAATTCACTTCATCTGGAATGAGGAATTGGAAACCAAGACCTTTGCCAGCATACAGAAATATATTTAGTATTCTTTGTCCTGATACACAATTACGTGTTTTAAAATCTCTATTTTTTGTCTGTGAATGGAACTAGTTTATAGGTGTTTTATCTGATTTGTTTACAATGCAGTAGGAAGGATTTGGAAATTAGATTTATCTCTGAGAGAAAGTTATTATAGGGGAATGAAGCAGTTTGGAACAGAAGTAATAAACAAGGATATGTATTCATCTTAACGATACTGGTCTTGCAGGAAATTAATTTATATTTCTGTTTCTGGGCAATTCCAGAGAAAATGTTACTAAATAATATACAGTTTGTTAACAAAATACATTTTATAAATATAAATATTTAGAGCTAACTAAACAGTTTGAGCATTTGTGCTGGGACCCAATCCAGTCTTGTGGTGTTAAGGCTGCTTAGTCTTCACCTAGCAGCACATTTGAGGATGGGATCTGAAAATCCTAGCCAAAGTCTAGCAACACATTGACACATGCTTTTGGAAATTACAGTTTTTCAGGGAAGTGAGCAGGAGCTGGCAGCTCTTCTCAGTGGTGCAGTCTGCAAGTACCAAGATGGAGCCCAGAATTTTCTGAAATACATTTTTCTTTTGTCCATTAACAATGGACATTGGGGCTTATAGGGCTGTTTTTATTTTAAACTTTCCTTTTGGCTATTCTTTGGACAATACTTTTTAGACTTAGCTTCTGCCAGATTTTTCTTGATTAAAAGAAAAAAAAAATCAACTGGATAATCTTCAGAAATAACACTGTCCTACATAGAAATAATACTGTCTTATCCATATATGCTTCATGAGACTCAAGGAAGCAAACTGTTCTTTTTGTGTGCACAGAGTTTTTTCCAGGACACCCTGTATCTACTTTGCTACAATAACCATACTAACTCAAACGTGTGAGCAATGTTCAAGTCTGTGAAGAAGGATCCCATGTTCCCATACCAATATGGAAGTAATTGGTTCTTCCCATGAAGTTAACATGTTCCCAAATCGCTAATCGGTGCCGTTTATATCAGTTACTTCCCGTTTAGTGATAAAAGCATCAACAAAAAGCTCTTCCAGGATGATATTCACAGACCATCCCAAATAACTAATGGCACTCATATGGAGGACAGCTCTCTTCAGGAGACAATCTCTGTGGTCATGTACAGACTCACACCCACTCTCTGGGGCCAGAGGCTTTTCACTCCTTACAGTATCTGCAAAAGTCTCCCTCCTTTGTGTGCTCTCTTCTTGAGCTGGGAGGAAACCTGTTTCTCCCAAGTGTGCTTTTACCTGTAGTCTTATGCCTCGGAGTATCATCCTTTTCTTCTTCATGTCCTTTTGAATAAAGGTATATTGATTTTGCATTAGAGAGGTGTATTGTCTCTTTCTTTATATTCTGCCTACTTTTTGTTCCATCACTTTGTAATATTCAGCCTGGGTAATAAGTCTTGTTAAATGGACATTCCTTCCATTTGTTTGGCTTAGGAGAACATGATATACCACAGGAATATCACATTTATGCTGCCAAAAGCTAATAAAGACCATCTTGAAAGATCTTTCTGTTCAACCTCTGTCACAGGCAAGCCACGCTGCAGACAGTAACTGATTTCTAATGCAGGTTTTTTGCAGGGAGTAGTGAAATACCCTAGATCATTCCAGATGTGTTGCAATTCTTTGGATCTCCTGTCATGAATATTACTTTAAACTTCAAGGATGAGGGGACTTACAGGCTGTATGAGGTATGTTGTACCTGATTAATTTATGGAATAAGTGGTGTAAGGATACATTTATATGCCA
>JAWWES010000081.1:8890512-8913072 GCA_035583135.1 Lophotriccus pileatus | reverse complement strand
TCTAAACTGTAAAAAAAAATCAAACAAAAAACCAACCAACCAATAAAAAACAGAACAAACCAAACAAACAAACAAACAAAAAAGCCCCAAACATAATCATAACTAGCCATCACAAACCCTGTAAAAATAAAAGGGATAATTTTCTTCTCATTGTTTCAGAATAAAAAAATTTGATTTCTTTATGTCCAGTAAAAGTCTCAAAAAGCACTGATCAAACCCGGAGGTTTGAAGCCAATTATAGATAAAGTGACATTAGCCAAGTATTTTCCATTATGCCAGATACCCAAATTATTTATTGTAAATTTAACCTGTAAATTCCAAAGATCAGATTGTACTTAACCTATACATGTGAATGCAACAGAATACCTATTAATTTAATGAGAATAACAAGCATTAAAGGACCTGAGTATAATGGAAATAAGAAAAATGGAATACCGTGGCCAAGAAACTGAAAAGGTTCATTATACTAAAGGGACCTCTCTCAGTCTTTTGAAATTACATGGAAGTCTTATAAATGTGAGGGAGAGAGGAGTTACAGTTACAGACATCACTTTAAACAAGTTCTTTCGTAGAATGTTTTTGTATGTTTGTTCTGCAGAAGAAATACGTTTTTCAGCAGCCAAGCTACTCCTACGTTACAGAAAGACTGTTCTGAAGAGTTCTTCATATCACTGTTGCTGGCTAGGAATATCTGCTTTTGGGATACATTTGGTATGTTCACATTGGTAAACTGCCATTCCCAGGTTACTGCCTAAAAGCAGCTCGTGGAGCAGTTTAAGCCTCACAACTAGAAGGTGCACACTCAGCTACTCTTCATGCCTCATGCAGGGCACCCTTGGGATGCTCAGGTGGAAGAGAATGAAAAAGATGAGGTGACACACTTAAGGACAGCCCTTCCTTAGAAAACTCTCCCTCTGCATGTATTGCTTCTTTGTCTAAGAATAAACTATAGGGTTCAAGAGGCTGTGGACATGCGATGATCAGTAATGGCAGCAAAAGTCCAGAATAACTGGAATTACTGAACACCTTCTGGAGCTGCAAATAAAACACACTGATCAGTTTGTTTATTCAGAGACTCTGAATTTCACCTCCTCTTACTGCAGCTACAACATCTAATGCAGGAGGGTTGGACAGCAGCATCACTGTGCTGCTTCTCTGAGGATGGTGGTCTATTCGTATGTCCCTGGAGCCTGCTCAAGGTCTGAATTCCTGTTGTCCTGAGCAGGACATGTGCTATTTGCCCCACTCAGACCTGGCACCTTCTTTGTTGTGTTCCATCTGATCACTGAGAGAGGCTCAGTAAGATCACCTGTATTAATAGTTACTGATGGAAAAATTTTATGGAACTTTAATTTTCTCCGGTATCAAAGATCTTAACCACACGTACATTAAAGTCACAATCCCTTTTTCCTGGAAACCCTCTCTAAAATCTATTTCCAAGGTTGATGAAATCTTTTCTTAAGTACTTGGACTACAGAGAAAACCCAAAAAACCCCAATCTAACAAAATGCAAGATGACAGTAGAGAAAGCATTTGAGAGGTTTAGGAATACCTGATGAAGACCTAATATCTCCACAAAGTGTGAAGACTTAGGAAGAGCACTCCTTTTGCAAGGAGGCTGAGTACATCATTTCACATAAACTCTCTGTAGTCTGGAAAGCAGGACTAAACACACAAAAAACCTCAAGCAGGTTAGGAGATAGTCACTCTTAAAAGAGGCACATTGTCCAAGATGGCTTGTACACATGCTTTGAGGAAGTCCTTCCTAGTTTTTCATATAATTTGGGTATTTCTGGCAACTGTATGTTATACATCATGTGAACAATAATTGTTAGATAGTTGAACAAAAGGAAACTCCTTTTAAACAATGAAAGCAACAGATTTATAGTCTTTATACACTGACATGAACAAGATTTGTGGATAGAATGCAAATTGTCAAAACATCTTGAACTCCATAAACAATTTAAATAAGAATTGAGCTCAAATGGGATTGATGTCATTGCTTCACTGTGGAAAGCCTAAATCAGCTATATATTGCTAAAAATGTGTATTAGAGGATTCTGAAGAGAAAGGTGACCAGGCAGCAGATACTTGTTACTTATAACTCTACTGGCATGTACTTTTCCTTGGTAGGCAGACTTTTCCAACAGCTGCAATTGGAGCAAAGCTTTTGGCTTCTGCATGAGCAGAGAACTTGCAGTTCCTTGGCACTGCCTGCCACTATGTCCATTACCTGTCACTGAACTTCCCATTTCCACTTTTACTGACCTCTGGGTAACACCCAGGCTCTGCTGATCCAAAATAATATTTATTTCAATCAAAATGCATTTACTTTTCTACCACCTCTATTGGGATGAATTTCTATCCATGTTTGGACGCCATCCTTTCTCTCCTTGTTCATGCTGCCCTTCTGTTACTCCTAGATACCTCCATAAAATCTTTCCTTTGAATTTGACAGGCCATTCTTTGAAATGGCATCAAATCAACACTGACTGTCTAAAATGTTATGACTCCTTTGTTCCTTCTTAACCTATCTGCTCTTTGTTGTGTAAGGATATCAGTCTTGTTTGTATATATCTCTATATATTGACAGCTGTTTTGGTTCCATTCTTGTTCTTTTTTTTTTGCTTTCTACATCTGCTATAACAGGGCATTGAACTGTGATATGTTTAAGTGAAAAGAATTGTAACTGCATTTTCTGGACTTCTGGGGGTTTTTCCCAAGAAAAAAAAAACATTTAGCTATATCTAAACAAAAAGATTAGTATTTGATGCATCTCCTTCATCGGGTGTCTTTTTCATGTCAAAGAGTCACTGGGAATAGCAACAGAGGAAATAGCTGAGAAATAACTGATGATATTTCTCTTTGCCTAAAAATGCTGATTCGTTGAAAACAAAACATCACAAAAAGCTGACTGTGCAGAGTCTTGTGATAGAAGAGATGCAAGTTTCAAAACTTTATTGCCAGTTTTAGGATATGTGGACTGCTACTACCCAAGATACTGGTTTCTGTCATTCCACAGAAGGAATAATGATGACCGTTCCCAAGACTGTTTCTACATAGAATGTTGTCACTAATTTGTTAATTGGTTTCCCAGGCTACCCAGCTTCAGCAGCCTAATGAATCATTTGCTCGAAGAATCAAACACTGGGTTTTGGTGTCTGGCAGCTCCTGTGTCCTCAGCTGCTGGGGCAGCCCCGCTGGGGGACAGCCTGAGTGACAGCTCCGTGGGGATTACTCCGGGGTTTACTGCTGGAGCACCTGAGGAGCCTTGACATGTGTACATTTCACTCGTGAGAACAATGACTTTCTTAGTAGGATACCAGTCATCACAAAGGGCAAGAAAGAACTTCTGAAGAGAGAGAAGACAGAAAGGATTTTCCAAAGCCTTGCAATAATGATACACCAGATTCTTGTGAAAGATAAGTGTTCTGAGATTTTTATTTTGGAAAAACCTATAGCTCTTAAGAAATTGTGAGGAGCCTCTGTCCAGAAGCCCAAAGAGGAATCTTGCATAATGGTCCCAGGAATCAAAGGGGTTGCACTGTACAGTTCTCCATGTCCAAGAGTTTTGACCTGAGAACCTGCCTGGGAATCTCAGATCTAATGGCATAACCAGGCTCTTCTCCAACCCAGCTGCTTCAGGAGTAGGTGCAATTTGGCATTTCAGTTCACCTGTCAGATACAGATCAAAATCAATCCAAAGAGGTATTATTTTCTGTTACAATGAAAATGCTTTCGTTACCTGATCATCTGCTACCCTACAAGTTTTTCTTTCTACATTAATGTTTCTACATTCTTTCTTCATTAATGTTTCCTTCTGCTCTCAACATGCAGGTTTATAACACTGCTCATTACAGTTCATAGTATTTCTTTTTAATGATATCAGACACATTATAATCAGGAATTTATTCTTATTATATGACAATAATTTTTGCATATGCATTAAAAATTAAATTTGTATTAATTTTTTTCATAGAAATGTCCCTGGTTTGCTTACAGCTGGTTATTTTGGGTGGCATTAGGCTACTTAGGACAGTTTTATGATGCCTTCTCAGTCTGTATTAATACATAGTACTCACATTACAGTACACATAAGACAGTGGAAAGGCAACTGGTTTATATTCTCATTCTCAGCTAAAGGCCAACATATAAGCTTTTCTTTTTCTATAACATGTCACTTAACTACATACTTTATATGCCTTGTGAGGCAAAACCCAGATCCATGGAAATAATATGGAGTGGCCTTAAACTGTTGGTCCTCTACTGAGACCTGGGAAAAAAGCACCCTGGGGGGGGGGGAAGAAAGATTTGGTAATACAGCTGTTGACCTGCACTGAGGTAAGACTGACTCTGTCAGGGATCACTTCATTCACCCCATATCTGTACGGGTTTTTCATGTGTGGCTGTCTTGAGGGGACCGTGCTCGATATCTTAATGTTTTCACCGGCAAAAGGCACCCCAGTGCAGGCACCGGTGCGCTGTCGGGACGGGCACTCAGCCCCCCGTGCGTGTATGCGCGGGAAGAGGGTGTTCTGCGGCACCTCAAAGCGGGCAGCGAGGGGTAAGTGCCGTCCACAGCCCGGGAGAGCCGGGGAGCATCTGCGGGGCGACGGGATGGGCGGGATGGGCGTCCCGGCTGAGGGGAACGACCCGCACCTCTTATGGGGGGAGCGACGGCGGCGGCGAGAGGGAGGAGGAGAAAAGGACGGCGAGGAGAGGGGCTGGGGAGACGCGGGCGGGCAGGAGCCGGGGGCCAGAGGAGGAGCCGAGCGCAGAGCGGCGGCGGGCACGGCGGGGTCGGGAGCTGGAGGCGGCCGGAGCGGGGGCAGGTGCGGGAGCCGCCCACCCGGCAGAGCCCCCCGGGCCCTATGGTGCCGCGGCGGGACCCGCACCCCGCTCGCCGCCTTCGGACGGGCCCCGCGGAGCGGCGCGGGGCAGCGCAGCCCGCCGGCCCCGGGCATCCGCGGGCATGAGGAACCTGCCGATCCTCCTCCTCTCGCTCTGCTGGAGCCTGGGGCGGGTAAGTCTCCTGCGCGCCCGCGGCACAGGGTAACAACTCACCCCCTCCAGACCTCCGGCTGTTCCTCGAGGTGCCTGTGCGGAGCCCCCCGGGCCGGCCGTTCCCCGCAGCTCCCCCGGGCGGGGGCTCGGGGCAGACCCGGCAGGTGCGGCTCTAGGACATCGGTGCCACCCGCCACTCGCCCTCACCGGGGGTCCCTGGGCGGGGATGTCGAGGGGAGCGGGTCCGCAGCCCTCGCCGGCATCCCCGGGCGCTCCCTCTCCGCGCCCCCGGGGCGGGCTCCGTGCCCGCACCCGCAGCGGCGGTGCCGTCCCGCACCCCCGGGTGCTCCGCAGGGCCGGGACGGCTCCGCCCCGGCCCGGTCCCCATCCCAAAGATTGTTACTGTATAACACCAAAAGTGAGGAAACCACGCTGACGGTGAGTGTAAGCTGCGTGTCAGAGGAAATGTTTTAAAATTACCGGCCTGAATGCCTTAGAAATTGTTAAACTGCTTAAAAGGCAGAGAGACTCCTCAACTGGATTTCCAGCTCAATGTGTATCTTTACACTGTGCAGTGCACACGGTTCTGTATTCATTGGTGGCAAAGGATAACCTACCCTTGGTTAAGCAGAGGGACAGATGGATGAGCACCAGCCCTGAGAGGTGGTGAGTGGCCTCAAAATCCATTTTGGGGTTCTTGTTGTGTTCTGGAAAGCGGTCAGAGCCACATAGTCTTGAACCTTAAATCTCTTTAGCTTTGTGAAGCTAAATCTCTTTAGCTTTGTGAAGCTGAACGAAACAGGTGTATTAGAACATAATGTAGTACAGTTTAACATGCATCCCAGCTTTGAAAAGTAAAGTTGTGTTACCTTTGACTACAAGCAAATTTATGTTTTCAAAGTAGCCTTCACTATTACATCACTGGTACTGGAAAACTTGCACTCATTTAAGAAGTACAAGAGTGAGTTGTTTATGCTGCTGGTTTCTTAATTGCAGTAGCTGCTTTGATTTATCCCTTATTTAACATTTCTATTTACTGGAACCCTCTTTTCCATGACCCAGTAATAATAATACTTTTTGATGAGAAGGAAATTTACTGTTGATTATGGAATGTTTGCAACTGGAAAAAGAAAAAAATCAAAATATGTTATGTTAAATGAAAATGCTATTAAAAACATTATGTTTATGGGACATTATATATAGGACTTTTATTTTACGTGGGAGCTGTCTGCAAAGTAGATAATACATAACAAAAGGTAGATATATTCAGTATAATGCTGAAGTTTATGTTATGAGTTCTAGACATTCTAATTTTTATTAAGTATCTGACTTTATAAAGAAAAGAAATATACACTGAAAACATATAATTTCAATAGGCAACACAGAGAAAAGACAGGGAAAAGAAGACAAGGTTCTGATGCTGTAGATGGTGAAATGAGACATTTGGAGAATAGACAGCTTTTTGTGAGTTTTAACAACAGCTCCTGCTATTGTGCTTATGGCTATTGCACTGTATTTCTAATAGTTGTGAAAGCAGTTGGTCCACAAGAAGCCTACAGAATCACCAGGTTCTGAGTCCTAGCTTTGGGTCCAAGGTTCTGGGTCCACAATCACAGCATAATTAAATATTGCCATTTGAAAAAAAAATTACTGTGTCATACATCATAGACTGTTACCAGATTCTGTTATTAAATATCTCCTAAAAAAGGGGAGAGAAAAAAGAAAGGAACTTGGAAGGAGACCACCCCTTTCTTGGTAATTACAAGTGTGAGGATGAGTGAAGTACTGCCTATTCCCATTCTATTTATTTGTGATTTCATTTGAGTTAATCAAACTGTCCCATTAGCTCCAGTGGTGTTTCCAGCTTTCCCATTTGTCCCCTACTACAGTGATTTCTCCCATGCACTCTCTTATGGACTCGGTGTGTTTCTCTATGAGGCTCTATCTGTCTCTTTGAATCCAACCAACTCCAGTGTGTCTTCTCAGGATCTCGTTTCTCTCCTCAGTGCTGCTACATCTGTCTCTTCCCGTGGACATATATAACTTTTTCTTAAAACCGAAGAACTGGGGGCAGGGCTTACAATGAGTAAAGGCATTAGTGCTTTAATTTTTAAGTAGTGGGGTTTTCTTCCTAAATAGCACTTGCTTGGATCAAATAATCATGCTCTGGGACCTCCAGGAGATAAAATATACACGACGAAAAGGGGAAGAAAAGCAAAATTTACCATGTCAAAGAGAATGCAGTTTCATCAAGTTTCACGTTCTGTGATTTGTATTAAACTTTCAGCTCCCTAACCTACTACAAAAGGGGGAAAAAAAGGGAAATGTGTTTACTCTCCTGCTTCAGTTTTACTCACGGTTTTTCTGCAGAAGGTCTCATGACATAATATTAGGGAATGCACCAGAAAGCTAAATGAAATACTACAGGAAAGAGCCACAGAATGCTCTAGTAGATTATTTCGACATTTTGCTATGAAAAGTCAATATGTGAGAAGCTAAAATGGGCACTGAGTGTGTTAAAAAACACCTAGTACATGCTTGGGCAAAACCAGTGCCAGTTAAAGTTGTGGTTTTCCTTACTGGTAGTTGCATTCTTCATAAACTGCATTTTAATTCACTTTTCAAGACAAAATCCATTTGTTAATTCAACACAGGTGAATGGTATCCATCCAGAATGCAGATTTCAGCTGGAGATTCACAAGGAGGAAACAAGATGCATGGAACTTCTGAAGAATGCAAAGCCAGTGGACTACAAAGGTAAGAGAAGATAAGCTGTAATGTTCAGATAACTGGGGAATTGAAGGTTTTTTCCCTTTACCTTCTTTAGTGTTGCAGTTGTGGTTTCCATACTTGTCTACACTGTGCTGATGATTTTGTGGGTTTTAGAGTTCATGCGATTTTGCATTAAAGGTACACCTGCAGCAAGGATGTTGTGAGAGGTGTGCCGGGGGCTGGTATTTTCTGACTGGCAGAGGAGCTGCAGGCTGGTGATGATGGGACCAGCAGAAAGAACAAAGCTGAGGGAAAGCTGAGAGCCTTGGGTCCAAGCATCTTTCTCGAGTTATGTTTGAAAGTAAAGAACTAGTGGTAGGAATGATCTCTGGGTTTCCCAGGCAGACAATGTTTCAGACAGGTCAGATTCACACCCAGAGTACCATGGACTTGAGCAAAGGAAAAGCTGGACAGTAGTGTTACAGCCAAAAAACAAACTCTCCCTGTTACTTTATTTTTTTTTTCTTCCTGCATAGAAAGAAACTGTAGCAAAGTGTAATTTAATAGAAGAAGGAAAGACAAGTACATGTAGTTAACTTTTTCATTTTGATTTTTTTTTTTAGATTTTATTAGATTTCTTTGCGACATTTTCATGTGAGCAGAACAAAATTTCATGGAAAAAGTACATTTTTCTTGTAAGTTGAAGGTGATGGTAAAGCTATTTGTTCAGCAAGCAGAATACAAAGGCAACAGATAAATTCAGATGGGTGGTACGGAGGTTATTTGTCTTTTTTGGTGTTCAGTCTGTTTTAAATGCACTCTGAAGATGATTAGGGGACCTCAGAGACCTGCCATCTGCAGTGTCCTTTGAGAATAAACATGAGTCTCAACTTATGATGCTTTCTCCCCCTCTCCTCGATTTAAATGTGTAGCTCCCTCAGTGCATATTCTAATATCAATTTATATACAATAAAATAATTCAAAAGATCATCAACAGTTTGTATTTTACTATAATTTCTTCTTTTTATCAATCCAGATCACTAATTAGAAAAATGCAAAATAATTAATCTAGATTTCTATTTTTTTATTTATATGAGTGATGAAGAGAGATGGCTGTTACATAAATAATATTATTGTGCAGCCAGATGGAGAACTAATTAGTAGCCCAGCTTAATGAATGAAATCTTGAATTATTAAATTCACTGTTAGCTGTTATAAGGCTTTGAAAGTCAAGCTTTCCTCAAGATACACTTTTGTGATCCAGATGCTAGATGGCTCCAAGGGTATCCTTGCACACCAGTTTTATTTTGGGTTCCCTAGGGGAAGAAATAAGCTTTCTGTCAATATTTTCTTCCCAGCCTCTTTCCACTGGAAGAGGGGTGCCTCCTGAAGGCAAACTACTGTGAAAGAACTTCATGTCTTGGAAGGACACAGTATGTCTGGTGTTGATTCAACTCTGCAGATAGTGATAAAACAGCAGTGGAAGGATTTATACATTTTACTGAATTCCTGTCTGAAACTAAAGGAATAGTCTGTTGGAGACTAGAACAAAATCCCTGTGATAATGAACTTCTACAACTGTGTGTTTAATGTTACAGGAGAATTTATTCTATGCTTCATGTTATAGATACCCTTGCCAAGAGCCTTTAGAGAGTAGACTATGTTAAATATAGGTATTTGCATAGCAAAAATAGCCATTCTCTATGTGTCCTTATTTTCCTAATAAAGTCTCTGTAATCATACAAAGATACAGGGACTATTTTGAACAATAATACTCTGACTGCTGATAAAGAAGAATTGCTAATGAAAATTGGCAAGCTGGAAATAGTCCAAGTCCTAGCTTTACATGTAACTTGTAGTACATTTGAAACATAACTCTTTATAATAAATTCAGAAATGTTATTTCACTTTTTCCTGAATGGGAAAGATGGTTATACAGCCTTTATCATGCCTTTTTCACTTTAGTGTGTGCTACCTGACTTACAAAAGCTGTAAAAAATCTGAAGGTACTGTCTTGAATTTGAAAAAAAAGGTTCCCTGAGATTTTCCACCAAAGGCTTGGGCCTCCATTATCAAAATCAGGGTAACATTTTCATTAACTTCTTGGACACCTGAGAAACTCTCATATTTCTATGTCATGTGCCCCAGAATTTGACTGGCATGCACAGCTACTGAATTTTGGAGGATCCAAATTGTATGGGACAGTCAGCTTCTCCTTGACCTGGATGGCAATTATGTATTGAATACTTTACCTAATCTTCTCAACTCCCAGTTAGGGAGACATAAAGGAAATATTTAAAGGTTATTGAAGTTGGTTTGTTGTTGTTTTTTTTTTGACATAATAAAATTATCTTATAGTCATCTTGCCTGAGCTGCCTCATGGCTGAAGAATTTCACTGAGTAATGTCTGTAGTGCACCTAAAATCACTGACTATGAAGCCTGTAAAGGACTTGCTTACTCCATGGCTTAATAAAGCAATAGGGTGTTTTGTAAGGAAACACTGTATAAAGACTGTGTAAATATCCTTTGAACAGTGGTAAGGATATACTAAAACTACAGGACTCGGTTGGTCTGAGACATCCAGACCTCTTGCTTTGCACCCTTTGGGGGATTTTCAGGCATTAGCACATACTTTTCCATTAGTGGACAGCATTATACTCCATTTAGGGAAGAAGTCACTCTCCAAAGATCTGTGGCAATGCCTTCCTCTCTGTAGTGCTCTTTAGCACATCTAGTTGTTTATTTTATGAAGACTGCATTAGCTTCTACCCACATTTGTTTTCTTCTTTCTACCTATAATTTGGCCCCTGAGGTATGGATGCACCTAGGAGAGGGTTTTTTTTTTTTTTGCAAGCTTATTTTTGAAGGGCAGATGAATTGCATTCTAAATAGTTCATAGTACCTACAGATTTTGAGGTCCATGTGGAAAAAAACCTAGTCTCTTTTTTTGTCTGCTACCCATGGCTTGTCTTCTTACAAAAAAATTAGAAAACTTCCAATAAATTGAATGAAAAGACACAAAAATTGTTCTGCTGCAAATTTCTGCCTTTATTCACTATTTAGATTTTTTCCTTATAAAGTAACTGACTCATTTCTGATCACTTTTAAATTAAAAATGAAAACTTACTGTCAAAAATGTTAAAACTCAGTCAGTAGGCTTTTAAAGAGGGTTTACAACAAAAAGTTCTAAAAAGATTTCATTATGAAAAAATGAAGCCTAGGATTTTTTTATTCATCTTGGACTGAGTGGCTGCACAGTTAAATGTGTCTTTTTTGGATCTTGCATTCCAAAACGTGTTTTTGTGAGACCATATGTCAGACAACATTTTTAATTTTAGATATGACATCTTAACTTTGAGAAAAGGATGTAGAAAAAAAAGAAAAATGGCTTTGGAAAGAATTTCATAAACCTCTCAAAGAGAGGCTTCATAACGCAGCTAGTAATGGGAAATTAAAATAGACATGACTACCAAAATGATGTTCTTAGTTATTCATAAATTTAAAGCAAGAGGGACCAATGTTGCTACATAATCCAGTCTCCTGAATTACACTGTCAGTAGAATTTCACTCAGTGATTCCAACACTGAGCTCAAGATCTTGCGGATGAAACAGAGCTCATTTTTCTGAAAGCTCTTCAGAACAGTGGGATGAATATTCAAAAGTTGGAGCTGTGGCAAGTTGTCCAAAAGGTTTTTTTTTAATCCAACTTATTCAGCTCTTAAGGTTATTTCTCCAGTAAGAAAGGTGTCTATGTTGCATTTACACACATCCAGCACTCTGCACCCCCCCTCATCTGCATATGACACACACCCCTCTGTGTATAACAAGGCCAACCTGACAATCACTCTCCCCTCCCTCCACATTAGTAAACAGAAGACTTACACAAAGCCACATCAGGCCTTTCTCTTGCTACATGAGAAGAAATCTCCTCAAGGTTCCCCTTTCTTTACCCTCCCTACCTCGTCAAGGTCTTGCATCAGGTTTTGTTTGGTTTTGCAGCTGTTTTCTCTGCAAAAAGAGTCAATATTTCCACCTGCAGTGTTGCTTACAGTCATCTAAAGGTAGCATTCAAAGAAGAATTAAATGAGATAGTGGGATCATGGAGCTTCTTTCGTACAGCACCAGTAGCTCTTGGCAGAACGATTTTAGCTTTCTTGAATCTTTGTGCTGCTGCTTTTCTAGCTGTAGTACAGACATGTTGCTACTTTTTGGTTCACACATTTTTTTATGAAGGGAGCCAAAGGGCCTGCTTTGGATATTTGTCTGTTTTGGCTTCCGTTAATTGAAGTGTCATCATTAATGACACTACATGAAACTGATCATCCTCATGTTGTTGACAACATCTGGGCTTTGTGTAAACTGTGTTTAAATATTTGAGGGCAGAAGAGAGGCAGAGCTGGTTCATCTTTGGAGGAGGCTGGGTGAGAAAGGTGGGAAAGAACCTTGAATGAAAGGAGTTACCTACCAAAAAATAACCAACAGCAAAGAAAATGATGAAGACAAGAAAATGTCCTGATCAGCCTCATTCAAAAAACTCACATAATAAAGGTTCTTAAGAGTGACAATAACAAACTCTTCTGGAAAGAAGAGAGGCAACACTTGTCCACAATAATGTTGAAGACCTGAAATTTCAACCCCACCCAAAATGTAAATAGAAATTCAGCAGTAGACATTAATAAATGGCATTTGTATTCCAAGGAAAGAGAACAGCCATAAGTGAATTTATTATGTTTTCCAGAAGACTCTGAAAGAAATACTGCCCTCCATAGCTTTGCACTTGAGTCCTGATAAAGACAGCTGTGGCCACGGCAGTCCACTCTCCGTGACATCCAAAGTTCAAATCTCACAGGGAAAAAGTCTTCAGTACCAAAACACTGAAAAAGCTCCAGCTTAATACAACAAATGGGTTAGACACAATACAAACTAGCACAAATATATGGTCCAAGTACTTTACAGAGACTTTTAATATTTTGTGGTGGTGTTTATACAAACCGGAGATTGATATTTATTGGTATTTCTGGAAGAATGTATAGCATGTCAAAATTGTGTCAACATGAGGGTGAAGGTACCTCTTACAGCTTTGTACATCCATTGAATAAGAACAGAAAATGGCATTCTCATGTTATGAATAAAATGTCCAATCATACAAAAATAAATGCTCTTGTCTCCAAAGGATATTTTGAGTGACTGGAAAGTCAGATTTACTAGGAAAATTTGGAGAAAAATCAGTTTTCTTTTTTTGTGAGTTTTTTTGCTTTTTTTAAAAAGTTTTTTGCTGGCAACTTCTGTATTTTCTTATAGAACCCTAAAAATATGTAGATTACCTTAAATTTAAAATTAGCTAATAGGTTTTTGATTCTCCGGTGGGAAATGGTTCTTCAAAAGGGAAATAAGACATTTCTTCTGAAGTGTTTAATTTAGTGAAAAGCCAGAAAATCCTCAGAAATCTCAGAAACAGTATTTTTGCTATTATTGGTAATAGAGTTGGCTTTTAGAAAACCTATAAACCGCAAATATTTTAGGTGAATATGAGATAAACTCTATTGGTTTGATCATTCCTTTAACTAGTTCAACCCGATACATACCATAGACTTGCAAAATTCTGTTTGCTGTCTATGAGTAGTGTTTGTTAATTTAAAACTTTTACATTTCCTCATTATTTCCGACTAATTGGACCTGCCTCTGGACTATTTTGGAGCCAGTGTTTTCATTTTCACATGACTTGGAGTCCAATCAGGCAGCTCGATGTGGAGGCTTCGGGGGGCCCTGGGCAGGCAGGGTCCATCCCATCTCCAGCCAGGACAGCCGGAGAACAGCCAAGGACAGCCCCAGCCTCGGGCATCTGCCGCCTGGGACAGGGACAGGTGTGGACATCAGCCTGCAGATGGAGGGTCAGGATCCAGCCTGGCACGGGAAAACAGGGTCAGGGACAGCCCTGAGAGGGCTGGGCAGAGGCAGACACAGGTCTGCTCTGAAGCGGCTGAATCAGGCGCCACCTGAAGGTCCAGACCTGAGCATGGACAGGGCTCTGCGCAGGGCCATCCCAGCCTGTTTGTGCACTCAGGGCCCTGACAAAAGCAGATGGCAAATAACTTCAGTGGAATATCGTGGAGCAAGAGCTTTTTTGCAACTGTTCTATTCCTATTGCTTCTCTAAGCAGTTCTGCTTAGAGAATGCTTGCCAGCTTGCTATTTCTCTAACACCTGCTTTTCCTTTCCTTTTTATCACTCGTGTAAAAATGCAGAAATAATGTCAGTCTGTGTATGTTTATAATTCCATGCAACTTAAGTTACATGCTGTGGTGTACAGACCTGCAGTCTAGAAATCATTGCCCAAAAGAGGTGAGATGGCTCCTGTTCTGTCAAGTTAAACATAAAAATCAAAACATTTCCCTGTTTGAAAAATAAACCCTAGGCTAGCTGTCGACTTTCTGACTCATTTTCAAAGCACTCTCTTGTTGTTTCATGTTTCATGCACACCTAGACAGCTTGAAAAATGCTAAGCCTCTCTTGGAAGTGGCAATTTTTAAATCCAAATGCGAAGTGCCACCTAGTGGTTTTATACATACAAAATGTGTCTATAAACAAAATCTCGTGAGAGTCCAGTGTTTCACGTCTTTACAGATGAAGAAGCACACTCAGGTAAACGAACTTGTTGCTCAAAGACTGGACCTCAAACAGCAGGATGATGAATGTGGTGGCAGTACTTATATAAGCTGAAGAAAATAAGAAACAAAACGTAGTTTATAGTCTGTTATGTTTCCTTCTGTTATGAAGTATCTGCAAATGCATCACAAGCATTCAAGACCAAGCATTCAAATAAAGTAAGTGATCTCATTGAAACCAGCTAACAATAATATCTGCAGTATCATCTACAGGAATAGGAGGGAGGATCAGTAGATGAGTGACTTTTAAGAGAGTAACTGAGCAAAGGTTTTCTGGGAATTTTGGTTGTTTCCTTGGATACGCTGTGAATGTCATATCAGGGAAATAAATTATGCAAATGAAGAGATTTTAAAGGGATTGTTATATGTTGGGTGCAGCAATGTTCTTCTAGACACCACAGAAACAGGGATGAAGAACCTTTTTGGTTTTTCCCTTTGCTAGTCTTACTAACAGTTCTCATGGTTTAACCCCAGCCAGCTACCAAGTACATGAGGTTATGTGTTCACTCCCCACCAGTGGGATCAGGGAGAGAACTGGGAGGGTAACAGCTGGAAAACTCATGGGTTGAGATAAAGACAGTTTTATAGGGAAAGCAAAAGCCATGCATGCAAGGAAAGCAAAGCAAGGGATTAAATCACTGCTTCGCAAGGGCAGGCAGGTGTTCAGCCATCCCCAGGACAGCAGGGTCCCATCACATGTAGTGGTTACTTGGGAAGACAAACACCATCAATCCAAATGTCTCCTGCTTCCTCCTTCTTCCTTCCACTTTACATACTGAGCATGATGTCATACGGTCTGGAATATCTCTTTGGTCGGTTGGGGTCACCTGTCCTGGCTGTGTCTCCTCCCAACCCTCCAGGCACCCCCAACTTCCTCACCAGCATGGCTGCATGAAACGCAGAAGAGGCCTTGGCTCTGTAAAAGCCCTGCTCAGCACTAAAAAAAAAATCTCTGTATTATTGACACTCTGTTCAGCACAAATCCAAAACACAGCCCATACTACCAACTGTGAAGAAAATTAACTCTGTCCCAGCCACAATCAGCACAATAGTTAAAGAAGAAGGTACAGAAACAGTTGAGGAGCTAACACAGATCAAGAGCTGGACTGGTTTTGTATGTGTACGTATCAAAGTGGAAGGACAAAACCACTTGATGCTTGAGAGTTTGTTGAAGCATCATGCACATATAGAGACTAAATCCATCAATGAATGTAAGAGAATAAAGGTGTAAATTAATATACTTTTGGATGCTTGAAATGTTTAAAAAATATTATAAATAAAATTGAAGACATATGAAATAAACATTGCATTAAGTTTTGCTTAAAAACTGAGATACTTTACATAAAAAGTATCACTTTATTGGTAAAATTCTTACCAGAACAAAAATTTAAAACCTATTTAAAGATAAAATGATGAATATTTTGTCTGTTACTTGATTAATATCCTTCAGAGACAGTAGGAAACCATCCTATAATGTGAAACATGGATAAGATTTCCAGAGAAGAAGAGTTTACATAATGATTTTATGAATGTAGCAGCAATGGATGACAGTCCAGAAATCCTAAAACTGAGCGAAATAATGGCTGGACAGATAGTGTAAAGAGTAGTAGAGAGGAGAATATCAAGTTTGATCAAGAAGAAATTCTATGTACAGAAAGAGAAACATTTAGGACAGCATTTTCCACACCTTCATGTTCCTACAGTGTGGTATTTAAAACACCATAGACTGCTATGTAGTTGCTGGGAATAAACAGGCAATTGTGAGCAATTAATCTGGCCTAATTTCATGTGGTTTAGGATGAAGTGAATCGTTCTCTGTCACCCTCTGACATATGCCATTGCATATGCCATTGTTGTAAAAGGTTACTATGGTGGATGAAGAGCAGCATCTTGAAGACCTCTGAAACTCACCAAGATCTCCAGTTGTGCCACATCTTTATAATCCACTAGGAAAATAATTGCTACCTTCTATTGCGCACAATTAAGCTCGTGCTGTATGAAAGAGATGTGTTTTTGGAATGGAAGAGACAGACTGATACAAGTGCAGGAAGAATGGACTTGTTAATCATATCCCAGATTTGCAATAAGGGTATATTTTCATAAGAGAAGAAAAAGGTATATGACTGCAATATCATTAAAAATCTAACGGCATTCAGCATTCAGACCCAGTCTAGTTTTCAGACTCCCAGTGTGGTTATTCAGTGATTATAAATGCCTCCAGGACATTTCAGCAGTTTTCTCAGATTTCCTGTCTATAATAACTAAGCCTGTAAATATACATAACCTGAGGCTTAATATTTTTGGAATTCTGATGACAGCAACTCCAGTTTTTTATTGCATTTGAATGTAGTCTAGATGTAGGAAATACATCTTTGGTGTTATTTCATCCATTTGATTTAAGGAGTCTGAAAAAGTATCATCCTCTCCTGTGCCGTAGGTGCCTGTATAGTCCTAAAATACTGAGGGAAAAGAGAGGTAAAAAACACATTCCCCAGAAACCATTAGTGCCTTGTGAAATTTTGAACATCAAAAACTGGCACACTGAGTTCCTTCCAGCAAGCTTCAAGATCTGATACAAATTGTGTTGATTAATTTTGATAAGCATAGGATTTGGACCTCAACTTTTCTATGTAATATTACATTTAATTGAGGCTTGAGTAAGATTTTTAAGTGGGTTTTTTGTTTGTTTGTTTGTTTTTGTTTTTGTTTTTTTTTGTGGCAAATGTACAGATGGAGCTCTGAAGCCTGTTTGGTAAAACCTTAGCCCAGTCCATATAGCAGCATAGTAAAAATTTATAAAGGCCTCTGAACTTGTTTGCACATTGCTGTAGCAAATCCATCATCTTATGTTAAACAAAAGGGAAAATTTGTGAAAGTCATCAGCTTCTTTGGGTGTGCATCAACACTTTCATGACTCACCTCAGCTCTCACTTTTAATGGAAATGGGGATGAAATAAAAAGGTCTGAAGTACCACAAGAGGATGATTAATCTTTTGTACTCCAGGGCTTGTTTATGCTGGCTCATGCAGTCCAACCATCAAAGCCAAAAGAGTTTCATTTTGTCACTGTAGTTCTGAGTGCTGGCAGATGAAGAAAATAGTTTCTTTGTCTTTCTGATCACTTGTATGTCGTGTTGTTGAAGTTGTTTCTGGCTTAAAATCAGTTGGGAAGGAAGCATGACCTGAATTGGCTGAGGTAAACATTCTTTTATTTTGCATAAGCCCTGCTGTTGCATCATAGAGATTTGGACTTGACCTTGACCCAAAACTGCAGCTCAGGAAGCACCCATGCAGATTGAAGTTCCATTGACTTCAAAGGCTATGAAGGTGACTTACTCAGATGTAAACCTCTCAAATTGGGTAGAGATGGCCAAATCAACATCAGAGATATCTCAGAGATACTGTTAGTATCTCAGCCTCAAAGAGGCTCATCCAGCATACAAGGCAATGGAATAAGGCATTACTTTATCTACAGAGATAAACTTGGTGAAGTTTCCCTTTAGTAATCCCTTATTTTTGGCATCATCCTTCTGAATATAGAACAGAGGCTGCATTTAGAACTGTACAGTGCTAAGAGGAAATACTCAATCCCCATGAGCAAGTGTTTCCTCTGGAGAATAGCACTTGCTTGGGAAACTGTATAAAGAGGGTTCTATGGAACTGGTGACCAAATGCAGAATTTGCCCCATCATCCTCCTCTCGTCTTCATGCATCATCTCCAAATCCTGTTCTTGGTACCACAGGGGCTTCCTCCCAGTTATCACACTTGGATGGATGTCTTCCAAAGGAAAGCAAGGCCCATGGGAATGCTGTGCCACTGGCTTTTCTTCTTGCTGTACTAGGACATGCCCCTGGGACAAATCCAACTGCTGGTCCTGTACCACATTCTTCAGCTCCCTAGTTTATGTGCACTTTGAAAATAAACTTTGAAAGCAGGATGCTGCACATTTTGTGTTAACACAAGCTGTCCAACTTTAATTGCACTAATATGGTCTAATACAAATACAGAACTTCTAAATATTCCTTTTCCAGCTTCATTTAACTCATGTGGCTTGATTTTGGGCATGACCTCAGTAGCACAGAATAAATTAATAGTGAATTGCTAATACTATAAATATTCTGAAGAATAATATGGATGTGAGCAGTTCCTAATCCAAGTTTTATGTCCTCCACTGAAAGGAACAAACTGTCCCTTAGACTTCTAATAATCTCATGGAAATAATGCTGGTAGGATAAAAGTTTTATTTTTCTCTTTAGCATTAGTTACAAATTTAAATTGTGAATTGCCTTATTTGAAGACAAAAATGCCCAGAACTTTGCACAAGATTTTTTTTTTCAAGATAACTTGAACTGCGATATGAATAACATTTCCTTACTTCTTTGTCCTCATAAGGCCTATATCAAGAAACTTTCATAACTCTCTGCTTAGCTTGGAAGACAAGGATTATAAATAGACACCTTTAAACATGGCATGGTTGAGCCAAGTGCCTTTAGCAGGCTATAGAAAGCTTTACGCTCATTCACATCATACTGCATTTGAGACACATTGATATAGACATCGGCAGGGGCAAAGCTGTAGCAAATTACTCTCTACTTGTTATGTAGCAAGTTATGTACCAAGTTACTGTCTGCTGCCAGTATAAAACATGCCTATAAAATTTGAAAGCCCCTCCCTCCCCAATATCAGTGTAAGGGAGCATTCTTTGTTCAAATGCCTGCTATTTAGTTTGAGAGATTATTTTGTAAGTCCATGCCTTTTGTTCCAAAAATTCTCCATGGGTTCCTATCATATATGAGATGTTGACTCCTATTAACTACTTAAATACTTCTTTGTGCTGTTCAATATGCTCATAACTGCAGATAGAAAAGTCCCTTTTGTGATTAAGAGATTTTCAAAATTTTGCAGTTGTTAATAATCCATATCAATGGTTGGAAGTTATTTTTTTAAGCATTTCTTACTGTTTCTTAGCATCCTCACATCACAATGACATAGTTTTAACGAGAAATTTTACAAACAGTATATTAACTGACCTACAAACAAGCTGGTTAATCAGCAGACTCTTTTGATTTCCTTAACATTTTCATAGAAAATACCATCTTTGCAGCTTTCTTGAAAGAGTCTGACATTTCTTGAACCACTTATCCAAAACTTCCATCAGGTCTTTATAAGGTAAATACTGTAGGGGGATTTAAACCACACTGAACTTTCAAGTCTGTTACCACTGTTTTTTTTCCAGGATGTGTTGGAGTGTGGGATAACATCACCTGTTGGCGTCCTGCGAAGATTGGAGAGACTGTCACTGTCCCTTGCCCAAAAGTGTTTAGCCTTTTTTCTGGAAAACCAGGTATTTTATTTTAAGGTGTATTTTTACTGGCTTATTTCTGCTATTTTGTAACATAATGTGCTAAAAATGGTTCATTTGGAGTTTTTATTTTCTTTTTAAAGAGTTAAAATTCTTTTCAGAGCTGTTAGTGATACACCATTAAAAGACCAAATTGTCGTCTTTGTGGTCTGTACAGTGTTCTTTGAGCCAGACTCTAAATATATATTCTAATACAGTGACACTCACCAAGGCTGGAGACATTGCTTGCTCTTTTTTTTACCTATTTTTTATTATTATTGAGGTATCTGAGCCTGACTGACATTTCTAACAACTGCCAGAAAGATCACATGCAGATTGTCCCTTCTGTGATTAGGAGGGGAGCTCTGCCTTGCCATCATGAGAATAATGAGCCCAGACTAACACATAATACCTAAAAATTATTCCTTTGCAAATTAAGGTGGCTATTATGAACCCTTTTGTTCTGCTTTTTAATAGAACTTGAAAAGAGCTCATCAGTGTCTCAGACTGCTGAAACAACTGTTTTAAATCTACCATATTCTGCACCATCTTGTCAATTCATCTTACTGTGGTTTCATTTTGCACTGTGGCACATTAGTGGGGTTTTGGAAATAGATGATGCACACAGAGTATTTCACATGTATCTCATAATGCAGCAGGAAAATCTTACCCCGTTGCTCAGGTGAGAAACTGTTGTGAGGAGCTGGTGAAAAATGTGAAAGTCATCACAGTGATTTAATTCTGTTTTTGAGGTTAACTTGGGGTATGACTAAAATACCTTTGCTCTCAAAACTGTTGATTAAGTCTTGTTCCAGTAAAAAATAGACAACTCAAACAATCTACACATGAGCAAAGGTTTTCATTCCTGGAGCTGGTGAATGTTGATTAGTTTATCAGGCATAGTCTAAACAGTTTATAAAGGGGAAAGTATGTGTAATCTTCACTAAATCTTATGAAATCTATAAAAGTATTCAAATGACTCAAACAAAGATATTAAGGTGTTGTCACAAAACAAGGCAAACTAATAAATATCAAAAATTCAACATCTGAATTAAATCATTCTGCTTCTGTCTATTTGCTAAAGGTAAAGCATGCACTCTCTCTCTGGAGTTTATTTCATAACTGTTAGTTATTATTGCAACAATATTTTAATTTTGCTATAAAACAACTGCAATAAATATTTAAGTCTGAAACCTTCACAGTGCACTACAACTCTGTCTCACCTTAGCATGGTGTCAGCAAGTAAGAGTACTTCCTTTTTATAATTTTCTATTATTTTCCCAGATACAGCTTTTTTCATGCCTACCTGTTTACTTCTTGCTTGTGAAACTAACAGGGTGTTTTTTAAAGGTAGTTTTTCAATTTAAGAGCGTTTTTTAAACCTTATTTTTCCATAATTTCAGAGAAAGAAGACAGCAAACATATTGCATGGTTGATTCAATTAAGATCTAACTAAGTATCTTAGCACCTTTATAATTTGATTATGCTCAAGAATATGTAATTTATTTAATTCATACACAACACATTTCAAATGAACTTCATTCTTATAGCAGAAAATTATAAAAAATATTTTTAAACAAGAAATCTAACTCTTTCTATTTAGCCAGATTTTTGAGATGTATGCTTTAGCTTTTTAGTGTTTTAAAGGAGTTAAAATTCCACTACAAGATGATCTAGACTATCTTATTTTTATGCAAGTATTCAATTTCAAAAGTAGGCTTTTATATGCCATCAATTCTTTAAAGAATTTCTTAATTTAAATCATGAATTTAAAAAACTGGTTGACTTCTCACCCCTACAATTTTTAGAGACCTGGCTCTAAATTTCTTCTGTGATGGTCAAGATTATAGTTTAAGCATACCACATAATTAATTCTCTATTGAATATTAGTAATTTTTAAGTAAAAGATTTTTTACTGTAAAAGGAACCATATTATCCTATAATGTTTTCCCTGTATTGTACATGACAATGCAAATTTAGGAGTCTCAGAAAGTTGTTCAATGAAGTTCTTATTCAAATGTATGCCTCAAGTTACAGGTTTTAAGTCAGGTTGCCTTCCGAAATACTTAATTGCATGAAAAAGTGGTGCAGAAATAAACAGTGCCTTCCACAGAACATTGCCCAACGTTGTCTTCAGGTTAGAAGGCATTAGAGTACTTGAAGCAGAAAATACTTCAGCCCCTTGCGTACATAGAGTCTTTTTATTGCAAAACTGGCTTTGACGTAATTTGTGGTTCTGTTAGGACATTCCTCTGCTCTGCCTTCTCAGAGAATCCTGATGCACTTTTAAAGTGAAGACTCTTCACAATGTATAAATAGGTTACATTTTATTTTTGAAATGTCATGTCTGTGCCAAATTGAGAAGTGGTCCTGTTGTTTGAGGAGACACTGTGGATTTAGGTCAAGGCCTTTTTACTAGATGGAAAGATCAGGTTGTTGGCTGATGAACCACTTGTAGGATATTTACAACTTTCCACTGAAGACTTTATACAAAGAAGAACTTCCAGTAACCAGTCAGCAAGATAAAAATCACAAAAGCTTTAGTTTGGAGTGTATAGAAACAAGTTTGGTTATTCTTGGCCAAAGCTGATCTGTGACACATAAATTTATTTTTCTATGGTGAAAAACAGGCATCTCCAAGTCAGTTAAAGACCAGTGGCAAACTCCAGACCAAAGCAGTGTATTGTTATGCATTTCAAGCATTATGGATATACAAGTCCCTTTAAGAAATGTGAGGGGAAATTGGCCATGAATTAACATTATATAATAATAATAATGGCCCGTCTTCGCGAACGAAGAGCCGGGGAAGGTCCTTACCCGCATATGCAGATAAGGCCT
>JAWWES010000081.1:8824579-8890412 GCA_035583135.1 Lophotriccus pileatus | reverse complement strand
CTGACCGGGAATCGAACCCGCGGTCTCAAGGGTACCAGCCCTGCGTCTTAACCACTAGACCACCGGGGGCTCCCTATTAACATTATATGAGTAAGTTATAATAACATTAATGATTGTTCTTTAGTCTGACATAAGTGTCTTCAGTTTTTCCCTATTGAAGGTGTTCCATAATGCATGAAACTTAATTAATTTTAATTAAATTAAGAGGTAGAATCATGGGTTGCCCCCATCTCACCTGTGTAACTTCTGTAAAGAGTTAACTTTTCCCACTTCCAACCTAAAAACCACTTCTGAAATAAACAGATGTACAAAATTCCTTTCCAGCCATACTTCTACCAGTCCTGTATGTTCCTTGGACTACATTGTTTCAATATTGGTTCAAAGAGTCAGATTCAGCATACATTTTTATTTCCTTGTTCTTCAACATATAACATGATTTGGCCTTTAAATTTCATTACCAACCTTACCAACGTTTGCTGTAGCAGTATTTCATCACCATAATGCCTAAGAGCTTTTATAACTCCTCAGTAGATCATTTGGTATTGGCTTCTCAGAAAAGCTTAAATAGGAGATCAGAATAACTTTCACTTAAATTACTTTTCTAGCAAATTACCTACAAATTACCCCTTTTATAGAGAGAGCCAAAAGACTTTAAAAAAACCTGCAAAACCCTGTTGCAGATGTAAAAAAAATATCTGTTACACTGAAGAAGAATCCTGCTATCAGATCTTGGGTTTAGTTTTGGTTTTCTGTAGTGCAAAGGCAACTCCAAGCAAGAGCGAAAGCCTGAGCAGTGTGAAAGAAGAGCACATGAAAGGAAATGGCTGGGTTGCTTTAACAGGAGTCCCAGGAAATATAGGAAACAGAGTTAGGTCATGATTAACTAATAACAAAATTAGATTGTCTAATGATTCATTGATGAGGACATTTTGAATCTTTCTGATTTAAACTCTCACATTTTTCTTGATAGGAAATATTAGCAAAAATTGTACAAGTAATGGATGGTCAGATATTTTTCCTGACATCTTAAGTACCTGTGGCTATAATGACTATGAAGACGATTATAAGGTAGGAAAAATACTTTTTCCTATTCATTTTGATGCTGGTGTTCTGTCTGTCAGACATGTTCTGCTTTTAAATAATTCCCATCTTACTCAGACTTAATGAAAATCAGACTGAATGAAAATTCTGTAGTAATTTTTGGTAGCACTGGTTGCAACATGCTTGGATTGCAGTTGTCTAATGAGATAAAACCAGAAATACAGAATTCAGTAACTGTTTGAAGTTCAAGGCTGTAAGCAGTTGGTAAATGCAGTAATGCATTTGTGTTTCTGCAATGTTACTTAGTTTATGCACCATATGTTTTGCATTGTGTTATTTCAAGAAGTTTCATTTATTTCAAAAGAATATTCAAAAGAAGTTATTTCCAAACTGAATACTGTAATAATCTATAGATAGTACATCACCACTTGATTGGTGGTATCTGTTTAAGTTATAAATAAAATAGAATTAATTTAAGTCATTGGAGTTATTGCAGATTTATACTGGACACTAAACTGCGTTAGCAATTGGAAGTGCTTCAGAAGGCTCTCAAGGTATCTTAAATATACTATTCATGGAAACCCAAATTTGTTCACTTTGCAGATTCTATTTCTTGTTCTTTTTTGTTGAGGGAGGGATTTTTTTCCACCACATTTTGCATATTTTCTCTCTGTTTTCCTGCTGAGGCTAACAGAGCAAGATTTTGTTTACAAGCATGAGCTCGTAGTGTCAGTAAAATTCTTGTTACCCAAAACAGATTAAGTCCTCTTATGAATAAAGATACTTGGGTGGTTGGGTTTTTTTTTCTGGATTTCAGTTTGTGTGGAATAGCTGTAGCAGATCTGTTCGGTCTGGTTTGCAGAGATGTGCATGCAGTTTTTGCCACCTCTTTCTGTGTTTAAAAGCCCAACCATAACTGTAGTTGAAAATAGACAATAAAGAAAATTGAAAGAATATGTTGTTTCCCCAACTTTTCTGAAGAGACATTATAAAATGTGCATCATCTGACAACTTGGGAACACACGTGTGTTACTGCTAAAACAGCCATTTTAAACACTGCCATTTGACCCAGACAATGTCATGACGTGAAAATGGGTCAAGACATAAAAATTCAAATTAACAAAAAACAATATTTCAACCAATGGAAAACACTTAATTAGCAGATGAAGTAGTACAATAGAAAATCAGTTCTTGTTTGACATAGTCATTAATAATTTGAAAGAGGCGAATGAACTGCAAATTGACTACACTTGCAGGAATTAGCCCAGAGAACTGGAAATAGGAAGTGGCAGCAACATTTGCAAAAGCCTTGAAAAAAAAAAAAAGCCTTAAAAAAAGCAAAAACTAAACATGTTAGAATGAAGATCAGAAGAGAGATGTGAGAAGGAGGTACAGAAAAAATCACTAGCAAAAATACCAGAGATAGGATATAATAGATATGTCATAGGGACAATAGGCAAAATGCAAGTGTCATGCAATTGTGAGATTTCAGGAGGCATTTGAGGTTCTGCATCAACCACTTGTTTACACAGAAGATGTTTCCTGCATTTTGGATCTTAGTGTTCAATGGTAGCACCTCAAACCAAAACCTTTACTCAGCATACATCAATATAGTTTTTTAGATTTTGGTGTGTGTAGTTTGTTTTTGTGGGTTTTTTTACCTAGCATTTTGACTGTAGGAGCTAAAAATAAAATCCTTAGTATTTAAATACTTAGTATTCTGGACACAAAAATGTCATGCAACCATAGGCTTTGTAGATGGTGTATGAAGTTGCCCTCAAAGTCACAGTAACTAAGGAGATAATATTTTAGGGAAGGTGGCAAAATATTTTTCCTATGGTAAGTCCTAAGTTTTCTTCTGCATGCTTTCCTTTGAAGGTGATAGAGGACTAGGTAGAAACTGGCTTTGGTGCCAGTTTGGTGCCTGCATCTTCACTGATGAATGAGTTTCCATTATAGATCCAATGTAGTTTTTGTTCCTGTGGATTTTTTCTGTCTTTTAAGATATAGACTTGTATTTTTAATGCAAGAGGGGCTTATTTCTATAAATATTTTATATTTATTATATATATATATATATGCATACAAACAGACATATCTATCTCTCCAGATATGCATCTATTTTGGGCAGTTTTGAATCTTCCAGAGAAAGTTTAAAAGATGAGGGAGCAAATACTTAACAAGGAATTTATTAGCAGGCACCAAATGTTTATGCTGAAAAATGTTTATGCACCGAAATAAGGAAGCTTATTTAAATGCATTATAAACGTGTCACCTGTTATTTCTCTGCTGAAAGAACTTGCATCAACAGTCTACATTGATTTTATGTTCAAATTAAAATGTTCAATTTTTATTCTGTGTCAGATTGTCTGTTAGCAGCTTATATAAAAAGAAACTATTCGCTTAGCATTTTGAAATTAACAATGTGTGTCTGATACAGAACCTTAGTTCAATTCTATATTAGATCTTTGTAGTGTTTACTGGTCCTGCCATTATTTCTAGGGGATGGATTTGATAAGGATGACTGTCCCAGTTTCAGCTGTGATGGGGTTAATTTTCTTCCTACTACCTGCTACAGGGCTGTGTTTTGAATTTAGTATGAGAGTAATGTTGATAACACACTGATGTTTTAGCTGTTGCTAAGTAGTGCTTACCCTGAGTCAAGGACTTTTGAGATTCCCATGCTCTGCCAGCGAGCAGGTGCACAAGGAGCTGGGAGAGAGCAAAGCCAGGACGGCTGACCTGGACCGGCCAGAGAGATATTCCGTACCACAGAACGTGATATCCAGAGTATAAACTGGGAGGAGCTGGCTGGGAGCTGCCTTCTGCTGCTTGGAGATGGCATCGGTCAGCGGGTGCTGAGCAATTGTGTTGGGCATGGCTTGTGTTGTTATCTCAACCCAGGTTTTATGCTTCCCAATTCCCCTCCCCATCCGAGGGCAGCGGGGTGAGGAGGCAGGAGGAGGAGGGAGAGATTGAGCTGTTGTGTTATGACACGAAGTATCCTTTGTTGCCGCTGGTGTTAAAGCCAGACAACTAAGGTGTTGGAACAAAATGATTGTACGTTGTTACCACATCAAAGTGTAGATCTCAAACTTTATGAAATACCTCCTGACCTTTTTCTGTAAGTCAGCTAGTTACTGCTAACCTTCAAGATCAAGTTTTAGTTGCATCTCAGGCAACTAAATAAGTGTCCTTTTTTTCCCGTTTTTTATTTCTGTGGAGCTCATGGCAGCACGATTGTAAAATAAAGAGCTGGATTTGGCCATTCTAGAAAAACACGTCAAGGTGTGTTAACTCAACTCAAGCCCCACCTCAACCTTTCCTTAACCTATTTTGACATCTTCTATCTAGACTGAACAAGCTGGAGACATGTCCTAGCTGTCATCAGAGAGTATTAAACTCTCTGTGTCAGGACTATTAATACACAGCAAGATGTCTGGTGAATGTAAAGCACTGAAATGTGCTTTAAATTTTTATTTAAAATAATGACTGAATCAGTTAATACAGCTTTGTGTAATCTTAGTGTGAATTGGCCCGAGTTTTATTAGATCACACAAAAGCACCAACACACACAAGTTACAGGCTATGTGATTTGAACGCATAGTGTCATACAAAGACAAATTCATGGAGAGAGGGACCCTCAGGATTCTTAAACATGGTGATACTGCTGCAGCTTGTACTGTAAGTAGGAGCATCCTCTGTGGAGGAAGTGTTCCCTCATTTTACCAGTCTTCTGCAGCATTCACTCTTAGGCAGCTGTCAGAGATAACATCCTGGGTGTGCTGCAGACACACCACCCAGGGCATGTGGAGTCAGGGCAGCGAGGTCAGGGCTGACACAAACCCTGTCTTGGATGTCTGTAGCTACCTCTAGAAAACAGATGCATTAGTGCTGTCTGGGAAGTGGGTCACTGCACTGGACTAAAAGATTGTTTGTATTGATTCTAAATTGAATCCTTGCCTCTCAACAAAATGCAACATGAGGCAGGCATCTATCAATGCTTTTTGCTTGTACCTGTACGTCATGTTACATTTATTTATGTATTCTACATTTTTCATTTATTTTTCCATGAGGAATGATTAAGAGACTAGTACTCCTTAAAATAAATGCAAAATCTTCCACTGACATGCAGTGAGGACTAGGACTGAATATTAGCTGATATTCCCTCTTGTAGAGCACAGAGGGAATTTGCTTTAATTGCAGGCTATTCAATAAACTGCAGAATGGCATGAGAAAATTCACATTCACAGATACATCTGCTGGCACACATTTACACAGGAAAACCTGGAAGTTTGTGCATTTCTAAAGTTATCATCTCTCCCACTACCATTAGGGAACTTTAAATAAGAAGACATTCTGACTGACATAATGAAAATTAATGATGTTACTTTTATTAAGAGATACTTATGGCAATGATGGTCTTATCTTTTTTGAGTGATGTTTAGGCTTAGGGTGAATTGGAGGAGAAACATCAGAAAAGGGATATCATTAATTACTTGTATACAGATTATTAAATACTCTGAGGAATGCCAACTTTACTACATGTTTTCAGTAAACAAAACGAAGAGTGACTTGGGATGATAATGGTCATTAATTCTGAGTAATGATCAGCTATATTTCTGGGCAAATGAATAAAGAGGTGAGATATTTTCTTTTGCATTAAGGGTGACTCTAGTCAACAGCAAAACTCCTTTGGACAAAGAGTCAAGCCCTAAACTCTCTCCAGGGTTTTGTCCTTCAGTACTGAGGTGCCTTCTCACCCCTAGGGGTCCTTCCAAACCAAGGCTGAGGTTGAAAGATCCACCGGGTAACTGTCAATTATGCCTAGGAAGATTCTGTGCTAATTTGTAAATAAACAGAAGAATTCTGTGTCCTGAACTTATTAAAACAATATGAAACTTACTTTAAAGGAAACATCAGCTGAAACAGGTGTCTTTTCTAAGACAACAAAACACAAGTTCTTGCCAAAGAATAGATTTTTCAAAAAATTTATTGAAGATAACACAAATTACACAAACTTGCATTAACCCAATTTATTTTTGTAAGTGTTGGGGTTTGTACCCTTTTAAAAGCTATTAACATTAGGTAGCTACAGAAGAAGAGGAAACATTTTAGGATTAGATCTTTAGAAAGCACTTACAATTTCTGTAAACACTTCCATGATTTGTTTTCTGAAAATCATAAGCTACTGATTTCTTTTCTGTGCCTGACCACCTATTGAGTTTAGCTTAGTGGTTTTAATGTTAATATTTTCCTTAGAACTTTAGAAATAAGTTGTTTTTTCAGTTTTGGAATCAGTATTGCTCAGATAATCCTATGAATATTTTGCAGAGGCAGCTGTTCTTACTACTGTTGCAAAAGTACTGATTTTGTTAGACTTGCAGAAAAGTTTCTGTCATTTCAGTTTCCTAATGGCATTTCAATTTCATGTGTGTGATTCGAATCAGTTTATGCTTTGAATACAGCTGTAAAATCTAAAGGGGTTTTGATATTTCTTCTGTGTTACAATATTTTAAAAATAGAATTTAGTTGAAACTCTGTTTTGGTCAATCCATATTTTATTGCAGTAATTTTACTCCTGCCAATATTGCACATTGGTTTTTTTAAGTTCAGAGGTTAAAGCTGAAGGTTAGTTGAGACCTGGCTAATTATCAGTTCAGTCAGAGTAGCAAGAAAGAAACAAGATACACCCATCTTACATAAAAGACATGGATTTTTATGTGCCATCATATTTGGTATTGCTCTGCCTGTTCCTTTGCAGCAATACAATATAAAGAGATTGTTTCTAAATGTACCAGGTAAAATAAAGATGAATGGCAAATATTTAATAACTATAACTAAGCCAATATTATTCCAATCAATTTCCTGGTTTTCAACTGCCCCAACACAATGAGGAATTGAATTCTTTGTCTTTATAGGGGTCATGTGTATATTTAATTAACATATAATTTGAGAACACCATTAAATAATTTTTTTGTGGAGTCATTAAGAGTTATAGAGATCTTACAGGCAAAGACACCTCTATTTACACTGATACAGGAAATGTAAGTAGCAGCATGTTTGCATCATCTTTGATGCTGAGTCTCATAAAGTGCTTTGTGCTAATCATCTAAAGCATTCCAATCACCTTTTTTTTTTTTTTTTGAAAACCAAACCACCTGAATTTGAATAACTGTAATTTTTGATGTAATGGATTAAAAATGGATTAGTGTTTACTTAGCTTTGCAGCAGTTTGAGGAGCAGGATTAATCTTTGATCAGTAGAAAATTTTAAAGCATTTAGGATTGCTGACCATTATGAAACTAAACCAGTAAAACAGTTTGAAAAGAAGGAAATGTGTTCTTTTCCACTATCTCAAGTGTAGAAAAGAGAATAATTAAAAACCTCTGTCACGTGATAAAATAATTCCAATTGTGTATTTCTTATTTACTTGTACTTAGCTTGAACAAAACAGCCATGGTCAGTATCAAGGTAATGTCAAAGCACTCTCAGCTGATTATCTTCCGTGCTGACATATCTCCATGCAGCTATTTCACATTCATCCTTTTGGCAAATGAATGGCCAGCAGACGGATTCAGTCCTGCTGATACCGCCAGGCTGCTGTGCTGGCCTGGAAGTACACAGGGTTCTTGTTTTGATTTTAGCCAGACTATTTGTTGTAGGGGTCATGTGTGTGTACAGAATGCCAGAAACACTTTATTAAATAACGTGGTGGTTTTTTTCTGGAGGAGGGCAACCTCTCTGTTCTCCCTGGGAGACAAGTGGGCAGAAGTGACGGGAGTCACTTCCCAAGCAGCCTGCCTGGCAGCTCCTGTCAAGCTCAGAGAACAGAGCTAGAGGCTAAATTACAGACACAGTTGTAGCAGTGCGGCTGGCAACTGATGCTTTGTTAGTAAGTTCATGTGGGGTTTCACCTTTTTTTCCCTTCATTTAAGAATTATGAAATCAAATAGGTCCAATTTCAAAAGTGTCAGTCAATGGAGCTTTTCTGAAATCAAATCTAGACAGATTTTTCCAAATGGTTGGAAGTGACAGAAGAGTTAAACAAATCCAGCTTTTATGTTGGGCATGGTTCAATCAACCCATTGCAGTTTGAACAGCTACATTCTTTTTGACAAATTACAAAACATTCTCTTATTCCATAGTCTAATGGCAGGGATATATTTAAAGTAATACTTTCAATTCTGTAATAATATTCTGCCATGCAAATTTGTTTATAGATGGCAACAATTTTGGTTAGTTTGTGGAGTTTAATGCAATTTATGCATCTCAGTTAGAGTTATAATAGTCCAGCTCCCAGCTTGAAAACGAGGAGGTTTTATGATGCCTTCAAAAATTGAAGAGGTGAAGGATCTTTCAACATTCCATGTTACAAACACAGTGAGACAAAGTTCTGACTGCCTCAAGAGGTGTCAAATGGCTGATATAGAGAGGCAGGGAGAATGCAAACATAATGTCTCCTGTATTGCTCGCCAGTGTTATGTAATTGGCCATCAGATATTTCTAAGGACTAAAATATGCCAGTTGCAAGTTGATAATATCTAAAGCATGAGACAACTGAAGTCAAGGATGTCTCTGGTGGGAAACCTTCACTGCCTTCAGGAGATTTCTGGACTGTTCACCATGTCCTTTAGCAGATGCTTTTACTACTGACTTTGGAAATTCACTCCATTGGCATAAAAATAATCTCAGAAATGCAGTTAGATAAATTCATGTGGAATTCTGAGACTGCCTGCAAATTCATTTGAGCTACTTTCTTCTCTTTGAATGTTTCTGAGCATTTTTTTTAAAATAACATCCTTCTGGTTTTTTGTTTTATGTGTTATTCTTTTTGTCTCTTTGATGCCTTTGCAAACTGACAGCCTCCAAAGCTGGCAATTTATCCACTTAACCATGAGCACCAAAAGTTGTGAATTAGATATAAATATCCAGGAAGCTGTGGAGGCATTCTTACAGACAGGTCAGTCAAAAACTTTGTGCAGTATACTTTATTGGTAAAAGCAACAGGTCGGAATCAAGGCTTTCCCATGGGAACATTTGTCTAACTGCAATTTCCCAGTGATGACTTCTGATCCAGAATAATTCCTGTAAACACCTTGGTGCATGCCATCTAAAGACAATAGTGACAAAGGATCTGTAAATCTGTTGATCCTGTGTTCTAATTCGTGAAAGTAGAATAGGTGCTGAGCCTACAAAAGAATTAGGAGAGGAAAAGAATATGGAAGAAATGCAATTCCTTCGGAAAAAGATGGGGAAAAGTATGGAAAAGTGAGCAAAGGCAATGTAGACTAAACACAGATAAAAGTTGGATATATTTAGCTCCAATTTATATATTTGCTAAACAAAAGCTTCCAAGATAAAAAAAAAAAAAAAAAAAAAAAAAAAAAAAAAAAAAAAGAGAAGAATATAAAATGTCTCACTATATCTGGTATGCTTGGACCTTTTAAAGGATTATTAACATATAATAATACAATACATAAATGAGAGAATTACATGATAGCACAAGTGGTCACTGTTTTATTAGCAGCAAACTTGTTGCATTGCAAATAATTGCATCAGAAGAAGCAGTTAGAAGCTAATGAACCCATATGGTTTAGGGTATCCCTTTGGTCAGTTGGGGTCAGCTGTCCCACCTCTGTCCCCTCCCAAACTCTTGTGCTGCCCCAGCCCCCACTGGTGGAGTAGCATGACAAGAAGGGAAAAGTAACACTGTTGAACAATAGCTAAAACATTCCCGTGTTATCAACAGGGTTTTCATCACAAATCCAAAACAGCACCCTGTGAGCTGCTAGGAAGGAAATCAACTCTTTCCCAGCCAAACCCAGGACAAAGGCCCAGCCCAAGTGTCAGGTGTGAGAGAAAGCACATGGGAGCTTTTGAATGAACCAAGGAGATGACAGGAGAAAGCCTGATATCTAGCCAGAGGCGACTAGTCTGGAGTACAGAGACCATGGTAATTACAGCAAAGTATGCAGCTGGGACAGTTTAGTCACCTGTTTAACAGCAGATGCATGAGTTGGAATGTGTCAGTCTCACGTACTTGTTGTCTCAGAGTTATTTCTCCTCTTAGGCAAACCAAAGACTGTTTTTGGAGCAAACCATATTATCAACTCACAGCACACTTTGGCTGCTCAGCAGCAAAAAGGAGCACTAGAGCTGCTTTAAGATTTTTTAGCACAGTGAGAAATCTGAAAGGGAGGGAGGAGGTAATTTCTACTGTGCAGTGTGAAGGTCCAGGACACAATTTACCTCAGAAGTCCAGGTTGAGGAGTTTCCCTTTTGAGGGCTATTTAAAAAATGCAAATGACAGGAGGCCAATGGTTACTTCAGCATATCAGGATTTGTTAAGCTACTTGGTGGTTCCCCAAGATAAGAAGAAGGGAGAGATGTAAAGTTGCCCCTGCGTGCACTCTTACCAGGTGGGGTGTGTGTGGTTTTAGGATACCTGGGGAGACACCTGTCTCTGCTCTGCAGTAACCTGATGTTGAACATCACTGTTACTTTTAAAAGTGTATCTCTGCCAATCAACTTTTTTGGAGAATATAGTGATAACCAGTTTCTCAGCAGAAATTACAGAAGCCCCTGGCATCAAGAACTCTACAAGTATTTTGGATCACCCTCCTTCATTTATTCAACCTGACATGTTCGGCAAAACCGTAGAAAAAGGCTTCTCCAATAAATGACAACATTTTGGTAGCACCATTTACCCATCAACAGTATTCTGGAAGAAAAGGAATCCTATTTCCTGACCTTGTGCACATCAGGAGTAGCAAATATAGTGTGAATCTTAGAAATGATGCACAGGAGTTCCACAACATGCTCTGTCATCATCTTGTTGGCACTTGCAGACCCCATATCTACTGAATACATTTCTATTGAGTGTACAAATAGAAGCCTGAATTGCTTCTAAATCCAAAAGTTCTTCGCATCCACCATGTAAATATTGCAGACTTCAGAAAGATAAATTTCATTTGCAAAAAAAAAAGAAAAGTAAGTTACAATGGCAATAATTCTGTGCTCAGTATTCCACTCAGAATCATTGCACTACTTAAGAGTCCTGTTTAGCAAGCACAGGATTCTCATGGGCATCCATAGAAGGGCAAATGTTGGTACACTTTGGGTAGCTACACTTGAATTAGTCACTGTGGGGCCTCTTCACCATCTCGAGAAATATATCCAAAGAAGTCCACATTGACTGCTGACCATAGAGGAATGAAGCCTAGACCGACTGAAGTGCTTCCTAGAAGACCATATGAAGAGACCCTACATTGCCTGAGATGTTTATATTTGCAGTGTAGTCACCTAACACTCAGTGAAATAGAGCCTATGATTCATCCCCACAGTGTCATAGAAGCGTAGTAGGGCTCTGCAAATATACACCAGATTCTTTATAGAGAGCAATTAAGTAATACTTCAGATTTTACTATTTCAACCAGCCAGGGATACCATTTAAAAAAAAAAAAAAAAAAAAAAAAACACACACACACACAAAAAAAAACCAAAAAAAAAAAAAAACAACACCAAACAAAACAAAACAAAACAAACAAACAAAAAAAAACCAAACCAAAAAAAACAAGATATATTGAGGATTTTATCTGAGGAACTCTCTTACAGTCATTCAGATGACACTGGAAACTTTGTTAAGTCCATATTTTCCTTCTTTTCCTCTGAAGTAAAGCAAACAAAACATTAACGTGTCAGGACTGTTGTCAAAAAAGCCATCACAGCTTACTTCTCCAGTTTAAAAGAGGTTTCTGTTTCTTGTGACACTGTGTACATCACTTTCAGCTCCTAACAAGCATAACAGTTGCTATGAATGTACTTAAGATCTCTGGCAGTTGTTTCCCATATTTTTCCCCTTTAACCATATCTACAACAGTGCAGTTGTGAGATTCTTCATTTCATTTCACATTTCATTTCATTTTTTCCATGACTGTATAATATGTGCAAAGTGGATGTTCAGCTAATTTCGTCGTGAATCAGGTTTGCTAAAATTACCTCTTTACTTGGCCTTTTAAAGATATAAAAATAAATGAATTCAGTGATTTGCACTTCCTTTTGCTATCTTAGTTTATTTAAAAGTATTTCTTCCTTGCTACTTTTTACAAACATAATTTGAGGTTATTGATAACCATGTGCAGTAAATATTGAAATTCTGTCTGTTATCCAGATCGCTTTCTACACTGCTATTAAAATCTTTAATTTCATAACATAATAAAAAACTTTAAATATTTTATCTAGCTTGAGTGGAAACTAATGTCAGTCTAATGACTTTGTTGGAAGCATAAATGAAGCAGCCTAATTCTGAGAATATTTAGCATTATTTTTCTTGATGCTGTCATTCAGAATAAGGCGTACATGTAATATGAGCTGGTAAATTTACAGATAACTGCAGTTAATCAGCAGACTGGGCATTCCAGCCTGCTTTTGTTCTGTTGAAAAATTTCCCTTCGAAGTTTTAGCAAATTACTAAAGAAAGAAAGGGTTGTTGGGGTCAGAATTTAGTAAAGTATTTGAATATTTAGACTGGTAAATTAATGAGACTTAAACATGTCTTTAAAATTAAATCCATGTATAGATGCGTTGCAAAGTTCACTAGAGCTGAAGGACTGAGAGAGAATATCTCTTTTAGCGACAATCTGTTCTTTAACTGGCTCATTCTTCCCAGTTTGATTGTGTTTATGGAAGTTTACCTCATTGACATGGTATAATCAACTGGAATGGTACCAGCTTGTGCGTCTAAGTTTTGAGTTCCTGAAGCTGAATTTTCTACTGAAGTCAATTGGCTCGAGATGCTGCGTTGCAAAAATGTGCTGGAATAGAGATTTAACATTCTCATCCTGTAATGTAGAGCAAAGAGTGTAAATAAGGCTATAGCCCTCAGACTTATTTAATAGCCAACTATATCACTTCACAGTCAATTTTAGACATTAGTAAGCTGTTTCTACATATATATTTTTCTGTTCAGGTCAACTTCTATGTGAGGGTGAAAGCAATTTATACCCTTGGACACAGCGTATCTCTGATTGCTCTTACAACAGGAAGTATAATTCTTTGTCTTTTCAGGTATGTATTTTTCATGAGTAAACTAACAATGATAAGATGGCTTTAATTGTTGTATCATTGCTCATATATTTAGAAAATGCTTTGATTTTACATTTTTCTCAGTTAAACAGCTCTTATCCTTTCTCTTGAGCCATGGCAGAAGAGACTGAGCCCCAACTCACTGCAAAAGACACATCATATGTAGGGTACAGCATGTTATTTGCCAGAGTCTCTTTCCTCTGATGAACTATTCCTGTGGCAAGTTCTGTAAGCATTTCAGCCTGACACAAATTTTCTCAACATTTAAATATTCATAGACTATTCAGAGCAGATATGCAACCCATAATTATATTTGGAATACCTCTGAAAAAAAATTGAGTCACTCATGGTTATATTCTACCAGCAAATGCTGCGGGCAGAATGTGCATTTTCAAAATTGCTGAAACCTATCAGTGCATTTAATACAGAAAATTACAGACATCTGAACACTGCCCATCACCAGAAGTCAGTTGTAATACACAGATCAAGAATTTAAGAGGTGTACTCAAAATCTTTATCTTCATTTTAAATATCCAACTTGAGAACTCCTCAGTCTCCCTGCTGAGGCAGTGAAAAGACAGGTTGGTTTTTTTTTCAGAGAAGAACATTGGGTTTTCTAAGCCCCCTCCTCCCCTCTTCAAGAAGCTTGTTTCTCTGTTATCTACAGGGAATGTAGGCATCTCCTAACATAGTGAGTTGATTTAGGAACCCAAACAGGTTGAAAAAATGTCCTGTTAAGTTTCCCAAGCACATATCAAGAAGCCAGTTGTGGAAGGCTGCAGCTGAGGCAGTTGTAAATGAAATAATAGAAGTGAATGCAGATGGTTGTGTGTGTATGTCTGTCTGCCTCTCAGATATGTTGTACCATTGCATTATGATAACTTTTAAGGACAAAGTTTGGAAAATAAGGATGTTTCTCTAAGTTCTAACTTTTCTCTACTCAGCTGGTAACACCTCCTATCCAAAAAACCCCACAATTTGCCATGAAATGTTCAGGGGTTCTATTTCAATAATGTCAATACACTGTTTATAAAAACCAGTCTCTCACCCCTGAGACACATTCACCTTAGAATTTAACTAGCAAACGTTCACCTTGCTGTCATTAAAAGCAGAGGAAAGTTCTCCTCTAAGTGAAACCATCTAAAAGAGATTTCGAAGTTAAGAAGGGAGTTAAAACTCAGAAGTTACTATTGCATTAGGGTAGTCAAATCCTGACGTCATCCAGCAGGATTAGGATTGGAACTCTGGATATTAGCAACACAAGAGGCTATTAAAATTTTGCGTTGCTGGATTTGTATGTGTATGCTTTTCATTATACTAAATTTAATCCTGAATACCTGTAGTATTTTTAATGCACAAAAACATAGGATAATGGAGAGTTTAATTCAATTGCAGGTAGTGTGTTCATGGAAAGGAAGTGGAAATTCATTTTTAGGAGTTGACTTCTGCAGTCCATTATATATTGTTATGGACTGTCAGGTAGAAGAGACACAGTCTCAGGGCTTTGCAGTTGTTCAAAACATCAGCTACAAGCACGTGAAGGGCAAAAATGGTGTGTCAGGAAAGAAGTGTTGTTTCTGAAAGTTTCCATACATTTGCAATATTTTGTTTTGTGGATTTTTTACAAAGAACTGGGCTTGATTTTAACTTTTAGAGGTATATTATATGGGTTCACACTCTTAATATCTGTAAATTACACACCTACAAGCTTTTTAAAAGGAAAGGATTTTATATCTGGCTTCTCTTATAATCTCAAAACAAAGACATAAAATGTGAATATCTATAAATACCTTAACAAACTAAGCTAACAAACTAAGTTACTACAGTGCCACTCCCCACATAATAACTCTATGTACTTATTGTAATTAAAGCTAATTGGTAACTTTCTATCATAACATTTTTCTGTTGGAGATTGCCCATTGGTCAGGCATATTCATACTTCTGCAAACTCAATTTATGAACAGGAAAGCTAATAATTTTGATTTAGTCAAAAGAAATTGCTTTACCCTTAGTATGAAAGTTTCTATTTCTTCATTTTAAATGTCTAAGAATTAATATATTATGAAGTTTTAGAAAAGTGTAAACTGACATTTTTGAAAGCAAAGAGTATTTTTCAGATGTTTTAAAGAAGGTTGGTTTGTTCCAACTGAGAGTGAAAATAAATTGTAGAGCACCATATTTCTACATAACACTGACATTGTAGATCTTACTATACTTCCTTTGAGGTCACTCCTGTAAAACAAAACTTTTTCAAAAAGTCAGTTTCTCTGATATGTATTTCTTAAGGAGAAAAATATAAATCTCTGTCATTTCTTAAGATGTGCTCTCGTGCATCTGGTGTCTGTAAATGTTCCTCACATTTTTTGTATTGTGACAGAATCATCAAATTAATAAGCACGATAGCTTTTGTTTCAGCTAGAGAACAGAATTTCTTTGTTATTCTGGAGCATCAAACATATCCCAAATAATATTCCTTTTTGCCTCCTACCTCCAAGATATTGGTTTGACAGCCTTGTATATATCCAGCATTTATTATTTTAGCTGCTGAATGGGATGAATAACTAATCATCTCCATTAGTTGCTCAACAAAAATGCTTTCCTCCCATTTGCAGTTTTCATGTATCTCTGAATTCCATGGGAACATATGATGCAATCTGACATAACAGTGGTATTTCAGTTTTTCTCAGAACCTGTTTCAGCAAAGGACATGCACGGCCGCAGCAATCACTGGATTTTTGACAACTGCTTCAAGTTCAGCCTGCTATTGTTCAGCCTGGTTGTCTTTTGCCAAAGTGGGGGCTAGAAAAGTAGATCTGTTATTTATTTCCCTCCACTCATGGCAACTATCCTTGCTTTAGTAGTTTCAGAATAGATTATAGAGTGTTTTGTAAAAATCAAAACTGGGAGACTACTTGGAAGTTGCCAGTGCACACTGCCAGAACATCCTGTTGCATCTTCATTCTTCCATTGCTTGCTAAAATGCCTTGACTTCTGGCCTGTTTCCAGGTGCAGATCAGGGTGCTGGTTTTGACCAGACAAACCTCTTAGCAGTTTGCTTTCTGGAAATTTGCTATAAAAAGGATCTTTTAAATGGGAAGTTCTTGAAGGGAATATGTTTTAGGTGAAAAGCCCTCAATTTATAGCTTGCTTCCCCATTCATTTACTTAGAATATTTAATCTGCCATTTGCTTGTCAGGCTTTCACATGGCTGATGGATTAAGAAGAGAAGTTTTACATCTCATTGGATAGAAAGGCTATGAGATCAAAATTTTGAATATATTTTTAATTGCTCCTGCATACATTCCCATCCTAGGATGAAAAACGATTACATAGAAAAATGCAGGGGTTAAATAAAAGAAAAAAAACAGAAAATAATGGGTGAGAGCACGCATGAAATATATCCAAGATCTTAAAACTTTTATTTTCAAGAAAAATACTGTAATGAATGCACACATACAGAAGGGTATAATAATCTATGTTTATCTCCAGCTTATGTTAAAATGTGGGAGAAATACCACTGGGATCTTATAGTCTGTAATACTACAGACAGGAGGAGTAAGAGATTAAAAAATCAGCAAGGCAGCACTGACAAAATGACAGAGAAGAAAAGGGTAGGCTCTTACTCAGGGTTCATATTACTAAGAAATGTTTGCAGAGGAATAGAGTCTGTTCAACAGTTTCTGCATCATAATCTAAAATGCCTGCTTTTAAATCTCTTCTTAGAAAACTTCATTGTACTCGGAACTACATCCATCTGAACCTGTTCCTCTCTTTCATTCTAAGAGCAATCTCTGTTTTAGTCAAGGATGATATTCTCTATTCCAGCTCCAACACAGCTCACTGTCCAGAGGATCAAACCTCATGGGTAAGAAACCTCATTTGCCACCTGGTGTAATATTGGATTGTCACTCAATTTTCCTCCCTGATCCTTTTAGATATTTAGGAACACCAAGATGTCAGTGTAGACAATTCTGTTAGAAACAGACAGAGAAAGAAGGTTGCAGCACAAGCTGGAGACGTTAATTTTGTTTGCATGCCCATGAAGGGACAAGTCACCTGCCAAGACAAATCATAACCATCTATAGTGCAGAATAAATATGGTCACTGCATTAATCAGCTGGGAAAGCTGAAGACAAACAGGAGTGCCATCAGCTGGGAGTGATTAAAGGCAGCTGGCCTGGAAGTGTTCCCGCAGCTTTATCAAGGGTGCAGGAATTGGACAGGTATCAATGGAGGGAGAGAAATAACTCAGGAAATTAAATATTTGCAGGAGGTGTCTTCATTAACTCCTCTGTACTTTCAGGCTATGACAGAAGTGTTTTCATCAGCATTCTCAGCAAGCTAATATGTGTACTGCATTTTCATGCACAGGGATTAAAAATATCTCAAGTCTTACTGTTAAGAAAATGACCACTATATGATATTCTCCATTCTCTGTTCCTGTTGTTTCTGTCAAGAATACCTTCTGATTTTAATGTACTACAATTTAAGCTTGTGAGATAAAGATGGAAGAAGATATTTTTGTCTTGATGAAGCCATTTAGTCCCAAGATGTGAAGCTCTTAACAAGGCATACATACAGCATACCAAGCTGTAGTAGAAATTCATAATCTGGGAAATTTCTAATGGAGAAAAATAGGAACGGAATTAGTAGACCCCAAGTAGGCAAGGTTGTTCATAGACAGACTGCCAAGGGTAATCAAAGTTCTTAGGTCCTTGAAAGATTATTCAATGGACTATCAGAATATTACTTGATTTCTGCAGTTTCATTTATCTTCCAGTTGTTCTTGGCTACAAAGCCTCATTCCTTCTTATTTGAATATGTCCAAATTTGTGGACTCTTGAATAATTTCTGTTGCTTTATATGTGGGATGATCTGACGCCAGCTTGGCAGGGCTGTTCTGTCTGGCACTGGTTGGATGCTGCACACAGGGTTTGCCCCTTTTGTCACATGTGTGTGATGTTCCACAGTTCTGCTGCATTCACAGATGTCCAAAAAGCACACAATTCATAGTACATTGTAACAATCACCTGGATCTGAATTACATGGAGTATTAATTTTGGAAAAATTCGCTGTTCAGCATCTGCAAATACAGCTGACACAAGATTACCTGCAGGAGGAAAGGAAAATAATTTGAGGAGGAGTTCTAATATGTTAATGGAGAATGTAATACAAGGAACTATTAGAATTTGTAAGACATTACAAAAATTTTAGACTTTGCTATCTGGTTGTAAGTGGTCATAAGCACAAAAACATATTTCAGCTTGCTTTTTGAAATGTTTAATTTTATCCACATCACATTTTCTGGCCCGTTACTGGTCTGCAGTGGAGATCCCTTCAGTGGATACAAAGTCCAGAGAGGTAAGATCAGTCTTACCAAACAAGACGACTGAACTAAACTGTTTCTCCAGGCTTCTGTCTTTCTCACTGGACAGTTCATCGCATCTGCTTTAAGACTTTCTCTGGACTGGCCTATGTCTCTTCATGAGCTGTATAAGGAGGTGGTTGACTAGTAGGCATCTGGTTTTCACTAGAAACCTTACTTGTAGGCAGCTAAAATTAGGTGAGATGAATTTAAGCCTTTGGACTGCTACTTAGTTGTTTGTATAGGCACATTTGCAGGCATAAATATAGGCATGTTTGTTACTTGGGATGCACTGAGATATCTGAGACATCACAAGGGGCTGCTGGATATGAAGAAGTACCTCTAATGAGGTTTGTGCCCTTCTGGCTTAGCAACTGGGGACTGCATCTCACTTCTTAATAGACATCAATGTATAGAGAGAGGAATCAGATGTTAAATGAGTAAGTTTAACTGCTTAGGTGTCAGTTGTACTTCAAATTTTAGCAGAAAAAGTGGATGTATGTAGGGTGTTTAAAATGGAGAAGTGAGTAAAGCCAGGAGATTTTATTTGGTCTGGTTTGTTTAGTTGCTACTTTTACCATATTGTCACATTTCTCAGCACATTCTCAGTAGAAATGTTTTCATATTCAATTCTCACATCCCAGATTCCTGCTTGGAAGGGGCAAAGTAGCAGCAACCAGCACCGTGGTACACCAGCAGCACAGACATCTGAAAATTAATTCTGAAAAGCAGCACACAGACTATAAGTATCATTTTATGATACAAGCCTACATGTTTTGTTAATTAAGAAACACTAAAGCATTTTCTAAAAGGAAAACATAATTTTTTAAATTCCAGTCAACTTTTTCTTCTACGTTTATTTAGCGTTATATAAAGTTACATTTTTCACTCAGTTTCCCATTTAGCCTTGAAAAATGCATAAAGCAGTTTCATTGTTAGTTTTTATTGTGTTGAGGAGCCAGCTGGGATTGGAATATATTTATTAGCCTCCTAATAGATGATCATTTAATCTAATAGCCATTCATTAACAAACTGTTGCAAATATGTGCATTTATTTATAACCAATGTATTTTTCAATATTTATGCTGTGAAATTTCCAACAATTCTGAGCTAATTTACAATGAGAATCCTCTAAATATTTATTTAAAAAATAAATTTTTCTATATAGAGAGAGTAACATTTACTATGTACCAATTTGATTAACTAAAGAAAAAAAATTCTACTGGACCTGGATTACTAATATTATACAGTGAGCTAAGATCTATAGGCTATATTAATAACAGAATAATACAGCATCTTTCCTGCAACAAATCTGATCCCTAATTCTCATATTTCAGGTGGGCTGCAAGGCAATTTTGGTATTTTTTCAGTATGGTGTCATGGCAAATTTTTACTGGCTCTTAGTTGAAGGACTTTACCTCCACATCCTCCTTGTGCTGATATTCTCCCCCAACAGACACTTCACAATCTACCTGCTGATAGGATGGGGTAAGCACTTAAATCTCATCCAATAATGGGGTCTTTTTCTGTGTGTATGTGTTATTCAGGTTCAACATCCACACCAAGGTAGTCCTGCTGTTTCTCTTGGGTAACTCCTCAGACTGCCAAGTTCTCAGTTCAGCTCCAGCACAGGTCACAGCCGCTGTACCACGGGAGAGAGCAGGCAAAAAATGCTGGAGCATAACTGCTGGCTTTCTCCCTGGCACAGCTCTGACCTGTGCCAATCTGAACCATGCCCAGGGGTTGCTCAGGATATAGTTTGGTGCAAGGGCTGCCACAAGAGAACACATGCTTCAACTGCCCTCCTTTGGGAGGAAATATAAAATTTAGCTGCAAAGCTAAAGTGAGCTATACTACACTGTTTGCCTTTTTGAAAATCTCAAAAATATTGTTCATCTGGTTTTAAATACATGTATTCCTTTCACTAAAAGAAAGTGCAATGATATTTATATGGAGCATTTTAAAATTTCCAGTAATAGGTGGTCATAAAACATTTAGTTGTTGCTGGGAAATGGGAATAAACCAGTGTGTGGACAAGGTTCCTTATGAAATGATTTACACTTTGATTTTATATTGTAGTCCTTGAAAGTGCATTGGTAATGCATAACTTGTATCTGTCTCCCTGTAAGTCACTCTGAAAGCTTGCAAGAAACCTAAGAAAGGCATGGGGTTTGTGTATTAGTCATTATGGCTGCATTTTGTAAGAAATAAATTCACTTCCCTGCAGCCTTTGTTTGTAATATGTTGCGGACATCATGTAGCTCTCCAGATGTGCCTCTCCCTCCATTCAATGCACTGTTTATAAATGCTGTGTATTTGGGGAATAATTGATTACTAGCAGGCTGAACTTTTTGTTTTGTGAACTCACATTTTTGTGATTGTGCTCTTTGGCATTTTTCAGGAATTCCTACCATATTCATTATTACATGGACAGTGACACGGATCATTTTAGAGGACACTGGGTAAGTGCATGTGGGAGAAAAAGCTTAGAGCCTCCACCTGTGCCAGTACAATCCTTGCCTTGGATACATGTTCTTCACACAAGGGTGGTTTGCTGTTCTGAAGGGGACGAGCACAGAGCTGACATTTCAGAGATGGCAATAAAGGGACAGGTGTTTGGGAGCTTTTCAGTGTAGGTTTATGTTTGCTGTTTATTTGAAAAACTCAAAAGGGCAGAGAGGGCAGAGATAGGTTGTGATTAATGTTATCCCTTGACACCTCCTTTTAAAGCTGTATGCTTAGGAAATGGAAGCAATAATATTTCAAATGGCAGTGGGGGTCCTTGTGTTCAGTGCTGCAGTACAGTGCAATAGGGCACTGGGCATTCTAACTGGCTAACTAGATACTCAAAAGGTTGAAGTCTAGATAACTTCATGTATATCTGAATTACATTCCCAGAAGTGAAGTGATGTGATGTAAACTTACATAAGATGCAGATAATCAGGCAAAACTATAGCTAACTAGAGCCAGCCCTGGATCCTGGCATGGGAAGGGGAACTGAGATAAGAATTTTGTAGGAAGATCAGACTTGATTCTCCTGCTGGCCCCAAGGAATGTGAGAGCATTCCTAGCTGGTGAGTCAAACAGTTTTCACGGTCATGTTTTGCCAGACTAATTAATATTTTGCAATTGATTCTGTAATTAAACTGAAAAACCATGTCCTACATAATTTCATGCCTCTCTTTGCAAGACCTCTAACATGTAAACCAAAGGCAAACTCCTTTTTCCTTTGTCATTATGATTACAGAGGAACTCTGAAGGGTAATAAATCTTTAATATGACTAACCTTTTAGAGCACTGTGAGTATTTGGATCAAAAGTGCTGAGCCCACAGTGAAAATTAAATATTCAGTTTTTCAGATGAAGCTTCAGATTCAGTCTCACATTCTCCTAAAGCAGTTCTAACTATCTGTAACCTAAATATCCCACAGGAAATTATGGCATATCAGCTGTATCTGTCAGTTGCTTTAGATCTTTCTGCTACCCAGAAGCCAATGTTAAGTGCATATTGGAAAAGTGTCCTTACACAAAGTAAAACTGAGCTTGGTGTCCTCAAAGGCCAATGTCCTCCACGATGTCTAATGGTACAGCCTAGTGTGCCTGATGTTTTAGCTTATTTCATAGAACCACAGGATGGTTTGAGTTGCAAGGGACCTTCAAGACCATCTAGTTTCAACACCCCCTGCCATGGCCCGCTAGACCGGGTTACATCCAGTGTGGCCTTAACACTTCCAGGGATGGGATCCACAATTTCTCTGAGAAATCTGTTCCAGTGCCTTGATATCCTTGGAGTAATGAGCCTTGAGTACTGTGTCCAGTTCTGGGCCCATCACTTCAAAGAAAGACACTGAGGTGCCAGAGGGTGTCCAGAGAAGGGTAATGAAGCTGGTGAAGGTTCTAGAGAGTAAGTCCTATGAGGAGCATTTGAGGGAGCTGGGTGTGTTTAGTCTGCAGGAAAGGAGGCTCAGGAGAGACCTTATCGCTTTCTACAACTCCCTGAAAGGAGTTTGTAGCCAGATTGGGGGTTGGTCTCCCCTCACAGGTGACAAGCAACAGGACGAGAGGACTTAGTCTCAAGCTGCACCAGGGGAGGTTCAGATTAGACATGAGGGAGAATTTCTGCATGGAAAGGGTTGTCAAGCACTGGAATGAACTGCCCAGGGAGGTTGGTGGAGTCACCATCCCTGAAGGTGTTCAGGAAATGACTGAATGTGGCACTTAGTGCCACGGTCTAGTCAGAAAGGTGGTGATCCATTAAAGGTTGGACTTGATGATCTTGAAGGTCTTTTCCAACCTAAGTGATCCTACGATCCTGTGAATAAAGGATTTCTTCCTAACATCTAAATCTCTCCTCTTTTATTTTAAAACCATTCCCCCTTGTCCTATCACTACATGCTCTGGCAAAAGGTCGCTCTCCCTGGTCCCTCTCCCTCTCTTTTATAAGCCCCCTTTAAGTTCTGAAAGCTCACAATGAGGTCTCTCTGGAGAGAAAGCTTCTCTTTCTCCTCTAGACTGAACAGTCCCCGGCTCTCTCAGCCTGTCTTTGTAGGAGAGGTACTTCACCTCTCTGAACATCTTCATGGCCTCCTCTGGACCAATTCTAACAGGCCCACATCTTTCTTATGCTGAGGACTCCACACCTGGCTGCAGTGTTTCAAGCAGAGGAGTGGAGTATGCATATTAAAACAAGAAATAAAATTAAAAGTAGGAAGTTATTGAATGCCAAATCCTAGGCTAGAACAGACATTATTTTAGTGTGCTTTGACTTGTATATAAGAAATAATTCTCCTCATAGGTCTTGCTTGCCAGATGATATTAATGTCAACATTTTTTTCCCTCTGTTTTTTTTTTGTAGTTGCTGGGATACAAATGAGCATGGTGGTCCCTGGTGGGTTATACGAATACCAATTTTAATTTCTATTATAGTAAGTAAACTTTGAAGTGTGAATTATAGATCTGTTCAGCATTCTGCAGTGCATATAGCCATTATTCTTTAGTGCTAGTTACAGATAGGCAAGAATTTTGTTTTAATGAAAAGAAATTGTGCTGTAGGAGAAATGTTAAACAGATGCCAAGGCCATTAAAATTTGTTGCCTTCAAAATTTATCTGCCTTCTGTTAAATGAGAAGTTGCTTTTATTTGTATGTTGTTCTTTCTTTAACATCTCTCCTGTTTATGAGCCTGGAGGAAGCAAAAATCTAATTATACTTTTCAATGAATTGCAGATTTGATTTTGTGTGTAAATAGATAGTCCTGCAATTGAGAATCTGATATTATTGCAGTCATAAAAAACTATGGCTGTGTATATCTTTCTTTAATTGGTAGCCTACTGAAATATATTATGAACATGAAGTATTTGCAAAATAATACCATTTGAGAATATTTCACAGGGCTTTTCCTGTGTGGAGCTCATTAGAATTACTGGGGTAGTATAATAATATTCCTGTTCAGTTTAATGATTGCGTAATTAACTTTGGGCATAGTGTACTATGAATACATGTCCATTTCTGAAAACAGCCAGAGTGTAAATTGATATATTTTAGGTATGCTTGCCTCATTTTTAACATTGTAGGCAGTAAAACTAGGGGTTTATTAGATTACACAAGATTTCAAAAGTCCACATTACTCTTGGGCTTGTCTTTGAACCTGTGCCTGCTGAAAATCCTTTTGAGAGAACTTCCTATCATCTTCATCAGAGTGAATTCTGCAGTTTAAAGAGAAAGCACAGTAGGGGATATGTGTAAAATAACATAAGGTAAGGACTCACAGAAAAGGTATTTTATGTTATGAAGAAATGGACATTCAACAGCATGAAGAGAATGCCTGTGCCACAAAGGAGCTGGAGAATGGGGAATGATCCAGAGTGAAGAAAATATGATGGAAGATAAAAGCAAAACAAACTACCTGGTGTTTACAGAAAGATGAAAGTCTGTTTCTTCTCTGGATGCTCAGTTTAAAGAGCAATCTGGTAAAGAGCTGAGACTTGGTGTGCCAGAAAGCAGTGGTGTGCTTCTCCAAAGGAGACCTAGACCTGGAAACAGAAGTTACGCCAGGGCACGCTGGCAGGCCTGAATTGAAGATGGATCTTAACAAAGACTGGGGTATGAGTTGGGAATTAAGTCAGCTAAAGTCCAATCTATCCAAGAGTATTGTGAGAGCAAGTTCTGGTGCCATTTTGCAAAGTGGCAATGGCTCCAGTTAATTCAGTGTAGGTAGATTAGCTGTGTAACAATCTTCCCTTCCCCTAATTCAGGCAGAAAATACTGAAAGTCAAGATGAGGAGCAAGAGAGGTCCAAAACCCTCTCTGAGGTTCCGTTTGTGAATCCACGTGACAATTTAGGACAGTGCTCGACTGCAGCAGATCACATTCAGTGTCCCATCCTGCTAGGAAACTTGTCTTCATCTACACTTTTGGAAGGAGGGTGTTTCTGACAGCTGGGGCTTGCAGCGACTTGCCAGCCAGACCAGAACCAGTGGGTGTGCAGAGGTGCTGACATGACCAACCTAGTGCAGCCCAAAACAGGCAACAGGTTTGACAGTGCAGAGCTTGGTGTGTTCTGGTGAGAGCTCCACGACTTGCTGCTGGGTTGACTTGTCTGACTTGATAAACATTTCTTTGTGCTATTTATTGAATGGAGAAGTCAGAAATGGCCATTATATTTGTTTTCTTTGCAGGTGAATTTTATACTTTTCATTAGTATTATAAGAATCTTACTGCAGAAGTTGAGATCTCCAGATGTTGGAGGAAACGACCAATCACAGTACAAGTGAGTCACGTTTTCACATTTATAACCAGAACCAAAATAATCTCTATAAGGTTTGATCTGCTGAAATATTCTAACAATTGCTGTGATACTGTAATTATATTTAATTCAGAACTACTTTTAAATATGATTTAAGAAAGGTTATCACCATGCTGAAGTATAGAAGAATATATTTTCTGTCAAACAATAAATTGAATAAAAAATATGCACTTTCATAAAGACCAACAAGCTATTTTTGATTTTTAGTTTAATGCATAAATGAATAGGTTGATATAAAATATATGAAGAGTGTTATCTTTCTTTTGACGTATAAATATTTCATTTTGACATAACAAAAGTTTCAAGTTCAAAATGTTTTGCCTCAACCTCCTTAAAAACTTCTTTTTAATTTCTCATTTCTAAAATACTATTTTTTGTAATATTTACATATATTTTAAGAGCTTAAAAGAAGTTATATTGTTCCCAGAAAGTTAAAAGTTAAGTATAATGTTTGATATTGATTTAAAATACCATCTGTATTTTTCTATAGGAAAACAGTTGTGTCTGATTTAGATCAATTTCCTTTGTGTTTAGACTTTCTTCTTTTATGTTTTGGTTTGAACACCAAATCCTAACCTCCCTTGTTTCCACAGCTTTAAAATCAGGGAATGTTGGAGGACAATTCAAATACATTGCTAAAATTGATTTTGGTTTTTATTATATTGCTGTATCAGTTATTGTTGTTTATTATAACACCTGCTGGATACTGTAATCCACAATCAAGGGTCTGTGGTAATAGGTCTTGTTTTAAAGCCCAGATATAGAAACTGAGTTTGAGACTTCAGGGTGCAATATGATGCTTCAGTGACAAAGCCTAACATGAACACTGGAAATTCAAAATAATGCAAGTGTCCTTTGAAAATGTGTTCCTGGATAACACCTTTTCTTTATATAAAAAATACAGGATTATTGACCTACAAGCTGATAAAACATAGTGTGCTGAAGTAAAGAATAACTTTAAAGCCGAGAGAAGTAGAACCTTATGTCTTTTGTAAACGTGGCACATTTGATGCAAAAAATGAATATCTGATGGGCCACAGGAAAAGCAACATGACTAGACTGACTTTCAGTTCCATAATTTTCCACAGTTTTCTATAGCACTTTATAAGGTGAAATGTTCTCACTAATAACAACCTTGTCCTTTATTATTCAGTCCTGTGAATACTTTGCTGTTAGCATTTGATTGCCTGGTTAAGTTTGGATTGTGTGGTCTTGAGCTGATACCCATGGAAAAGTAGATTAACCTCCTCAAGAGACAGTGCATCTACAGAGCAAACTGAAGGTCTGGAAAGCTCGTTCATAAAATTGCAAACACATTTTTCTAAAATTCAGAGAAGAATAAGGCTATTTTGTCTCTCCCTTTCCTTCACTGAAATGTAAGTATAGAGAAAGTAACATCAGCTAGAAAAAAATCATTAAAAGAACAATGGAGCAAAAAATTAATCTAAAATGTATACCACTCATTAAAGTCACCATTTTTCTTCCCTTCTTCGGAAACTGCTTGTACGTGGTTCCATCTATTTTTTTTGCTCACTTTACTTTTGCAGTGGATAAGGTTAAGTTCAAATAAAATCAGTTTTCCATTTGACTTGGGAAACCAGGAAATTTCCTTCAGCTGTAAATGAATTTCTTCTGCTAAGGAAATCCTATTTGTCCCACTTACTGGTGGCATCTTTAGATGAGAGGGGTTTACTATTCTTGAGAAACTGCTGTCAGAACCGATCATTTCCACATAAGCAGATGCAGCCTCTGGGACATTATGAACAAAGGAAGGCCATGAAGACTGACACAGAAAAAATAAAACTGCTTGAAATACCTAGAATTTTCTGTTAAAATACGTGAATTCACAACAGCAGCCTTTCAATGTTGAATCAAGTTATATTCATCAAGACAGTGATGAATTATGGAACTCAACATTGTAACTTCTTGAATTTTATCTGATACCAGACATCCATAATTGTGCATGACTGGCCCTGTATAATATATAAAACTGACATTATTAGAGTGAAGTGAGTGACAGATAAGATATAATTAGCAATCCATCATTTCAGTAGTTTCACAGGCAGTTTGTCAGAGCTGCTCTGCTTAGTAATTTAAAGTTCTCCTTCCTTAACTTCCATAGTGTCTTCTGCTAAAATGTGTTATGTAATTGCCAGCACTGAAAATTAGTTAATGGTAAATGCTTGAAACCACCAGTAAAGCTATGAAATTTTAGTACTTGTGGGTAAATCTGAAGTTGCTTATGAAAATCTCACAGCTGAGATCATTCTGGATTACATTTCCTAGGTATTGTTTGCATGCTGTGCCTGTGCAATGTACAAACTTACCATGAAGTTGCACGTTTAAAAAAAAATCAACAGCAATTAACTTCAAAAGAGAAATGTTACCTTCCATACGTGAGGATCTGTCAGTATGACTTTGCAGGAAGGCATCATTCCTTTCAACTCTGAACTTTTCATGCCAAGTGAAAAATATCTCAAGAGGTTTGATGTCAGCTCATAACAGTTTATTGAACGGGGTCCTGTGGAATAACTCAGTAAATCCCACAACCAAAAAATGTGTCATGGAACCAGGCTGGGAGATGGCGCTTAGTCAAACAACCACAGAAGGGGATGGGTCCTGCACCCCACTGCTGTGCAGAGGGCACCTGGAAGAGGGACTTATGGTTTAGAGAAGCCCTGCAGCCTTTCACCAGCTTTTGGAAGAGTGCAAGAGTCAGCAAGATCAAGTATATTGTGGAATTTGACATGTCAATTTGTGAGGTGACCGTGGGACTAATCTTATAGCATGCCTGAAAGGAAAACAATTTCTAATAAATTTCTCTTACCATCTATAAATCTGAAGTCATACGAGATGTACGTAAACCACAGTGCATCATATTCTTACCCCAGTAAAACAAGAGCTTATCATTAAATTTCAGCTTTTTCTCTTTTATTTGCCCAGGAGACTTGCAAAATCCACATTGTTGCTTATTCCGTTATTTGGAGTTCACTACACAGTGTTTGCGCTATTTCCTGACCGCAGTTCCAATAATTATAAAATAATCTTTGAGCTGTGTTTGGGATCTTTTCAGGTAAATTTTACAGTTTTTATTCAAAAGAAGTTTTATTGGCCTTGGGTTTGCACTGCCTACTAACTAAGAAATATTGTCTCTTTCCAGGGGTTGATTGTTGCAGTCCTGTACTGTTTTTTGAACAGTGAAGTAAGTCTCACCTTTCCTACTGAGAATGTTATATATTGTTTTCAGTAAATATATAAGTGCCCCTATAATTCCACTCTGATACATGAAGCTGGATTAGATGTTTGAATCCCTATTTATAGAATCCATATGTGACAGTTCCTATGCAACAGGAGAAATCAGTGTAATTCGGTGAAAAGTTTTAAGAGCTGTTTAAAATCTAATTCGTTGCAAACTGAGGTCTTGGTGTTGTCAGTTATTTAATATGATCTAATCTAGCTCTGTTAGAAGCAATGTGGACTGTGCAAGTGAGGTGCAACAAGGGTAGGAATTTACCCAAGATTTGAAACACAATTGAGTAAGTATTTAGGGGTAATCTTCTGACAGTATCTAACCCCCAGAACAGCAGCAGATTTTTCAGAAATGTTAAGTGTGTGGCAGCTTTCCTACTCTCCACTGAGAAGGATGCAAAAATTCCTTTTGATGTCAACCACCATGCAGTACCTGACAGGAGGAATCTGTCTGAAGAAGACACCTGCCTGCACAGGGAATTGCCATTCAGCTCTCCTGAGTGCTATTCTAATCTTTCACATTCATGAGATGCCTGATTTGGGGGCTAATCATTTGATTCTATGCTTTAAGGACATGTGATTAATAGCTAGATACCAAAAGCTAATGTTGCAGCACAAGTGATACAAAACTGATTTTGAAAGTGGCCTTGAGGCATCTCCCCACAGTGTAGACAGAGTCTTTGCTTTGGTTCTGTAACCTTTGTAAAACATTATTTTATAGTCAAGAGGGAAGGGAAGCCATCCAGACAGGCTTGTGGAGTAGGCCCATGGGAACCTCATGAAGGGATAAGTGCAAGGCCCTGCACCTGGGTCAGTGCAGTGCTGACTGGGGGATGAAGGGATTGAGAGCAGTCCAGACTTGGGGATACTGGGGGATGAAAAATGGGACATGAGCTGGCAATGAGCACCTGCAGCCCAGAAAGCCAACTATATTCTGCATCAAGAGAGGTGTGGCCACCAGGCTGGGAGAGGAGACTTTCATCAGTACAAAGAAGGCATGGACCTGCTGAAGTGAGTCCAGAGGAGGGCCACAAAAATCCTCAGTAGGCTGGAATACCTCTCCTATAAAGACAGGCTGAGGAAGAAAGGATTGCTCACCCTGGAGAAGAGAAGCCTCTGGGGAGACTTTATAGGAGCCTTCCAGTACCTACAGGGGTTATTATAAGGAAGAGGGTGAAAGACATTTTAGCAGGGCCTATAGTGACAGGACAAGGGGTAACAATTTTAAACTGAAATGCGGTGGATTTAGATTTCATGTAAGGAATAAATCTTTTCCCTGAGGGTGGTGAAGATGCAGGAACAGGGATGCCCCACTGCTGGAAGTGTTCAAGGCCAGTTTGGATGGGGCTTGGAGCAACCTGGTCTAGTGAAGGGTTTCCCTGCCCATTGCAGAGTTTGGAACAAGATGAACTTTAAGGTCCCTTCCAACCTAAACCATTCAGTGATTCTATTCCTAGAGGTCTTCATTTGACCGCCTATTCATGGGGGAAAGTTCCTTACATAAAGAACACTTTCAGCTCATATTGTGCATTTTCTTTTTAACACAGGTGCAGGGGGAGCTGAAAAGAAAATGGCGTAGCCTGTGTTGGAAGCAGACAGCAGGAAGGGATTACAGGCTCCACAGCTCTTCGATTTCTCGAAATGGATCAGAAAGTGTTTCTCAGCTCCACCGGAATTCAAGGGCTCACTCATTCATGCAGACAGAGACCACCATGATATAAATGAGCTGGGCCCCTCAAAACATGAAGAACTGTGGAATATATCATTCATTATGCAGCTTGATGTGACATTTTATAAAATGTACAGTTTAGTGCTTGGCTTTTCTACGTGTTGATATTTGGGAAATTGGTTTGTGCAGCCGACCTGTTAATAACAGAGAAACCTGCCCCATGGATGCTTTCTGTTTTGTTTAAATGGTGTTCATATTGATTCTGGTGTTCTCTTGCAGTTTACTAGCCATAAGAATTCAGAAGCTCATTTTCCATAATAATCCCTTTACCCTTCAGTGAGGCTCCAAGATTGATGCATGGTATCCTGCTCAGTGCAGACTGCTTTGGCACATGTTGTAAGGGTTAAGATGGGAAGCAAGAAAATTTCCTACACTGTGTTTATAGTCAAGGAAACATTTATTTCCCCAAGGATTAGGAAGTTCTTTTCTAAGTACGGAAAATACAATAAACATAAAGAAATCTAAGACTATAATTAACCACGGTGGGAGTTCAGGGTGCTAATCCAGGAAATCATGAACATTATACAGAGAGTAAAAGGTAGTACTTCTTGGCTAATTATATAAATTTCAGAAATTACTTTCTACAGAATTGGATTCTAATCCTGTGCCTAGTTTTAAGTTTAGGTGCAGAAAGTAGGGCTACCTTTACATTCCTACAGAAAAGGCGGCTATAATACTTTTGATTAAAACTTCAGCATTTTCCAGTAGTGATGTTCCGGTCACTGGTTCTTCTCTTCTGTTTAAAGTCAGAGGCTTCTGTCGATCTTTCATTAAGCGATTTTCTAAAGAGGTCTTCTATTGCTCAAGCAGCCTCGCGTAGGAATTACAGCCTTGGATAGCATACTAACCATTGAAAATACCATTTTTATATAGTATTTTCATTAAAATATGTCTCTAGAACTACATAATTGGCAGCTAAAACAAGGAATATTGCAATGAAGTTACAACTCCCATTTAAGGAATAAGGTAAATTCTTTTAGTTTTATTTAATTCTGTATCTATCTGAGATGATTTAAAATTTAGTCCTTGCAGTGATTCTAAAAAAAAAAAAATTAGGCAGAATCCCTAAAAATTACCATAAAAGGCATAAAGAAGGATTTTTTAACAGTGACAAGCCTCTTATGCAGCCATAGTTGTTTTTTTTAAAAAAAGAGGTAGAATTCAGAGTCTTACAAAAGTACACAAAACATTTGCACTCTTTAAAAGAAATAATCCAAATAATGTTTAATTCCCATGTTACTTTTAACCATGTCCACTCTTCATACCACATGGTATGAGTGCCTCCATAAAAGCAATCGCCCTTCTATTTCAGACAACAGATTGTATGGAGCTGGCAGAATTTAAGGTCTTGCCAGATAAAGGCAAGAACATCATCAAGGGCATGTCTTGGCAGGCATACATGTACATTTTTGAAAATATTACCAGCACTGGGAATATTGTCAGCAGCTGTCAAAGTGTCCCTACAGCTTTGATTTAATCTAGTTATTTATCAGTCAAACACAATTTATTTTCATGGGATTACCCTGGAGAAATACAAAGTTTTGTCAGACCAAAGACAGAAAAGACCTCATGGTTCTCATGAGTTCTGAAGAACAGGTAGTGTGGTAAATGTTACATGACATCATCCTTTACCCAGCAGGTATCATTTGAGCCAAAAAACCCCACTTGATGAATTGCCACTTTGCCAAACTTGACTTTAAAGAAGCTATTGATCACCTCCAGTCATTCAGAGTGGTTTCTGCTGTCAGCTGGTGAAGTAGCTGAGATTCTAGATGGAATTGGAGTGTACAAAAGCAGTCCCATGGTGGTCTAATTGCAAATATATATGGGCCATTGGAGCTTTAGGGGTTGCTTCCATACCTAAATTAAACAAATCGGTGCACTTCAGCTTCTTTGTCTGAAGTGGCACCGTGACTGCCCAGCTCCCTGAGGTGTGACGTGCAGGATGTTCTTTTTTCCTCAGGTTTCAAGGTTAGAAAGGCACATGTGACAAGCATTCAAACATGCTCATCTTTTTGCTCCAGTGAGGTTATATGAGAGAGTTGACACACAGACAGAATAGTGGTGTAGAAACAGGCATTTCAAGCAATCATTTCCATCAGTCTGTTCTGCATGAGGCATCACCAATTATACGTGTTTATAACATATTGTATCCTAGAGAAACTCATCTTTGTTTTAATTAGATGAGCATGGAGAAAATCTGCATTTTAATTATTTCTGGATTATAAAGCCTTAATAAGAAAACACATTTTAAGTTGCAACAAAACAGCATTGTGTCCTTTAACGGGTTGCAGATACATTTGGACTTGATTCTACTTTTCATGTAGGGTGTAATGTCATATGAGACAAGTTTCACCAGTGGGAGAACATAGATGGTATCACTAAGTTTGTAAAGGACTATATGGATGTGCAAAGGATGGCACACAGGGGAGAGAGGTGCTGCATACATTTTTCTTTAACCCCAGTGAAAAGTGCAGGACTTTGTAATCTATTGATAATCTAAATACAGCAAAGATGCTTTCTGAGAAACAGTTTAACTTCATAGTGCTTTATGGAAGCATTATCATGGCAGCAAAGGCCCACAGGGCACTGTACTCACTTGTTTTTACTCCCCCAAAATTTCTGATTTCCAAACAACTTTATGCAAAGTTACAGCAGCAACCCTATCATCACCTGTTTGACTTTCAGCTGCCTTTTCATGCACAGACACACATCACACTGAAACGTATGTATGTAAAAGTGCAGAACAGTTTGAGAAATCTAGAACTTGATTGACATTTTACATCTTTACAACACCCAAAACAAGATAGCTTCTTTGTCTTTCACTGCATTTTGCACAGGAGTATGGAACTAAATACTCTTGCTCTGTGCTGTGGTGACTCTTAAGAGGCAAAAATGCAAGGAAACACCATTTGGCCTTCTGTCATCCCCAAATCTAGATCTTGCTCATTCCCAGCAGCATCAGGGGAGGAAGCAGAGGCTGCAAACAAGCATATCCTTTCTCTGCACAACCTTGGCACAGAGTTTCCCTTCCTTTCTTTATTCCTTTACTTCCTTTCTCCCTTTGGTTACATCAGGGTCCAAGCTGAGCTGTAGTCTTCAGAGCAAGAAACCTGGGGTTTTTTTGTCCCCACTGAAAAGCCAGCAGCACACCTCATACTTACTGAACAAGAATGATAATACAGTTCACTCTCTGGTACTGTGGTTAATTGCACTTTACCTTCCTTGGAGGCGCCACTCATTACGAGTGATTTCTGTCAGCATTAACTGCTGCTGGTGCCTGAGGAGCACAGCAACAGTTTGCTCTCTAGTTACTAACCATGATTAAAATCTAAATATATAGCACACATTGACTTTAATTTTCCTCTGCTGAGTCTGTTTCAGCCAGGTGCTCCATAAATGCCGGTGAAATTCATCTGCCATGGGTTTAGTATCTAAAAGCTGGATATCTGTCTCTGAGCTAAAGGTTCCTTTTAAGTGCCTTCCATAGTCATCTTAAGGAAATAGGCACTAGTTGAAGATTATTCATTCCATGTTCACCTGGGCATCTAAGGCAGGTAAGCTGGATCACCTTTTTTTTCTGTATTTACTATAAAATGAGTCCAGGGCATCTGGCTTGTACTTAAATTAATCACTCTACATCTAAAACGAGGCAAGATGAATCTCTCCAGAAGAGGTTATTCAGTTATCTGGGCAATAATGCCCAGATACTCCTTTTTAAGCCATTAACTTGGGTTGACCAAGTTATCCTCCGAGAAATGTGCAGCGTAATTCAAAATTTCAGACAATGGAGGATCCCACCAGCAGTGCTGGTTTTCATGAAATTTTAAGAATTTGACATGTCTTTAAGGAAGTGCTCTGTGCTGGAGTGCATGAGAGCCCAGCACACTGCCCCTGAAGGGCATGGTGATGGGTGCTGGGGGTAGTCAGCTGACAAACTACCCAATTTAAGCAGGTATTGGGACTGTACTGTAGCAGCAATACCTAAATAGTGGCAAATACCATTACAAAAAACTTTCTATGGTCAAGTTGGAGGCAGCCTACCCCATTCAGAAGCATCTGCTTCATGTCTCGATTCAGCCCAGACAGCTTCCCTTTGCCTTTAACCTGATGAAAGGGAAAGCAGCAGACATAGACTCTCAGCAAACCAGAGACTGTCTGGGACTGATTTATGAAATAAGGAATTGGCAGGTGCATGTGTCACACACTCTGTGTAATGACTGAGATGAATCATCTGCATCATTTGCCTCCTATTTTTGTAAGTTCTAAAAACCATCTTCTGTTGACTGTGAATTTACCCAGTTCAGCAAAGCAAATATACACAGATTTTTTTCAGACATCCCTAATGAAAAAGCAAGGACTAAATATGTCTGATGAAAATGAAGAACCAGCAAGTAAGAAGCAGAGAAATCTGCTGTGTGTAGAAGGGTTATTGTCCAAGCAGTGACTGTCCATGCATAGTCACACAGGAAATACTTTCACTAACAAAAGTACCTTCATATTGCCATGAGTGCCTATATAAGCCGTGGACTGTCAGTGCCACCCTGACATGACCAAATAGCAGAAATTGGTCTGCAGTGCTATTCTACTGATGGGAAAAAAAATAAAAAAAAAAAGGTGTTCTAACATGTATGTTACAAGAGTACATCAGGATAACATTTAAAAGGAGCATTCTGTAGTGTGGATTAAGCACTCGTGTTGAATCTGGTTCTGCCCAGTGATAACAGTATGTAGTTCAATCTAAGTCAGTAACATTTCCATTGTCAGCTAGAACAGTGACTGAAATGTCCCAACCCCCTCTATTTCCCAAAGCACTGTAATAAGTTTATGATAACCTGCAGCTTTTTTTGTCATGGTACATTAGTATGAGTATTACTTGGGAATTCTCTTTTGTCATCTTTGTTGGTACCTTTTTATCTGTCAAGTATGGTAAAAATTAAAAATTATGTAAATGAATGTGATTATTTTTTACAAAATGTACAGACTATGATGTTGTATAGATTAATGTGTGTAAATAGATTTCATACTGTAATTCACTATACTTTTCTTCTAGTTTTGCTCTTTTTTTCTTTTCTGGTTTCAGTTTTTAATGTCACATACCTAACAGCCTTCTCTGAAATGTTATATATAAAGCTGTGAACAAGTAAGTGTTTACATCTTTATGCTATTAGAGATAATAATAGTTAATACCACCATAATGGACTGAAGAGGAATCAGAGAATAAAAATTTTAAAAGTTTTGCACAAAAACTCTGTGATGTTTAAAAAAAATATTCTGTATAAAGATGCCATTTTCTTATTGACTCAGTAGGTCAGGGCCATACTGAAGAATGTAGATAAGTTAATATTTCAATTTTTAATTCAACAGCTCTAAGACACACCCATTACAGAAAAGCAGTCCCTCCAAGAGATGCTCTACTGAGTAATACGTGTCTTCTGGCAATTTAGATGTGCTTACAGGGGCATGAGAATGGCACACACAGAGAGCAGATCTAGGTGTTGTGTATGACAACACCTCTGTGGTCAGCAGCTATTTTTTACATATTATGGCTTGCTTAAAACCTGATTGCTCAGGTATCACTCAGAAGTGCAGGTGTCTGTTGGAAGCATGGTATGATGGAGCTGGAACAAAGGAAAGCTATGAAATCCCTCTTGTAGAGGCGACACCATATATCACATTTTTCTCTCCTAAAAGTAATGGGAATGGGCACAGGGAAGAGCCTGGCAGTGGTGCATTGCTGGTGGGGTCAGAGAGAGGTGAGTACATGTGCAGGAGGAGGTGGCACTCCATGAGGCAGTGCCTGCCCTGGCAGCAACACCGAGGAGGGACAAAGGATGAAGCACTGCTTTGCCATCTCACGTGGACAAAAGAGTCTCTTCCTTTCTGTATCTGTGTATCACAGAAGCTACACCACACAGAGGCCTCTTCTGACCTTTTGGGACCAGAGCTCTTATCCTCTCCAACCTTATGTATGCAGCTGTATGAGCTGCATCAGTGTGGACCCTCCTGCAAATAATAGCATGTCTGCAAAGCACTTCAGTGTCCTCACCTACATGCATGTCCTCTGTTCCTCAATGCTAAAGGGGCAGCCCCAGGTCACCTCGATGTCTATAGGTGAGCCGCTCTACAGCTGAGGAGGAGTGCAGGAGAGCCAGGGTGCAGATGAACGGGGGCATTGGCAACAGGACTGACTCCCATCAGTTGTGGCAACAGCACCTGAAGGTTTCTATGGAGAGTCTGAGTCCTGTCAAATGCAGAAAATCGATCGTTTGCAGAAGTTCTGGATAATAGCTAGAGAAAGGGTTATCCTCAGAATAAAAACAAAAGTCAGTGTGTGTTGGGGAGGGGGAGAGTAAGGGAGCCTGCATTACAGACACAGCTTAAAAAGCAAACACTTCTGTGACAACTTCAGCGTGGTCACACCTGGTAGTACTGACTGCGGGAGCCTCTTGGCTCTGTACTCACAAACATTGGCCACAGGAGGTGTGAATATAGCACAAAGCTCTGTTTTCTCTGATTGCATCAAGGAGCTTCTAACTCTGACGTTTGAAAAAGTAAAGGAGATCAGTGGCTGGGATGGTGCAAAAAATCAGAAAGACTGTCTTGCCTTCATCGCTGTGAGAGAGCTGAGCCAAAGAATCACAGCAGAAAGCAGGAGAAAAGCTATTGCAAACTCTCTGTGTGTGTGTGTAAGTTTGGGTGTGGACTGTAGAATGAGGTTGCTTTTATAAGACATCTTGTTTTCCCTTGGCAGTGTGTAAGCCAAATCCCCATCTATCTCCAGTTCCAGCAGTGTTTGTAGTGCTGTTCCCAGCTGGCATTTAGGTGGCAGACAGACAGTGTAAAAGGGGATTTACACAGAGAACAAAGAGGAACAGAGCACTCAATGAGAGACCTCAGAGCCTGTGCTCAGGAAAAGCAGCCATCTACCCCACAGTGTCAGTCTCCTGTATAAAGACAGTTTTACTGAGGTGACTCCGACAGGAAAAGGTCATTCCAGTGTGCAAAGGAGGTTCCTTGGGCTGCACAATGCTATGATTTAATATAAAGTTCTAAATAATCAGACCCTATATGTCCAACTGAACAAAATAAAATGCTGTTTGTTAATTTAATGCTATTATTTGTAATTGATTATATTTTAGTAACCTTAACATAGACTGGAACACATTTTGAGCTAGCTGATGGGCAATTTAGGTTAACTATTGGATCAAATAATTTAATAAGTAGGTATATGTTGCATCAAACCATTAAATAAGTATATTTTGTATCAAACTAGTTATAGATTTTTCTCACAGGACAAATAAATATTTTTCTAGTAACATGCTACAAAACATAGTCAGTGCCCCAGGATATTCCATTAAATATGAATATTGGATTTGGATGACAACAGAAATTGAAACAAAGAGCTGTGCTTTATGTTGAAGCTCTTCTGTATTTCTGAGCTGATGCCTTTGTAACTGAGACTGCTTCTCAACACAATCCTGTTAAGCTGTGAAATTCTCTGTTCAGAAAGGCTTTATTTAGCAATAGCCTTTGGCCACTGCTTATCCCTGGTTTCCTGCTTACATTCTTTACCTGCTCTTAATTATTGCCTTGGGCTTTGCCTGCCTGTCTCTGTAGGATATGAAGAAATACTCTGCAAATAATGAGGGAATCAGTAAGCAAGTTTAAAACTGTATAATTAATAATGAATCCTGACTACTGGGGGACATTTTGTTATACAGAACTGCATTCATGAGAAGCAATTTGAAAATTAAAATATAATCTGAGTAATACACAAAATTGTGCTGTAGAGGATGATTGTGCCTTAGCCAGGTGATGAACTGGACAATTTAATCATTCCTGTAGATTATAGCTTCTGTTATTCAAATAAAAACCAAAGTCATATGGCCTGTTTTAAAAAATGCTTAACTTGGCCATATTACTCTCAACAATAAAAACATAAAGAAGAACACTGTGTCCCTCAAATAGGCAACATCTTTAAAAAATCATTTTTATTTTGCCTATCAAGACCATAACTCTTGTTTCTTGGATTAGGGCAATAATTTATCAATTTAGACACTTGAAAGTACCATTTTGTCTGGAAACATATGGAGTTAATGCTGTTAATAAGCTTTTTTAAAAATCCTCTCCTTTAAAAGCCCAGTATACCTTGTTCAGGGTGTAGCTCTGGTTACCTGTCCTGATGCACCAAACACTGAGTGTGGCCTGAAAGACAGGAGCATTATTGGGGTTTTTTGTCATTTAGGCCTAGTTAATTTCTCTCTGACTTTAACCAACATAATTTAAGTGTTCTATTTGTAATTTGCCTTTTTGACTGAATGCAAAGCCAAAAATCCAGCCCAAGTACTGATCCTACCTCTGGGATATTCCATGTCTTGCCTCAGTGGAGGCCTTACCTTGTCCTCGTAGAGGGTTCACCAAGTTGTGGCAGGAGGTGATTTTTATGGTTCTGATACCTGTTAGAATTTACATATAGGAATAAGTCAAATATTGACTGGCATCACATAAAATGAAGCTGGAGGTTAGGAAGTTGTTTGCAGTCACAGGGAGAGTGAGGTTTTGAAAAAATCTCATGGCGTGCAAGGAAAATTCCACTTTTAGATTCTTGTTTATATGGCTTAGGGGGGAGTGATGTGGTTTGAATCTAAACCAGTGGGGGATTAGACCTCATGACCCATGCATTTATACTTCCTACTCTCACATCAGACTATGGCATCTTAACTGCATTAATATGTCCAAAGTTTTGGAAAGAAATAGGGAAAGTTAGGGAAAAAAGTTACAAACCATTACAAATCTGAGAGATTAGACAGAAGAATTAGTCACAAAAATCATTAGGTTTTTATCTGTTGTCAATTGCTATCATAAAACTCGCTATTAATGCTATTTCAGTCACTTGTTTCAGCTGTACATTCAGTCTGATGTGGCTCCATTGTGCCTGGATGAATAGAAACTGCTGTGACGTAGATACTTTGAAAGAAATGTGAGCACTATAAAGAGAATTTTAGTCTCAGTTCATCTTCCCCCTCTATTGTGCTCTGTATTCATCCCAAGAGTAGAAAAGTTCTTCCAATTACCTATTCATATACTGATCTGTGAATAGTACAACTGTACTTCTATATATGTTCTCCAAATGTCTGGGCTGAATGGTTTATTTCCTCTGAGTTGTAATTATTCATCTCAGCATTTGGCAATGTTTTCAAGAGGTTTTAACTTTCCTGATTCAGTGTGTCATCAGGTTTAAAAACTAGAGGTTACTCTGGACAATCTGGATACTGAAATGTTTGTTTGGCTCACCGGGTGGCAAATGACTTCTGACCTTCACAATTAACTTGTAGTCAACTGCTTTAGAACATTTTAAAAATTCAGATTAATGTACAGTGATAAAATAGAGGAAAAACGTAAAGAGAAAGGATGAGAAGTTGGGGAATAAATTGGGGTCAAAGTAGGATCTTACTTTGAGGAAATACAGTTATACTCTAGAAGGATGGAAGCCTGAAGGAACGTTGGTTTGGGGAGGCCACATGTAGAATGAAGTGAGTGGAAAAAAGGGTTTTAATAGGAAGCCAAGGGCTCTGCTGAAGATCCCATTAGAGTCAATCACTACCTGAGGACCATTTTCATGACAAACTGTGAATGATCCTCCAAAATATCTTCCATTGTGTATATGTGAAGCTAAACTAGAACCTAAATTTTCAGAAACATGCACTGCATATAAAACCTGAGCAGTTTTGCTCCAGTTTTTGCATCTGAGATATACAGTCTGAAAAAAATCAGGTGTTCAGGTACAATCCACCTGTCACTGATGGTCTACATTTCTCTCCTCCTACCCAGAAATTTTTCACATTTTTTCATGACATGAAGGACGTTTTTTGCTTTCTGTGTATGAAAAAATGAAAACTTTTCTGAGTAAATAATTTCTGAGTAAATTTCTGAGTAACTTTTCTGAGAAGCACTGATTGAACTTCTAAGACAGAAAAGGCAAGAGGCTTTCACACCATCAGATCAAGAAAGCATTTTCACACCAATAAGCCAATAAGGCAATACATTTGGGAGGTTTTAAATATAAATCATGGTCTCATTACCAAACTTAAACACTCTGGCATTAGCTGTGTCAGCTGATAGATTACATTAGCTGTGATTCACAAAGCCAAAATCAGCAATGGAAAAATAATATTCTCTATCCTTTCATATAGCTTGAAGTATTTCCCCTGTATCAGAGATTTATTTTTATTTAGACCCAGCATAGCTTTGTTCTGTGATTCTCCCAAAACAAAGCACAATAATTTTGGCTTTCACTCTTTCACTGCTGTCCATTTTGTACCTGTTTAATTCCAAATGATTCACTAACAGTACAATCCCAGTAGCCAGCAGGCTGCTAAACATCAAAATATAGCTCAAAACCAGCTAAGTAAAATGCCAGTTTTTCAGTATGACTAATTAATTTGCCTTTCAGTTTTCTACTTGAAAATAGTTAACATTTTGTTTCTTTGTTAGTACAGCTTAAGGTTTGCCATCTGCCTTCGTGAGGCCATAAATTTCAGACATGCTAAGTCAAATTCCTGCAAGGTAACCCGTGATCTATTCCAGCCTCAACTATGTCCCTGCTATTCCTGACAGCTTCATTCAATCTGTACTCCAGCAACAGGCTGAGGCAATCTTAACAGGGCAAACAACCTTAACAGGGCAGAAGACTTGTCGGGGAAGATGTTTGTCACAAGCTGTGGCTGGTGAAAGACCAAAGCTCTGTGTACAATTCTTCCTCAAGTGGGATTCACACATGTCATGGTATCATAGCGGTTCTTTGCAGGAAAATAGTTGCTGCTCTGAAATAAGTCTTCTGCAATATGTTTTAGTTCATCTCCTGCAATGAACAAAACCCAAAAGCATCTGAAAATATCTTTACCATAAAGTTATACTGCTCTAAATATTCACATTTTTTACTTCTGTGTTACTGTATCTGCTGAGGGTGTACAAGTGTCAGTTTGGTACCAGCTAGGAATATGTGGAATATGTATGGAATATAGGAATATGTGCCCATCTCCTACAAAGGAGCCACATTCTCTCAAGTCCATTCAGGTATCTAACTGAGCACATTTCAAGCTTTAAAGCTATATATGAGTCCTAAAACATCAGCAGAACTTAACATGCTGGTTTTGCTGATCATAAACATAGTTTAGAGCATCAGTGCTTGTTCTTCCCTGCATGTACTTCATGATTGCCATTGTGTAAATTATATATGATCTTGAGAACTTATCAATACTTACCCGTCTTACAGCATGTTTGTAACTCATCTTTTGTATCTCCCCAGGATGTAGTTTCTTCTTTTGCAACACTGTGAATATTTGATGATGTTGTAAATATTTCCCTGTAATTTATGTGGACATGTTTGCTGACACTGGTCTGCACCTTATTATGGTCTCTTGATACATTTGCAGAATCATTATGACAGGAGGAAAACAAGATCAGAGCTACAGCTGAGACAAGGCAGTCTTGATACCCCTCAGGGAAGAAAACAGACTGGAACACTAAGCTAAGAGGGCAAGTGCCAAGGCAGGGAGCTGGAAGACCAAAGCATGTCAACATGCAGCAGAAATGAGCCTTGAGCACCCACACTGCCATGGGCAGAGCCAAGGAAATTCCATCAGAGCCTCCCACAGAAGGGTCTGAAACCCTTTCCTGGTGATCTTGGTATGGACATATATTGACACCCCACTAGAGGAGCATAAGGGTTGGGCTTGAATCAGCTACACCAGTGCTAAGAGAGCTCTTTTGAAGCCTTTAGTTGACTTGTTTCAGTGGGTGATTAAAACCACAGCAATCTCATCTGGGGCCACTGGACAGCAGTGCAAACAGCTCCAGACTTGCAGTATGACCTTCAAGTTGTGGGTTCCAGCAGGATCTCTGGCTCATACATCAGAAAGTCTCGCCATCATTGCTCAAGTTTTCTGTTTATTCTTTCACATATCTCCTTGAAAATGTTTGGTTTAAATCCTGTTATGGTATTTCAAGTACTGATCTGATATATGGCTTGAGAATATCATGGGAGTTACTTAAATCAAGATGGCTTTTATCATAGTTAATTACTAAGAACTTAAACTTGAGAGATTTGATGCAGCATTATTTGGAATAGTTCTGCCAGGCCTATGACTATGTTACAGTCGAAGAAGAGAGCTAAAGTAAATTAAAAACAGTCTCAGATTTTGAGGATACAGGACCAGCCAAGATGCAGATGTCCATTAGGCCTGATTTTATTTCTTCTTTTCTTGGTGAATAATAACTTGGAGCAAGCTTCTAGATGAGTTTCAACTGACAGTAAACAAGTAAACACACAAGTCCATCAATCACTCAGCATTCTTTAAAAATCAGCCATTCTAATGTAGGTGATGAATACAAACAAGAGAGAGGAGCCCACTAGACTTTCCTTGTAACCTCCAATGCAAACCTATTTTTTAAAACTGTTAAATGTTTTGGATGGACAATAACCATGGTAATCTATAGCACTACATGTACAGAAGAGTAATTCTGAATGATATTTACAATAATTCCTGTTTCTTTCTACAGCCTTGTTTCCCATACACAGTTTTTTCATCTTTTTCTCCACCCCCACCCTCCATCCCCAGAAATATTGTTTGATATATGACATGCTGGTTTAGTACCAAATTAACAAACTCCAGAGATGATGCCTGGACACTGAAAAATAGGATGTAACTCACTGACACAGGACACTGAATTAGTGCAGAAGTTTCTGTGTAATTAATGATTGTACTTGAGAAGGGTACAGCAGATTTAAACTACTTAAGGATCTCCACTAAGCCTCACACCATCCAAATGAGGTAATTGTTGCTAAAGACATGGCTTTGATGGGGAAAAATAAGAAAGCTAGAACTTTGGAATTTCCCAAGTCAACAGACATATCAGAGAGGGAACAGCACAGATTTGCCTATAGATAAAATTAGTGTTCCAGAAGTAGACAACTAATATGGCCTTAAAAGTGAGGGCTGACTTTCCATTTGCCTGTATAGTGTCTAATTCTAATAAAGTTACTTCAAATACCATTTTACTCCAAGAATCATTCAACTGGATTCTATGAGACGTTCCACAAAGGGAAATAATTTGTGTCAAATAAGGGTAAAGACTGCAACTGCCTGTTATAAACTGAGTATTGTGTACATGTCTGCTAGTTTTCAAGAGGGGGTTTTTGTTTGTTTTTTTATTTATCTATTTAGAAACATTTCTGAATGCATTGCTGTATCATAGATATGGCACAGCGTGCCCTACTAAATCAAATCAATGATCTCACAGTCACCTATGTGAAATGCTTGAGGAAAAACACACCTAAGCATTGCTACTGTACAACCTCTGCTTGGTTTCTTTCTAACCCAAAGAGTTCACGACTCCCACCTGTGACACACGCAACACCCAGCTCCCTGGGTTGCATTTTAACTGTTCCATAACACTCCCCCAAGACTGATTTTCTTTTTTTGCCATTCCTACCCCACTGTAGACTGTCCTTTCTAAAGTGTAAATTTTTTCTCAGCTATTTTTGTTGAGCTGACTAGTGCATCTTCCAAGTGCAATGTTCCTATGCTGTATAATACAACACTTGTATTAGTCTGAAGTTTCAAGTCTAAGGCATTGCAGTTCCTTCTGGGCTTCTAGCCTCTGGGCTGAAACACTGCTCTGTGTTGCTCCATGATGCTTTACTGCACATCAAAACATTTTCTTACTACGGCTGATGGCTGGAAGGTGTTCCTTCCCTTCCCCAGCCTCTTAAAATAGAAGTTTCCAGGTTGCTTATGCAGATGAAAACACTCACATGTACTGATCCTTTAGTTCAGGATTTCCACTCACAAAACAAAAAGCTTCATTACACATCAAATGTCTCAGACTCTTCTGTTTCAGAAACATTACAGATTTGCAAGAACAAATAAAATAACAAAATATCAGTTGACTGTATTTAATTACAAAAGCTTTCTTTGGGTCCTTCATCCCAGCTAACTGCAATGTTAAGATGCAGTTTTAAGATTGTCTAAAGCAGCAGCTTCTTCCTGCCTTCCCTTGTTTTTAGCCCTCTGTAACAACAGGATTCAAAAGCTGGAATGTTTGTGTGTCCACATAAGCTTGAAAGCCTTGTTGTGCCCATTTGTCTGTTACAAAACTTTGCTTCTTTGTTTCTTGCTGTTTCCTTATGATACTTCTTTTCCCAATAAGGAAAATTTTTTCCTTGAAACTGTGTAATGTTTCCCATTTTTTACTTTTATTCATTTCATTTGCTTTCATATGCCATGTCCTTTTGAAAATGGTTAGTCAGACCTTTTGTATCATCATATGAATAATTTTCGAAACATATTTTTTGCCAGATTCAGAGCTGTTTTCTCCCTGTGAGGCTGTAAAACGACCTAAGGACATCACAGGTGGTGAAAATGAAACAAAGCTACTTTATCCCTTTCCTTAATACATGGTGTTTAGGACCCCATTGCTTTAATATGCTGTTCCAGTAATGAATAAATCATGGGCGTGTTGGCTGGATTTCAGCTCACAGCATTTATTTTTGAGGCTGACATGCAGAATTTAAATAATGTGGCATACCCCATGTATTGCCAGCTCTAAGGGATTCTGTGAAAAGAGCAGCTTACTGCTGGATGGAGCTGGAAAGAGCAATTGAACTGGTTTTGTTGGAAAGGAGCACGACTGTGATCAGGCAGTTAATTAAGCAATCAAACTGCTTTGTTAATGATACTGCAGGGGCTGTCAATTCACATTATGTGTTAGATTAGATTCACAGGAGTGGAGTTGAAAACCAGCAGCAGTAGCTGGTGCAGGGCAATCTTCTCCACAACTTCCTGGGACAGCGGGCGAGGGAAGGGAATGGCAACATTTTAGGACAGGCACAAAGTGTGATGCTGATCAATCTGAACCTTCTCTGTGATGCCTTGGCAAAGGCAGGATCCTGTCTGTGGATATTTTTTCCCAAAAGAAAATCACCCTGCAAAATAGGATTATTTTTACCTTAGAGCAGTTCTGGGCTCTGTTTCATCATGTTACCCTGCAAATTGTTAATTTGGCACGCTGAGAGTTGTTGTAGAGAGAAGAATGGGGATAGGAAAAGGGAGTCAGAGGCTGCTTAAATCAAAAAGAAAGACTTGTTCCTCTGTGCCCATGTGTGGGATAGTATAAAGACCTACCTGTGGCCTTTCAGAGGAGCTGCAATTAAAGTATGAACGTAGGGAAATCTTAGTAGCTTCAAGAGAAAGGGCTTAAGAATAAATGATGAAGAGAGAAATAAAAGAAAATTAATTTTACTGAGTGAAAGATTAAACTATATTAATATTTCATGGTAAAAATCTGCAATGCATGAATAATTTAGACTTCTGCCAAGAAGCAGAATAAGTTCCAGGTATAGCCACTGTGTTATGCACAGTGATGAAATATAATGTATATCAATCTTTTGGGGCTCTATACTGTCTCAAGCAAGTGTGTTACAGTACTTGAAAAATATCAGTCAATAAATTCTGCCAGTGTATTACCATGATAGAACTGATCACATTTTTCCTAGGAGGCAAACTGAATATTTCTGATATGCTTAAATCAGCCTGTGGCAGTACAGGATATAATCCAGATCTTCTGAATCCTAGCCCTGCTATTTAGCTATAACTTCAGCTCTCCTTAGACTTGACTTGTTTTGAGTCATACCTTGTACTCTAAAATATCCTCTTTCTCCTTCTTCTCCCCCATCCTTGTCCTTTCTTACCTGCCATCAGATTATCAGCATGATGAAGTCTCTCAAATCCTACATTATTCAGAGCTTTGGAAGAAAAGTAAGAACATAACATTGCTATGTATCCTACAGTCCAGACTGCAGCCACCCCAGAATCCCTTCTACATTAGGTTTCTTGATAACTCTTGAAAACCTTACATTTTTTTTCAAATGGTAATTTAATTTATTTTATGGTAAAGCTTGATTTTGTGTTTAAAATCTCCAAAAGTAGTTTCTGTTTTATGACACACTTCCCACAGTTCAAAGATCCAGGCAGATACATCCCAAATCCTGGCTGACTCCTAGTCCTATCTTGCTCTTTTAACACATTTTTAAGTTAAAAGTCACTGCACAGGTCACTACAGGAGTATAAAATATCCCACTTGGAAATCCAAATTTTCTCAAATCACTTCCTATTTCTATAAGAAAAGACCTTCTGGGACTGCAAAATCTTCCTCAGAATAGCAATGGTAGGTCATAGTCCATGACGTGACAAATACAACCATTTTTCATTCTCACATTTGTTCTCACAGAAACATAGAAATGTGCTTGGAAAAGATCTCTGGATCCCCAGTTCAGTTCTCCTCTCAGAGAGAAACCATTGCCAGCTTGGATGATGACAGCTTTAGCTGTGTCTAGCCAAGCCTTGGAACCTCCAAGGATGGCACTTCATAGCCAAAATTTACAGTAACAGCCCTTTTGCTTAATGGGCTGCCATCTCACGTTGTGTTCAATCCCTTTTCTAACATTTTGAGCCTCAAGTGCTATGTAACTATATCTTCTTTACATAATAAATCCCTCTATATGGATGATTTTTCTTGTCTTTGTGTTACCAGAAGGTTTCATGAGTAAATTCCTACATTTCTGGACCAAGGCCTTATGGATTTAATTCATAATTGCTTTTAAATAAGATTAGTCTCAAAACTGATTCCTGAGGAATTCCTCTGATATATTCTTCCACCCTAAATGGGATTGCCTGCTATTTCAGGGTTTTTCCTACACTGCTTATATTAGTCCCCATCTTCTGCTGCCTAACTCATATTTTTAGTAGTTACCTTCAGTGGCAAGGGACACTCTGAACATAGACTGACTTCTGTGCTGATGAAATATTTTTGCCAATTTAATGCAGTTATTCAAATCTCTTTCTCAGAAACATGTATGGTTACATGCTGTTAACTATTTAAATTACTAGAAATGCAATTTGGGCTTTTTTTCCAGCCAGAAAAGGGCCATTCTTTATGTTTCTAGCTCCAAATTGTTTATAGAAAGGAGGGGAGATGTCCCTGAAATTGTTCCATTGCAGAGGAGGACAGAGTTGCCTTACCAGTTCCCATGCAGCTATGGCAATGGGAACATCTTGCTGGAATACTTGAAGTGTGAGCTTCAAGTGATCTGCACATCATATACATCATGGCCCAGTCATGTCCAGAGTCATCCAGAGTCATCAATGTCCAGAGTCAGAGAACATTCCATACATGCAATGTAAATAAAAAGAAGGAGATACCAAAATCATGTGAATGGGTGAGACTACAGCTTCCATGCCTTCCCAGCTTGAGGACTTTCAGAGTTCTATGACAACATCATGACTAGTCCCACCGTCTCTTATAGGTTCATTTCCTCCCAAAGTCCACTCAGATTCTTTACCAGCCCTTCTGGCAGTGCCACGGGACTGCCCTGACCTGCAAACACACTCAAATGATTTGCTGAGTGAGTGCAGCTTGAGAGCACTCATCATCACTTTTGAAAGTTCTGGTTATCATTTTAAAAGTTAACTGAAATAATATTGGAATGTTGATTTCTTTTCTGGTTGCTTTAAGTGGGAAATATACAGAGCTCTACCTGCCTCCAAAAGCAGCACAACCAAAGAAATGTATAACTGGAAGGATACCTGGAAATGTGAACCTAGCACAATGTTCCATGACAGTACAACCTTGCAAGGCAGAGTGGGGGAAGTTGCAGGACACCACAGCATCAGAACTTGTCCAGGCACCCATTGTGCACCTCTCAGAACCTCCTTTGCCCTCTTGGTCCCAGTGCCTTTTCTCTGCCAGTCACAACTGACCTTCCCAGCTGTGCTTGGACTGAAGCTCAGTGCACAGGACCTGGCAAGCTGCCTGTGAAAGGGATGCACTCTAGACCAAGGAAAACAGGATTTTATCATTAAAGACTTCATAAATAATGATCTGCTCATAAAGAAAAAAAGTGAAGTAGAATAGCTTAGAAACTCATGAGCATTTTAAATGGCAGAAGCCATGTTACCAGCACATGAAATACATTTAAATTACTATAAATGTTGTGGATCAAAGGTGACTAAATTGCATACTGGAAAGATACCAGTAATATAAAAAATAATGAAAAAGTCCAGAACTGAACATTAGTAATTTTCTTCATAAAAAAGCAAATTTCCATGACTCATCCATACACTATCAATTACGTGTGTATTTTAAGATTAAAATAGTCTGCTAAATTTAACTGTACCATTATCTTTATATTCTTGCAGAAGTGTTTTTCCCTGGCAATTGCAGAGAGTAGCAAGGTGATTGTGAGCACAGGTTATGATAACATCCGTCCATAACCTGCATTTACTGCTTACATAAATGCGTGGGTAGCATTGAGGGTTTTTTCCATTCTTCTAAATATTTGCTTGCCAAGGTGACACTGTTTAATTCACATCTTCAAAGAGCCTTATTTTTACAGATGCATTTTTAGTCTTTTCATTCATGTATAATGTGAACTGAACTCCCTAAGGCCCTGGAGAGTGATGTTTCGAGATGGCTGCAGACACACTGGCTCTGCCAGGGATGATTATTTTCACTTCCTCAGTCTTGGTTTGTGTTCACTTGGTAATAACTTCTTGGAGAATAAGAACGTAAATTTCATATTGTGCCGATCCAGAAATCAGCCCAGGTGATTAGTCTATGTTTGGCAGGAATTTCTGGTAGATGCAGGGGCAAAAGCAATGGGAAGAAAACCGCAGATAAAAATATTCTTTCCTGTCTGTTCTCCCAGTTTGCAGCTTATTGTAAGCCTGGGAGCACCCTGAGTCCAAGGTGCATCCAGAAACTGCTTAATACCCAGTGTTAGACTTGTCCTCCATTAACTGAACCAAACACAATTACATCTTTTTGACTGCCACAGCATGCTCCAAGTCTGAGTACTGCAATTTCACTATGCATTGTCTGAAATAGAAGTTATTTTTATTTTAATACTGTAATTTAATAATTTAATTGAGCATCCCTTAAGTTTTCTACTAAGGGAAGTCATGAACAACGTTACCCTTGTTGCCCCACACTTGAGTTGGCTCTAGAGCACCTCTTTGCAGTCATCACTCTTCTAAACCAGTGCTGGGATGCTGTCCTGGATTTGGCTGAGATTGAGTTAATTCTCTTCATAGCAGCCTGTAGGGTGCTGTTTTGAACTTGTGACAAAAACACTGTTGAGAATACAAGGATGTTTTAGCTGTTGCTGAGCAGCCCTTACACAATGCCAAGACCTTCTCTGCTTCTCACGTTCCCCTCCAGAAAGGGCTGGGGATGCACAAGAAATTGTGAGAGGGCACAGCCAGGACAGCTGACCCCAGCTGACCAAAGGGATGTCCCACACCATATGAGACCAGGCTCAGCAATAAAAGCTGAGGGAAGAAGGACCAAAGGGGGACATTTGGAGCGCTGACATTTGTCTTGCCAAATCACTGTTATGTGTTATGGAACCGTTGTTTTCCTGAGGATGGCCTGCCCATGGGAAGTGGTGGATGAATTCCTTGGTTTGCTTTGCTTGTGTGTGTGGCTTCTACTTTACCTGTTAAATTGTCTTCATCTGAAGCCACAAGTTTTCTCACTGTCACCCCTCTGTTTCCTTCCCCTTCACAGTGAGAGAGAGTAAGCAAGCAGCCGTGTGGGGCTGAGCTGCCTGTTGGGGTTAACCCACAACAGCTATTTAATCTGTCTCAATACTGTAGATGCTCTGTCCCTATGATTGTGTTCTTCCCACTTTGGATCATCTCTAGATTTGCTGCACTTCTTTTCCAACAGGAACCAGAGATGCACACAGTGATGAAGAAGTGGCTCCTCCATTGATTCTTACAATGATAATTTCTGTTTGTTAAGAAATACATATTAAGGGACATTAAGTAAAGATCCTTGCTGCATATTTAATATTTTCTTTGAGTTTTGACCATCACTGGTAAGATACCATTTCCCCAAAATTATCTAAAGGCACCTTTCTGAGTGACTATGGTGCGTGTCTATGTGTCTCACTTGATGCCATATATACCTACAGCTGCAGGGTTTCCTGCCCATCTGCAGTCTTTTGAAAGGCATATATCCCAGAATAAAACTGACTTAAAGCAAAATGAACCTCAGAAAAGGACACATCAGGAACCTCATTCATAATACATTCCATTTCTTCTTTTCAGAACACCCTACCTTTGAAGCTTTACAGCACACAAGTCCTGTGGATTTACATGAAATAGTTGAGCAAAGAAGACTTATTGAACATGAATTTAAATCATTCTGTCAGCAGAATATTCTTTTCTGTAACATTTGGTTTCTCTTTTTATTACATGACATAGCAGAAGTATTTTGAGTTGATTGAAAACTAATTCATAATCAGTGGAAAACAGAATATAAAAAGCTGTATATAACACCCATTTCTTTTCACAACCATCTCCTGATAAGCCTCTCACTTTTTTTTCCTCATGTGGTTTTTCCCTTTCTTAGGAAATACTGCAATTAGAGTTGAGTAAAATCAATGCAGGCCTTAAGCAAAGTAATTTGATTCCTAGGGAAATGAAAACAGAAAACCAAACCACTCAACCAAACAAAAAGACACCAATTCAAAACCAAGGACTAAAAAGTTACTTGAACTACAGATTTTTGGTATGCCTGTATTTGAGCTTGTAACAGAAAGCCTCTTCCCTTAATGGAAATGGTTTTATCTAAAGTAATAAAAAAAAAATTCTAATTCTCAGATATTGGCCAAAATATGGACTGGCCACTGGCCATCGTGATCAGAAATGTTTGAGACACGGTAAGGGAATTTCAGTTAGAAGTAAGTAATGATAATTAGTTTATCACAGATTATCAGAACAGCTTATAAAATTGAAAAATATGAGCAGGTGAATAATCCCATGGAATTTGTTGTAGTTAAATCACATGAATAATAATAAAAAAAATATTTCATGAAAGGGTTTTCTAAAGAGACACATAGTAAATGGTTAGATATTTTAAACCCAACAGAAATACTACTGTTTTTCTTTTTGCAAATACACAATTATTAGTAACAGCTAAAAAGATAAGGCAATGTCTTATCCTCAGGAACATCTGTGAGCCTAAAGCAAGGCTTCCCAAATTCAGATTAACTGGATGCATTGATCAATTTAAAAAATATTTTGGTAGATGAGTGTCTGTGGTTTCTTCCCCTCTCTACCCAACATCAATGGGTCTTGAGCAACAGCTGCCTTTGAAGCCACTGACCTGCAAAAGCCCACAGTGATGTGGTGAAGAGATACCTCTTTAATCACTGTTATTCTGACTAGCCAGTATTCATCTTGCCAAGTCCTCCCAATGTCTGCTTTAATAATGAAAATAATGTTTTTTCCATTCTGTTTCTGTCTTTACCCTTTCTTTCATATGACAGATTCTTTCCTTGCGCTTTGTTTTTGGTGTTTTTTTCCTATATCTGATATGATTTGATGATTGTTCCAACACACACTTCCTATAGCTATTCTGATTTTGGCTCTCTCAGCATTGCAATTCTCATGCAATTATGACACTTCATAATTTCAGAACTTTGGACAAACAACCCTGAAGTGATGGAAAGGTAATTTTCTGCAGGAATGCTGAGAGAGAGGAATATAGACTTTAATTTCCACTCTTTATATGGTTGGCTTAAGAGTCCATACTAATTTATTTGGGGACTCTTCAGTCATTTGTTGCTGCTGTTTAAGTGTTTGTTGTGTATTTTTCCGTTGCACTTACAATGATACAATTTTAAGGAAATTTTTGTACCATACACTCAAGTGTCTTTAATTCTCTGACACAAAACAGTCTATTACTTTTTCTGTGCTTTTGCAATAAATATTTCTTACAAAATCTTTCTTTGTGGAGATAATGGGTTAATTTTCTCTAGAGTATTTCCCATTACAGGGGTAGGAAGTATGGCACTCTGATCAACATTTCTCAGAGGAATTGCGTCTTCCTTGCAGGGCCTTAAGGACTTTACTTCATACCACACTATTGCCATGAAAGTGTTTGACATTGAACTCACCTCAGTCATAAAGGATTTGTTGCTTTCAATGAGGCAGGATTGTGATTTTCCCACAATAGATGATTCTATACTGCCTTCACTATTGTAATGAAAATCCTCAAGGCAACTTTAAACTTACAGTTTTAATTTGTATCTTTCAGTCACTTGACTATCTGAAGTTCTTCACTCATTTCTGCAGGGTTCAGCAGCAGCTGAGTTATTTGTGAAACAAATCTGAATGTTATACTAATATCTTAAATAAAATGTGGTGATCTGCAATTCTCTGGCACTTTTAGTCTTTTCCATAGAATCACGGGATCATAGAATATCATGAGTTGGAAGGGACCCACAAGGATCACAGAATCCACCTCCTGGTCCTGCTCAGGACCACCCCAAAAACACACCATGTGCCTGAGAGTATTGTCCAAACAATTCTTGAACTCTGGCAGACTTGGTGCTGTGACCACTTCCCTGGGGAGCCTGTTACTGTTCCCAGAAACCTTCTGAAAGAAGAACCTTTTCCCAATATCTAACCTAAACCTCCCCTAACTCAGCTTCATGCTGTCCCCTTGAGTCCTGACACTGATCCCTAGAGAGAAGGGGTCAGTGTCTGCCCCTCCACTGCCCCTGTGAGGAAGCTGTAGGTCACAATGAGGCTTCCCCTCAGTCTCCTCTTCTCCAGGCTGGACAACCCAAGCAACCTCAGCCACTCCTTGTATAACTTCCCCCTTATACCCTTCACCATTGTTCTTTGCCCTCCTTTGGACACTTTCCAGTATTTTTTCCTTCTTATATTGTGATGCCCCAAACTGCTCACAGAGCTTGAGGTGAGGCTGCACCAGCAACCAAGTAGAGCAGGACAATCACCTCCTTCAACTAGCCAGTGATCCTGCACGTGATAATGATTAGACACAAATGTGGCCAATTTGTGCCTAATTCTTAAATAAAGTCTTTAAATCTTGAAAAACATCACCAAAAAACACTGTTTCTTCCTACCTGCCCATGCAGGCTCAGTCTGCAGGTCAGTACCCTGCAGTCTGACAGCTCCCTGTGGGAGGGTTTGTGGGGTGCAGGAGTGCCTGGACACGAAGGATAGGCAGGACAGGCAGAGTCTGGCAGGACAGGCAGAGTCTGGCAGGACAGGCAGAGTCTGGCAGGACAGGCAAGGCCCATCCCGCTCCCAGCCTGGACACCTGGGAAGCAGCAGTAGCAGCCTCAGCCCTGGGCATCGGCCACCTCCTCGGGGCTGGGGACAGCTGGGACCCTGGTCCCTACAGCCCTGGGCAGCAGCAAAACCCCTGACACAGGGCTGCTCTCAGAGCCATGACAGCCTGTTTTTTCTGGATTTAGTAAAGATGATTCTTGAACAATGCCAGATAATAATTTTCCCTCTTAATATAAGTTATTTGTAGCCTTCTTCATTAAGAGCCCCTCACAACATTCAAGGCCCATTCTCAGTTGTCCATTAATCATGTATTATGCCACGGCAAGAGCTCCCATGAGTGGGTTTGCTTGATGAAGATTTCCATCAAAATTCATCATGAACATATTTTCAACAGACATTTATCTATGAATATTTACAAGTGGCTTTTCCAAAGGTAATCTACAAAACATCTCATCTGCTGAGTAGTTCAGTGAACTAAGTCAAGGCATAAATTGTCAAAGTAAATAAATCTGTTCTGATAAATTCAAGTCTGACTGCTCTGACAGTCTTTAAACATAACCTCATAATAATTGTGTGATGTCTTGTGTTTGCTGTGTGCCATTTATAGAGCTGGTTATTAAATTGTTTCATGGATAGTCTGAAAATCTGCTCAATGTTTAAAACAAAGCGTGGTTTTATGACCATTTCATATCTCAGCATTTAATAAGATTATTGTGAGATCAAACATCAAGGCAACAAAAACCATAACTAATTTTTTGAAATTACTTTATTAGCTACCCAAAGAAAACAAGTGGAAAATTTGGAATGTTAATCTCACACTCAGTGGCTCATATGTAAACTAATGCACCCCATTAAGTCCCAGTAAAACACATCAGTTTGTAGTGACACCATGGAAAGTGGACGAAGAAGATCTTTGCAATGCCAGCTGAGTTGCTGCCGGGCTGCTACAAAGCTATTTAAGTTAATTTAATGTCACACTATCCCTGGGTCTGGGTATTCAGTGAATTAGTATTTAACTAGTTCAAGTTACAAGGAAGTGCTTCAGAAGCCAAGCAGGACAAGATAATTACCATTATGTGCTGGCAGGATAATTTTTTTTTTTTCCATAGACCTTGACTAAGCAAATCACTCATGTGCCTGCTTCGCTTGCAAAACATTTCTTTTTGATTAAGAATCTCATGAACATGAAGCATGTGCCCAAGACACAGTGTGACCAGTCATCACCTGATTTTCAAGAGATTTAAATAGACTTTGGATCAAGTCCCAGACTGCAGTGGTCTGATTCCATACAACAAACACTGTCTTAACTGGTAAGAACTTGAAAAGATCCTGAAATTTTATTTTATAAGAGCTACATAATTCAACAGAGCAAAGAATGGGCACACAACACTCCATATGGTTAGGTATTTGAGGTCCTGCAAATATTATCATATATTGCTAAAATATTATCTTCCAGTTCTTTGTGCCCATGGTTTGTCACTAAAAGTAACACAGGAGAACAGGCTGAAGGGTTTGCTTGATTGAGTGTTGAAAGCCTTTGAAAATGTCACCTACGTATAGCCTAAAATGAATTAAGTATCAGAGAGTCTTACAGAATTACATCAACAGCTTTTCTCTAGCAGTAACTGTGTATTGTATTTCTACCACAGTCAAATAACAAATGCAAGAGCCATTCCCTTTGTTATCCTTCATGTGAGATACTGCAAACACAACGCCGAGTGGATGTGTGAAACAAATCAAGTCACTTCACACAGCGCAGTCATATAAGTGTCCATTTATTTAATCTTGGGAGGAAGTACAACCCATTTCCTTACAGTGCTGAATTAAATTATCTCTTTTGTCTGTTTATCTTGACAGGTTTAGGTCTGAGCTTTTTCCCGTCACAGAGATGGATGCCTTTAGTGTTCTACAGTGAAATAGCACTGCACGTATGTCAGCAATAGCATAAGGATTACTACACAAAGAATATCAGAGGTTAATTTCCTCCAAATTTTGTTTAAAGAGTTAATTGAAATTGTTTGATATAGTGTTAGTAAAGGCTTATCTGTACAGTAAAAGCTTCTTTAGTCAGCTCTGGTCTTTTTTATGTACTCTATGAGGCTGTCAACTCTTATTAACATCAACAATAAAGGTTTGTATGTCTTAGTTTTGAACGTCTGTAATCTACAGGGAAAAAGGACCCTTGACATTTGTTTCTACAAAATGAACTATAACCAAATAAGATGAGCAGTAAATCTTAATGAAATATAGTTATATTCCGCTTTAAATGCCTTTTGGCTAATATGTTAACTAGCACTCCATGCAGTCTTAGAACAGAGAGAGAAAAGATATTTGTATCCATAGCAGCAATTCACAGTACCCAGTCTCTATTTTTCCTTATGTCTGCTGTAAGAAAACTGTGCAAAATATACTCCTCAGCAGGGAGGAAAGAAACAAGAATCCCATTTACTGCCTTTGTTAATAGGAAAGTGGAGTGATTAATCATTAAAGAACAAAGTGTAATTAATATATTTTGTGGTAACAGATAATATCAGTAAGAGCAAGACAAAAGGCACCTACATGAGTAACAAATCCATGTTAAACAATGTTGGGAACTATGGCATTTGGGATAAAAATCAAAACTGAGTTCCTAATAGTTTTCAAAACTGTTAACACCTTTCTGTTTTCTAACTCCAAAGTAAGTGTCTTCATGTACAAAAAGCATCTTCTACCGCCTCTGCAGTCAAATCCTTAAACATTTTTAACAATATTTATTCTCTCTTTAAAATTCTCTCTTTATTCTCTTGTACCCTGCAAAATCACAATGTTCAAATATCCTGGGCTGCATCAAAAGAAGTGGAACCTGGGTCACGGGGATCACAGGGACTGAAGCACCTCTGCTACGGAGACAAGCTGAGAGAGTTGGGCTTGTTCAGCCTGGAGAAGAGAAGACTCCAGGGAGACCTTAGAGCACCTTCTGGTACCTTAATGGGGCTACTTGAGAGGGCTGGAGAGGGTCATTTTACAAGGTCATGGAGGCATAAGACAAGGGGTAATGGCTTTAAACTGAAAGGGAGTAGGTTCAGATTAGATATTGAGAAGAAATTTTTTACTTTGAGGATGGTGAGGCGCTGGAACAGGTTGCCCAGAGAAGCTGTGGCTGCCCCATCCCTGGAAGTGTTCAAGGCCAGGTTGAATGAAGCTTTGAGCAATGTAGTGAGTGGAAGATGTCCCAGCCCATGACAGGGGCCTTGGAACTACATGATCTTTAAGGTGCCTTCCATCCCAACCTATTCCATGACTTACTCAAGCTGTCCAGTCCTAGAAATGTATTTCAATACCGTCCTTTTAATGTGTCCTTTGGTTTCCTTTTCATTAGTTCTTTCCAATGGACAAAGTGTTCTGTGATTATCTCTAGAATGGCAGACCAAATACACCAAACCAACAGGCACTTAGAGAAGAAGCAGGTGAGAGCCAAGAAGATAACTTCTAGTGCAAGAACCCAGATTTTTAATTTAGTTCCTTAGGTTGGAATCATGGTGATAGGCCAATGCTTCCTTATTCTTTAACCTAAACTGGAGACTGCATGTGAATCATCTTCTGAAAAGCTGCTTTCAAAAAACCTCTCTAGAGAGGGACAGGCTTTCTCATTCTCTAGAAGGGAATTTTCTCATATCCTTTTGTAAGGCACAAATATAGAAATGAGAAAATATGAGAAAATAAGACAGACACTGGTGTTTTAGAAGCTATCAAGGCTCCAGTCCTGATGTCCTCTGCTGCTCATGTGTTTTATACTAAAGACCATTAACTAAAACACGTAGGTGATTCGGTGTTGCCATACCCCAAGCCCCTTTCCCCAGAAAGACTACTCATCAACAAGCAGCACTTTGGTTCCCATTTTGTGATTCTCTCTTTCCATTTCAGTCTAATGGCTTAGCTTGACTCAGAGGGATGAAGGGTTGCCATATTCTGGAATCTGGTGTTAGTCTTTAAGCAAAAGAATTATAGCACTTATGCATGTTACTGAATTGTCTACATAATTTTTTTATTAAAATCAGGTTGTTAGATTGTCCCAGTGTTTCACAGTTGCATGTTGGCCTCTGTAGTTGGCCAGGGACAGGAATAACAGGAATACTGTGATTCTAGGGCTACGTCCTTTCTGTTGTCCTCATGAGAACAGCAATCTCCAGACCCATATTTTATTTCATGGAGCATTATAGATCTTCAAATAAATTCTAGGTTTATGATATACATTGGACAAATTTCCATCCTCCAATTTTAATTTTACACTCAGGGTCATCATGTCCTTAGGTACTGACATCCAAAATTGGATAGAACAAGTCACAGGGTTTAAAGCAATTACCAGCTTGACAGGTATTCTTCTTTTCCTAGAAACCATTGACTGTGGAATCTCCAAATCATGGGAAGACATCAGGGGTATCTATTCACTACACTGAGCTGATGCATGCTTAAGAGATGAGTTTAAATTCTAGCAGTCTGGGAACTGGTCCTGTTATCTATCTGAAAAGACAGAATACTCCCAGTAAGTTTACAGTGGAACAGACATATCATAGTTGTAACATTCTCTGAGAAAGCACTTCAAAGAGCTAATTCCTGGAAGAAGAGCACGAAGTCACAGGCGATAAATCCAACTAATGTTTATAAAATATGTAGAGTTTTGAAACTAGTGAATAAAATATGCTCACAGAAAATCAAACACAAAGAAGACCTTTTGTTCTTGGCCTTAGGGTTGTTTGGCAGTCCAAATGAAATGTGGGGTGAGGGACACTCCCACTGTACCAAGGGCAGGAGGTAAACAGGTCACTAGTGGAGAAATGGGATGACTGGAGTAATGTCTAGGCTGTAAAGGGAATAAGGCTATAGTTGATGAGGGAATGAATATTTGGGGTTTTTTCAGAGGTCCATAGCATTTCTCCCTGGTCCTAAGTAATTCACATGTACCAGGTCCTTTCTGAAGATGTAGATATTCCTAAAGATTTTCCATTAATCAAAGTTCAGAGCTAGAGCTGGGTCTAGCTAAGGACTGAGAGATCACTCTCTGCCCATGTGGAACTGCAGACTGAGACGTGGCAGGCCCAAAAGGAGTGGGAGATCACCAAAAGGTGTTGCCCAATTAACCAAGGCTTACTATAGACAAGAGGGCTAAATCAGTTTTTTCTCTGTTTTGTCCAAAATACTTCTATGCTGGATATATGGAACCAAAACATTAGGCCATAACTGTAAGATACTGGCCAGGGGAATGTTTCTCATTGCCATCGCTTATAGGGATATCCTTTCTGCAGGTCTTTTTATATGACTCTGAGGATGTTAGGAAGTGGTCAGGTTTTGAAATCACTGTTTCACTGTGTTGTTTATTTTGTTGGTTGGTTTTTAACTGTAAAAAACTTTATGCTTCTTAATAACCTGAAAATAGAAATTGTGTTTCGTCACTACCAGGCAAGTCATGTATCCTGGTGAGAAGCTGAGGCTTCTCAACAACTCTGTTGATCAAGCCATTTTGCAAGGAGTCTGATACTGTAATCTTGGAGAAACATAAATATGTTATCAGATCCCACTGAATGACTGGGACACCAGAGGAAAAACTCACCCTTCCAGATACATCAGTACCACTGATGCCAAGAAGACACTTTAGAATAGACAAGAGTTGTGTACTAAATCACAAAAAACAAAAATCTGATGGAACTCTTAACTTCAGTGATTATGTTACACTGAACTCCAAACTGCACCACTCCAATCCCTGCCTCCTGTTTTTCCCAGAACACCCTTCAGTCAACTCATGTGCCCTACCTGAATCAGGACATCCCACACTTAGCAAGGATGTTGCAGCACATACCCCATAGTGATGGAATAAAGTCTCTTATTAATTAGGGTCATGTAAATTTCTGTGTATTGAAGTATTAATATCTGAAATATAATTTTCATAAGCAGCTACAGAAATATCAGCTTTTAAGCTGCTGTTGCAGAAGACTGTTCTAGTTTCATTTATATATATATGTTGTATATTCACAATATACACATACACACTACCTTTAACATCAGAAAAACACTACCTACATGCAACAGATGGTTCCTTCATTCTGTTTTGTATAGTAAAATATCTATTTAAATAAAAAGTAAAGCCATAATTTCTTCAAGATAAAAAAGATAGTCTCTATAAATTAATAAAAATACTAATAATGCAGCCTTGTTAATGGCAGAATGTAAATTGAGCATAATAATCAGTTGTAATTAAATGAAGGGCCACACAGGAGATTTTGTCTTGGAAATAATTTTCACACAGAAAACAGAATAAGCCAGGAAATAAAAGGGAAGAGAAACTCTACATAGCTCACAATTCAAGAATATTTTCTGCAGTAATCAATGATAAATGTTTCTTCTGAAGTATCTGTCTCTGCAGGAGGGAAAAAACATCTAATGAAATACATGCTGCTGTGCAGAAAATTAATTAATAAATTCATTGAGTAGAGAACACGGCATTTGTAAAAATTAATCAGATACAGGTAGATCAGCACTATGATATTTGCATTTGAATATATATACAAGAAAAGAAAGAGAATTTTTCAGTGATATCCATGCTGAACTTGTAAAAAAAATCACAGAAAGATTATTAGAAACTCTGTTCTAATTCTAGACAATTCTACCTTGTCATTTTTTTTAATCTTAATTTGACCGGTTTTGTAAATAGATCACAGAATCAAGGAACCCCCAATCTTCTGTAAGAGACCTCAAGAAATTAATTGACTTGCAACCTCTGTCCTCAAGGGTCAGCCTAATCTAAACCATTCGTTCGGCATTTTTGTGGAGTGAAGACTGAAGGATCTCTCCTGATAAACCTTGCTAAACAATTTCTGAAACACATATCTTCATCTGTATTAAACATCTTCCATGAACAGAAATTCATAGAGTCACTGGACAACATCCTTAGCAGCCCATTTCTTTTTATTCTGAAACATTTAATAACTTTCAGAAGAGTGGTCCCCTGTTAAATTGTTTTCTGCTCTAACAGACATAGCACTTTACACTCAGAATTGAATGTGTGCCATTAAATTACATTTAGGGATTTAGTGTACAGTTCATTTATACTACACTCTGAATTTTTACAGAAATACTCTAATGGCAACTCTAAATGCAATAGAAGAGATGGAAACCCTTTCTTAAATCATGTCATATTGTTATCCCAAAATATTGCCAGGACATAATAGTTCTTCTCGCTTTTAAAAATCTCCATAGAAGAGGGAAAAGGGAAAGAAATCATATCATCTTAAATTTCTCACTGCTTAATTACTTCCACTGACATTTACATGGCAACACTTTTCTTATTCAGTTCAGAAACTATTTCAGTTTCCTCAATACAGGACTGTTTGAGAAAATCACTTAAGTAATCTTGAAATCATTACCACCATTCAGAGAGAAAGCATTTAAAATGTCATCACACTGCTTATCCCTTAAATAAAGCTCTCAAAAACTGAGTACAGTTTTATGAGGGCCAAGCAGCATTTTGCAGTTAATAACTTTTCTGACAATGAAATATAAAGGGACAGCCCTGTTACAGTCAGAAATGAGTTCATCTTTTATAGAAATATGAGCTGTATCACTGCCACAGCTTGACTATCCTCTAATTTAAATTAAACTAGTCAGTGCCTTCTTAATGACAATTCTCTATTTGTTGTATTTTGCAGCTTGCTCTTGGCTGTGACAAACATATCTTATGTACCACAGCACTTGAAGGAATACTGCACTTCCAGTGCAGTTTTCCAGAGTACACTGCACTGTAGCCAGGAGCCAAGAACACTTTTGTTTGCTTCTCTTAATTTTGAGGATTTCCCTCCAGAGGTGGAACTCATGCAGCCAGTACTACCAACTCACCCAGGGGCTTCTCCTCTTCACTGAAGACACTCCATGGATTTGCTGCACAATGCTCATTACAATGGCATTTCACACTGATTACCACATCAGCTGATTAATCTGTGAAAAACTGCTCCACCAGGCAGCATTTATTATCATTTCAAGTAATTCTAAATAATAATTTCTATGTTGTTCTCTTCCTCTGTTTTTCTCTTATACACTTTTTTAAAGAGATGATAAAAGAAATAACACTCATATGACAGCTTCCAACATTATTCATGGCTGATGGTAGAAAGCAAAGACACATTTGCATCTGTGCATTTTGGCTGCCACAGAGAGCACAAGGACACACTTGCATTGCTGGTGAGAGCTGAGTTGATTTCAGCTGGCTCTGTCAGCAGCCTCTGCCTGCCCACGCTGCTGCTGCCTCTGACACGGGGGCTGGACGGGGGTTACCGTGATCCACGCTCGGGGTCACGCTCTGTGGTTGGGGCAAACTCAGCTCTGAGCATTTCCTCCCAGCTCAGAGGGCAAAAGCCCTGGGTCTTAGACTAAATCTGAGTGTTTGTGCATTTGCAGGCTAATAATGTGAATGATGTGAATGTTTAAGGGGACTGGGCTTTAGATCAAGTCTAGACACAAGTTTAACCAATGGTGTACATGGGAGAGGAAGAGGAGCACAGAGTCTGGTCAGATTAAGTTTGAACATAATGCAAACAAGGGGGATGCAGTCTGGAATGAGAAAGTATTAAAGAATTCTTTTTCAGAGATGGAGTTATCCTCATTCCCTCAGAAGTCTTAAATTTTTTTCCCTTTTGTCTATCAAGGTGATAATTACTTGGGATGGCTATCAGAAGTGCAGCACCCATTGTTTTTAGATCATGTTCAATCTCAGGAAAGGAGCTGCATCCATCCCAACGGCACACTCCAGTATCATTAAGGACAAGGATCACCTAGAAATGACTGTTCTGCCTAGTAACAAATCTTCCATTTCCTTTGTTATCCAGATGGCCTCTTTCCACTGTGGCCAAGGACTGTGTGTTCAGTCATCAACACACAATGCAGGTCTGCAGGAAGGGGAAGATGCACAACTTGTGCTGTCAGCCAGGACAGTGTCTCGCACACTTTAAAACAAGCACTTCCTATTTCATGACTTGGGCCAATTCCACAGCTGGAGATGGCTTCTGTCCCATTGCACATAAGCCTCCTTTGCATATTTCAAAGTCTTAGTCTTTGAGCAAAATTTCTATATTTAAAGGGAAACAAAAATTTCCTTCACACTATCTCAAGCTAAATTTTTTTTCTTTCCAGGCAGATGAACAGAATAAGTGCTAGCTACCCTTTGTTCCAGGTACAAATTCTAATGATTGGAGAAATTCTGTCCTCATCTGCAACAGCAATTAATCTTTGGGAGGACATAAGCATTTGATTTTCCCTGTTGCTCTGTTAGACCAGGTGTCACTCCAGCCCCCAGCAGTAGTATGTGTAACCCTTCCTTGCTGCACAGTGAAGCCAGCAAGGATCTGAGCCTGATCACCCAGTGGAAGACATGCAGATATTAAAATGCAGACATTGCATTTCTAATCCTGGCAAGGCCACAAAACCTGAAAGATGCTGTCGGTATTTAGGGCAGAAATAAATCAGGATTAAATGGTAGGCAGCATAACTGAAAAACTGGTCCTTTTTCCCTCTGCAGCAGCCAAATGCACTACTCAAACTGATGCCATGAAAGTTTCTTTCTGGAAGGGAAGGGTAAAAAGACAGACAAAAAACAGGACAATTTTTTTATGCATCGTGTATTAAAGAATAAAATATTAAATTGTGTTGTATTCCAGGCAGTCAGTCAGTCAATGACAGATTTTCTTTGCTTAGCAAAAGTTGTGGTAGAAATAGTTAATGGCATTTTGAAATAATTTAAGTGCAAGTTATTCTACATTTTCATTTCCTTTATACAAGTCATAAATCACCAGAGACACCCTTTTCTGTTGCTTAAAAAACCCAACCAAACTACTCTCTAAATTATGGCAGGTTATCTCAGAAAGTTAAAACTGAAACCTTAACACCATTGAATTTGATGGGAATTTTTCCACTAGCTTTAGCAGAACCAAGGTTTTCCTCTCACATCAAGGCTAAATGACTTCCAGAATGGAGGACATTTAGCTGTGAACTCTCTACAATAATTTCACCCCTTTCATCTGTAGCAACACAGCCTTGCTTTAAACTACATGAATAATCTGACTCTCTGTAGACTGTAAAAGCTCATCTGGCCAGACATGACAGCTGTGAACTATTTTCACTGCTTGAGATAGGGAATACTGGGCTTGTGCACTGTACCATCAAGACTTTGTTTTAAATGTAACAAGCTGACAAGTTTTGTCAGCAGTTGGCTGCATTTGGAATGACTTCAGAAATCCAGAGGGAGCTAAAAAGCCCTGGAGATCCTCCTTAGCTCCCTTACTGACCCCTAACACAGCAGTCCTGTGCAGGTTCATACACTTTTCCCAGCACCTTCAACTCCCTCTCCACTGTGGGGTCACTGCTGTCAAGTGACCCAGCCTGAATCTCCTCACCCCATAGGAAGCAAACACGCATCCACTAAAATAGTGATGTGACTTACAGCACCCACCACCACCACACACCTGTCTTCCTTATCCATGGGAACTAATGATGCTGTGAGATGTTCAGAAGGCAGACTAACACTGTATTTTTTGTTCACCATTCTCAGCAATACTTTACTGACTCATTTTCACATTTAAGCTTTCAATGGTCTATACATATTGTAGCTATAATTTCTTCTATGCCATTTCACCTCTTAACTTCTGCATACACTGGTATGTCTGCAGACAGTGGTGCACATTTTAATCATTTTAACTTTCCTTTTCCATTACTTCCCATTGTGTATTAAGATGTTCATAGCATTATTCTCTTGAATAGCTCTCCTTAAAGTCTACTTCCACTATTATTACCCCAGACAATTTAACAGGACTTATATAGATAGAGTCACCATATGTTACTTATAAATTGCTGCCTAATAATTTGAGGTACAGACTGTTTATGAGGTATGAGATCCTATTTTTACAAATAACTCTGGTAAGTATTCAAAGGTCAGCTTGGCAAAATAGTGTCTTGATGATGTAAATCACTTAAATAGAAATGCATTAAATCAAAATAAGCAAGTTGAGATCAAACTGTAAACTGCAGTTTGACAGATAAAAACCATTCAGGGTTGTAGTAGAAATGACAGTGGTAGAACAAAGTAGGAGGAGCAGAAACTGAGCCAAGTTAAAAGGAAAGTGTTACTGTTGATGCTGCCTATTAACAATAGATATGAGAAACCTCGAAAGAGGTATTTTTTAAATACATAGACACAAAACAATAGCATAGAAAGGACTTTTCATTTCAAAACTGGTTACTGTACTTTTGAATTATAAAATGATGAAAAGAAAAATTCCTGAAGAAAGATATTGCAGGACACTTATGAGTTATGAGGTCATCTGTTTCTTAATCAAAACTTGAGAATTCCAGAAAATAAGCAAACTCATAAAATTTACTTAGCTTTCCCACCCCTTTGCTGTAACAAGAACTGAATCACCAAGAGGAAGTTACTGAATTTGCACACCACACAGTTTCATATTCCTCTGCTTAACCTTATTGCATTATTCTCTGGGATATTCTTTAATAGTCAAAAACTGAGCGACTGAATGGCACTCCATCCATCTCCACAGATCTGCTGAGCCTCCACCTGCATTTATCTACCTTAACTGCAAAGTGCAATGAGTTAGCTGCACGTTTGGGACAGTCCCAAAGTCAGTAAGCAACCAACTACGGAAGCTGAAATTTGTTTTGCTGCTTGCAGCTGAGGATGTAGTGTGAATAGTTCCAATGCAAGGATTGTCCAGCATTTATGTCTTCTCATACTTATTTGACAAGAAGCAGATGCTTAGACTAATTTTTTGTAGGTGAGTTCCTGTGTTTTTAACCTTACATCCCACCTGTGAGAGTCAGACAGTACTGTTTCTCCTGGGAACAGTCCACACAAATTGCCACCATGGTTACCAACCATAAAGAGAGGAATCTTATCAGCAGACTTTAGTGGGTGCAAAATTATACATAGTAAACTGGTCCATTCTGTCATGCTGAAGTACAACCAGTTTTGCACTCTGGTGTCCTCACTGTCCATGCAAAGTATATGCTGGCTCATGTTCAGGCTCTTCTCTGACACAGGGCAGACAGCTCGAGGCAGAGAAATGGAAATGGAACTGGAGGTTGGACCTTCCATAGATTTCAACTCTACACTAGGATGGGTGTGACTGGTGATCAGTGTACAAGAGCAGTTATGCTCTCTTGAGTGGAGAAAGGACCAAACTCACCTGGCAGAGACTTGGAGATTTGGCAGAGATTTGCTTCTTAAACAGTGGAGAACAAGCAATGATTCCATCAGGCACTGCAGCACATTCTTGCTTTCAGGGTGTCCTAGTTAGAACAGCTGGGACCAATTCATCACTGGATGGGTGTAACCCAAACCTGTGTATTCTATAGCCTT